>CM068873.1:18680000-19880000 GCA_035149815.1 Branchiostoma lanceolatum
TATATGATTTAATGTTATGTAATTTAATGTAATGTGATGCAATGCAATTTATGTGTTATTCAATGTAATGTGTTTTAATTAATCTAATTTGATTTAATTTAATTTAATTTAACCTATTCTAAGCGAATCTCATTTTTAATTCAATCTAATTTAATTTCATTTTTCTACTCTACTCTACTATGAAATACTTTCCCGAAACCTTTGACGTGTATAAAAACTAATAATACATACGACGCCATTGCCATTTGATAAATTTGTTTTTAAGCTAATTTCTTTCTTCTTTGTCTTTCAGCCTTGTTACAGGCGGCTTCAGCAGTTATCGATGTGTTACCGAAAACGGAAACACAGACTGACAGTAACTCCGACGTGTTTGAAAGTGATCTTGTCGACACGAGTTCCATTGACCTCTCCCCCAAGCAACAGATAAAGATGTTAAAAGAGAAGGAGAGGGAAAAGGAGGACATGGTTAGAATTTAAATGACCTGTGAAGTTTCGTACCTAACATGGTTTCTGATATTATAACATTTCATTATCATTAAATCTCTTATTATGATTTGTAAAACAGCTGCCGAGGGTCTCTTTTAACTATTAACCCTTTTTGTCTTTCTATCTAATCAAGCAACGAAAGGCGTCGCAGTCTATTGTGGCATCTTTGGACCAGGTTGCTGAAGCACTGCTGGCGTTGCAACCCGAGGATATAAAGTATCAGTCAAGCTTTAAAACAGAAAACATCGCTATCAACGTGGCGAGGTTTTCCTCCGACGAAGAACTCACCCTTGACTCAGGAGACATTGTGGCAACTATCCTACCAACAACTGGGTCTAAGACAAACGACATGCGGGATGTCAAGGTAGGAAAGACACACAAAAGCTCAAGTACACGCCCCCCCCCCCCATACATGTACTCTAATCGTCGGGCAGTAATTTTCTAGCGAGGTCCAATCATATGGCTGCTAGCAGGTCACCGAACGTCACCAACAATTAGCCAATGACGGCCAAGTTATGGATTGTTAACACCCCTGGTCTGATGTGATTCAAATCAAATCAAACCAAGCGCATTTGAGTTGTCGTTTCCACTTTGTTCCGTACATCTAGATGTAAAGTTAACTTTCATGACCAAAACGCAAAGGGACTGAAGAGATGAAGTTTTACACTTTCAACGGCGCTGCACTAGCGCTAATGGGGCGGTTGCTACGGGACGTAACAGATCCCAACGAAGATGAAATTTATCGAGTCGACCCAGCACTTCCCACCCGAGCGCAAGCTCTCCGAGACGGGCCGCGTACAAAAATAGAGGCTATAATCAAATTTTAGGTTTTACGCGACATGCACTGGCTATGACTTACGGGAAATTTTCGCCTCCTCCCTACGAATTACGTAAAAGAAAATAACTTGGGTGTGAAATATTCCTTCTTGAACTTCGCGAGCCAGTGGATTGGCGTTAATTGGCTTGTTTGCATTTGAAAAGTCCGGCTCTGTGGGCGTTGACCTCGCTAGAAATTTAGTGCCTGTTGTTTGGAGTTGACCCCCCCCCCCAAGCACAATGCCTTTTCCATTCTACTAGCATGTTACAACATCGTTAAAGATATAGTGATGTGCACGAGACAGCGCTTACTGTTCAACAAATGTCAAAGTCACTTCGTGTCTTAAATTTACATTGTTAGAATAGTGATCCTTGAACTGTTATATTTTGTGTTACAGACGTTACTTTTCAAGAAAAATCCATATTCATGGAGTAAATCCACCGGAGGACAAAACATCTCGTCATCAGTGACATCTCTGACGATCGAATCAAAGAATTCCGGAAGCCAAAGCAAAGGTCAAGAAATAAAGCTGGATATTCCATTTGTACCGGCCCAAGAGAGAGGACAGCCAACCGGCCGGCCATCACAGGTAACGACAAAAATACCGAGGACGGCGGATGATAACACCAACGGCACAACAATGGCGTACCATGCCTTCAATGTTCAGTACGATAACGTCATCCCTGTTGTCCGTATGGACTGGTGGGATGTAGAAGCGACATTTCACGTCTACATCTCGTACGGATCTCCTCCGACTGAAGAAAAGTATGACGAGAAAAGAGTTATCAAGGAAGACGGATATGAAGCTTGGCTTCGGGGGACAGATTTTTCAACATCCTTCATCCCCAACACGACTAACCATGGCGGACGGATTCTGTATGTTGCAGTACAGAAGTTAGGTGCGTTTTCCCCATGAAACATACTTTATCTGTATGCTGTCTGTTTATCTAACTTGTAGCGATGGTGAAAATTGTATATACATATATACTTCACAGGATCGGTCAGCTTTGCCAAACATCAACAGCAGCCTACCGTGCAGATCCTGAGCAAGGATGACTACACACTGTCGATATCAGCTGTAGGATGCTCCTCTTGGAAGGACAGTGATAATCAATGGAAGCTGGAGGGCTGTGATGTAAGAAAGGTTTACAGTTATTATCACCTACCGACCTACCTAATATCTCAAACTGACTTGGTCGCCGGGTTGGCGTGGGGGGCGGGGGGGGGGGAGGCTGCTGAGACACTGAGTTGGCCAGTTGTGGCCAGGCGTCTAATTAGATTAGTGGAGCATCAATAGATACATATTATGCAAATAAATTCCTAATTTGCATAATTAATGCAAAAACACCATAATTCATCTAATTGGAAAATTATAGGACTGTCGATATTGCAACATGTGTAAGTTAGATAAAGGTGTTTATGACCAAACATATATTACGCAAATGTGTAAGTAATTTGCATGATTAGAATTGTTCATGGAGATATGAGGTCGTGGAACTCTTGTTGTTTCTGTACTGTTAAGATAATACATAATACGGATTCCTGCCTCACTCATTTTCATCGGCTAACTTTGAACCCATAACAGGCTGACATTGATCTGGACCATGGGACCATCAGCTGCCGGTGTCACACGACGGAGAGGAAGGTCTCTGTGGGGACCATGACTCTTCAACTTCCCAACTCCATCAACTTCATCAACGCGTTCAAGAACTTCCGCCATCTGAGCGAAAACGCCGTAGTGTTCTCCATCGTGGTGTCTGAGTACATCCTGTACATCGTACTCATGGTTTTCTTGTGCGTGGACTTTCACCGTATATGGGTAAGTGTAAAGTTGGTTCATTTATAACTTTATCAATCCTTTAACGGTTGTTATGCTTTTCCATTGAAAAGGTGATTTTGCCCAATCCTTTAACAGGCGATATGGATTTGACACGTACAGTACGTGAGCAAATACATCCGATAGCCGTGAGGATCATGGAAATGTAGCTTTGTATGATTAGTGTTGCGTTGTAATTCATTATGTTGTATTTTTTCTAGATCTAGATCAACATGATTTGGGAATTATTGATTTTGATTAGGCCAAATTTATCCAGCTACATAAGATCAGGTCTGAGAGTTTCTTTTTTCTACTTCGTTAGATGACTCTTCGTCATCCGGCCTCCCGGATAAGCCCCATTTCTGGAGAGAGGGAAGGAAAGAACAACCAAAAGAAGCCGCTGGACAAAGTGAGTCTGCTCCCTCCTGACAGGATGCCTGCACCACACGTCTATCAAATTACGGTCACCACCGGATCCATGTTCGGGGCAGGGACCACGTCACGTATCGGCTTCCAACTCTTCGGGTCAGAGGGCACATCTGCAGTCAAGATGCTGAACCCAGAAGGAGAGGTCGGTGTTGTAGCTCAGTAATGTACTCAGTATCCACAATTTGTTCATAACTAAAAAAATTTAGGTATACCATACAAGATTCCTGTATTGACATTTGTTTGCTGTTTTGTGTACAAATATAGAAATGCCCTTCAGAAACACCCATACATTATTGATAATCGCATGTTTATGCGCCAAATCGACTCAACAGTATTTTACAGACATATCTGCAAGACATATGGGTTTGTTTTTATGGCTGGGGTATTAAAGGCAAATGACAAAGATGGCAATGACAATGAAAGAGGTGCCTGATATACAGCATCACTTTTCTTGTCGCAAACAGCATAAACAACGTGAACGAGATATAATCTTTATTCATCGTTGCTAATTACAGGCTTTGGTGCGAGGAAGCACCTTACATTTTGTCATGCCTGTGCGAGAGTCACTTGAAGAAGTGATGACGTTGCACATCTGGCATGACAACACTGGGGAAGGCGACACGTCATCGTGGTTCCTCGGAAGTTTTATCGTCAGAGATATAGAAAAGGATGTGGCGTAAGATGGAAAAAAACCGACCTCTGTATCGAAATTGTTTTGAGTTTGGTCTCTTTGCTACACTACAAGCAATGCCCAACTATATCTTTTATTCTATCTTGGCATGTTGGGTTTGAGAGATTGCAATCTGCCTTGCAAGATTTTGCTGGTATGAAAACTAACAACTCTCCTCTTCACAGCAACGCAAGTGAACTTGACTGGATATAGTCTTGATGATTAAAGTAATAATGGCATGTCTGTTTCATTAAATACTTTTGCATTCCTATCATGGAAAGATAGCATGACTGAGTACAAAACACGGATTGATACACACATGGTCCTTAGTCAAAAGTTATGGTAATTTTTCAGATCTTACTTCACCTGCAACGACTGGTTATCGTCAGAAAAAGGGGATGGTGAAGTGCAGAAGGTGGTTCACGCAAGCACCGAGGAGGAACTGACATCCTTCACCAATGCCTTCAACGAGGCAAGCAGAGACGTGTTTTACGATCAACATCTGTGGGCGTCTACCCTTGTAGCAGCGCCGGGTAAGTAAATTTAAAAAAAATGAACTGTCAATAGATATGTTTAAGAAGAATTCATTACGATTAATTGAAAAGATCAAAGGGAATGGAAATGCTTAAGCGAAATTAGTGTAATATAATCTATATGCAAAAGGATATGTGTGCTTTACCTTATTTTCCATGTACGTCTCTGTCCGGAGTAGGTTTCAGCTTCACCCAGGCCCAGCGTCTGTCCTGCTGCTTTACTCTACTGAACACCATGATGCTGGCCAGCGCCATGTGGTACAAGACAGAAAACACAACTGCTGACACAAGAGTGTTGAACCTGGGGTTCGTTCGTTTCGCAATAGAGGTAATGTTTATCTAATCAGCGTACTTAATATATCATTTTGTTAGTAGAAATTTATCATATGTGATTCTTACAGAGAGCATCCTCATTAAATATCCTTACTAGCAACAGCATTAAGTATTTATAATGTTTAACGTGATTGTTTTCCAAGCCTCATTAATTCGCCAACGAAACATATTGTTTTTGTCAGGTTTCTTCTTCTCCTTCTCCTTCTCCTTCTTCTCCTGTCAAATCTTCAAATCGCTTCTTCTCGGTCGTCCGTCGACCAAATTAGCTGACATTTGGTATGGAGGTAGAGTACGTGTATACCCCTAGACCCTTTTTAAATTTTTTTGATATAAGTTTTTAAAATGATTTTATCGAGGTTTTTTGGTCATTTTCCGACAAAAGTCGCACTTTATGGCCTCCAGTGCCGTGGTGTTGAAACCTAAGGACCTGAAATTTGGTATGGAGGTAGAGTACGTGTATACCCCTAGACCCTTTTTAAATTTTTTTGATATAAGTTTTTAAAATGATTTTATCGAGGTTTTTTGGTCATTTTCCGACAAAAGTCGCACTTTATGGCCTCCAGTGCCGTGGTGTTGAAACCTAAGGACCTGAAATTTGGTTTAGTTGTGCATTGGATATTTACCCAAAGGACCCCATTATTTTTTTTGGTATACACTACTTCAAAATGATTTATTTTGCAATTTTTTGATGGAATTTTTGGTTATTTTCTCACAACTAGGTCATCTTGTAACATAAGCCCTCCTACACTTCCCCAGTCTGGGAGTTAAAACCAAGCAGATGTCAGGGGGTACCTCTACTAATGGTATTACAGAAAGTTATATGTACCTTATGTTACATGGTACGGATGTTATATTTGAGATGTAGGTACCTATAGGAAAGGTGAAGACACCTGACAATTAATTATGCTAATGAGGACCTAATTTGCATAATGTATGCATAAAGTTTTATGTCCTCTACCATAAAAGCTGCGGATGTCATCTTTGAGATGTAGGCACCTTTAGGTAAGGCGAACACACCTGGCCATAAATTATGCTAAAGAGCACCTAATTTGCATAATCGATGCATAAAGTTGTATGTCCCTTACCGTGAAAGCTGCGGATGTCATCTTTGACATGTAGGTACCTTTAGGAAAGGCGAACACACCTGGCCATAAATTATGCTAATGAGGACCTCATTTGCATAATTCATGCATAAACTTGTATTTCCCTTACCGTGAAAGCTGCAGATGTCATCTTTAAGATGTAGGTACCATTAGGAAAGGTGAATGCACCTGACCAAAAATTATGCTAATGAGGACCTCATTTGCATAATTTATACAGAAACTTGTACTTCCCTTACCGTACAAGCTGCAGATGTCATATTTGAGATGTAGGTAGCTTTAGGAAAGGTGCACACGCCTGGCCATGACATATGCTAATGAGGACCTCATTTGCATAATTTATGCATGATGTTGTATTCCCCTTACTGTAAAAGCTGCGGATGTCATCTTCAACATGTAGGTACATGTAGGAAAGGTGCAAGCACCTGGACATAACTTATGCTCATGAGGACCTCATTTGCATAAATTATGCAGAAACTTGGATTTGCCCAGGAGTTATTTTGGGACAGCCCACTTCTTGCATGAGGACTATGGGCGAAACATGCTGAATTTGCTCTTAAAGCAAATGACGGCCAGTCTAGTTTGCTTTGTGTTTTTTTGTTCATTACTTTTTAACAGGAGCTGTACATCAGTCTCATGACTGTACTGACCGTGCTTCCCGTTAATCTGATGCTTCTGCAAATATTCCGCATGGAGGCGCCACTGTCCGTTATCACTCCGGAGATGTCGATCCGCCCGTCAAAGCAAGGTATGGAATCACTCTGTATATAAGTAAGACAGCCTAGCGGAGCTGAGCAGTGCTTTTCAAAGTCCTGTTAGAAAACTGGCATAACTCCGTAATAAATGCTAAAAAATGTCTCAATTTTTGAGAAAAGCAGAAGCTCTACTCAAGAAGTGCAACCATGTGTCATTTGTGAGTTTAGGTAATATATATAAAGAGATATTATGTCATAGTTTTGATATGAGGATCGCTTGCACATCAATTGTGCCAGGGAATCTGGATAAAGGTACCTAGTATGTTACACTTTTTGTCATTGTACTTAAGTCTAGTGGCAGGCTTTAGATAAAGGTATGGCTGTATGACTTTCCTTCATCTTGTCTTCATACCATTAATGTTGAACCTCAGGATATTTCCGAAAAACGCTCATCCGCTTGTCCAAGTACGTGGCGTGGGTGACTGTGTTTCTGGTGTCCACCATCTCTGCCTTCTTCGTCATCCTGTACAGTATGGACTGGGGGAAGGAGAAGAGTGACTCCTGGATGAAGGCCTTCATCCTGTCCTTCATGGGGTCTAGCTGTGTGACGGACACTCTTCAGGTAACTTTTCTTTTATGATAACAACAAAATTTGACCAATTCTTAACCTTGTGTTGGAAAACAGAGAAACATTTTTTCCACGATATGGAGTAACATTTCCTACAGGCTGTTGGCAATATCATGGCACTGAGCATATAGTTTTAAATCGCTAGTGACGTATCAAAAAGCGCTAATAACTTTTGGAATAGAATCAACCACAACAATTGAATATATGGTACGTAAATCGTTCAATGATGATTATAGCAGGATTTGATCCCGAAAGAAATCGAATCTGAACACATTCGGCTTAAAATACTTCAACAGATGGAGATTATAATTTGAAGGGACTAGGCATATTTGTGTACCGAGTATCGTAACCAAGTTGTAAATATTTACCCATTCCTCATAGATCTTTGTGCTTGCTATGGTCCTGGCTGCCATCTTTAGCCTCCCGTTCCTCGCCAAGCCGCCGAATATTCAGAAGGAAGACCTGCAGCTGAACCTGTGGAACTCACCGGGTTAGACGTCTAACATTTCAATCTTAGACTTCTGATGACTACCTTCTCTTCTTATGCTTTTTCTTATTGCAAAATATCATTTGTTTTGTTTTTTCAACGGTCAAAATTTGTTAATTTTTGTATTGCACAGATATAATGAAAAACACAATAATTACCATTATATAATTCAGGATACTTCTGTAAGGTTCAGTTTTAAGAAAGACTTAATTTGAAAACATTTCGGAAGAAACATTATCAGATAAGATGTATCTTGAATATGCTTAATCTTTGTTTGATAACGTTGGCTTTGTTGTCTATCCATGGCTTTGAAATCATAGCACCAAAAAAGGTCCATCCACCTGCTAAGCGTGATGGCCAATCAGCTAGGAAGAGGAAGGAGCTGAGTAAGAAGTCAGCCTCGGTGCTGAAGGAGTTTCTTCTTCTGTTTATCTTCGTGGCCCTCCTCTTCTACATCGCCCAGGCGGACAAAGACCAACAAGCCTTCTATGAGACACAGTCATTGTCGAACAACATTCTGCATAAATATGATGCGGTAAGCAAAGGGTTCACTAATACTGGTTTTAACTTAAACTAAAACTTCACTTGAAAGTTAAGAGACGGAGGGCGCCATAGACTTTCTGCAACCTATGATCCACTGCTCTCCGAGTCACGTGTCTCATCTGCATAACGTGACGTCACAGAAGCAGTGGATTGCTCACTCCTTGACAAAGACTGGAGCTGATCAGTCGAAAATTTGGGTAAGTCCAATTTTTGTGTTGGCATTTACAGTTTAAACTCCATTCAGAAAATTCATCTGTGTTGGTAGAAGTCATTCTGAATGGAGTTTAAACTGTAAAAGCCAACACAATAAATTGGACTTACCCAAATTTTCGACTGAACAGCTACAGTCTTTTTCAAGGAATAAACCATCCACTGCACTAAAACTGTATCCCTTTGTCTGAATGCATCACTCACGGCCATATGTACACATACTCATCTGTTCACAAACGTTCATAGACTGTAAGGATGACAATGTAATTTTTGCTTACAGATTAAAACTCCAGACGAGTTCTACGCCTGGACTGAGGCCGTTCTGCTGCCGACTCTGTACCCAGCTACCTGGTACAACGGATGGGACATGAAGTATTTAGACCGACAGTTTGCACACAACACTGGATCCTTCCGCCTCGGTCCTCCACGTCTGGCACAAGTTAGGCAACTTGCAGGTACGTCTTTATTTTTCTACTGGACAGGTGGTAACAATTCTTATGTCCCCTAAAAAAATATCTGGTACATATAAACAATATCTAATGCCCATCGCTGCAGGTTCCAAGGCAAGAACGTCTGTTGATGACCTCGGCTGGAACTTTTATCCGGGGAACGTGTCTGGGACCTGTTGGCGATTCGAGGTTCAGGAGATGTTAACTTATTCAAACGACACATTCGACTGCAGGAATCGCCACTCGTTTGACTTACCTTTGGGCCATGACTCCGCGGTTTCATTCTTTCGTGTCTTGAAAGAAAACAATTTTATCGACAAGTACACAAAATCCGTGACAATCGCGCTGAACTTCTACAACCCCAGCCTGAAGCTGTTCAGCGTTGTGAACATGATCATAGATCGTTCCGGAGTAGGGCATCTCGTGCCGAGTGCAAGCATCACTTCGTTTAAACTGTTTCAATACGAAAGTGATGCTGACTATAAGGACTTGTTAGTGCACATTCTGTTCACACTCGTCCTCGCAGTAATGGTTTATAAGGAACTAAAAGCAATGAAAAACACGGGATGGAAATATTTCACTTCGAAATGGAACGCCCTTGTGTGCTTAAGCCTCATCGGTACAGCTACAACAATCTCTGTCTTCATCAAGCGATATGTGGTCGCATCTGAAACACTCGAAATGGTCGCCAAAAGTAAAGGTACGCCCAACTTGTCACTAGTATTTGGATAGACAACATTCTTGTTTTGTATGAATGATTGACTCAATCACCCTTTATCCTATACATCCATATGACACATTACAAATAATATTTATTTGATTTTATTTTATACTTGTTGACTTGAATAAAAGTACCCCTTTTATAACATCTTTTATCCACCAGGTGAGCTGGGATTTGAACGCTTTGTTGACCTGCAAACTGCTGCATACTGGGATGCTTGTTTTAATCACATCTTGGGTCTTGTTGTCTTCTTCAACACCATTTCCTTACTTCGCGTCGTCCGCTTCAGTGAATCGATCGGCAAACTCTTGGCCCTTCCCGGTGTCATGAAGGGGGAGCTGATGTCGTTCGTAGTTGTTGCAGCCGTGGCCTTTATGGCATTTATCAGTTCAGGCAAGTATTTTAAAACCATGTTACATTTTCTTTGGACCTTTGCTGACATTGAATATTGTAAAAAAAACTTGTTGGTGCCATATTTCCCTATCTCTGCACTCAATGGTGACGCCTTATTTGCCTTTCCAGGATTCCTCTTATTCGGAAGCGAAATGGAATCGTACACAGACCTGTACCACACAGCATTTGCACTCTTCGAGATGATGCTCGGCAGGTTAGTTTTAGTAAATAGTGTGTAAATATCTTTGTATATGAAATATGAGGTATCCATTACGCATCATCCCCCCCCCTACTTTGCCCCTCGCGGGGTTATCTGGGGGTATATTAAGTTAAAGTAAAAGCACGTATTGTAGTACGATTAAGGACATTGTCTCATTTTGAGGGTTTTGATTCTAGGTTCTTCGCCCAAGACATGTTGGATTCCAATCCTCTCATCGGACCGATCTTCTTCTCCACCTTCATGATCAGCATCTTCATCCTCATGATGAACTTCCTCATGACCATCATCTGTGACGCCATTTCTGCTGACGTTGATGTCAACCATGACCGTGAACTTGCCGATCACATGTGGAAGAGCTTTGGGGCCATGTTGGGGTTTCACAACACGCCGAATAGAGAGGAGAAACCAGGTGAAATAAGCAAGATTACTTTACTAGCAACATCGCGTATCTCCTTTCTGGCTTTTTTTTCTAAGTGCTAGTGATAACCATAATACTACTTTGTTATGATTTGTATTAATGTGTCATGCATTCGCCATGTATTTGTTATGTAGATATCTATTTATTGTGGATTAACTGTCTTTGAAGTAGATTTAGAAATCATGTCCGAATGCTGGAGCTATATGTTTACCATACAATTTCTCAACCTTGTTTCGAAGGTGTCTTGAAGATGGAAAAGCTAAATACCAAAATTTGCATCATTCGAGAGAAACTTGATGAAGGTCTTGACATCTGCAACTCCATCCTGCCTTCGTATCGACAGGAAAAACATCAGAAGGACAAAGAAGTGCCCAGTTACTTGAAGTTTGGCCACTGTAACACGTCTTATCATATCATCCGCGAAGAACGTAAGTTAGCGACGACTGTCGAAGAAAATCAAAACAGCACAACGAGCATGGAGGTCACTCAACAACCAGCTGATGCCCACGTCAATAACTTTGACATTGATACCGAAATTAAAAACCTGGAACAAGAATATGAGAAAGAAGAAAAACTTCACAATGAAAATAAGGGGAATAAACTTTTAACCGAGGTAAGGATGCAGACCAAGCAAATTGAGGACATTCTTTCGAGGGTGAATCGCGAAACCACCAAACAAACTGTGCAGAAGGTGCCCCGGTGTGTTCAGATTGCAGCAGCTACACGTGCACGTAAGAAGCAAAATGTGACCATTGCCACACATGGTTGTGAACTACAACCTTCACGTAACATGTGGATCCCCGATCTAAAGCTCACCGCTGAAGACAAGGCCATACTCCAAAGTGATGACATGCTGACAGACAAACACATCCATGCCGCACAGATGTTACTCCGCCGTCAGTATCCAGGACTAGCAGGACTACAAGACACGGCAGTTGGAGCGTCCTCGTACGGATATACACGGGTCTCCGGAGAAGGTCTACAGATTCACCATGCTGGCATCCTCCATTGGGTGGTTTCGTCCTCCATAGGTGGACATGTCAGCGTTTATAACAGTTTGCCCAGTAAGATAAATGCATCGTTGGAGCACCAGTTGTGTCAGTGCTACGCGCCATCCGCCAACATGGACACCGACGTGCTGACTGTCAAAGTACCATGTGTGCAGTTACAAGGTAGCAGGTTTACCTGCGGACTGTTTGCCATAGCGTGGGCTGTAGACATCGCAATGGGGACGGATGTGACTCAGGTCAGGTACGAGGAGAGCAGGATGAGAGCCCATCTCCTGGAATGCTTCGAACGCGGTCACCTTTCTCCCTTCCCACAGGTCCGTCGGATCACCAGTCGGCGACCCAGTGCTGAACACCGGATCCCTCTTGCTGCGGCAAAGCCGTCTATCGAGAAAGCCTGGAGGACTGACGAAGTTTGAGGGGTATAACCAACCGCCATGGCAAGAAAAAAAAAATGTGGCTAGAAATTGTCATCATTGCCTACCCTGGAATCCAGAGCAATTTTACCGAGCTTCCCCGGACCTACACCGGCCCGCGCCCGGTGCTTCCTCGGACCTACCCTCCCGCTGGCCCGACAACGTACTCCGCTAGCGAAAACAAGCTCGGGTGACTAGCGGATAGTGGGGCGGGTTAGATCTTCGGGGGGAGCGGAAGGGTAGGCCCGGGTAACTCGGAGCGCGGGCCGGTACATATGATTTGGATTCCAGGGTATCATTGCCCTGAGGAAAGTAGTAGGCGGACTAACAAAATGTAATTGTTCACTCATTGACAATTATGTTTAGTTTGAAAGTTCTCAAAAGAACTAAGACATTGATTTTCTAACCGGATAAATCATTCGATGTATCATTGTTGCTGAAATATATTTATTATGAAAATTGTAATTTCAGTGGTCTTATCATTGATATTTGTTGTTAAACTGGACGTTCAGTTTTGCTATCTCAATAGTGTTTTAAATTTCATCTGTGCCTATAGCTATTGAGTATATTCATACTAGATGTAATGTATATATGTTTGATGTTTCATTTTACATTCTGACGTTTGAGATCTTTAACATGTTAGAATATTGAAATGAGAAGATTTGTAATATTGCAAAAGCCGTGTGATGTGTTTCGCGTGAAAATAACATGTATCAGGATCTGTGTATTTTATGTATAAGGTTGGGTATATGGTAAGTTAATATGTTATGTATAACGAGACGAATTATGAGCAACTTTTGATTGTTTTATTGTATTGAACTGTGTATATTTTTGCTGCTGACGTTAAGATTTACGTTTGTGGCTTGAATGCGGCACCACCATAGGCATTTATTTGTGTGTTTTAAGGAATGAAATGAAAACTGAAAATCAAGAGAAAGATTGAAGCGGAGTGACTATGTCTTCATCTATTTAAAGATATGAAAGTTTTGTCGTTTTAGCAGTTACGTTACATGGATACATAACAAAATACACTTGTAAATCATTATTATCATTTTTGCAGATTGTAAGTAGAAATCTAGTGACGAATGTATATCAAAGATGCTATCAATTAAATTATCTATTTAACGGATGACATCAGAAGAAGGTTATCAAGGAATGTACAAGGTTTGAGAAGATATGAAGGATTTGTGACAATAAAGAACCTGCTAATCGGAAAATAACACCTATATTTATTTGCTCGTACGTACTTTGAAATTTAAGCAAAAAGAGTATTCCACTCTAATTCGCTATTCTTGAATCAAGTTTGTTTTGTCAAATTTACCATAAGTTTTAGCCTGAATGTCTTTTACATTAACAGTTTGCGCTTTCAATATCGTTTTCCAATCTATATAGCTTTATCAATAAACACATTTTCCTAATAAGCGTGGGCATTGGGTATCGTACATTGTTTTGACAAAATTTTCGAATACAATTGCTTGCTACTGAACTTGTCTACCTGTATAATGCATCTGTCATAACACATATTTTCATTGTATTTCTGATTAGTAATTAGCATTTTTCACCCACCCATATTCTGCCAATAGCTTCTTTGGCTTTTATATATTCACTCACCCACTTTATTTTGTCTTTACGTTTCTTCAAAAGAAACTCGGTTGTTACAAAATCTTAGTTCGTACACATGTACTTAACATAACTAATCCCACTATCAATTCGATGTTTAAAATACAGGGTTTTGTTTTTCAGTTTAAACTTTTCGTTGCACCAAATTATTTCATGTCGTTGTTTTACAAAGTCCGTTCTCTCCCCCTCCCCCTTCATGCCAGGATAATACTACCTGTCAAAAGAAGGGTGTGAGGGTTCTTAGATCAGGACCGTCGCTGATTCGACGGTAGTTGAAGCGAAACAGGAGAAAATGTTTTCCAAACTTACCAAGAAAATGCAGTGGAATCGCTTTCCAACGGCACACATTATTGTTGTCTTGTGGGGTCTTAAACAGTCTTTTTACCCAAGTGGCTTGCAAGCTCTTACATCTGGAATGTATATGCACCATTTTGATTCCTCCTTCTCCGTAGTCGGAGTACATTCTTTTCCTTTTTATCTCATCTGGTTTCTGGTTCCAGAGAAATGAGAAACAAGCCTTTTTCAGCTCTTTTAAGTACCCAGGCAGGTGTTGAAATCATTGGCATATTATAAATTATCTGAGATATTGCCAAAGTCTTAATAATTACAGTTTTACCATAGAGAGTTAATCTACGTCTAAGCCAGTTTCGAAGTAGTTTTTCCATGTTCTCGATTCTCTTTTCCTAGTTCAGGACTTCACAGTCATTCGCAAAGAAATTAAAATAAATCATTCTCATTTGATGACGTCAGAGGTCAAAATCCAAGATGGCGGACTATTTCATTATTTTAGGTTTTAAAGGGGTTTTTCGCCTTGAAATTCGTCGCTACCTAATGTTTTCTTAACCAGTAACATTCAGATTAATGTTTCCAGTCTATTTTTTTATCGTTTTTTGGGGTCATAAGTGGAAAAAAAGGAATTTTCAAAAAATTTAGAATGGCTGATCCAAGATGGAAGATCCCAATGGATAACTGAATATACATGACGACATTGTTGTCAATGAAGATTTTTGTTTTTATCATCAGAAAGACAATGCTGTGCTGAATAGTGTTGTTGAGGAGGAAATGGGCAAAATACTTTTGCTTTTTCAGGAAGAGAAGGGATTCAGCAAAAACAGTTCCATTATCGATGGCAACGACATGACAGTCTTCAAACGTGTACCTGAGGCCTTCTATATGCTGATACGTAGACTGCTTACACAACAGACGTCACTAAACACCATCACGTACTGTAATAAGAGAACTCATCTGCAAAACCCTTTCAGACTTATTCTCAGGTTGGCCCGCAGGCGTTAACGCCAATTCCTCAAAGAAGAGGGGGGGGGGGTCCTATAGAAACCACATTGCCGGTTCTTCTGCCCCCATATACTTTTCTGTTGTATCTCGTCACTGTTACCGGAATCATGGTGTGGTGTAGCCACAAAAACAGACAAAATACATGATGCACACTGATCCAACCCCACAGGACATGGGACAAGGTCAGAACTGTTAGCCTTTATACCACACAAAAGCACAACATTGATCTTGTGTTGTCTGGATAACATGGACAGAATATCATTCTTTTCTGCTCCCGTGCCTTGCATCAAAGAACTGTGATACAAAGCCCAACTTTTTTTCTTTCTTTTTTTATGAAGAAGACGACATCACGATATGTTTAAAGATATTACTCGAAGATCTTTGCTTCAGACAGAAGGCGCTCAATTTCACTGCTGCTTATACTGCAGTCGCTTGCTGTTCTTAACGGTACATTTGAATCGGTCATTGTAAGCATCTGCGTCTTCTGCTGACCAATAGACCAGGACGGCCTATTGTTAAACATGACAGTAAGTGTACTGTTGCTGCTGGCTACGTGGGGATCTCTGTGGTTGGGTTGTTCTTGTCTGCCAGCTGAGTGTGTGATACAGGAGCTGCAACACATTGGGACATTGGTTGATTGTAATTCTCTCAACCTTACCACGATTCCTGACGGCATACCACCCAACACTGACCAATTTAGTGCAAGGTTCAATAACATAAGAAACGTGTCCTACCTTCCGCAGCTACCGCAACTGTCTAGACTGAACCTAGGTGTGAATTCTATGGAATCATTTTCCTGGACGTCTTTGCGTGCTCTGCCTGGTTTGAGGTATCTTTCTCTAGCTTTAAACCGACTACGGTACGTGCAGCTCGACGGGGTCATTGAGCATCTGCCGAAGCTAGACGTTTTAGATCTAAGTTTCAACCACATTGTATCCCTTACTCAATTCGAACTGGGGTGGCCACAGGTGACCAGGGCCTATATCAGGGGAAACCCATTTCACTGTGACTGCGACCTCTCCTGGCTGATTGACAAGATGGCGTGTTTACAAGCCTGTCAGGGTAGAGACGAAAAGGCTTGTTGTCTGTCATGTTCAGCCTGCTTTCTAGCCGAAAACATGAAATCTGTAGGCAAACCTGTCTGCCACAGTCCGAGTGAACTGAATTGACTGCTTTTATCAGACGTGTCCGGTTTACAAATGGATTGTGGACCAAAACAGTCGACTACAAAGGCTGCTATGGTTACTACGTATGCAGCTCATAGTCAACTCGCTGGGCAGACACAGGCTATGGTCACCAGCATCGTGCACGGAGCTGCCCGCTATGACGCCAGACCCCAACCAACTGAACATAACAAGGCTGCAGGTTCAAATGCGTGCAATCCTACCAACGGAACAAGTAGTAATACTTCTACAACGGCAAACGAAATCAATCCCCAAAACGTTCTTCTCAACGCCATGGCAGGGGTGACGAGTTGCATTACGCTGCTGATACTGTGCCTCTGTCTATACAAGAGGAAATGCTACAGCTATACCCAAGCTGACTAAGACTGCCTAAGACAATGTAGCAAGACAAGGGAGATTCGTGAGTCACTGTCAGCTCAGTCAGCGCTATTTGCTATTTAGAAATGAACCTGTAGCATTGCATAGACAGAAACCTACATGCAAGTCCCTCTAAACTAACGCCGTGGCTTGCTATGGTGTGTCCATCTTGCAAATGATAATGTAATTTTAGCAAATGGCATGTTTATATAGGCAATACATGGAATGTTTATTTAGTTGCAATGTAGTTGTTCTGTGCAGTTATGTTCAAGTACATTTCCCTTTAGTCACTGAAGAAAGACAGCGGGTGCTGTCTGAAACGTCTGTTTCAAAATTTTATCCAGTTGCTTGAATAATTGACTTTTGGCGATATTCAGGTAAACCCGCTGAACCAAGGTAGAAACACTAAAATTTTTGTTTACATGATATAAGCAACAGATATATATATCTAAACTTATTCTAAAGGCATTATTTGGTTATGTTAGTTCAAAGTATGTTTCATGAATTGCTTTAAAACAACAAAATGGCATCAATTCTATGACTTTATGTTCTATTCATCCTTGATTTGATAATTGTTCACTACAAATCGAAATCATTTTTAAGTGGAGGATTATGAAGAAGTGCGCAGCACCTAATATCCTGAATAAAAAATATGAAATATTCTTCACATACAGTATGTATCGGAAGTACTGGTTGATGTGATTGATGTACAATCACTGATTTGATGTTAGTAGGGATGAATGCAGAATTAGAAATTAGTATTCGGTTCTTATGTGATTGCACCTTAGATGCCCCAACTATATACAGCGTAATCTTATTCAATTGAGATGAAATATTTTATCATTTTTCTGTAATGCCAACATAAGTATTTATCGGGTTGTTGAAGCATAAAAAAAGAATAAATGTTGCTTGTTCAAACTGAGATCATCTTTGCTCTTTTTTGTTTTTAGGGTAGTTGAAGCACATGAGCAAATAGACTAGAACATTTGATTTCATGAATCAAACTACGATATGAGAACTTCTGAATTAGCCTTTTAAAATGGTCAGTTAAAGGGGGCCTCAACAAATATCAAAGAAACTCTTGATGAAATATCCCAATGGAAAAAAACAGCAGTTCTTCTTTATATATACAGGACACCATCCCTAAACTTCACTGGAATAATCTCTATATAACTTATAAAGAGCATCTGGTTAGTAATACTACTTTCTGGTGGTCCCTTACATAATTTTCCCTATTGACACATGCATTAAACGCTTAACGAAATATGATCAATTGTCTAAAATACAAATAAATACAGAAACTATACATATATTGAAACGTGTTGATATAGTTTTGAATCGCCATGGTTGAGAAATAAAGTTTATACGGCTTTTCAAAAAGTCCCATTTACGGCACGCGCCGAACAACCTACGGCCAGAACGGGTGAGCGGCCCGACGCGCTATGACGTCATCTACAGAGAAGCTCCGCGCGGCGAGCGGCGTGGCGTACTGCAGAAAATGGCGGACACAACCTATCGGTTTTCCCAGGGTTTTCCGTCTCCTCCTCGAGTGTAGAGGCCTAATTTGAAGTTGTCCAGCGTAAGGAGCCAGTGGAGGGGCCGAGGGAGGAATTACATCGTTCAGATCTGAACCATAATTGGACGATGGTGGTGACGAAGGTCGCGGGAGGGAGCGTGATGGCGGTAGGGCGGAGGGCATATATACCGACGGAATCGATGGATGTGCACGAAGAAAAATTATTTAGGCTTCAGAATGTTGAGTGGCAAGTTTATGGCAAGATTGTTTGGATATTGGTGAACAGTTACGGCAGTTTAGTGTACCTGGCTGAAGTTAGCATAATTTTTGGCTTGGGGAAGTTGGTCAGTAGACGTCGTAATTATTCTGTAAATAAAATTTCCACCAAATTTTCGTTTACCCTGCTGGGACTTGCGGTAGCGGCATGCTTGCTTACTTGCTTATGTCGATACTGGAAGGCACATACGTTATCAAAATCATACGTTTTTCGTTGCATTTTCCATGCTTTTGATAGTAACGCAATTTTCCTGGATATGAAGTAGGAAACAATCGCCGGAGACAAAAAAATAAAACGGAGCCTTACCTACGTTCCTGCCGCAACATCGGAGAAAAGAAACGTGCAACAAAACAAACTTGTGAAAAACTTTCTAGATAGAAAAAAAAATCTAGTTGATTATTGTCGCTCAGACATCGTCACACGTGAAGACCTCTACATCTTGCTCCATAAATTTAACATTTTGCTTTGATTTTGAACCTCCTGTCAGCAAGTGGCTTTCCCCCCTCCCACCCAAGGGGTTGTTTGGGTGCTTCAAATAATGGACAAATTTGTTACTACTGTTTTTGTTATTTTTACCTCATTACCATCACGGTGCATCGGATTAGATCGGATTGCTCACGTATTAAGTGTTTTGAATAGGTAAATCTTCTGAATAAATTGCATGATTTAGCTAAAGTTCCTGTGCTTATTGAGTCAAGTTGACTCTACTATTTGAATGATGAAAGGTACATAGTTACATACATCAAGGACATTATAATGTCCTTGCATACATATGTTTCCTGTATATGGTGTTTCATTAGGCAACTGCAACATTATTCCAGTTTATAAACTGCGAGTTTATATGTTTGTTTGTTAGTTGATATTGCATACCCACTAAACCACCTCAAGGCATAACACACCAGATTTGTACTGAAGAGTACAAGCTGCATATCCACTCAGATTTATATGATCCACTTATACCGGGAAAGACCCCTACTCTTTTAGATAAGTGTGCTGGTTTCTCTTACCCCTCAAGGTGTGGCTTTTCTCAAACACAGGACCTCCATTTAATCCCTAACCGAAGCTCAGGGTACTGTCATTTTCACCTGAGTGAAGTGAGGAAAGTTGTGCAAAGTGCCTTTTTCAAGGCACAATGTCAACGGGACACATCAGGGGACCCCAAATCTAACCCAGAACCTCTGGTTATAAAGCTGAATATGATAACCACTGAGTGGTAATACCAGTAATGTCATGAATGTAATGGCTGTCAAACTATTCTAGAAAGAAACAAACTCATATAATTATAATTCTTGGTCTATTAATTAATAAAGTATTATACAAATGTTCATACATTTAACGTGTGTAGATTACTTAACAGATAATACTGGTAAGTGCAGATTCTATGTAGGGCATGATAATGATGCCCTTGTTCAATAATAAAACAATTATCGAAATCCACCATTTCATTACTTAACAAATCCAGCAGACAGACATATACATGTATTTCAAGCATTTCACATTCAAGTGGTAACATTGGTAGATAGTCAATATACACAAGGTCTAACAGCTACAAGTTACACAACAAATAATTTAACTGCATGCTCTATTACAATAGGAAGTTTTTTTTATAACATACTAAACTGTCTTCAAATGTTTTCAATTGGAATTTTGTTACGGAAAACAGCTGACAACATGTGGAACACACGCCATATTGCTTGAGGTTCTGACGCCTTCTCTGTAGGTGACGTCACTTCCGGGTTCAGGCCGGCGAGCAAAAGTGATTGACTGTTCAGTGGCGCGACGTTCAAAATGTGCAGATATCAAGAGAACGGACTTTATTTGGCGTAAATATGTAAATTAAATCAAAAGTAGTATCAATAGCGGATATAATCTGAAATTTAGCCATTTTTATTTCGCTAATTCTTTAAGAATCTTGTCTGTAGTGACCACCTATCCGTACCACAAGATTTTAGCGGTTCCTTTGTGGTCAAATTAGGCAGTTTTGACTCACATATCTACCAGAAATACTATGCTAAATAGATGTTCTTCGTTACGTCACCCTTGTTGTAATTTTGCCCTTAGGAACTAAGTGACGTCAGCAGACAGACTCCCCTCCATGGCAAAGACTAGACAGTCTACAAACGTACACCTGCGAATTTATATATGCTAATCTGTAGACTGGTTACACAACAGACGTCACTAGACACCCTCACGTTCTGTATTAAGAGAACACATCTGCAAACAAATCATGTTCTTAGAATTCGTCAAAAATTGGGAATCACTCCTAACCATTGTCGAGGATAGTCTACTATGTGTAACCGGGACTTTACCTGCAGGTGATCATAACCATTTTTGTCGTCCACTGGTGTTAGATAAGAAAGTTTCGTAACCATCGTCTCGGGACATCTACCTGTGTGTCAAGGGAGAAATGAGAATCCTAGAAATTGAGATACCTCTGGTCACAACAAAGCCTTGGCGTTGATGGCTCTACAGTAAGCGGTATGACAAGATGCGGGGAGTCACATTCTTCAACCTTCCCCCAATGCCTTATCGCCCCATGCTTAACCTACTACGTATTTCCTTGGTAATGAAGTCCGTGAACTTCTGACAGCTCTTACCATTCCTGAAGTAAACTGCTGGAGGGAAAGCACCAGCATAGTATTGTCCCGGCAAAATTAATTCCTTAACGTCTACTTTGTGAACTTGAGCATTTACTGAAGTCAGAACTAAATACAACTAGCGGAGAGGAGGCATGTCAGCACCCCAAGTACTGAGGCTCAAAAGGACCTCGTCACCAGAGTGCATGACTACCTCATTTATCATCATAACTTTGATAGATCAAGCGAACATTAAATTTGGGATTACCAGAACCAATTAATGTTACTCATGAATCCCAGTACTGGAAAGAAAGTCTGAACCATCATACCACTTCCAGAGCTG
The DNA here is from genome assembly GCA_035149815.1 of Branchiostoma lanceolatum. Classification (NCBI taxonomy): domain Eukaryota; kingdom Metazoa; phylum Chordata; class Leptocardii; order Amphioxiformes; family Branchiostomatidae; genus Branchiostoma; species Branchiostoma lanceolatum. Next base: position 18,701,538 of record CM068873.1, read on the forward strand.
CTAAACCTTACTTTGAATTCTCCCCCAAAAGCATAATTCCTTCTGAGTAATCTTGTTTGCTACTTCGAATTAAATGTATGCCCTCAAAGTCTGTCCTTATTTACCTACAATATCTTAACGGTCTAATCAACTTCACCAGAATCAGGGGTGTACCTGCATCCATAGTTTGTTTATTCAATGTCCATACACAAACAAATGTTTTTGACACGCAGATTATCGAACCAATCCAGACAAATAATCCGAACATTCAATAACAGGAATGCATTGCTAATACATCAAAACATATCATAATTCACAGCCATATTCATACAACCCTGCATATGTCATATCACCTGTGAGAATTCAATATCAGGCAAGCCTAGACGTAACAATGGCACAATCTATTTTCCAACCAGAAGAATTTTCCCAAAATTTTTGACATGAAGTTTTTCTCATTCATTATCAGGTAAACCTTGTAGCCATAGAAGTATACATAAGAAGATGTAATTACAAAAATCAGTCCAAGTTTTGTCCATTCCTTCATTATAAACCTAACGTCACGACCCGTCAGCCTTACTTCTTAACCCTCACACCACCGTAGCTTTTTTACGACTAATCTTACCGTATGGGGTCAAAACTGACCCCACAATCTTTTCTACAAATACAGCTTTAATGGTGACTGTTTTTGTGGTTTGTTTATATGTATAGTTTAAGCTATCTCTTTGGGACAGTTTGACATGATAAGGTGTGAATAATTTCTGCTTATCATCATAATTTATGCAAAAATAGGGAACATCGTCTTTTGCAACTTACGCTATTCAGACAAGCGGGCTCTTTTGAGGCCTGCGCCAACACTTGATGTCATATATCATCTGAATGTCTTACGCTAGAACAACCAAACTTGGTCAGCTTTGTTAGAATTTTGTTGGCAACAATTTGAATTTAATGAAATAACTGATTAATGTTTTCATGTTGCTATGGCAACCGGTTTCTTAGAGCCATATTTGGAAAACGTCGCTTGGATTTTACGTAATTCTAGAGCTGTCTTTTTAAACTGCACTTATTTTCTTATATCAATACCAACCAATGTAATTCACTATCATTTTTATGATTTAATATTCATAATTTATGCATATTTGATTACGTCATCGGTCAAAATCTAAGATGGTGGACGATATAATTAGATTAGCTATAACCGGCGATTTCAACCTCAAATTTCATCTTTAACATGTTTATTCAAACAGAAACATTCTTAATATAACGTTTTGGTCCATTTTTTTATTGTGTTATTAGGTTATATGATGGAAAAATGCATTTAGAATAATTATAGATGGCGGAACCAAGCTGGCGGAATTCTCTAGTGTAACCTGATTATGAATATAATTTTTATGACGTCATTTTGACGTCGTTCCTGTTGCCATCTACAAATAACGTCTATTGATGTATTATGATTTATCATACATAATTTCTATTTAAGTTTTATCGTGTACCTTTGAGTTATGTGAAAATACCCAATTTGTTGGTTTTCGTCAATAAAATCACATAAATGACGTCATAATACGCTGCAACGTCATTAATCTTTACGTTCATTAAAAAAAAATTTTTTTCGCGTTTCTACAATAATATATTTTGTAACTATGATCATAATAACCCTTATCATACATGTTAGAAGATGACAAGTATCAAATAATAGGAAATATGAGTGCAGATTTTGCTGGGGTCAGTTTTGACCCCACCGGACCATGCGTAAACTTTCTAGGATAACTTAATCAACAATGAGCCAATCTCGGTAAAAACTTGTGAGAAGTTATAAGACATATATACAAACAAACTAATAGAAGGAATTTTGTTTTTGACTCGAAATGTCAAAATGGCACATGTTGATATACGCCTGGGGTCAGTTTTGACCCCATACGGTGGTTTGAGGGTTAAAGCTACGACCCCTCCTAAATATATAAAGCCTCGCGACCGTTACTCTCCAAGCAGAGCTAGGGTTTCGGCTGGTTTTAGACGTGTTTTAGGCGTTTTTGTCATGCCTTCTACTTTGTCATCGTTTTTGTTGTGTAGCAAACCCAAGCTCTGCCGGCACTGACCTCGGGGCGGGGCAAACCTATTTACTTCCATTGAAAAAAAGGTGACAGTACTCCTCCCCGAGAACCATTAGATTATTATTAGTGGTACCAATTTTACTGCCCCGGATTATCACACATCCGGCAAGTGTAGAGTGCATTCCCGGGCCGCACCGGTCCCCCGCTGACCGCCCTATTCATGCGACAGGCTGGTGTCCACGATCCCACGCCGGTATGATCATTGATAGCATCATAACGTACATTTCCATTGGATACCTCACAAGAAAAATACAATGACGCATGAACAAGACATATGAAATAAATGTGTATTACGTATCAACTCGAACTGCATTACTAGTAATTATTATTAATATTATCTCAGGCATCGTTAAATGGATTATGAACGGGAACACGTACCTTGTTTACGTTACATGCGGTTACCAATGCCGCCGCTTGCTGCGTTCAGATTGGACGGAACTTTTCAACAACAACAGCAAAATTGGCGACGGAGTTCTACCAACAGAGACTTAAAAATCCCCAAATGACACCAGAGGAATGTACAGATTTGTGTATGGTTCGTTCTTTGATGGTTTTTGGATGGTGTAAATGAAGTGCGGTCACGATAGGCAAGTCATTTGCTGACGGACATTGACGCGACTTTCCAACATGGCGTCCTGATTGAGACTTTGTAAAGAGTAGAGTAGAGTCCAAACTCCAGGTGTCTTTGGCTGTACGTTGAGCTGTTATTTTCATACGAAAGTAATTGCAGTTAGCTAACGAGTAGGGGAAGCGTGAGAACATGGCATGAGAACATGGCCACGACCGATAGACCGAGGATTATGTCCTTGGTGAGACTGGGCCGGAAATTCTGTAGTCGTGGGGAGGGAATCTCGTGCCTGGCCGGGCACGCTTCGCACTTACTTGTGAAACGCTTGTAATGTGTTGGGGTGATTAGGTTTATTAGGCATTGAAGCTTCCGTCTGCCTGCAGAGCTTGGGTTTGCTACACAACAAAAACGATGAAAAGTAGAAGGCATGACAAAAACGCCTAAAACACGTAAAGAAACAGCCGAAACCCTAGCTCTGCTTGGAGAGTACGCGACCGTCACCTTGAAAGATGGCAATATCTCTGGGAGTGTCCCCAAGCACTACACCTATAACAGTACCCATGGAACTCCGTATCAGGAGCCGGGAACCACGGGTCCGCAGGCGGTAGGGACGAAACGGTCAGCTGCCCATACGCCGTAAATTGCTTCTGCAAATTTCGAACCGACGCGTTCATCTACTTCCGATCCTAACGAACTTAACACCATCTCTCATAACATTGGATTTCTCTCATGTAAAAAGGCGTGCCGGAAGGTGGCGGCGCACGCGTCGGAAGGTCTGCGTGACCTTCCATCCTAGCTTTCTCCTCCAAGCGCCTCAGTGCCGGGATCAAAAGTGCACTACTCAGCTCCGATGGCGCCCACGCCAGGTCCAGCACCTGCTTCAGTGTTGCCCTCACGTCGCACGCCCTATGCGCCCACTCCAAGTGTCTAATGTTTGTGTCTGAGAGCTTAACCCAAACATTATCAAACTACTTTACCACGGTGTTTTGTTGTTTCTTTACTTGTGTTATGATCAGTTGAGACAGTGTTTGTAGCTCTATAGAGACGGAACTTATGCTCCCCTCACTATCGTCGTCGGGCAAAGTAGCCGTCATTCGCAGCGTCTAGGGAGGAGGGTGGGGGGGGGGGTGTGTTGGTTGACTCCGGCTGATTTCCCCCGCACTTGAGCCTGTGGAGCAGTTAGATCTATCACGTTTTCCCATGGACGGACGAAGTTTCAACGCAAACAAGGTGCAGTTTTACAACGATTCAAATGAGGGCAAGAAGAAAAAGCTCCACAGCTACCAGACACACATCATACCACCGCCGCCATCTTGATTCTTCTCCTCAAAAATCGTCCTTGTTGCTTTAGTTTGTTTTTTAATTTTTTTTATTGAATGAATGAATGAAGACCTTTATTGCACATTTCTGCCACACTTGGCTAAGTACAGGTCACAACAAAACAAAACAACAAGTACAGTTAATGGATACAAAAAGAATATGACCATCATTAGATAAATTCTACTTCTCCTCGCTTTTCAGTTATAGTAGATATAAAAGAACAGACGTGTTTTTCAATGGGAGGTTTGTCTAGTCGCATTAGGAATATGAATTTTTGTACAGTGCTTAAATGTGTGAAGTAGGGAAATAAGTTGCATTTCAGAAAATGAACAACACATGATAGAAAACAAGAGAAATACAAAGTACAGGAATATAACATAAGCCACGGATCCAAAACAATAAGTAAAGGTGGAACAGAAATGAGCTATAAGTAATATCGATAAAAGTAATGGTAACAGTATCAAATGAGTTGGCAAATGAATATAACAGAATCAATATCAACCAAATATTACAAAACATTGAAATCAAACAAACTTGACAAATGAAATATGAAAATTCCATATCAACAAAACTATCAGAACATCAATAACAAAAAGAGCCAATAGTGACTGATCATGATCAGTGGCAAATAAATATGGCAAAAAACAATATCAACCAAAGACAATGTCGTCCTTGTTGTTTGCCCATGGCCCCTAGGACCCAAATGGCGTGGACGAGCTTGAGATGTGAAAGGTCCATGTCCACTGTGACCGACTGCAAGTCGGAACCGGCCCTCAGTTTAGTGGTGAAGTTGACAGCATAATACTTGGCAAAGCTCTGTTTCACTTCTTTCTGTATCATTTATTTCTTCAGCATGTCATTGATCCCTCCGTACGCTTCCAGTGTCCAAAACTCACTGGCTCTGGAAAAAAGGTTCCTAATGAGTATGGAGTTCAATCCATCGCTACCAGTAAATCACGGACCATTAATCACGTATATATACACCACTAGCCAGTGGTTAGTTTTAATATGCTCTTAAATCTTGTTTCATGTGATTTATATACTACGTACATATACTGTATATAAACTAGTGTTTTGATGCATATAAGTACCTTGAGATTTCTTGTCATGCCTAGCACTGGTGAGTGATTGTGCTGATTGGCGCCCCGAAGAAAGGTTTCGTTCTGCTGGGATACGGTGGCTGGACATCTCACTCTATCCCCTCGGCCTCCTTGAACATTACCATGCGGGCCAAAGCATTGTACATAGTTTTGTGGAGCCATTAAGGTCTCATTCCTGTATTACTCCGAGTGAGTACGTAAAAGACTCCGTAGCCCAAAAATTGAACAGCTGCATGAACGTGTGTGTATATCGGTTGGAAGTCCGCTTTCACTTTCAGTCAGCCCAACTGATCTCAAGCTTCAAACTGATGAAAGCTTGTTTGTTACTAAAGAAATTAGCCGGTGAAGTTCGGCAGCCGCGCGCGAGGTCGGTCGGACGTCCACAGCCCTGGATTTCGAGTGATGCGGTCGAGCGCTTACAGCTAGAAAATGCCTTTTGGGGGGGGTGTAGCTAAGTTCCGTTTGTAATTGCTATAAACAGAGGTTTGACGTTGTGAAGTTGTCGGCATTTGTTTGAATGATCTATAGGGTAAATATTCTCAGCATAATATTTTTAGAAAAGGATGACAATGTTGCATTTCCTATGGCTTCATTGCGAACGCGCCCATATAAAACGTGTATTATATTATTCAAAATGGCGGCGAGTAGCAGGTCTTCAGAATAGCTCTCCAGGATTTTTCAAAATTTGAGTTTCATCGCTCTTTCCAGGCAACAAAAACCACACAAGTTATACAAAGAAGAAACCAACGTTGGATTACGAGATTCCGAACGTCGAAAGAATTAGGATTACAAGGATATCCGTTGGATTACCCGGGGAAAACACAAGAAGTTTTCGGATCGGGAACACAAGGTGCGCCCCCCTCCCCAGTCCACGGCGCAGTTCAAAAGCAAAGTCGGAAAAGACCCCGTAGTGGAACCACTGGAACCGGCCTCGAGGATTCTGAACGTCACAGTATAAAGGGATATTATTTCCGAAGAAAACCAGGCGGGGAAGTTCACGAGCGCAACAAGTGCCCCCCTCCCACTCGGGATACTACGAAGACTCAAGCCCGGACGTGCAACTGGTTCCAACAAGTCGCAAGTCCCGACGCGCATCGGATTCATCTGCCGGTACGCAGCGGACTCTCCACGGAGCTAGAATACCCAAGGCTCATTCAGTTCTCACCTCCCCTCCCCCAAAAAAAAACAAATAAAAAAAAGAAGGAAGAAATATGGCGGAAGGTGGTAAATCTGACCCTACTAGAGCAAAGCTGCGGAGCTCAAACGTAAGTACAACCTTACCTGAACTTAACGGAAAAAAGGGACCAGCATCTGGCAAAAAACGTTCTGATAATACTACTAGCAACATGGACTCAAACAGTGATTCCTACTACTGTGGTGATTGTGGAAAGACGGTAAAAGAATCAGATAAAGCAGTAGAATGTGAAATTTGTACGCTGTGGTTTCACACCAGATGCGCGGGAGTGTCTGATAGCCTGTACCAAGTGATATCAGACGAACCGGAGGAGTGCCACTGGTTCTGTCGTAATTGCAAGAAAGGGGCCCAGAAGTTGTATCTTAGTGTCATTGCACTTTCGGGGGAATTACAGTCAGTTAACGAGAAACTCCGTTTACTGGAAAATAAGGACTCGGAGTTAGAAGCGAGAATACATCTCTTAGAAGAGTCCCAAACAAACACACAGCACACGAGCGGACTATCGGAAGAACAAATTATCGAGAAAATTGTGAACAAAACTACGGAAACTATAACTAAGTCAGTGAAAGACAACGTAGACAAACAACTAAGTGAAAAGGAGGACCAAGAGTCCAGGAAGTTAAACCTCATAGTGTCCAACCTACCGGAGTCCAACTCCAGGCAAGGTGACATAGACAGTTTCACCGAACTTGTAAAGGAGGAGTTTAAGTTGAAGGCAAATGTCACCAACGCCCAGAGACTAGGCAAACCAAGCAACGAGAGTACCAGATTGGTCAAGGTAACCATGGCAAGTCTAGGAGAAAAGAAACAGGTACTAGCGTTGGCCAGGGAGTTGAGAGAGAGTACACATGAGGTTCACAGCCAGGTTTATATCCGCCCAGACTTAACCAAGAAACAGCTCGAAGAATCAAAAAACTTGAGAGAGCAACTGAAAGCCACAAGAGAACGAAATCCAGAAAGGAAGTGGATAATAAGAAGGGGACAAATCGTAGAGGCAAACTAGACCAGATTAATTTCCACGATTTGAGCGTATTGTACACCAACACAGATAATTCTATCATGAGCAAGTATGACGAACTTTGTGCAATCACTACAGAAAAGCAGTACGATGCCATATGTCTTACCGAAATCAAACCTAAGCAAGGATCTCTACCCGACCGACAAGTTATGCAAATACAGGGCTATGATCTATTCACAAGCGATTTAGAATCTCCAAACACAAGAGGCACATGTGTATACATCAAAGCAGTGTACAAGGCAAAGCAGGTGATCCCGCCATCAGAATTCGCAGATTGCACATGGGTATCAGTACAAGGAAGAAACGACACGTCTTTATTAATTGGAACTCTATACAGGTCAGGATCACCAGCTCTTGCAATTACCAGGGACCTGGCCCTTCACGAGACCCTAAAATGGGCGGTCAACACGCAGAATTCACACGTGCTGATCACAGGAGATTTTAATCACCCTAACATAACTTGGACCCCATCACCACAACTACGGACTACACATGCTGATAATATCGATAACCCTGCAACTAGATTCATCGAATGTTTGCGGGATACCTTTCTTTACCAGCATGTCACAAGACCTACAAGGTACCACAGCGACCAAACCCCCACACTTGACGACTTAGTCCTCAGTAATGAAGAGGGGATGATAGAGCAGATAACACATGAGGAACCACTAGGCGCAAGCGATCACGTCAGAATCGAGTTCAACTTTGTCTTCAGCACTCCAGTTAAGGAGAACAAGAAGACAATATGGAGATTTGATAGAGGCAACTATGAAATGATGAGTGAGGACTTGAATCTCAACTGGGATAACCTGCTAGAGTGCAAGTCGACCCAGGAAGCTTACGCATTATTCCAGCAGAGAATTACGAAAGCAGTTCAGAAACACGTCCCTACTAAGACAATTGACCTCTCTAAGAAGAAACTCAAACCACTCTGGATGGACGAGGAAGCTTTTCGAAAACTAAAGAAAAAGCACCACGCCTGGATTAGATATTTGAATACTAAAGACCAAAAGGACTGATTAGCATTCAAACGGGCTAGAAATGCGGCCACACATGCGTCCAGAAAGGCAAGAAAATCATTTGAGAGGAAACTTGCCACAGAAGCCAAGCACAACAATAAAGCCTTCTGGAACTACGTTAACAGTCGCCGAAAGACAAGAACACAGGTGGGAGATCTGAAGGACACACAGGGGAACTTTACTGCCATCGATAGCGAGAAAGCAGAGATACTGAACAATCAATACTTCAGGACATTCACACATGAGGACCACGAGAATATCCCGACATTCCCTAGGATCCAGTCAACCACAGCTCTCAACACAATTAACATCACAGAAGAGATGGTGCTTGAGCAGCTACAGTCACTCAGAGTTGACAAATCCCCAGGCATCGATGGCGTACACCCCAGAGTGCTCAAGGAAACTGCAGACGTGATTGTTGGCCCCTTAACCAGGATCTTCCAAACAAGCATCAACGAGGGCAAACTCCCAGACATGTGGAGAGAGGCTTGTATAACTCCCATCTACAAGAAGGGGGACAAGTCGGACCCGGCAAATTACAGGCCTGTGTCATTAACCTCTGTACCATGCAAGATGCTGGAGAGGATTATAGTAAACGAATTGATCACTCACATACGGAACAATGATCTCACATGCGAGCAGCAGCACGGGTTCACACATGGGAAATCCACTATAACCAACCTACTGGAAGCAATGGACGTTTGGATAGAGGCCCTAAGTCATAGCCTGCCAGTAGACGTAATCTTTTTAGATTATGCTAAAGCCTTTGATACAGTGCCACAGAAGAGACTTCTGAGACGGGTGGAATCCTTCGGAATTGGCGGAAACCTTCTGCAATGGATTCGTAACTTTCTGACACAACGAAGGCAGCAGGTTGTGGTGAACGGAAGTGCCTCCTCATGGAAACCGGTTATAAGTGGAGTGCCCCAGGGTTCGGTCCTCGGACCGCTTCTCTTTACGATTTTCGTATCAGATATTCCGGAAACGATCCAGAACTTTGTCTCGCTGTTTGCAGATGATACGAAAATATATGCTGCAGCCCAAAACTGTGAACTGAACGCACACACAACCTGCTTGCAGGCGGACTTGAACAGCTTATATGAGTGGTCGACAAAGATGCAAATGCAATTCCATCCCGATAAATGCAAGGTCATGCACCTCGGGAAGGCTAACCCCAGACACAAGTATACAATGAATAAAGTAGATGGAACAATGCACACGCTGGAGAGCATAGAAGAGGAAAAAGACCTAGGGGTCACCATTGATAAGAACCTGACTTTCAGCAAACACACGCAAGTGCAGGTGAATAAAGCAAATAAAACACTAGGGCTGATCAAGCACACCTTCTCACATGTGGACAGTGTATCCTTCTCACTGCTGTATAAAAGCCTGGTTCGACCGCACTTAGAATATGCTACGGCAATATGGTACCCCAAAACCAAGAGAGACCGAGACATGGTGGAAAGAGTGCAACGGCGAGCAACAAAACTGGTGAAGAGTTTAGCCAACCTACCATATTCTGAAAGGCTGAGAGAACTGGACCTTCCCACGCTACACTACAGAAGACAGAGAGCCGATATAATACAGCTGTTCAAGATCACATATGGGTTTGACAAAGTCAGAGTGAACAACCACTGCAACTTATGTGGGAGAGCCATGTTTAAGCCAAGCTTGGCAACCAACACACGGGGACACCAGTTCAAGTATCAAATTCAGAAAGCTACAGGCCCGAGGGCACACTTCTTTCCCACACGAGTTACCCCCGCTTGGAACAAACTCTCACAGACCACGGTCAACGGCAAGACAGTGAAAGAGTTCAAGACAAGACTGGGGCAGGAATGGGGACGGCATCCAGACCTATACGAGTACCAATTCACATACTGATGCTACTACCGCCACAACTAGGACAGCCTTATTACCCGTGAGGGTATCGACTGGCTGTGGTTCAAGGTAAAGATTCAAGGTAAAGATAAAATGTAAGCCTATGGGCCAAAAAACTCATGAATGAGACCTTACATTAAGCTTTCGATACATAATTTACTGTACAATATTCAAATTCATACATTATATCATTAAGGAGACCGTGACCTTCTTTAAAGATAAGTATGAAATTATTTCTTACAACAATGGACTAGATCCTAGCCGTGGCGACTCTTACTCAACATCCAATAGAAGAGTTCTACGACCTCATGCCTTCGCCAAGTAATTGGTCTCATATACAATGCTTATTAACAGCGTTTATATCTCCTATTTCCAATTACATCTTTCCCCATCACATGACAAAAACACACATACAAACAAACGCTACCAGTCACACAGACATGCAAACACAAACGTTAAACGGACGGACACGAACACTCACATACAAATTTTTGACCCCTTGGCGGATTTCATTCAAAAACATACACACACATCCGCACACACAAACATATTCGCGCACACACACACACACACACACACACACACACACACACACACACACACACACACACACACACATTCGAACGCACACATACAAACACACGCACACACACGCGAACACAAACAAGAACACACACACATACATACAGACATAGTCCCACAAACATACATACACACACAGAGACCCACACTCATACACACAGATTATGGGCTCCTTATTGGCTTCCATTCAAGCACAAACGCTCAAAAAACGCAGACGCACACAAACCTGCAAACAAACACGCACACTCTCGTGAACACAGACAACAACACACACACACACACACACACACAAACACATACATACATACAAACTAACACACACACGCTTGTGCGACCTGACACACGCGAAAATTATGTTTTTAATCATCCAAGTTATGAAATCATGCTGAAGTTGTTTATGAATTTTAGCAACTTTCTCTCTCCGTCACAGATACAGAACTTCCCAGCCCCCAATGACGTTTATGTAAAGTCAAACTTACCTTCCGGATAATTGGCCGTTTGGGGATAGTCTAACTGAATGACACAAACCACTATACCTTCGACAACAACAAAAAGGTCACTTCCCGTTTATAGTAGATGGTCTTTAATCCAATTCCCACTGTGGGCTATTTAACAAACGAACAAATGTATCGGTACACTTATTCATAAGTCCAGATTTTGTGTATGTGTGAAGCTAGGTGTTGAAGAAAACTTTCCTGTGCGTCACCGAAGCCTTCAGCATACAAGGGGCCTTAAGTAACACTTAAGACAAAATGCTCAAACTTGATGCTTAAAAGACGTCCTGGAGACGAAGAAGAAGAACTTAATTGCGCAACAATTGTAACGGGTACAATGTATGGCAATTTGTAGACACATAACAATCGACTATTTCTAACATTTAACGATTTCAAAGAAATTATCTATAACTTGAATAACAATCGATCTGATTATTTGCATTCTAATGGCTAAACAGTATACAATGTAATGATGACGATGATATTATTTTGCGTCAGGAATGTAAAACAATGTCTCTTTGCATAGAGTTGTATATAAATTGGCCTACATATTAGATAGATATATGAACAAGGCAGGACAATGTTATATTGAATATCTCTGTCTTGGTATATGCGGCATTTTACCGGACGTATATACAATCGATTTAAACAATTTCCGTCGGTCATTATCATAGGTTGGAGACGTGAATCAACTACAACTATAAAAGGACCACGTGGAAAGTCACGACGCGTATTCAACGACCAATTAAGGTTCCAAACTCACAAAACCGTTGACTCAATTCCAAGGGGAAAAAATCAAGCTTCCTCTTGCATTGTTTCCGTTGCCTTTACAATGGATATATCAATCATGAGACCTTGCTATTGTGTAAGAAATGGGTAAATACTGAAAGCCACACTTGTGAATTTGAAGAATCTTTTTTTTTCATTGTGGGGGGATAAATCTCTCCGATATATGGTTCTCACTGACAATAGAGCCTGTCCCAACTGAGCAATTAGAGCCCACGACATTCGTTTACCGAAAAGCACGATGTTCTTTTATATAAACAAAGGCAATTTGGCGATGACATCCTGTCTTTTCATGACGATTTCATCATTTCATTCAAATGACGCACGGAAATTTAGGTCGGCCGTTACCGCGAATGTTTCGTTGTCAATTGGGACTACATATCTTGCCCCTATATAACCTCCGGAGCTCTGAGGTCGAACAGACTTCACACGGGGTTTCCCACTGGTAGACGCACGCACGCAGTTGCTGTCAGGCTCCTCTATCTACTTACACTGGCAAGATCCTGCTCATAAACGTAAGTGACGTTGTCCTTGGTGCTGATCATTTTGCAGTTATTGCTTGTACGTTTTTCCTATCTTATATCGCTTTCGGTGAAAGGTAAAAGTAGTCTTATACGTTTTGTTGAGACGACAGGTGCAGTGGGCTGTCATCTACGGTGTCCATGGTACGGTATTGGAAGACGGAGCCCATCCCTCTTCTTCCAAAGCCTTTTATCTCTCCAGTCGAATTCGGGTATCCAATTTTACGCCTGGGTGGAGTGAGGAAAGTCATTTTAATGCATTTACCCAAGAAAACAACGTCTAGCCAGGAGCACCAGGAATTAAACTCGTGACCACTCGATCTCGTAGCCGCTAGCGTAGCCACTCAGCAACTTGATGCCACCAAACGCTTTTCCCTGGCACGGTTCAAACGGGTATGCACCGATAGTGTTCTCCTTTAAGGCACGTTTCTATCCAGTCCGTCTGTTTTGTGCGAGCAGTGTTGAATTGTCCTACATATCATGTATAAGTGTACGTGCCGTAATGTGAGAACACACTTCACTGCTATAGCCAAGGACATCGTAAGAGTATCGATGGCCTGTCACGAAGTAACTTTGACCAAACTAACCTCCATCATTATGACACTTCATTGGTCATACCAATAACAAGTTAACGTTAGCGTGATATGCTTCACAAAGAAGCGTCAAGCTATTTCACCGAGCTGCGGCACACTGGCGGCAGCGTGCGCATAACTACCGCCAACGTTCCACCCACAAACGCCAGTTTGCCGCCCTACCGCCGCCGATGTGCCGCTTGAAATGGTAATCTTTTAAAACGTTAAAAAATGCCGCGAACGAGTCCCCCCAAAGATTCCAATTTTGGTCACCTGTTGGACTGTCCTAGATACATAAACCCGGATTAACCCTGTTAGCTAGACAGAAAGGGCAATGTAGCTGTAATAGATATACTTTTATTACAGCTCACGCGTTTCATTAGAATCGTATTATCACATTATCTATGATTAAGGTAATCACCTCTTTTGTAAACCAGTCAGGAAAATTTCCCACTTAGTTTATGACTGTCATCACACAACTATTACCGTGTGACGTTTTTTGTTTTTAGGGAAGAATAGACACGGGTATTGTTTGGGGGTGTTTTGCATGATAGTTTAAACACGAGAAAGCTAAATTTTGTGCAAACGTGTACTTTAAGGGTTACCATACATTTGGCCGAGTAGCTAGCTGCGAGATTGAGGTTGGGTTCACACATGCATTTCTAAGCACACTCGGAGTGTGTTTCGAGTACTCTCGAAGTGTGTTCTGAGTACTCTCGAAGTGTGCCCCGAGTGTACTTGGAAACGCGTGTGTAAACGCGGCCTGTGAAGTCACGGGTTTTGATTCTTGGCTACACGTTGTGTGTCCTTAACACGACTTTCCTCACTCCACCCAGGTGTAGAAATTCGACTGGGGAGATAGTGAAGGTATATAATAGCTTGCCCTAAAGACATAGTGTATAACCAACTTTCCCTACGTCCTCAAAAAGACTGTTGACATATACGTTTATCTTCAACTTGACCACACGGGAATAAAACGTGGACTGATTTGCGATTTGGCCAGGCTAGGGTGTAGATTGTATCCCATTGAATTAGCTTAATACTGTACATATGCCTTTTTATGCCGTAAAGTTCTCCAAACTGACAAGGAATATATGCCAGCATGACATTTGCTGACTTAAGGTAAAAAAAACTGGATAGTTGGGGACTGGTAAAAATGATTTCATATTTTCATGTCAATTATCTTTCTGTATTTTGATATCAAATTTTAGATTTGAATAGATGTGCCGTATGTTAGTCACGATTTGGGTTCAATAATTGGGTTCCCTGGGTAATTATCTTGACAGTTGTATCACGATTCACAAACTGAATCTTGAGGCCAATAAAGATTGCTGTTATATAGATTCAGTCGTATTGTAGCCATCGTTTGACGGGTAACACCTATTAAACGTAATCAAATTAAATCTATTCTACCGTATGTATTTGCAGCAACGTCTACCGGGCACGCAGTGAACGTTTAATACTCTGGTCACAAATGTAAACAGGGGGCCCGACGGCTTTATTTCACTTTCGGGCGGGGCCTCGTGGGGCTGCAGGGCTATTTTAGGGAACAGTTGACTTTAATTTGGACTTAAAATCATCCCGGGTCTCAGCAAAAAAAGAAACGGCTGCAGCCAGCAACGGTCGGACATTAAGAACCGGTGAGCACCTTGTCGGACACCACCAGTGAATCTGAAGAGTGCCTGCTGGAACCAACGAATAAACTGCCCAACATTTCAAACGAAAAACAACCCCGGAACATATACAGTGTTGCCCCAACTTAAGAGCCCGTCAAAGTGTTTGCGCCTGCCGCTTCTAGATCTCTCCATCAATCAAAACCCACTTATATGTAAATACTTTCAGTTTAAAAATGAAAACAATAGACAATCGCTTGCTAAAGGGAACGAATCTGGCCCTATTTGGCCCTGTTTACAAAGAAATCGCTTTTTTCAATGTCTATACTAGTATTTAGTTACCTGCATTTCAACAGTGATAAAAGTCGGACAATATACTCTATTTCCCTGTAAAATCTTAAAACATCTTAAAATGAGTTTGACAACCCCTTTAAGAGCCTCCATTGTAGCGAAAAATGCAAACATTTATATATTTTTAGACACTAACGTGAGATTTGTTTGGACTTCTAGGAGAATGAAGAGACCAGAGGTCTGCATGCTCCTGATTCTTGGGGTCGCCATGTCAGCGCTTTGCACCGAAGCTTGGGACTGCGCAGACGGCGGATGCGAGATCCAACCCGCCGACGGCCCCCTACTACCCACGGCGACAATCAACTGGCTCCCCGACGGCAACGAAGATCAGGAGATGGCGGCCCGAACCATCCGAAAAGTGCCGCCCAGCTTCAAGGAGCGCATCATGCTGAAGTCACTCCTTCGTCAGATGGGGGTCGCCATGCGTCTGCCTCCACTGCGCAAACCTAAGAACTAGGAAATAGACCTGGCACTTGTCAGTTACGACGCGGTTACAGGTGTCGTACGATGTTGATGTCGTAAAGCTTGTAGTGTGATTTTGATGTCGTAAAGCTTGTCACACGACACTCACAGGATGAATAGCCGAAAAAGACCAACTTTTCGATAACAAGACAGCCGACTTTTGTAAGGTACATGCACAACTAGTTCAATAATGCCTTCGGTTTGCAACCGTACGACAACTGTACGACAACTGTACGACAATCGTACGATGAATGTGACTGAACCCTTAAGCATTGCTGTCTTACCAAGATGTATCTGTGGCCACTTTAATATCAACGCCTTGTTGTTGAACGCCTGTGTCTTGTGTTCGTAAAGATCATGAAAACGACACCCAGTGTACACTTATGTTTTGTCTGTAAAGCCAAAGGGACAGAAATATGCGATGCAGGAATAAAGAAATGTTTAAAGCTTAAAAATGATTTTGTCTGTTATCAACTGGTTTTGAACCTCACTGCTTTGAAATTATATAAACCCACTTACAGACATTACTTACACACAAACACACACACACACACACACACACACACACACACACACACACACACATACACACATACACATACACACACACACACACACACACACACACACACACACACACACACACATACACACACACACACACACACACACACACACATACACATACACACACACACACATACACACACACACACACACACACATACACACACACACACACACACACACACACCTACACACAAACACACACACACAATTGATCTGTTGATAAACAAACAAAAAAGAAGCAAATAACTGGTTAAAAAAAGTCACATGAATGCTTTAAGCACTTAAGTATTGTTTACTGCCATATTTAATGGAGGAAGTCAAAGGATTTTGTAATTTGGCGAACCTGGCATGGGTTTTAGATTAATAACTGCCCAGTAACATGTCAAATCGAATACCCAAATTTTGATATTAAACACATTCTCTGTTAATGTAATCTGGCAAACAACACCATTCAAATATTCACGAATATTGCTGGTTTTAGTCATCAAGGATAAATATATATTCTTTCATACTCAAGACATCATACATTCACATATATGTGTAATCTGATCCTTGTAATAGCCAGCTTTTAACTCTCTCTATTTCTTTGTATTATTCAACCTGTACATCAAGGACTAAGAACAAAACATTTTTCATTATCTTAATCAAATTGGATTTGAGAAGACTTGAACAAATAATGTATGGTCAGGTTTATTCACTTTTTCTCACACAGGCTGTACAATCTTTCTTCCCACGCCAAAGGTCAGAATTCCGAAGCAACTACTTCAAGCTCACTGCCTTCTGCGTGTCATGACTCGAAAAAACGCGACGACTGAAACTCCTCAAACTGAACAAGTTATACCCACAAAGAATACGCCAACTAAATCCTCACCAAGATAAAGACTCTACTCAAATCAATACAAGCATCACAGTTTGCTAGAGAAGGTTACGTGCCCAAACAATACAAACATAGTCGTCTTGAACAGAGACCGACTGTTTAAGGCCGAAGACGACCGGAGGAGACTTTTTCCGGAAAAACGTTTTTGGCAAAAAATACCTTAATTAAGCATGAAGGCATTTTTTTTGGACAAATTTTTCTTATTCCCATACTCGCATCAGTTTTGGGGTCCCCAGAGAATATTATTCATATAATCAAATCAACATGGCCCTATAGGAAGACGGAAGTGAGATCGTGTTGCGCATCGGCAGAGCGTTCGGCTCTGAACCAAGTGGTCCTAATCCAACCATGTCAACGATCTTGTGGCCTTGGGAAAGACACTTTGACGACCTTCATCACATCACTCAGGTGTATATTAGTAGCTAGCCTAGGTAAGAGACGTCCCTCGCACAGAACGTTAAATGGAGATCCCGTGTTTGGAGAGAGCCTACGCACGCTTAAGAACCCACCACATCTTTCGAAAAAAAGGTAGGAGCATGCCCCGGTGTGCGATGACCCAAAACCTTATAGTCGGTTGACCCCAAATATTTCAGTACTACTAATTGCCGAATCTTCAGCAGATGGACATTGTTCGCCTCTAACTAACAAAGAAGTCGCTGCTGTGATCAATCGCCACTTTTCAGACAATTGTTAACCAACTTCCATGTCTAGATTTTGAATCGTTGCCATCTTACCTGCCTTCTCTTTCCAAATCACCGCTTATTCATTCATTTGAAGTTTACGAAATATTGAAACGCCATGACGCCAGGGAAAGTTGTGGTCCAGATAGTATTTCCCCGGAAATTGCCAAAATGTTTGCTGTTCGGCAGAAGGACATAACGGACGAAGAAATTGTAAAGGTCAATTGGGAGTTTTCCTTGCAATTGGAACTGCAGCAGAACTTTCGGCTTTTTTGACCTGCACATATGATGGTCTTAATAGAAATGACGGTGTCAGATCAGATATCGTTTGGTGTCAGCAAGAATTGTGCAGGATTTAACCCAGTATCAGCTTGTTTTGGTTTTCTTAGCATTTAACTATACATTTTACATAGAATAATGAAGAATTAGGAACCTTAATGTTTGTTTTATTCCAAGACTTTAATTCTCGTCTGTGAAGTGAACGGCCTCTATTGACAGGGCAGCTGCTATGAAACTGCATATTATTTTGATACAAAGGCCTTTGTGATTATTTTGCGTATCCTTCAAACAGACTAATAAGAAGCAATATGGTAAAGCATGCGGCTTACGAATAACTCTGGCTGAAGAATGCTTCTGTTCATTCACGACGCCGTCGTTGCGAAGCAACAGCCCTAAGCACGACGAAAATTTAATCAATCAAACCCTGAGACAAACTGAATGATCAGGTGGGATTAGAACCCTGACTGCGCCACTGAGGAGAACACGGCTGATTTCTGTGCTGTCCGGGTCTGGATAGACAACAAACGGTAACACTTTTGTAAAATCATCTGGTAAGGGAAGTGTGGTAATATAGCCTTCTGTTGTATCAATCATATGGTATGATAACGTTCTATCATGGCGATAAAGCTGATAGAAAAGGTCTCTTTGTTGCTGCTTACGCAGCTGCTAGTGCCGCATGTGAACGCCGGTAGCTGGCAGAGCTGCCGTGAGGTGCCCGTGGCAGAGTGTGGCGTAGGCGACGGTAGAGATGGTCATGACTACCGGTATGATACTAATGCTTACCGGTACAAGTGGACCAAATACCCACGTGAAGTAAGCAGCTACAGAGGCCCCTTTCAAACCGTTCCTTTGAGTCAGGCGTTCCAATCCTGTCAAGTCTGCTCAAATGAAACCAAGCAGATCCAGGGAGGTCCCACTCAGATCCCTTCCCCACCAGAAGGCAGAACCAACATCATGATCGTTGACAACAACGTTGGTAAGCTTGGCACTGAAATGGCAGAGATCCTCTCTCAGATCCCATGTGGTAGAGATTGCAGGCTGTGGTTTGTAGGCTGTAACATAACGGAAATAGAGGTAGGGGCATTTGCTAAGTTGCCACAGGTATCTACCCTGGTCATCTGGCGGAGTTATGTACAGACTCTGAAGAACGGCACGTTTGCTGGGATGGAGGGTCTCAAACGTTTGCTGCTGTTGGAGAACAACCTGACACATCTGGAGGTGAGATTCGACAATATACATGCATTTGATATATGAAATTTGGGTTTGGAATCCCTTTAGTTGAACTTCTTTTGCCATCATATTAA
Organism: Branchiostoma lanceolatum; assembly: GCA_035149815.1. Lineage (NCBI taxonomy): Eukaryota > Metazoa > Chordata > Leptocardii > Amphioxiformes > Branchiostomatidae > Branchiostoma > Branchiostoma lanceolatum. The sequence continues at coordinate 18,720,817 of CM068873.1, forward strand.
TGCTGTATCACATATCGTTCTGCTGCAGGATGGCTGCTTTGGTGGGCTGTCCAGCTTGTCCGACCTCATCCTTGTGGACAACCAGATCCTGACTCTGTCACTCGGCACGTTCCGCGGAGTGCAGCCACGGTGGTTTGACGTAAGTGCCAATCGTATCTCTAACCTAGAACTCGGGGCCTTGAAGGCGATCAAGTCCGTGGAACATGTCCGCGCTGTTGGGAACAAACTGCGTGCGATCGGCGCGGGGATGTTCCACGGTCTTGAGCGACTGCAAATCCTGATCCTAGAGGGTAACAGAATCTCCCACATTGCTGCGGGTGCGTTCTACTCAAACACGCAAATGCGCACCCTAAATCTGGCGGAAAACAGGCTGACCTTCCTGTCTGGCATTTGGTTCAAATCGTCATTTCCAAACAGTCTCATCGTGCGTGGAAATGGTATTGCCGCCATTGCGTGGGAAGGGAGGGTGGTTAGGTTCATGCGTATCACACTTGGCAGCCTTTCGCGCTGTACCTGCGCAAATGATTGGCTCTACGACCAGCGCTTTATGTCGACAATGCACATGCGCGTCCACTCGGCATCAAGCTCTCACGCTTGGTCACTTGTGCAAGGCCTCCCCGCCCCAGTCTATCCCAGCGACACACTGCCCTGCCCCCAACCACTGGTGGAGATCATGAATATCGAACACGAGGCTGCGAACAAGTACACAGCCGTTGGCAACGTGTATTGGGAGCAACTGCCCAAGGTGTCCTGGACCCTCCCTAACGACTCACCACACTCCGTCAGCATCACATACGACACAAACACGACCACGCACGCCAGTCTCCTGACAGGCAACCTAACCGTGAGGGTGGTGACCGACCTAAAGGCTGAGGGCTGGGTGAAATGTAAGGGGCCAGATAAGGTATTGGGGGAATCAGGGAATCACAGCTTGTGCACATGTTGGAACTACATGGGGAAGTCCAGCTTTACGCTTTGGGTTGAGACCACCGGGCCCTTGTCCTTTGGGAACACCACTTGCACGGCTTCTTCGGAAACCGGCTCCGACACTGCCATGTTCATGGCGGGTGAGCGAACATACTGTGGTATGACAACAACACTACCAGCAACAGAACTCTCACTCACAGACACGACACCATTTACAACCAGCATCAGCACCACACCACTGCCCACTGGCATCAACACCACACCACTGCCCACAGGCACCAGCACCACATCATTGGTCACAAGCGCGAGTGATGAGTTCGATGAAGATCTAACGTGGTACATCGTGTGTGCAGCGTTGGGCGTTCTGGTGCAATTTGCTGTTGTGGCGGTAGGGGTCTGGGGATGCGCCCGCTCCGGGGGGACTTTTGAAGATAATGAGTCGGTGATCAGTCCGTACGCTGAGGGTCACTTCGAGGATCACTCCAGCTTGAGTGATTCAGAATCAACCATCAGCCCCTACGCTGAGGGTGGTTTCGGGGATCACTCCAGTTTGAGTGATTCAGACTCAACCATCAGCCCTTACGCTGAGGGTGGTTTCGGGGATCACTCAAGCCTGAGTGATTCAGAGTCAGTCATCAGGCCGTACGCTGAGGCGGGGTTCAATGACCATCCCGATTTGCGCAGGGTCGATTCATATGAGTCAGATATCGTCCCGTATGGGCAGGCGAGGCATAGCGCTGCGTACGCAGGCCGCCCCCGCGCGCAGACATACCCCGTGCTTTCCCGCCCGTACGGCACCGAGTGCCCTCGTCGGACACCAAACAGGGAAAGGGCCGTCGTGGCTTCCTATGCCCCAAATGGTCGTGATGAATCCAACGGTGATGAAAACCATCGTGGTATGCCCGCCACCGGTCGGGGAAACAGTTACGCCTGTCCCTCCCCTACTGGTACTGACAGGTCTCCGGCAGCTACCTACTGCCAGAATGACCGCAGGGAAGGCATAAATGACACCCCAGAGTTCCCCGAGACAAACAGCTATGAACCGGCGCTCACTGGCGGAATTGGTCAGTGAGTAAAGAATGAAGAAATCGATGGACGGGATTTGTCTTGGTTGCAGAATTTGGCTCTGTGTGCTTTTTGTTCAGCTCTCTCTACCCTAAAATGCTTGTTTTTATTTGAACATCTTCAAATGAAAATTTTGTAGAAAGATAGAAAAAAATCGAGGGCCACAAATATAGGGAAAGCTAGTGCTTTTCTCAATATTGGTCTGGTAGACTCTTTTATTTAAAAAATCATACTTTTCATTTATAGCAAATCCTATATTTTGAAAATACCAAAATGCAATATGCAAAAGAAAAATAGATCTAGCAAGGCCTCATTTGCTTGAAAATACAGCATATTTCAATCCATTTCCTAACATATGCAAAAGTGGACTGTTTCATGTTGATCTTGTGCCTTGAACATTCAAACCCCACCCCACCCCACTCCAAAATAGAATCTTCAAAATACGAATTATATTTCTGGTCTAAAAATGGCCCCAAATTTAGCCATTTTGAAGTAATGTATGCGGTGATTATGATAGGAGTCCTGTGAGCATATGTTCTAAGCACGTCCATACCACATTTTAGGTTATTTGGTTGTAATACCAGGGCATAGGAGTCCAAAATATACATTCGATCTGAAAATGGCAGAAATAACACAATAGAATCATTCTTTACACTCACATCAAAATATGAAAAGAAATTCTGTATGCCAAATTTGACCCAAAAATGAAAAAGTTAAATTCATTTGAAGATTTGGCAGAAGTACATGACAAAAAACAGTTTATAATCCATTTCTTTACCTACGGTATGGATTGAAATATAAATAAGATGTAACAACTTGAAAGAAAACTCGCAATGACCGATGAGACTCTAGAACCAACGCAGAAAGGAAGAATTTAAGGCAAATAGTTCGGAATGTGTGTATATTATATTGCATATAATTGCCTTTATATTTGCCTTCCAAAAAATCTCCAAATTGATTAGAATATCCTATTGAAAAGGTACACACGAAAAAGATATCCAAAGCACCGGCAAATACACCCGAAGCAATTTATGAGACTGTTCCATTACATATTTGTCCACTTGATTATCTTGAAATTTGATGATATAAACTTTGTCATTTGACTGGTATGGATAACTTTCCACCTCTCTACTCAATTTGCATAATTAATCAAGTACAATTGAAAAAGACATGCGAGAAATATTTTATGGTAAAAAAAATCTACAAATCAGCCATATTTATGCAATTTATTTTCTGTCATTGTAAAATTCACAGAGTTTGTACCATTGTTGACTAACGCTGCTAGTTGTCTCAAATCTGTCTAGACGTCTTAATGGCTGCTTGAAATTTGTTTGGTTCAACAGAGGTTTCTGGGTGAATAAAAATTATGGAGCTAAAATTTGGTGATTTTATGGGACAACAGTCAATCTGTTAACTCGTATAAGCAAAGTTAAGTGTATTCTTATTTTCAACGGGTCACAATTGCAATTTTGAGATTTGAGATACAGGGCTAAATATCAGAAAAAAGGACACCAAAAATGGTGTGTTCTAATTCTTAAAAGGTCACACAAAATTTGCAATTTTGAGATTGTGACTTATTTATCAATTTTGTACATGATTTTTATACAGGGATTAAAATCTGAAGAAAGGGACACCGGAAATGATGTGAAAACTACATTCTACCTGAAATTCAGTCTCCTAAAGTAAATTGTACAAAGTATGTACTAATTCTTAAAAGGTCATAAAAAACATTGACATTTTGAGGTCGTGAAAATCATCTATAGATCAATTTTGCACATGATATCGATACAGGGATTAAAATCTAAAGAATAGGACACCAAAAATGATGTGAAAACCCGAGTCTATACTACAGTGTCCGTGAAATTCGGGTCATAAAAGTACATTTTGACACCCACCGAAATTGCACAGAACTCTCTTGAAATAATGTATGGCCTTGATTCTGTCCTGCTTATGTTAAAATATGGCACTGAGGTGGTTTTCCTCAGGACAGTATCTAGGCTATAGCATGTACTTTATGTACTAGTCTTCATTAAACATCTTATCTTGAAGAATTTTTCTTAGATTTGTAATTACAGAACTTTACACTTTGGATTCTGGAAACCACGAAGGAGGATACCTAGGATTCTGCCTAAGCATTTCTGTTCGCTGTATGTATTGTATATATACAGGTTTTGTTGTTCCTAAAGAAACTACATATACCACTTATAATATCAAATAGTTTATAACAAGAAATTTTCCTTCTAGGCACATTCCATTATGCCCCTTCTTGGTTCGACGATGTGTGTTGTGAAAGTTCTATACAAATGTACAGAAAGTAATTGTAAATACATGATTATTGATTAATCATCAATCGTATTATAACAATACAGTGTTGGTGGTGACAATCCTTATGTAAGATATTGTCTACAATGGTAACTGACAATGATGTTTGCTATGAAATCATAGCAATGTATTTTCCTTAATGACTGTATATTGGAAGCGTATAACTTATGCCAGGAGAAAAAAAGTATACATTGTTAAAAGAAAGAAAGCTGATGAAGTGTAACCCTTATCACAAAAGAGTCTGGTTAAGATTCGAACACGCGACTAATCCAGAGACATGCATGGTCGCTACTTGGTGGATGCATCCTTGTACGCAGGGCCAAAATATCATGCAAATCTGCCTGGGAACCCAACACACTTATCGAGAAGAGTAGGGGTACCCGGTGTGCTTGGCCAAAAAATGCGAGCTGTAGCAAAGCCGCATTGCACCACCATTAGTTACATTAAAAAGCATCATGCTTCAGCTCAATTGGGCATAACTGCTTTACCTTCTAGATCTATACCTTAGCAGCCCTACTCACAGGTCCCATATGCCTTTTTCCAGTCAGCCTTTCTGATTACTGATATCTCGTAAGGAGCGAAGTAACAGCGTTTAAATTCCCCGCCATGCGCTGATAGCCCTGGGCGGGCGGGCAACACTCGCTGCACCGTAGAGATACCGGGAGCTCCCGGTGGGGTGGTTACCATGCTTAAAGTGACGGAATTGTGTAGTAAGCAGTTGTCCATATAACCTCCTTGTTCTGATGTACATTCTAACAAATATGAATGAATATCATACACAGGATGTCTTAATGCACGAAAACCAAATATTCTGAGGGCATTTTGATATACAGTTCCAGAGTCCATGTATGGATGACAAGGCAATTAGAAATAATACTGTTCTTCATAAAAAGAAAAACAGAAAAGAAGAACAATTGGCATGTATATCTTTAACATGTAATACATGTTTGACTTAACCCCAGTGTGTAATATAGACCATATACATATTATATAGTTGACATGACATGGGATTATATCCATATTGAAAATAATTGTATATAGTTCCACTGTGAAAGAAAAAGCAACAGCACAGAAGCAAAATACTTCTTATGCACAATGTGACTGTTCCCTCTGATATCTTTGATATTGTGTAAAGCTGTTGTGTGAATGCAGAATTGAACGGTTTTGAATTTTGATGTTGAATATTGAAGAAGCAAAATGCCTCTCATGCACAATAATCATGAACTGTTCACTATAATATATTTAATATCGTGTAATGCTGTCATGTGATTGCAAAAGTGAACGGTTTTAGATGTTGATGTTGAATATTGAAGAAGCAAAACGCCTCTCATGCACAATAATCATGAACTGTTCACTATAATATCTTTAATATTGTGCAATGATGTCATCTGAATGCAGAGGTGAATTGTTTTATATTTTGATGTTGAATAATGGAGTCTTGCAAAGGCTTTCAGTCTTGGAAATATTATGTTGTGAAAGACCAGCAGGTAACTGTGATATGGTAGACATAAAATGATAATGTTAATATAAAAATGAGAAACGTATCACTAATACAAAAAATGATGTTCCTGTAATAATAGAAGTGGCAGTGTGACAGGACATTGTCTCAAATACGACTGATATTGGCACCACCACAAGAATTATGAGCTGGTAACTGTGATTTGGTAGACATGAAATAGTGACTTTAATGTAATAATGAAAAATGTATCAATAATGCAAAAATGATGTTCTTGTAATTATAGAAGTTAGCCTTGGAAGTGTGATAGGACATTGTCTTGGACGATAGCTCAAATATGACTGATATTGTCACCACTACACAAGGTTTATGGTGTGCCAGAGGAAAGAAATTCGATGTGAAGTTTGGAGAGTTGTAATAAATATTCAAGTGTTTTGTAACCCCTCAGTTTCTGACTGTTCTGTGGCATTCTGGACGGTACGATTGAATGTGTGAGGCGTGGGTGCCCCCCTCCCCCAGTACTTGAAATGCTAAATTATGTTGTCTGAAAAGTATACAGGGCCTGACTTGTGCCCAATGGAAGCGTTTAAAGAACATTTCCGGTACATGTGTAATAACAATGAATAGATGGCCAGTTTTCTTCTTCTGCAATTACCAGAGAAAGGAAAGAATATTTTCAACAATAGACAATTTAGTAAATAGATGCCCTCATTTCGAGAAGAAGCTACAATATACCATGATGTACTTTGTATTATGAAAATACATGTACGTATTATATTCCGAACACACGGTGTTTACAGTGTGACTAGAATCTGAATTCTTGTTGCCATGCTGGAAATTTGAATAAACATCAGTTTGAGCCTAGCGCACAGACTAATAATGCTTTGGTGGACATCTTTTATGAAAAAAACGTTAACGGTATTTTGTATTAATCTGGGGTTTGCTCAGTGTGGCATGTCCGGGCATGGTTGGGGACCTTTCATCTTGTTTTCTGATTAAGTAGCCTTTTCAATTGAGCTACAATTTAGACTTGTTAAGCATATTGGGTGGTCTTCGTCTACAACAACGGACAGGCAACGTCAAATCGACCACCGAGTACGATGTTTCAACCTGGTTTGGCTACAGAAATATAAACTTGTTATCAATTAGTATTTCGCAACAAGGACAATGTTTTGGATTTTGTGTATGTGTGTGTGTGTGTGTGTGTGTGTGTGTGTGTGTGGCTGTGTGTGTGTTTGCATGTTAGTGTGTGTGTGTGTGTGTGACTCTGTGTGTGCTTGCGTGTTTTGTGTACGTGTCTACAATTCCTAATTCAAGAGTTTGGAGACCGCGTACCTCCATTAGATACTTTGTAAAGTTTGTGGAAATCACTTAGTCTTCCACATTCACATAATCTATACAAGGTGTTGTTTACTTACATCAAATACACAAGCTACAACTATGAAATTTCAATCATTTCCCACACAGGAATTGTGGCAGTTCCATATCAGTTATGCAAATTAGACCCTAATTTACATGTTTGTTATCTGTGAATCTTCTATCTGCCAATGATTACATTTGCTACATGTGTTGAAGTTCTATTATGAGAAAACTCAAATTAGACATTTTTCTCACCAAACATGCAAAAGTCAGAATTTGCATAACTCGCTTCTAATTGTATCTCTGTATAAGCTATTGGCATGCTGAAAATGATCGAGTTTCATTATTTCCTTCTTTCTTTAGATATCCTCTTTTAAATATTTACGAAGCAAAAATGAAGTTCCAAAATTAACTGCTAGGGGACCCAAATTTACATGCCACTTCATCCTGACGTCAAAAGGTACCTGCAACCCAAACATCCAGATCTAAGCATGTCTAGAACAAAAAGATACAGAAACCAAAAATTCTGCTGCACTACCATGGAAAGCTGCCAGGAGGCACATGGTCAACCTTGACCTTCGTCTTCCCAAGACCTCCACACAGACCGAATATCATCGCAATCCATCAACAGGCTCTTCAGTTATGCTGACCACAAATATCCGTAAACACATTAAGCAGAAACCAGAAATCCACACAGCTAACACCAGACCATTATACCTTCATCTTCATGTAATGGAGATGAAATAATCTTATTCTTTTTTAACATTATAATATTCAAAGTATCACACTACTAAGAAAGAAGTACTACTATTAGTTATTTACTGCATGGTACTCATCAACAAATGAACATAAAGGACATGTAAATGAGGCACTTTATTTGGCTTGTTCCTCCCCCCCCCCCCCCCGGACAGATGAGATCTGTTCTGTGGCATTCTGGACAGTATGCTTGAAGTTGTGAGGCGTGGGTGCCCCCCTCCCCCAGCACTAGAAATGCTTAATTGTCTGAAAAGTATACAGGATATACCTTGTGCCCAATAGCAGCGTTTGAAGAACCATTCTGGTACATGTATTTGAACAATGAATAGGTGGCCATTTTTTTTTCTTCTGCAATTACAATCGAGAGAAAGGAAAGACAATTTTCTACAATATAAAATATAATAAATAGATGCAAAGATAAGAAGCTACAATATACCATGAACCATGATGTACTTTGTGTTATGAAAATATACAGATTATATTCCGAACACACGGTGTTTACAATGTGGCTAGAATCTGAATTTTGTTGCCATGCCGGGAATTTGAATAAACATCAGTTTGAGCCTAAGGTGCAGACTAATAACGCTTTGGTGGAAATTGTTTTGTAAAAAGACGTTAACGGTGTTTTGTATTAATCAGGGGATTTCTAAATGTGGCATGTCCGGGCATTGTTGGGGAGCTTTCATCTTATTTTCTGATTACGTGCTGTTTCTTTGTTGTAGGCTTTTCAATTGAGCTACAATTTAGACTTGTTAAGCATATTGGGCGGTCTTCGTCGACAATAACGGACAGACGTCAAATGGACCACCGAGTACAATGTTTAAAACTGGTTTGGCTATAGAAAATGTAAACTTGTTTATATCTGTTATCAATTAGTATTTCACAACAGGGAGAATGTGTATGTGTGTGTGTGTGTGTGTGTGTGTGTGTGTGTGTGTGTGTGTCTGCGTGTGTGTCTGTGCGTGTTTGTGTGTGACTGCGTGTTTGTGTGTGTGTGTGTGTGTGCGTGTTCTGTGTACGTGTGGACAATTCCCAATTCAAGAGTTTGGAGACCGCGTATCTCCATTAAATACTTTGTAAAGTTTGTGGAAATCACTAAGAGTTCCACATGCACATAATCTATGCAAGGTTATGTTTACCTACTTATTACTTACACATGCTACAAGTATGAAAGTTCAATCATTTCCCACACAGGAATTGTGGCAGTTTTATAACAATTATGCAAATTAGACCCTAATTTACATGTTCTATCTGGAATGAAAGAAACTACAACAGTGGAAGAAAATGAGAAAGTGCATATCAACAATGAACTTGATGAGGTTGAATGCCATTGGTTTGCATCATCTGTGTAGGACAATTATAGTTTTGATATTTTCTTTTGATATACATATTGCTCAGATACTGCGATAATAAAAGACTTGTGACCGAAAGGTATTTCCTTGACAGTACTTGATGTCTTTTCTATCACCTCTGAACTCTACATCCTGTCACTTCCATAAGTCTGAACTTTCTGGTCGGACCCATCTTTCCACTCACTCACTCACTCACTCACTTCCTTCCTACCTACTGACAGTTAGACAACGAACAAACACAAACAAACAAACACACCAACAAAATAAAAGACTCCGTACGTGGAATCAACAAATCTTCTGTATACGAAAATAATGACCATTCCCGGACTGAGGTAACTTAAGTTTGGTCAATGAAACACACGAATGACTTGCAAATATTCCATTGCTTTTTTCCACCTTGTTTATATGTTACCTGAACATGATATACATACAATGATTCTTGGCAATAGTATTTCTCCTTTCGTAGATCTTGTCAAGAGTATCTCTAAAACATTATCGCAACGATGCAAAGAAAATTCCATACAACTTTATATATATATCACTGCATCGTGTCACACAACAAAAAATGATATTTGAGCGAAAACATCATCATCATGAAAATACTTTTGACAAATAGTTGTATCGAACTGTCTTAGAATGGTAAAATACCTCGCAGAAAACTTTCTGTAGCTCAGGCCTTGGTACATTTCAAATTGATGGTACTCTCTCTATATATATATTCAACAGCAGAAGAAACGCCCGCACTGGCCGCAAATATCTGTTTAAGTTAAAAAGAACTAAACCTCAAAACTTGATAGTCTGTTCTTTTTGTTTACAAATATGTACAGAGTTTATGATATAACAATTATAAGCTGACCATAGAAAATATCACAAAATACATGCCAATACCTGTCGAAGCCAATATGCTTTTTCAATGTTTACTAGACTTATTCTACGGTGAGGACAAGTGCCACCATGCAAGCGAACATCATCAATGCAGGCAGACCGGGACGCGATGCACCCGAGCCATCCCCGACGACCACAGGTGCAGGAGTAGTTGCCTGTGCAGGGCCCGTCCCCGTGGCAGGCACGCGGGTTGTCGCCTGTCCGTCTGGGGTCCTCCCGCTGCAGATGTCCTCTATGGCCGTCCTATTTCCACGCGGGAAGGGCGTGTCGGTCGCCAACGGTGCCTGTTCACAGCAGTGGTAATACCGTCAATCACTTATAAAAATGAAGGAATTGATTTCTTCGCTAACTGCTCAACTTTTCCTATTTAATCATTTTCTGTTTTAAATATGAACTATTATATCAGCATTATTATATCATGAAAGTCACTTTATCATGAATTGTTCAAGATATAAGGATAAACGCTCAAAGCTATTCACCTTTATATCCGCTTGTTCAAATGAATTCAATGCGCTCCGTTCTGTCGATAGATTCAATTACATACTAGGAGGTGATAATCCTTACTGTGTACAGATAGGTATGTTCATCAAAGAATGTTTGGACATTAGAACAAGCAATGTATAAGTATATCACATGTGATATTCGATATGTTGCTCTATCCCATATGATTGTGTGTAATCAAACTCATTTGTATGCACTTATTCGTTTGTATGTATGTATGTAGTAGACCTTACGAAAGTCGCTGTGCTTTTGTTGTGTCAATAAAGATCTTGTATATCTTGTTGGGACCCCCCATTCCTTTTTTAGGCAATATTTTGTGCATTCAATATAAGTGTATCACTCGAGTACGGGACCTAGAGTACTATCTATTAGATGTATTCTTTAAATAGATTTGTTTTGAAAAAAACAAACAGAAGATAAAACTAGAAAAAAAAGAACATCCAGCATACGTTGACCTGGTCCGGTGAAACAAGTGGTGTATGATGCAATAGAGCACATTACAAATGATTCAGTAACCAGTGAGTTAACAATATCTCTGTACACTTACGGTGTTAACAGCAGACTGGTGGGTGGCCCTACAGCTGGTGTGGAAAGGGAATGGGCCCTCCAGAAGAGCTCTCGAGAAGTCTCGTGCTTTCTCGTCCGTCCACGGCACGGCTTCCATCACCTCCTCGAATGACTTGTTGACCAGGCGCTCCGGTGCCTCGATGACAATGTCTCCGGCATCGCTGAAGTCAGCATAGAAACAACTATTCAAAGTGCTTGTGACATCAATGACACTGATCATGAGATACATGTTCTCTTAACAGAACTCAAGCCGCTGCACCAATACAAGGTACCGTCGGGAGGCTATACTAGTCCGGGCTGAGGTTTCCACTTTCGAAGGCGTGGCCTCCAATCAGCTGTAAGCCAATCAGAGAATAGACCCCTTTCCAAATACCGCGGCCATTTTGAATCTAGCGCGGGCGCGCGTGGATCTAGCGCGGGAAAAGTAAACACCCGGTAAGCCCACGGCCGCGGTAACGCGTCCCCAATGGAAACCAGCGTTGAGTCATCTTCTGCGGCGAGATGTTCTCCTCCTCGGTGAAATCCATCGATATATTTGCATGGCACAAGTAGATAATATTGTTGTGGACACTTGGACTCGATATCGGCTAGTAAAATTGTGAATTTCGGCTACTTTTCCACAGTTCCTGCCGGGCTGTTGAGCGCGCGCTACAGTGATAGAATGCTAATATGTTAACACCGCGTGCTTGTAGTTTCCCTGATAATGTTAGCTAAAGTCAAGAAAAAATCCCCCAAAACATACACTTTTCGGGCTGAGATCCTTGTAGCTGCGTTTAGGTATGAATATAACTGAGCCTGACTGTCGTGACAATGACAACATCGTCTTGAAATTACGTGAGTTTGGGGGAGGGTCGTGTTTTCTGTGCTGCGTTACATCGACTTCGCTCAGCAATATTTTATATTTCCGCCAAATGAAATCCTACAAGAACGTTAAGATATAGGCTTTAACTCAATGTTCTCAAATTTGGCAGAATTCCGGCGGCTTTTTGACGATCTTTTCGGATGCCAAGAATTTAGTCTTAAAGACTCTAAGTACGTGAGTGAAGGTGTGTTTTCCACTGTATGTGGCGTTTCTTTAAATCATTTTGCGCGGCAATATCTAAGATATCTGTTGGTTGGATGGAACCAAAAAAAAGTTAGATAATATTGGCTTGAGGACTGAAGGACCTCAGGCCGATATTTTCCCTTTTTTTGTGGGGTTTCATACTGCGGAAATCTAAAATATTTCCACGAAATGTGATGTAATGAAACGCTACAAAGAAAACACGCCCCCTGCTTCACTTACGAACTTTCTCACGCTAATCTTGGCACTAAAATATCGTCAAAGTCAAAGGAGCCATCGAAGTGCCGTCAAATTTATACTCGCAAAGGCCTCAAGCCTATGTTTTCATGTTTCTGTAATATCATCCGACGGAAATTTTAAGATATTACGGCGCAAAGTGAAAACACTCCATCTCTACTCACGTACTTTAGGTTTTGATATTTCATAAAACGCGTCAAAAGAAGCCGCCAAAACTCTGCTAAATTCCTAACCAAAAGGACCTTGAGTTCAAGCCTACATTTTCACGATTTTGTGGGATTTTATCCAGTGGAAGTGTAAAATATCTCCGGACGAAGCGATGTAAAGAAAGGCTTGACAGAACACACGACCCCCTCGAGCTCCCAACGCGCGTATTTTTTTCCCAGGCGAAGTTAGCATCGTCTAAATTACGGCCACAACTGTTAAAACTCTGTATATTTCTATCTACGTAGCTGCAAGGATCCCAGCCCGAAAAGTGTGTGTGTTGTGGGATTTTTTCTCGACTTTACTAACATTATCAGGGAAACTACAAGCACGCGGTGTTAACATATTAGCATTCTATCACTTTACCGCGCGCTCAACAGCCCGGCAGGAACTGTGGAAAAGTAGCCGAAATTCACAATTTTACTAGCCGATATCGAGTCCAAGTGTCCACAACAATATTATCTACTTGTGCCATGCAAATATATCGATGGATTTCACCGAGGAGGAGAACATCTCGCCGCAGAAGATGACTCAACGCTGGTTTCCATTGGGGACGCGTTACCGCGGCCGTGGGCTTACCGGGTGTTTACTTTTCCCGCGCTCGAACCACGCGCGCCCGCGCTAGATTCAAAATGGCCGCGGTATTTGGAAAGGGGTCTATTGTCTTTACCTTAGGAGAAAATATTAGGTGATTTTCTGATTGGCTGACATCTAGTTTGAGGCTACGCCCACAAAAGTGGAAACCTCAGCCCGGTTTGTGGAGAGATAAGATGCAACAGCTCTTGATTACCTTCAACTAAAATAAGTATTGATTAATGAACATTGACGTTTGTACAAGATATACATCCTTTAAATGTAATTGCCCATCGCACTTTACACACCACGCTTCCTGTTCTTTATTCCTGCCTGCACTGCTAGGTAATCAAATTGATCCGTCTATGACGTCACGTGGAGCACAGCAGACAGTGAGCAACCAGGCATCATTTTTTTGGCGTAGTAAACAAAAGGGACATTGTGATAACATGAAATTTAAAATAATCACGACGAGTAACAATACACTGTTTGCTAACACAGCCATCTTACTCGCGACTGGAAGGTCTCGACATGTGTGGTATGGTGGGAACGAAACTATGATGCACTGCACATGCATTGTATCACTCAAACGTTAGTATAGTTTAAAATGTTACTTTGGGGGGACGTACAATTCGAAGTTCTCCACCCCAGCGAAGCTAGCCGTGCTGTACAGGTTTGGCAGACTGTCGCAAAAGGTCAAGTTGAACCTCGGGTAGTAAGAGAAGAAGGTCTCGCACATTTCGTCAGGTGTTCCGGGACCACCCTGTGAGACAAGACAAGATTTCAATTCAAAATGACAAAAAGATGGTGAACTTTGCCACCAACTGTAGTAGGGGCATTGTCATCAGATAGCTTTAACCAACGCTTCCAGCTGGATGTGTAAGAGTTAGGTGAGATAGGTCGTTCATTGCAATATAAAAAGCCTCTACCAGGCCCCGTGCCTGCGAAGCTGGTGAGTGACACAATTATACCGGATATATATATAAATACAGAAAAGCACTTTCATGTGGTCATCATCATCATTCGTCTGGATTTATTCTGGGGAGGTACACTCAATAAAGTCATTAGCATAAAAGCATGCATGATACAGCTCATTCATTAACGATTGTGACTTTACCATGTCATCAAATATATACATAAAAATGCTATCTCGTCATAGAGACGCCGAAATATTATTTTAAAAACTGATTTCGGACAAAGCCGAAAAATTATTGGTTTCTATCATTATCTACATACAGGAAATACTTGTTGTAGCTTTGCAAACAAAATGATAGAAAACAGATAATATATAAGAGGTTTGTCGGCTATCACTCATAACGAAGACAAATTGAAGTCGAAAGTAAACATCCTACTTACGTATGTAATCTTGTCCTTTTCCGTGGAACGGTAGGTGCATTCGGTAACCAGAGTATCACCCTTAAAAATTCAAAAAAGAAAATGTAAGAAATTTTGAAGACCGGCTCAAACTATATACTGTAAATGCATTTAACTTCGCGTGTTTTTTTCCTTAGCTCTAAGACGAAAATGGGGTGCTCGAGGAGGTTTTAAGTTCGCGGTGAAACGGTCGCCGCGAAAACCGCGAACATAAAACCACCGCGAACGTTTCTGCATTTACAGTATTAGGTTGTTGCTTGATATCTATCCGTAGATGATAATTTGGGTTGTTCTCACAAGGTATCCTTCTGGGATTAAGTTTATCGTCCAATGTCTGTGTGTGCTTTGGAAATCGTTAGACATCCGAAGGGGAAGTTTGACGTTGTGCCATTGGGAAGGCACTAAACAGGAAATTCCTCGTTTTCTTTTACACAACGAGTACGGTTAGGAACGTCCCT
The DNA here is from genome assembly GCA_035149815.1 of Branchiostoma lanceolatum. Classification (NCBI taxonomy): domain Eukaryota; kingdom Metazoa; phylum Chordata; class Leptocardii; order Amphioxiformes; family Branchiostomatidae; genus Branchiostoma; species Branchiostoma lanceolatum. The sequence goes on from CM068873.1 coordinate 18,735,916, forward strand.
CGGGTAAATAATAGAGATCCCTTGCTTGCATGAGGAGAGCCATACCTCGAACACGTAAAAGAAGGCGACACACTTCTCGAAAAGAATAGGGGTACTTGCATGTGAGTGGATCAAATAAATCTGTCCGGATATGCAGCTTGTACTAGTACTGTTAAGTACACATCTGGTGTGTTACACCACGGGGTGGTTTTCAGGTATGCAATACATACAAACAACAAGAGTTTGATCTGAAGACCCAAAATCTCAATGAAATTTGTTTTTATATATATATAACAAGTGTTTTATATATGATGTGTTTTGTTTGCCCAAGCTATTTGTTGTTGCCGCTGGGTTTTTTTTATCTGCCAGAGGGTATCCACATAAAGTATACAGGTTTGGTAGTGTACCCCTTTGTGGTTTGACCACCAGCTGTTGGGACCTGTGGAATTCTTGTACCAGATTTGAGACTAACAGGTGTGACAGGTGTTATCTCCCACAACATGCCTAGTATAGATTTTTCCTTATTTCTTATGCAAATTCAGTCCCGATTTGCAAAATTTGCACGACATTGTGTACATCTCCGTCCAACCTACCTGCACATCAAATAACATGAAAATCTGTCGTTCCTTTCTTCAGTTATTCTCCTTAGAAGATTTTTTTACAAATACGCCATTGCAGTTCCAGTCACACATACCAGGGGGTCCAAAATCGACCTTGACCTTTCTCCTCCCAACACCTACCCACATACCAAATGTAATTACAATCCATCTACACGTTCTTCAGTTATGCTGACTTTAAGCATCCGGTGACACAAACATACACATACGCAAACACATTCGCAAACAAACTCAAAACAATATCCCCATGAAAAAGTCTTTTTTCATGTTGATACAAACAAACAGTTGTTGTAACCTACGGGATAGACGGTGACTTCCTCCTTCAGCATCCTGGTGAACTGCAGGTTGAAGTCGTAGTTGTCGTCCCGTGCGATCTCTATCTCCGTGCCGTTACGGATCAGTCTGGCGCTCATCCTCACCCCCAGCAGATGGGAGTGAAGTTCAAGGCCGATGATGTGGATGGGCTGTCCCAGCTCTTCCAGAAACTATATCATATACAGAGAAAGCGCAAAAATGCCATCAGGGATGGCAGACTTCGCCCCCTCTCCCTTAATACTTTTGCCCAGTACCAGTGGCTGTTTGGTCGGGATGCTGTGTGTCCGTAGTTATTCAAATGCACTGTCAGTGACAGGAAATGAGTGGGAACATACAAAGGCCTAACTTGCCGGAGTGGCAGGAAGTACATGTCAGAGGTGGTAGAACTTGACAGCCCAAATGGGTTCAATAGGAGAGGCTACTAATTTATGCGGATATATCACTTTTTAGTTCATCTTTTCTATGTCTTTGCTTATGTGTTTTAATCTAAACATTTACCAAATATGCTAAATTTACAGCCGTTTATCGTAAAAATGTACTCACCGCGTTCAAACAGTTTGTGTTGCAGAATCCCGCCGACACGAAGCCCTCAGCGCGAGGTGGGACGACGTGGAATCTGGTCACCATCACGCCGACCTCCAAAATGCCGAGGTCGTTGTCCCTCAACTCAGGTGTGAGTGTCAGTCTTAGCCCCGAACTGTCACGGATTCCTGGAAAAGACGGGATATGAGGTGTCAGTAGGATGTGACGTCACAGTTGGCATAGGTTGGCTAGACCAGGAAGAGAACAATGAATATGCATGATTTTATACAATGTTTTCTTTTGCCATAGTTACGACACTGTAAAATAACCACGAATACAAACAACGTCTGTACGGCATACCTATATCGTAATACAGCCTGTAAGAGGGAGCGCTAAGTTCAGCCTCGTTCTGGTATATGGCCCAAAGTTGACCCCTGGACATTCAAAATGGCCGCCGTAATTGGCAAGAGATCTATTCGGCTTGAAACATCCAACATGGCGGACGATACTTGCGTCATAGTCGCGTGAGTGTCAGCACGACATGTGAGTTATAACTATTACGTATACGGGTAAGGCTGAAAACAACATTTAGGATGATTAAGCCATTGTTAGTTTCACAGTCCTATTCATGCAAATATCTAATTGTAATGAGAATCAGTAATCTTATTTTTGGAGAGGCGATTGATGATAGAGTATGAGACTAGCAGGAGGAATCTTTGACGGTTTCTGACCTGATGTCAGCTGGGGGTTGTCGTAATGCATCTCCACAAGTACGTAGCGGCTGTCGTCTTCACCTCCGATGGGCAACCCAACGTGCTCTGGATACACAAATTCCTGGAGTGACAATAAGTGTCATGGTGTAAACAATATGTATATGCATTTCTGACATTGTAGGATGCCCTTTTGCTTGGTTTTATAATGTGTAGTTTTTTCAATGGAACTCGTTAGGTGTATATAGAGACAAATATTGGAGCACGCATGTAAATCAACAAGATTGGGATGTTTCCAATCCTCAAGACATAGAGGTATTGGCTTGTAGCAAATTAGGCCTAGGGGTTCTGACCAATGGGAGGACTGCTAGAAGCTTGATTTAATTGTTCAGGCTATTCCGTCCCTACCTCTGCACCAATCGCCCACGCTGCCATAATGCTTCCCCCATAACAGGGATACCAGTCCTGAGGCATGTTGGGGGTGTGACACGGATGTCCCGGATGTTCCTCTGGGAGAAAGGTGACGTTTTTGCCCTTCTCACAACTGTAGACTAGCAGATGATGAACCACACCTTCGTTACCAGGGGTTATGACGGGTTCGAACTGAAACAAAAGAAAGCGACACAATAAAGTACACTATTAGGCTCATCCCTAAGGTGTCGCCAAAATGGCGAACACTATAACCAGTTAGTTTTGTTTCTGATAAAAGATCCAAATGAAAGATTTATCAAGACTCAATAGTATTCTTTCATCAGAACCAGGAATATATAGATTAAATAGAGTTCCACGACCTCCTACCTTCGCCAAACTATTCATAATTGATCTATCAATTTTCCTCTCTTTCTCAGTTACAGATGTCATATGTTTGAGAGCCCTATCATGTAGTACACCAGCTTCATATACTTTCCACATTGATTATGCTAATTACCCCTTACATGTATGATTATTATTTCATTATGCATATCGTCACTCAATCTATCTACCTATCAACAATCATGACGTCGACCCCTTCTTGAGTTACTCTCCATCAAAGTCTGAAACAATATCGGTCTCTACGGTTCCAAAAAGCTGAAAAGAGGCCTTCAAACCTACACCACTTACATTCTGTCTCAAGAGCTATATACCACTCTAAAATCTCGAACACAGCATGTCTACCACGAACACAAGGTATCAAAACCGGAAGTTTCGCTGCAGTACCATGATAAGCGCCAAAATCTAATAATTTCGAAGTCTCATCAAGACCTTCCCAAATACCAAGTATCAAAGATACTCCATCCAGGCATTCTTGAGTTATCGTGTTAACACACCAATCGAACGCTCCCGACAACATAACCTTCTTGGCGAAGGTAATAAACAAATAACTAAAGATAGATACCTTTATCATGTGGTGTTTGCTGGCCAGTTTTGGCAGCTGAAACACCTGGCACCAGTATGTGGTGTGGTAGTAGTCAGGAACGGACACCTGCATACAAACAAATCAATGACCCAGTGAAATGAAAATGAAGGTGATATATTAACGTCAATCGTTTTGAGTACTTGTGTGGTATTCTTCTAATAACATCTATACTTAATAGAGTTTCACTATTCATTGCAAGCTGAAAATGACAAGAGCTAGCGTTAAGTATTTGTACTACATATACATTTACTTCAGGTTTGCTTTGTTAGTTTAGCGATTACGGGGTCTTTTTATGAATTGGTATTGAATTTTTCTTTTTATTTGAGTTGAATGCGTGATAGTTGTGTGCCGATTTGTTAAAGATAGAGAGAACGCTAGCGACCCCCAAAAAAACACCCTTCCCAATGAAATGGTATGGCTAGCCTTCGACGATGGCGGGCACTACACATACCAACGGATCCAACAAAGGTTTTACATGACAATGGTGTTAGTGTTTGGGTTCTGCATGTGGGAGAAATTCAGAAGGTCGCCGTCCCAATCATTGTACGGTACCAGTGGCCCATCACCAAAATAACGTCGTGTACGCAAGCCATCACGTCGTCTACGCAAACTATTTTGTCCTATATGATGAAATTGGTATTTGTGCTCGTCCTCTTTTGAAGGCTATTCACATTACAAATTTAAAACTAGATCTTTTCAGCTGTTCAAGTAATTTCACGTGCAGCAACTAGCCTGAGTACCAGCCTCCGTAGTGACCGCTGGCTCCAAAAAAAAAAATCGATTGCTAACAAGCGATTTTCATTGAGCAAGCGGTCACTACGGAGGGTGGTACTCTGGCTATGTAGCACCGCGATTGATCTGAAATTGTATTACCACGAAGGAAGCAAACCCAAACGTGATGAAACGGGGTCAAATACGCAATAAAATGCCTCCGCCCCTGAGGCGTCGCAAAAAAAGTAAAGAAGAAGACGAGTAAAGCCCCCCTCTCACTGGACCCGCGGCACGCTGACGCCGTCGCTGCGACCTAAACTGGATTTGTGTTACTCTTGACTTTGTAATTCGAATAGCATTCAAAACGTACAACTATGAACAAAAAGACAACAAAACACACAAAGCTTAAAAAGATTCATTTTTGTCGATGAAATTCGTTGAGTGCTTTCTCAATTCAATCGGCCGCAGCGACGACGCCAGCGTGTCGCGGGTCTAGTGAGAGGGGGGGGGGGGGGGGGGGTTAAGCCTTATACATTTTTCATCAAGAGGTCAACTGTTGTGTAGTTTGCTTCCGTGACGTTAGGCGGCGCTATGATGTTGCTGAGAAGGACCGTGCTTCTGGCCCCCCTGTTGGCCCCGTGGTAGGCCGGGCCGTTCACCCCAGACTCGTCCTCGGGGTCGTCGTCATGCCATGCCCACAACACCCGCATGGTGTCCTCGTTGATGACGCGGTCCTTGTCGTCACACGTCATCAGCTTCCTGTTGAACCTCAGGACGGTGTGAGTCCCGTTCTCGTACCCAGACACCAGCTCCCAGTCCTGGCTCTCGTCCACAGGGGGCTGTGCCTCCGCTTCTGCATACCGGTCCTGGAGAAGTGCGAGAGAAAAAAAAAAATTGAAACACAAGTTTATTTGATTACCTAATTTACATAATCAATGAAAGGCCTTAAAATTTGTCACTTGTAAAGAAAGGTTAACCAATTTGGTGAAGGCATGAGGTCGAAGAACTCTAGATTTTGTTCTCCTAATTTTTCCAAAAATCGTAATCTAATTTTTTTTCGTTTAACCCAATCTAGACCCGGGAGGGGGGCTAAAAGTGCCCGCGCCAACTTTGACATCGTATAACTGCCAAACGACGTATGGTAGGACAACCAAACTTGGCGACTTTTCCTAAAATTTAGTTGGCAACAATAATGATAAAAGTATAAGTTTATCATTTTTCGTGTTGCCATAGCAACGGGTTTCTGAAGAGGCATTTTATGCAAGTTTCACTGATTTCGAATTAAACACAGTTGTTTCCAATGTTTTCTTGCTCAAACACACTAGTTTCCAACATGTCTAACATCATATGTGATTTAATGTAACTGTCATGATTTGATATTCATAAATTATGCGTATTTGATGACGTCATCGCTCAAAATCCAAGATGGCGGACAAGACCATTATTTTCGGTATAAACAGGCTTTTTCGTCTTCAAATTCGTCACGATCTGGAAATTTTTTTACACCGAAGCATTCAAATTAATGTTTTTAGTCTATTTTGATTGTTATTTGGGGTCATAAGTGGAAAAATGTAATTTTGACATTTTCAAAATGGCCGAGCCCACCGCCCCCCCCCCCCACTGATGTTGTTATTTTGTACTGTTGAGGTGGTGTCCGGAGTTTTTGTTTTGTTTTTACACAGTTCACAAACACCAGAAATAGACGAAATAATGAAGAAAATATGCTGAAAAGGGGTTGTACATGTCAGTACCTGTCATTCACATTAAGATTTATTCGCAAGAATAATTTCAATTTTTGCACCGAAATCTTACATAGTATGCCTTTAAACTAATAGAGGCTCTTGTAGCATTCGCTCGCTAGGACGTTGACGGGGCAACACCGCCTTGCAAGACGACCTAGAGGGCGACATTTCTGGTTCATTGTCTGTCCCCGTAGTGCAAGCGGCAACGCAGCCCCACTGCTTTGCCTTTTGGATCAAATTCCGTGGATCCTAAGGGCCCCGCGTTGGATCCTCAGTGGTCAACTCGAGCTCGGACATGTTGTAAGGGATCGCATTCGTCATTTCGGAAAATAAAATGTTTGACAACACACTAAAAAAACATGAGTGACTGGAAAAATAGTTGAACGTAAGTCCGACCCACCCCCAGCGGAAAAGAATTTCAAAGCAACAGAACACATATAACTTAAAACGTTTGGTTGCTAGGACATAGTCTTGAGTGGCTAACATAATTTTACAGTTAATACTAGAAGAACTAATGGAACTACCACGTGAAATTGTTAAAAGGTCATGCCATTGTTGACAGTCATTCTACTCGGCCAGTGTACCGTCTCCACTGCGATCAAGTTACCGCGTATCTAGAACAGTAAATACACCTATAGAATTCCGGTTAAAAGGTCATGACAAGGGCGCAGTCTTTTTCAGTCACGCACATTCTTATAAGCTTAGCGAACGCAATTACTTCTTTTCCAAACCGTTGCTCTGACGAGATACTTAGCAAAACATGCATTTTTCTTGTTGCAACCACTTGAAGAATCATTCCTTCATAAACTACGTCTTTACAACCTAAAGAAACCAAAGAAGAACCGTCTTCTCTTATTGCATCAGAAGTAGTTTGAAAAACGTGTCCATTTTTTTTTTCACAAGAAGATTTGGACTCACTGTCAGGTACGCTGTCCCGTCTTTGACCCAGCCGATGGCGATGTCGGATCCCGGCATGCCTCCGTTCGGGGACAGACCCAGGCCGACCCACCCTGTCGTCTGCACCTGGGCCTCGAACTCGATCTTCTCGTCGTCAAATTTCCAGAACAGTTCGAACTTTCCCTCCTCGTCCAGAGCTTCGTGGTGAGTGAAGTGACCATCGGCAACGACTAGTTGGCAAGAAAGGGCGAACGTAGCCACTAAAACTAGAACAAATGTGGTACGGAAAACTTTCTCCATTCTACAGATATAACGTTAGCTCTGTTTACGTCGGTCTAGAAAATACCTCAGGTCTGTGGGTGTGACGCAGGTCTCTGTGCAGGTGCGTTATATATCAGGGAACCTTCATTTGGGACGAACCACTGGTGGAGTCATGAAGGGGTTGAGAAAACGTGTGCGGACACAATTGTTGCGAGACTAGAGTATAATTACTTCCACAACTACCTAGGAACAATGCCAATATATGAAGAAAAACGAAATATTTCTTCTTTCTGCTGGAAAATAAGAGAGTCACTATATCAATGCACCCCCATGAGGGCTCCAGGTTCTTGATCGGTGGTATTGCCCTATCGGATATCATCGTCGTCAGAATCAGGTGACTGCGTATGCAGCCGATTTCACGTTTTGCCCTAACAATGGCCTCTCTCAGCCTACACTAGTACTGAGATGTCTTCACGTAAGAAAAATCGAATCTTAAAGTATTTGTTAAGGTAGTTTTCATGAAAATATTTTTACGTATACTTTACGAATGCTTTACATGAGTGTGCTGAAACATCAGACTTTCTTTGGTACAAAATACAAATATCACTCTTCAATTCTTTCACTTCGTGTCTTTACTTGGGCTTCATCTAAATTTGGCGAATTTGTCATCGGTGATCAGTCGTTGTCATACTTAAGGTCATCAGATGTGTGCGATGGTATAATGCAATTAATACAGACGCCTGAGTTACTGCGACCTGGCTTCTTGTCTAACAAGTATTTTACGACGAGTACCTGGCAGCATATACTAGTAATTAACAATGAATGGGTGGAAACCTGCATATTTAAAATACAGGTCACAACAGATCATTAGATGATACTAGTAGTTTACAAATATAAACATACACACTAGACTGAATACTATAATCTAGTATGTGGATTCAGCTTCCGTATCTACATAGGCGGTATAACCCTCACTTCGGCGTTACACACCAGCTTCGCAGGCACGCGGCGCGGCAGCTGAGCTGGTGATATTACACTGAACGTCACGCCTTACTTTTGTACATTTAACTGTAAGCGTTAAATGTTTAAAGCTATCCAATAAGGATAACTGTCTGGATAAAAATATACCCTGCTACAGAAACAGCAAGGAAACTTCAAGATCCCGATAGTGTAATCCCTTGTCCAGAGGTCTACCCTTTTCAAATAGTATACAATTGAGCTCTCCCTTTAGCTCATTATGCAAGAATTTGTTATTGCTCTAATGCATACAGTCCTGCACCGACCCCCTTCGTTATGGAGTTCCACTAGACAAGGGACTAATTACGATACCCAATGGCGATAAAGCAAAATCTCGACATGTCTGCCAATACAATATCATAATGTATCACTAATTTTTGCCAAACCTTATAAACACTAGAAAGGCCGTCATTTACCCCTGAGCAAATACAGCATGTATCGCCAGTACCCCTCCCCATGCAAAAATGGGCTGTCGCAAAATAATACCTGGGCAAATTGAAATATAATGAAACTAGAATGGCAACATATTCGGGACAATGCAGGATATTCCCCTCCCATTACCTACACCTCAAATATGACATCCTTAGCATTTACTGTAAGGGTATTATGAAGTTTCTACATAACTTATGCAAATGAGGCCCTCATTAGCATAATTTATGGACAGATTTCCTGACCTTTCCTGATGGTACCTACATGTCAGATATGACATCCGTAGCTTTGACGGTAAGGGAAATACGAGTTTATGCATAAATTATGCAAATAAGGTCGTCATTAGCATAATTCATGGCCAGGTGTGTTCACCTTTCCTAAAAGTAGCTACATCTCAAATATGACAGCAGCAGCTTTTACTGTAAGGGAAATACAAGTTTCTGCATAATTTATGCAAATGAGGTCCTCATGAGCATAATTTTTGTCCAGGTGCTTTGACCTTTCCTACATGTATCTACATCTTCAAGATGACGTCCGCAGCTTTTACGGTAAGGGAAATATAACTTCATGCATAGATTATGCAAAGGAGGTCCTCATTAGCATATTTCATGGCCAGGTGTGTGCACCTTTCCTAAAGGTACCTACATGTCAAATATGACATCTGCAGTTTTTACGGTAAGGGAAATACACGTTTATGCATGAATTATGCAAATGAGGTCCTCATTAGCATCATTCATAGCCAGGTGTGATCACCTTTCCTAAAGGTACCTACATTTGAAATCTGACATCTGCAGTTTTCCCGGTAAGGGAATTACAAGCTTATGCATAAATCATGCAAATGAGGACCTTATTAGCATAATTTATGACCAGGTGTGTTCGCCTTTCCTAAAGGTACCTACATCTCAAAGATGACATCCGCAGCTTTTACGGTAAGGGAAATACAAGTTCATGCATAGATTATGCAAATTAGTTCCTCATTAGCATAATTTATTGTCAGGTGTATTCACCTTTCCTATAGGTACCTACATCTCAAATATAACATCCGTACCATGTAACATAAGGTACATATAACTTTCTGTAATACCATTAGTAGACCTATCACCTAACATCTGCTTGGTTTTAAGTCCCAGTCAGGGGAAGTGTAGGAGGGCTTATGTTACAATATGACCTATTTCTTGCTGGTGCCGAAACAAAATAACCAAAAATTCCATCAAAAAAATGGCAAAATAAATCATTTTGAAGTAGTGTATGCCAAAAAAATAATGGGGTCCTTTGGGTAAATATCCAATGCACAACTAAACCAAATTTCATGTCCTTAGGTTTCAAGACCACGGCACTGGAGGCCATCATGTGCGACTTTTGTCTGAAAATGACCAGAAAACCTCGATAAAATGATTTTAAAAACTTATATCAAAAAAATAAGAAAAAATCTAGGGGTATACACGTACTCTACCTGCATACCAAATTTCAGCTAATTTGGTCGACGGACGACCGAGAAGAAGCGATTTGAAGATTTGTCAGGAGAAGGAGGAGAAGAAACCTGACAAAAACAATATGTTTCGTTGGCGAAACATAAATACACCATTTTAATCAAGAAGATGACTCTTCTTCCGCTCATTAAAAGGTTGATACAATGATTGAAACTTGTCCTGATAATAGTAAACATATCGTTGTGAAAAACATGTTGTTTTGGTGCGACCGCAATCCAACCACCGTTCTATCTGACAAACGTCCCTGTCAAACGACAAATCAAAGAACGAAGACATCTCTTTGATAATATCCGCTATCACAATGCGCTGTGTTCCGTCTTCTAATAATTGCACACAATGCGTACATCACAAATGTTACTGATGCAATTACACGGCCCCACTGGAGATTGTAATATATTCTTCAAGCGTTCACTGGTAAAGTCTTTTTTTATAAATTCTCCTGGCGACTGATCTTGTAATTTTAGTCCAATCACCGTCCGTCCGTTCTTCAAAGTTTTTACCCGTTTTGTAGTGTATCAGATAGTAGAGAATCTCTTCCGTTTGTCTAGACACAGTATCCATCTTTTTTTCTTCTCTCCCTCGATCGTTTGCTGTTGGTCGATATGTAAAAAGAAAAAGCTCCGAACGCGTTCCTTTCTATATAAAACATCACGACACCCAATCTTAATCAATCGATGTTGTTCTACATGTAAAACATGTTTCTCATCCAATCAAACCGTTCACGTCATATACATTCTCCAGTAAAACCCATATCCATATCAACCAATCAAGAAATGATACGTCATAGCCTACCCAAAACGTGTCTGGTTTTGTCCTGACACTCCACATCTCCCCTATGACCTCACTCGTTTGACCCCCAAAGGTCAACTCAATCAGTGGACTATAATCCACATAGCTGACATTCCATCAATACTAGAGTGGTCCTTAATTTACAAAAAGACAAAAGAAATGACCATTATTCGCGTACCTTACTACTCTAGAGCAACCGATCATATAACCTTCTCGGCGAATGTAACAATAATGCGCAGTGACGTATAAAGTTAGCACCAAAAACCTGCCACTGGCTAACCCCCAGTTGTTTGAAGTCCAGGTAAGTTTGGGTGTCCCCAGCTTTCGTTTTCCTTTGTCATGATGTCAGTGCAGCGCTGTCTTGGCATCCCAAATACATGTTGTAACAAGGTTTCTATCCACAGAACAGACGGAACAGCCCAAGATCTCGGTTCACACTCCCTTTATTCCACTCATGAACAATCCGGCCACTTCTCAGAACTCTCAGATCCCATCTGCCTCCGGGCACTGACGCCGGACCTCTCCCCGGTTCTGGGCCCTACCACTATCTCAAGATGGGGCTGACACTAATGATGACACATGTCTTGTGTACTTACTTCACTCTTCTCTCTGTGATGGTGGTGCTAAGGACTTTGTCCTGGACCTTTGATAACATCTCATTTGTAATTCTATCTCTGTATGTTATGTTATGTTGTACATTTCGTCCCTCTTTTTTCTGTGATGTACCGTTTCCCATTGGCATAGAGTGCGGTGGATAGTTTTACTGAGTGGAGTAGTTTGAGTTTCCTGGATAGCGTCCGGTTGTTCCACACTTTATTCATTCTCCCAAAGATAGACACCATCTAAACAAGACGGTGGTTTATGTTTGTGTCCGAGTCTCACTCAGCAGTGATTGCGCTGCCAGGGTTCGTGAAATGAGTAGCTTTCTTAGTGGTTTCACCATTGATGTGTAGTTGTATGTTGGCGGACTGTTCTCCAACCTGCATCGATTTGTTTTCGTTACCGCTAACTTCTCAGCCCATTGCAACTTTCGCTGTTGGTATAGTCATCACGATGACTACCGACTTATTGGGGACGTAGGGGTTAGGGCCGAAGATCTAGAGCACTTAATGGCGGACCGTAGCGACTGGAGGAAGAGGGCTGACTTAGTCCTGGCAACCCGACCGACATGATGAATGTTGGTAGTCATATCTTGGAGAATCTGACGGGGTTCTGCTGTTAATGCAATGTCATCTGCAAAGTCAAGTTCGGTACTTAAAGGGTGCCTACCTTCTTTCTAGACTAGGAAAGTTAAGGTTGGTCATCCATGGCTTTGCACATTACATAGTCTATAGTGACTATGATCAACAGAGGAAACAAGACACACCCACGTCTTACTCCAGGTACTATATCAGAGCTATCAGTATAGCCTGGCTCTACTTCACTTAACAACTTGATCCATTGTGCAGATTTCTATAGACATTTGTGAACTCGTGGCTAAAGTGATCACGCATAACCTTTTAATAAAGCTACACCATGGATTCAAAATAAACCAACTAGTATAGTATGACATGCGTCTGTACAATGATCAAACTGTTAATGATCAACTAAGTGCCGTACATGATGTTTAGGTACATCTTACATTTATCATTGTGGTGTGGTGATGATAACTCCCATCCACCGGCTCCCCAGGTTGCGGATAGGGGAACGGCCTCCAGATATAGAGGTTAACTGTGAATAACGAATAAGCAGTGCCGGACAAAATCCCGGGATGCCCTTTGGCAAGGCATAGTACCCGGCGAGCCACCCTTTCCCGGGTTACGGTAGAAAGTATCGGCAGCAGGGTGCTGGTTGTAGTCAGTTGCAGAATCAGACAGACATGGTTGCTGGAATTGTTCTATGTGGGTGTTCTGCAGATGATCTTATAGACAATGGAGAAGGCCCGGCATTCCGAGTTAGTAGGAAACTGCGACTGCAGGAGAAGTTGCGACCCCTGTCAGTTTAATAGCAATTGAAAAACCAAGCATGGAAGCACTCTATAGCACTAGGGTTAGAGCCCCTACTATTATCTCTGAGGAAACTGAATTCCCCACTGGAACTCATGACACTTCACCCTCAAAGTCTCTGCGACAAGATCTGCGAGAAAGGGGTGAAGTCGATAGTAGCAACCGAAGAGACAAACTGCTTGACTGCAAGCACTCCTTAAATGTGGCAACTATGAATGTGAGGTCAATTAGAGCTGAAAGTAAGCGACATGAACTGGTTAACTTATGCAACACTTATGCTATCTCCATACTTGGTATAGTCGATCATAAAATAGTACACAAGGATGAGGAAGAACAAGTATTATTCCAAACTTATGAAAATTTCACATTGATCACCACCTCAGCATGGAAGAATATGAACAATGCTGCTGCTGGAGGTGTGGGTTTATTACTAGACAGGAACGCAGAAAACGCTCTGTCTGAGGTTCAACCATGGAACGAAAGAATTGTAGTGGCGAATTTCATCTGCAAAAACTACCCAACACTAACTATCATAGTCCACTACTCGCCTATTGAGGGTAGTGCAGGTGCTGAAGAACACTACAACAATCTACGAGATGCAATACTAGAAATCCCCAAACATAATGTATTATTGGTAATTGGGGACTTTAATGCACATCTTGGAAAGGAAATGGCACCATTTACATATCACCAGAGCACAAACAGAAATGGGAGATTAGTTGGTGATTTAGTGAATGAAGTTGGTCTTATTGTTGCCAACACTAAGTTCCAAAAGAAACCTGGTAAACTGTGGACCTACATCTCTGATATGAGTGGAGCCAAAACTCAAGTTGACTTCATCATGGTGAACAAAAAGTGGACAAACTCTGTGAAAAACTGTGAAGCATACAGCACATTCAGTAGCATAGGCTCAGATCACAGAGTTGTTACTGCTAGGTTAAAACTGAGCTTACGAACAAGTAAAACTCCCCCAAGGATAATGTATGACTGGAATATCCTGAGAGATGAACAAGTCCAGCTGCAGTATACAGTGGAAGTAAAAAATAGATTTGCTGCGCTGCAAACAGATAGTGACACAACAACTGAGTCATACGAGCACTTCATACAGGCAAACGATGAAGCTGCAAGGTCGCTTATACCTCGCAAAAAGAGGTCGAAGAAGAAGCGCTCTTCTGAAGACACTAGGGTATTGAGAGCCAGAAAAAATGTCCAGTGCATGTTTGATAAGTACCAGAAACTTCCAAACAACAAAAACTGTGACAATCTACAAAAAGCCAAAGTCAACCTCGAACAAGCGTATAAAGTCGTTGTTGAGGAGGAACTAACAGAAATGATACAACAAGTCGAGGAAGCTGAATCAACATGTAGACACAGTGTAAGCTGGAAACTGATAAATAACATCACAGGAAGGAAAAGTGTCAAAAAGAGTGTTCTTAAGGGAACTGGTAAAGAGGACAGGCTAAAGAAATGGCAACAACACTTTAGTCAACTTCTCGGTTTTGAACCAGATGTTGATGGTTTGCCTTTTGAAGCAATCCCTCCAATATTTCAGAACCTTAAGATTCGAGACGATCCATTTACAATTGAGGAATACTCTGCTGCCAAGAACAGGCTAAAACTTGGGAAGTCTGCAGGGCCTGACGGCATTCCCCCAGAAGCCATAAAGTTATGTGACTTTGATGACATCATTCTGACCTTCTCCAACAAACTGTTTGAAGGGGATAGACCCGAACAGTGGGCAATAGGAAACCTTGTCCCTGTTCCAAAATCTGGAGATTTAACTAACTGCACAAACTATAGGGGAATTATGCTTACTTCAGTTGCGGCCAAGATTACCAACAAAATGATATTGAACAGGATACAGCCGGAAATTGACAAGCTTCTTAGGCCCAACCAAAATGGGTTTCGCCCGGGTCGTTCAACAACCTCCCAAATCCTTGCACTTCGGAGACTGATCGAAGGTGTACAGAGTAAAAACCTGCAAGCGATTATTATATTCATCGATTTTAGTAAGGCCTTCGATAGCATACATAGGGGGAAAATGATGAACATCCTTAAGGCCTATGGAATCCCCGTGAAGCTTGTAGAGGTCATCAACAAACTGTATGAGAACACCCGAGCAAAAGTGCTGTCTCCAGATGGTGAAACTGATATGTTCAATATTACAGCGGGAGTTTTACAGGGAGATACCCTTGCACCTTACCTTTTTGTGATTGTCCTTGACTACATCATGCGTCAAACACTTGGGGACAGAGAGTCTGAGTTTGGCTTTGAACTTGAAAGCAGGAAAAGTAGTCGCCATCCCCCTGTTGTAGTCAATGATCTAGACTTCGCAGACGATATTGCTTTGCTAGCAGAAGAGATCAAACGAGCACAAGAATTGCTCCTGCGGATGGAAAATGAATCTGCAAAAGTTGGACTACATCTTAACGCAAAAAAGACCAAGCTGATGGCATATAATCAGTCTGCTCCCATCATGATCAAAACCAGGTCAGGTGACTTAGTCGAGGAAGTAACGAACTTCAAATACCTGGGCTCAAATATGGAAAGTTCTGAAAAAGACATAGATGTAAGGAAAGCTCTTGCCTGGTGTAGTTGCCATAAGCTACGGAAAATCTGGAAATCAGGGTTGTCGCGGAAAATTAAATTGAAACTTTTTATCGCCACTGTGGAGTCTATCTTGCTATATGGGAGTGAAACATGGACACTCACCAAATCTTCAACAAAAAGGTTAAATGGAACCTATACGCGAATGCTCCGAATGTGCCTTAATATCTCTTGGGAGCAAAAACTCACCAACGAGCAACTGTATCAAGACCTGCCACCAGTTTCAGAGAAAATAAAAGCAAGAAGATTGAAATTGTCTGCCCATTGCATCAGACATCCTGAAATAATAGCCTCCAGACTAGTGCTATGGGAGCCCACAAAAGGGAAAAGAAGCCGTGGAAGACCAAAAGGCACCTTTATCGACACACTAAGAGCTGACACTAACCTTACTGAAGTGAAGGAAATCCAGTCCCTGATGGAGGATAGAGTGGAATGGAGGAAGTTTTCAAGCTTGGTTCGAGCGAGAGCTCGACCAAAGTAAAGTAAAAGTAAGTTACATTTATAAAATCAACGCCCGTTGTACATCTAGGATAGCATTATTCCGTACACTGGAATGGTACCATAGACCGAACATCCGCCGTTAGGTTGTAGCTTGTGGCAGGTCTATAGTCATCCTGGAAGGCTATAGTCGCTCGGTATTGTAACTTGGCCTAAAAATTTCAGTAATCAACTTTTGACAATTCATGTACTACATTCAAATCATTGACTAGCCTTACAAAAGCAAACAAAACTCTCCTATAATTCCTTTGCTGATCACTATGACCTCAAAATAGTTTGCATGTGCATATCAATATCATCATTATCATTCTTTCTATGCATGTAACAACAGCGGCAATCTTCGGCTGGCTCACAATCTCATATGGAGCATACAAGATACCACAAATGTTATCACCGAATGTCTACGTACTTAATCCGCAAAAATGTGCAAGTACTCTATATTGACAAAGGAAATACATGTCATATTTGCTACAAAATTTCTGCTATCATCGTTCTCCTTTTCTTTTAAAACATACAAAAGGAAATGTACATTTAAGTGGCGTATTCAAGTGATACGCTCATATTAAAAGGACCATTGAATTGAATGTACCGCATCAGACAAGAATATATTCAAAAGTGATATTCAAACAAGATAGATGTAAACATCTGATGCAAGCAAATTGGAGAAAAAAAAGAAATATGACATATACAGCAGGCCAGATAATCTGTAAAAGGTAGACTAAAAAAATTGACAGATAATACAAAAGATAATGCTAAATTCTTCAGGTAGGTTCAGAAAAATCACATCTATAACAGCAACTGATATTGCACATTTCTACAACGAAAAGGCAAAGAAGGTGCTCACTCACATTGTTAGATTACGGGAATGCCAAATGGCGTGGAAAAATTGTTACGGTGTAACTTAAAGCATTTTCGTTGGTCACCACTAACTGTCCACCTGGTGCTATGGCAATGTCCAGTGGATCTTCGACCTCGACGACCGTGCGGACAAATTTCCCTCGGCGTGTGAACATGTCCACCCTATCATTTCGCCTGTCCGCTATGATGATGTGACCCGAGTTGTCTGTGCAGATACCTTGGGGAGCATTTAGTTTGCCTTCGCCCTTTCCCCTACCTCCGAACCTGAGCAACCGACGTCCGTCCTGATCGTACACCTGAACTTTACTAGTGGCAACTTCAGTAGCGAGCACATTTCCTTCATTGTCCGACGTGATGAACGCGACATCGGTATTCTTAAATGATCGGAAACTTTTATCCACGGAGCCGTTTAATGAAAAGATGTGGATCTCACTGTTCGCAACCACAACGACTTTGTTGTTTGACACGTCAAAGGCAACACTTGGCGGCAGGCCATCCTTGTTTCGTAACTGGAACATGTGACTGAGTTCTGGCTGACCCTGTCGACTGTACTTAACCACATATTCATAATAACGGTTGCTGGAACCCACCACCCACACGAACCCCTCTCCGTCAATGGCTACATCGGAAGGGCACATTGCTTGTTCATTTTGCCGAGGAATTACCGTTGGGAAGAGGCGGATAAACACCCCGTTCATATAGAAGACCTGTACTCGTTTGTTGCTGAAATCAGCCACAAATATTTCATTGTGTCCGGACACGGCCACCCCGTGAGGGTTGATGAACCTCCCGTAGCCCCTTCCCCTTCTACCGAAGGTGATCTTCTCCGAGTTCACGATTTCGCCACGGCTTTCTGTAATCAGTGATTAGAGGGTTACGGGGACCAGGAAAGTACTTGATATTCGAAACTGTAGATACTTCTTTTACAAAATTAGCAGTGACGATTTGATGCTGATATTCAGTAAGGGAGCTCAGTTGGTACATCTTAACCCTATCCAGACTTGGGCTTTTTTTGGGATATCCTCATCACTTCTGAACGGTATGATGTATCCTTCCCAAATTTGTAGGGAGTGATGTTCAATTAAAGTTTTATAATTCCTAGAATTTTGGTGACGTCATGACGTAATATGACGTAATGATGACGTCATTGATGTGATTTCATTGACTAAATAGGGAATTCCAATAACATCTAAAGGTATTAAACAAAATATGTATTGTTGATTTTAAGGTATACCAAGACGTATTACGTAAACCGTTACTACGTTGACGTCAAAATGACGTCATTAAATGACGTAACGTGTTGTTAGTGTCATTGCGATCCGCCATCTTGGTTCTGCCATTTTGAAATTTTCAAAAATCCTTTTTTTTCCACTTATGACCCCAAAAAACACTAAAAATAGACTCGAAACATTAATCTTAATGTTTCTGAAAAAGAAAATGCCACGTAGTAACGATTTTGATGGCGAAAAAGCCTATTGATACCTAAAATAGTGTAATGGTCTTCCATTTTGGATTTTGACCGATTACGTCATCAAATTAGCATAAATTATGAATGTTAAATCATGAAAGTTACATCTTATTACATATGATGCTTTACATGTAGGGAAACAGTGTGGTTAGCAAGAAAACCTATAGTAAGAAATATCATTGTTTTTAAAAAAATCTTTGATTTTTGCATGAAGTGCCTTTCAGAAACCAGTTGCCATGACAACATGATAATGATAAACTTATGCAATCATCATGATATTGTTGCCAACTAAATTTCAGGAAAAGTCACCAAGTTTGGAAATCTTAGCATATGTCGTTCGGCAGTTATACGATGTCAAAGTTGGCGCGGGCACTTTTAGCCCCCCCCACCCCTAGTCTGGATAGGGTTAAACTATTTTATACTATACCATACCACAAGAAGACATCCAACCTCTAAGCCTGTCTCGGGAGTCCATTATAAATACCGTATATAACAAAGGAAACATTTTGTAGACACCACTTCCCTTAACAGTTGGATGGAATGAACAAGTCAACCTTACATATATGCTGGCATATCCAGCTTTTACACTATTTTGATTGCTTCTTTCAAAAAAAATACTTTACAGAGCTCCGCACAGTAACCTATACATGGTATTATCAATCTTTATATCCTACGTCAACCTACCTTTTTGGATGGATGATGTTGGTGTAGTGTTCACATCCGGGTCAGGTCTGGGTGTGGATGTCAGTGTGGTGTTTACATCCGGGTCAGGCCTGGTTGTGGATTTCGGTGTGGTGTTCACATCCGGGCTCTGCTTGGTTGTGTCAAAGGGCAGCGTTTTTCGGGCGGACATCTTTAATGATGCTTCGCTGAAAGCAATCGCCACCGTGGTAGAGTCTGGTGACGTCGATGGTTTGCAGTCTGCCATTGACGTAGAACCTACAATGGCATAGAAGTTTACACCGAAGGTTAAAAAGTCTGTGCAGAATCAAAGTATTTCACATTCATTAAAGTGTCAAACCATTGAGAAATACATGTATGCTAAGTGTAACGGGAGTCGCCCAAATATAGGACGTTTTTTTACGCGCTCGAACTCACGGCGCTCCATTGCTGGTTGTCAGAGAATGGTCATGTTTTAATGAATGAATTTTGAACACATTCATCTAAAGAACATACATGGACAAGAAATGTATTCATATTGTTCATGGGCCCTTCACGCTCCGAGTTACAAGCGGCAAACGCTGTGAGACGTTTTCACGAATGTACCTTCTGATTTAGTGCTACGCCAGATAGTGTGCCTAACTTAGTACGCTCTGGTAATTTTGCTCTCTTCGGAAGTTGGTGAAGAAGTTAGGGAAATGTAAATAAGGCTTGAAGTCTGCTATATTCTAGCTTTCTTTTGACCGGAAAATTTTGACTGTATGCACTTCTAACGTCATGTGAGAAGGGCTATATCTAGCGCATCCCAGCTCATATTCCCACGGGAAATAGGCTACTACGCGGCCCGACGTACGTATTGAATGCGGCCCGACTAACGAAATCATTACGAAAAAACGACACCGCTTACATCAACAATACTCCGTCTACTTATTGGGAAACATCTTCGCCATCTCTGTATTCAGTTTCCTTTTCATAGACGGTACCAATCACATGTTAGAGTGTAACAAACTGTGCGTTGAAACGTTCCGCCACCATCGCGGTCCAAAAAAATGGCGGGAAAACAACGTCGTCAGACGACAGCAATGTTTACGTTGTTTTTCTTTGGTCGGTTTTCTTCTCAACAAACACTTAAAGACCCAAATTTTTAGTGTTTTATGAAATTATTTTTCTTATGTGTATGATAGTTGTGTGACTTATGTATCTGCTTGGCACAGGTCGTATATTTAGGTGCCGGGCCGTCTAGCTACGCAGTGACCCTCTACTCAGCGTTGCCATCATTATTGTCAAAATACTACATTTCGACAAAACAAGAAATGAATATGTACACATATGTTTTGAATGCAAATAAAAATTATGTGCATGGACTTGGTTTATTTATCTTCCTTATGAGCATAGTCAGTGGACACAAACACGGCGTACTTATGCATAACAAGATCACTAAAAAATCCGTCCTAAGTTAGGGCGCGTCCTAAGGTAGGGCAACCCCCGTTAGTATTTAAGAATTCTCACATGGTCAACACGCTAATCTGACTTCCTTTGACATCAGAATGATTTACCTTGCGAGTGGATGGTAACTGATGTGCCACATTCTGAGCTGTTGCTGATGGAGGTCAA
Organism: Branchiostoma lanceolatum; assembly: GCA_035149815.1. Lineage (NCBI taxonomy): Eukaryota > Metazoa > Chordata > Leptocardii > Amphioxiformes > Branchiostomatidae > Branchiostoma > Branchiostoma lanceolatum. Next base: position 18,756,481 of record CM068873.1, read on the forward strand.
AGATGCAGTTGGTTGTCCTTCATCAAAGAAGCTATCTCTGTTCTGTAACAGAATATCAATAGGTGTTCTGACTGGTGTAGGATTGCTGTTTTAACGGTACCTTCATGTAAGAGGCATTCAAAATGTGGCGCAAATCAGCGCCATACAATCGAATCTGCGATTTTGTTTTGATTTAAAAAAATTCGCACAATGACGCAAATGGGCGCAAAAAGGCACAATCACTGCCAATCTGTTTTTGATGTATCTTAATCATTGTACATTGGTTTATAAGTCAATGGCAGCACGCACTGCGAATTCCAATAAATTTATGTTTTATCTAGTTATTTTGTTTGTCTTATTTTACCCCGTGCGTCACAATATAGCGAGACCGTAGGGGAAAATGGGGAAAACTGAGCAAAGTTGTCCCAATTTCCCTGCGCAATTCGGCTCAGTTCAGTGAGATACCAACTTTTATCTCTTGAACACCCTGTATGGTGCTGTAGAGATCTAGATACAATCCGGCAAATGTTCTACCGAACATCACTAGAATCAGCACTTCTGCTGTTTTTGGAGCATTGTACAACAGCGATGTGAACATGCTGAAAAAGTACTAATCGCAATCGACAGAACGTGAAGCATTCCGAGATACAGCCACGATGAAAAGGTGGCATTATTGAATTTTTAAGAGCTGTCTTGAAGGGATGATATTACAATTTTGAAAACATTAGGGTTGTGGACTTGCCTTTTGAATTTCCTGATTGTTCTTGGGTAGGTACAATCCGGCAAATATGCAGCCGAAGACAAGTACTCCGAGGAAGGCAACTGCCATGAGTGCAGCGAAGACCAATCGCCGCAACGTACAGCCTAAGATAATACAGCGCAACAAACACAATAGTCAGTGGAGCAAATCAAAGAACGTGTATTGGGATTTGATACATTTCCAACTGCACTTGAACCCAATGAAAACCAACCGTTGATCTAGTAGTAGTAGAGTTGGAAATCCAGATCAGATTGATGAAAAAATTATTTCATTACATTCACCACTTAGGAGTTATCCAAGCATCATAACAGACATTAAAAGCATTGTGCAGGAAAGGTCAGCTATTGATATTGGTTTCATAAAGAATTGGTTTCAGTGATTGTCCTCATAACTAACAACAGCACATCAATTGTAATACATGCAAAGCCGTGTGTATGGCTCTTCAAGGTTTATTGCTAAAATTAACACAACCAACATTAAGAGAATGAGAGACAAAAAGAATTTCAATTTCAAGAGAGTGTTTTCAAACGAAACGAAAAAAGTTCAAGGTGCCTTTCCCGTAACCCCAAATAACATTATTCATGGACAGGTATTTTTTCCCCTACAAAGTACTTTTTTTAAATCATATTTAATCACATCCAGGTTCTCACACCCTCCTGAAAGCAGAGCCCCTATCGCTCGATTCGTTAGCTCGCTCGCGTAAGGGCCCTGCACTTAAGCTCCGGTTCTGGCGCCGTCGCCACCAAAACAGCTTCAGCCAATCAGAGGGTTTGCTAAACCGAGCAAAAGCGCAAAGGACGCTGGGAAGCTATCAACCAATCAGGTTACGTCTCAAATAGTTGCTTTAGATTCAGAGCAAATTGACAGCCAAATTGTACCAAATAAGGATAGCTCATTAATTATTCATGAGCAACTGTCAGTAGCGTCGCCAGAACCGTGTCTACCGGGGCTAAAGAGAAGGGCCCCTACGCGAGCGAGATAACGAATCGAGCTATAGGAGCTCTGCTTTCAGGAGGGTGGGTTTTCAATGTTCTCCTACACAATCCTATGCATAATCCGACAAAGTTGAGACAATTGAAGAATGACTGATGGCAGTTGTAGGATGTTCTGACCACTGCAACATCAGAACACAGAGGACTACTACACAATCAATCCTCCACAAAAGCCAAAAAGACAGCTCCTACATGAAGACTGAAGACCAACAAGCGTCAGTTCAAAATTAAAGGAAAAAACAAAAACATTGAAAATACTTAATTTTTTTTAAATGTGGATAAATATTAACCTTACCACAATCTGCGTTTTGGTGAACGTTCGGCACGTACATCTGGTTCGGCTTCAGGGCGTTTCGGATGGAACTCGGGTCAAGTGGGAATGGCACGTCTGTCGGATTTGGATGAAGTTCAGTCGGGAGATGCTGTACTTTACTGTTTTTTCTGACAGAGTCTGAATTATTCGAAGCATTCTCTGCTTTCGGGATGGTGTTTAAAGTTTCAGCCTCTTCTGAACCTGCCCTAAAATACGCCATGCCATTTTGCGACGTATATGCAACAGCATATGGCTGAATGTCGCGATCTGCAAGGTTAGTATAGTCTATCCCAGTGTTCTCAGCTGCAGCACTCGTATTCACCGATATGCTATTTTCATCAGCTTCCTGATATCTGACAGCGTATGGCTTGATAAATTGTTCAGTGTAAGAGTCTGGCTTGTTCACCAACTTTGAATTTGGGGTGACAGAGGAGACATTGCCGACAGATCTATCTGCTGCTTGTCTGTCTGTAGCTGCAGCATGACATGTTGTTGTTAAATCATTGCAATCTTCATGATTTTCTCCCTCTTTTCCGTCACTGTAAGCTGGCTTGTGTATGGCTTCAGAGAGAACAACTGACTTGTGCATTAAATTCGGATTTTGAGTGACAGAGGAAACGTCATCTGCTTCTACATTAGCATCACTGACAGATATATCCTTTGTTTGTCTGTCCGTAGCTGCAGCATGACTCGTTGTTGTTACATCATTGCAACCTTGATGGTTTTCTTGACCATCACAGTGACTGTAAAATGGTCTTTGTGACGGTTCAGGCTGAACGTCCGGCTCGTACAATTCATTAGGGCTGTGGACGTTTTGGGGATGTGTGTCTTGTCGATAGATTGCGCTTTGTGGAGGCTGAATATCATTCCTGTCACTGTTACCCCCAGCAAACGCTACGTTGTCATCATCTCTGTCTAATACGTCGCATCCAGCGATTTTCTCTTCCTGACCTGGCTTCGAAACCGCCATGTTACCCTGACAAATTTCTGCATTAGAATTTTGCTGAACAGAAGCGGTTTTGAGAAATGTTTGTCCTTTCTTAACAGCAGCGATATTCGTGTCGTAATCGCCATCTTTCGGACGGACGCATTGTTTAGCGACGCAGGTATCGCCATCACTGTCATCTTGCACGATGATGGTTTTCATAGTCCCGGCATCCGGACTTGCCGGCGTGGCATCGGTTTTCAGATGATCATCTATGGCAAACATAGGTACGAAGTCGGATTGGAGTCCGTCAGCCATGGCTTCAACAGCTTGTTCTGCTATTTCTATGGGCTATATGGCAGCTTGCACTTGCTACACCAGACAATCTGTTCTGTTTTGCTTGAGTCAGCCGATGTTGGTAATCCAGGCCTTGTACTCGACTTAGTTGGCTCCAAAAGATATCACAATAGCAGAATAACAGAAGTGATATGGATTAAGCTTCCTGGTGATTTTTAATACTTTTACTGATTACATTTGCGTTACAGTGCCCGTGGGATGCAACCCATCCCAGCAGCAATACTTTCATCTTGACTTTAGGCTTGTAGTCGTAAAGTCCATGGCTTATCAGCTCCCATGAAATTCTTCTAGCTTCTATCTTAGGTTTCGTTGTTGAATGCAAATCTGTTTTGTATATATATTCCATCTCATCCTCTCTTTGGACTTGTTATTCTTCGCTTTTAGGCGATATTTAAAATCAATCGCTACTAGAAGTTCCAAAGATAAGAACATGACACCTTTTGCGATATATCGTATATATTTGAAATATATCCTATACCAGAAAGCCCAATACATATTACTGTTACTCTGCTATTGTGGTATCTTTTAAAATATATTCTATATTTCAAACACTCGCCACCATGATGAAAAGTTTCATCCTGGCTTTGCTGTTTTTGCCCAAATGATTTATGATAAAAGCTTGGTTTGTTTCAACGATGTTTAAAGTTTTAGCTACAAAGGCGGCTGAAGACTTATAAGACGTTCCTATTTGATCCCAAGAAAATACAGGATTTCCCGTAAAAAAACAATATGTACTAAATTGTCTCGCAAAGTAATCCCCATCCACGAGGCCAAGAAAGAACAGGGGGCCACAGTCCAGGCGGTAAAGAAAGAAGAGGGGGTAGGTGTAGGAACTGACACGGTCATCTTACTCGAATATATCTGTATTTGTATCTGTACTGTATATGTATATGTATCTGTATCTGATAAAGATCACGAGTGATTGTCACACACTTCATCAAATGGTTTTTATTGTCAACAAAACCCTCGCAGCCAAAGGCTGAATTGCGGTTTGTTTTACACAGTGCACCGCCACAATTAAAACAAGTCTTGTTCTCAATTACAAGTTAAAACAATAAAAAGCGTGATATATACTTGCGTTTTAAAACATACGACATTATCATAAAATCTTACATTAAAAAAATCTTACTTATAATGACATTAGCCTTGACACAAGCTTAAGAGTTCAAAAGTCTCACAATATGTGGAATGGCAGTGTTCTTAAAGCGGTCCGTTCTCGCGGAGATAGTGTTCAGCTTGTGACAGGACCTGGGGGTTCGTCCACTAGTCTCTCTTCTCGTCGGAGGAAGCCACTCTCTGAAGGTGCTGGATTTAAGTAGACCACGGCCGAACTTCAGGATCAGTTGCTCACGTCTTTCCTGGAGTGTGGGAAGGCCTAGGTAGCAGCGTGCCTCAGAGTACCGAATGTAGTTACTGCCGAGAATGATGCGACATGCTCTGCGCTGAACGTTCTCTATCTGTAACGACTGGGTAGCTGTCAGTCCGGGACTCCATACGGGGCATGCGTATTCGCACAGCGGGCGTACGTAGCTTATGTACACTGTCGTCAAGTCAGGCACTGGTAGTTTGAAACTTTTGAGGCGCCGTAGAAGGAAGAGTCGTTTGCTACTCTGGCTGGTGATATGACTTACATGGGCGTTCCATTTAAGGTCCGACTGCACTATGACCCCTAACAACTTAGCAACATAGACTTCTTTGAGGGCGTGACCATCAATATATAAGGTTGGGAGGGGAGGGGGGACTTTTGTGAAATACACGTGCATAGCTTTGCATTTTCTCGGGTGCAGTTTCATGTGGCCGTCTGTAGTCCATTGTTCCAGGGCATTGAGGTCGCGTTGTAGGAGTGAGGTTTCGCGCACGAGCCTACTTTCTATCAGTGTAAGGTCGTCCACGAACTTCCAATTCTTCGTTCGGGTATTGTTGACGGTGCTGTTGATCACTTACTACAGTTGAAAGCGATCAAGCACAAATTTGTGCTCCACATGCATGTGACCATGGATGTAATGTGATCATGCCGGCCGTTAAAAAATGACAATGTGTTTGTTTTCACTAGAACGTTTTCCCTATTTGGTCGTGGAGCACACCGCTGGTGTACCAGACTCTTAGCCCAGGGGCTGCCACCGACACTAATTATGCTAATAAGTCTGTAAGGTGTGGCACAAACCGCTCTTCCGAAAAAATGTACTCACTCCCCGAAAACAAGATTTCACAGGAACCTACTACTAGTACCAGTATTAAAGATGGTAGAGATTTTTGTTGCCTAATATCCCGAATATTAATTTGTAACAGTCGTTAAAAAATACTCCTTACAAAATTTCATAAGTTAGATTTGAGCAAGGATTTTAACCTTCCTAATTTAAGGTACACAGGTGATGCAAGCTCCGCCTGTTTTGACACTGTCGCCAAGAGCAACATGATATACGTCAATTGCTTTGGGGTTTGTCCAATCGCAGCGGTTGTTTCAGAGTCCACCATTGTGCATCTCAGCTTGGTGCACACAGAGCATTCTGTTATCCGTCAGTTGTGTCGTGTTTACCTGGAGAAGGGTTTGTTGCTGTGTTTATCCCTATCCTATTCTGCCTTCCGACTCGATATGGCTATACTGAAGGTTCTTCTGGGCGCGGCATTGCTGTATGTGGGTAAGTTTGGCATAAAATTGGAACGACATTTTTAGCGTTGTGAATTCAAGCACTGGTTCAACGTTAGCGTTCAAGATGGCCGACATACAAGTGCACGCAATTATGTGTCTGAATCTGCGTTACTGTTAGATACATGACTGGAGTGATTCCTACATCAGAGTGGACAGTTCCCATGGGATGAGTTTTCAATTCGTCTGTCACGTCGCCTGATGTTAACTACCAAGGCGTCCGGACCGAGGTAGCCATGTGTGCGTCATCATGTTTTGGAAGCAGACGCCTACCACGGCAGACTTCAGACCGGTCCCCAGAAAGTACGAAATGGAACGAAATGGAACGAACTAAAACCACTCACTTCTGTATTTAAAATACTTCCTCTTCCGGTCTACTCCTTATATTTCGCTATCTACTGGTATTTCATTTCATAATGTTACATATGTTGTTTTAGTTCGTTCCATTTCGTTCCATTTTGTACTTTCTGGGGACCCCTTCAGACGGATGCTTTGTCCTTTTGTTGATAATGTGTAAATACTTCCCTAGGGCATGTAATGACCTTAACAATGACTGGTTTCGTAGACTGATACTTAACAACACACATTTGCGAATGTAGATACTTTTCTGACATATCTGTGGCATTTAATTTGCTCTTTTTGTTGCAAACGCCTGCATCTTGAAAAAAGCAAATACGTGAGCTTCATCTTCTTGATAGGTAAAAGTCACAGAATGAGGAAAGATAGAACGGCTGTTCCCGATTGCGTTACTCGATATCTTAATATCATTTGGCGATTTGTACCGTTTGTGTGTTAAATGCGCGCATCAATACTGTACTGTCCCCAAGTAGACCGTGTACGCACCGAAACTAGAAGTTTCTGGGCCTTCCAGTTTCGGTCCTTGTTTGGTAATCACTGATATATTATCAGTGGAATATTCAATTTATTTCTGGAAGCGGGCACAAATCCATATAATGCGCGCACGTGTACAATCCGTAAAACCAAGTTCGTGTGACTTGTATCCGGACCATGACTCTTGCCTGTATCTATTTATTTATTCATTTATTTTGATTTGCCACTTTTGTGGAAGGGTTTGACATACCAAGTGACTATCATCTTTTCAAGATGTCAACCCAGACCGGACTGTAAAGTTTGGATCATCGCACACCGGGGCATGCCCCTACTCTTTTTCGAAAGGTGTGGTGGGTTATTTTACGGGCGCGGGGTGTAGCTCTCCCCAATCACGGGACCTCCATTTAACGTCCTATCTGAGGGACGTCCCTAACCAGATGAGCTAGGTACTCATTCACACCTGATTGAAGTGAGAAAAGTCGTGTTAAGTGCCTTTTCCAAGGGCACAACTTCGATATGTCCAATAGTTTGAACATGTCTCTGTGCTCAACCCGAGATTAGATCCCGGGTCCCATTGTTTGACAGCCGCCCGCTCTACCACTTGCCCCACACGACGCCACTCCAGACTGTTATTCTAGACTGTGTAATCTCTGCTTGATATTTGCATTGCTAGCACGGCTGTATATCATATAAAGGGCAATGTGTTTTACTGGGATTAACTCTAAGCGGTGCAAGGGCAACGTTTTTCATAACGATGTAGACGCAGACGTTTATATATGTACATTTGACTTCCGTACGTTTTGTGTTAATAAAACGCTTAGTCATGCGAAGTTTTTCTACTGTTACGAACCTTTGTGAACGATGTTGTGATATCGGTCTTACTACGCTTGAGAAAGTCAACGTTACGGAGTGTAAGTCAGTACAGTAGTCTAATAAAGACCGCTCGAACTTCCATATCGACATATTGAGAATAGTATTAATGAGTATTTCACAAGGTTAGCCAGACATGCATACAAACATATGCAAGAATATATAAGAATATTTATAAGAATATATTATATAAGAATATATTATATAATATATTATATAAGGATATATTGTATAAGAATATATTGTATAAGAATATATCTCTCGTGGTCTTGGACAGCTTTTAAGATAGGTACTGATGTACGGTGCATATCGGGTGACAAACCAGGTACAATGTTTGAATTTTTTACAACTTGATACACTCTAAGGATTGTCTCGTTCTAAGTGCACCGTATCGTACAAGAAATCTAAACTGAATTAAGTTAATAATTCAATAACCTATCCCAACGCATCAATGATGCTAACGTAATTCTGTCATTTTCAGCAGATTTATGTTTTTAAATGTAAAGGGTGGTCCCTTCAGTGAAAGTTACCGATTTCCAAGGGAGTTCTTACAGAATCATTAAAAAAAATCAGGATACATTATTGTTAGATCAGCATTCAATTAATGACAAACTTGGTGTGCAAATTCTGAGCCAAGTCCTCATTTTACAACGCATTGGTCCGCACACATAATTTACGTCTGGTGTTTCTTTATAGTTTTATATACCCTTAATTTGTTGTCTTTAAGCCATGGCTGAGACCTGTCCAGGATACTACACTTCTGACGTCCTCGGCATCAAGGTGTGGGTGCCCGCGTTTGACTGCCCCACGCTGCTGGACGACCCCAGCTCCAAGTTCTGCTGCGGAACGAAGGACAACCCGCACTGCTGTGGCGACTGTGCCCAGTCTATCACCAGTGCCTGCATCACTGGTGGGGCCGTCAGGTAAGGACAACATACACACACACACACACACACACATACACACAGGCACACACACACACATACACACACACACACAGACAGACACACAAAACACACACATACATAAACACACATACACACACACACACACATACATAAACACACATACACACACACACACACGCAGGCACACACACACAGACAGACACACAAAACACACACACTCTCACGCACACACATAAAACACAGACACACACACACACTTGTACATACACGCACACACACATAAAACACAGACACACACACAGACACACACATACACATATACGCACACACACGCAAAATCGTTCTGGTGCGAATTCATGACAAACAGAACTAAGAAAAATTAAGTCCCGTCGAAGCTGAAGCTCCTTCCCGGAGCCAACAACACAACGCACAATATACACAGCCGATAATACGAGTCCGAGTGGTCCCTCATTTCCGGTCCCCAGAAAGTTCAAAATGCAACCAAATGGACGAAATGGAACGACATAAAACAGCATATGTAACATTATGAAATTTTTCGTACCATTTCGTTCCATTTCGTTCTATTTCGCACTTTCTGGGGACCCCTGAGTCCTGATTGTTGTCCGGCTCCCTCCCACAGCAACGAGACGTTCGATGGCCTGCTGATCGGCGGGGTCGTGCTCCTGGTCGCCCTGCTGGTCTCCTGCTGCGTGTGCTGCTGTCGCGGCTGTTGTGGCCCCCGCCAGCCCGCCGTCACCGTCGTGCAGGGTTCGTGACGCACAAGCTGATGTCGTAGGGTCTCACTCAATACCGAAAACAACCGAAAACGACCCGAAAACAAACGAAAACAATGTTCTTTTAACCGAAAACAGTTGTTTTCGGTAATAAGAGAATTTTCACAAAGTACCGAAAACAACAAACAAGTATACTATTGAAAAACAATGCCTTGGCGACGATGACCCTTGAGTGCATGACGTACAGATAAGGTCCTCATTATTATTCCATATTATGACAAGTTGTTGAAATGATGAATTGTAAGCACAAATTGCAAGATTTTGATTTTAAGATTGTATTGTAGCATGATTTTTCTAAAATATAAGTAATTTTATGAAAATCAAAATGGACCATTTTTAAGATGTCAGGGAATGACTTACCGGTGTTTTTATTAATTTTTTATTTAGTTTAAAAAAAAAACGTTTTAGCCTTATCATAGATGTTTAGGTTTGTGATCGGTTGCCGTGTTGGTTTTAGTTCTTTCCAGTATCAAATGGATACTTAATGAATCCCCCCCCCCCCAAAAAAAAAACTGAAAACACCTTTCAGTTCTTTTCAGTTGTTTTCGGTATTTAGTGACACCGTAGTCGTAGACTAGCATGGTTGAGATGTGAAGAAGAAAATAGCTGGAAATCTATATTTTTGTGATTCTTTTAAAACTCGCGTTGACACAGCTTTTAAATACTCACACCTCAGCGACGAATGGACTACAGAACGATGTAACCTAGCGGCCGAGACTTAAAACTTAGCGTGAAGAACAAACGGATCTGTTAACCGATGTTTTGATTTACATATTGCATATCCGAATTTTAACCCAAAAAAAGACTTTGCAGTCTTTAAGAAAGAATTTCCCCAATGCAATCAAACATTGCACTATCCCAAGTCACTAATGCACTCTAGGAAGGGGTAAGATAGACCACACCCGCCACATGCCATTCTGGTGCCACCCATATCTTAACCCGAACAGAGGGCAAAGTGATGTGGGCTTTGGTACTGTTTAAGTTCGTCAACTGTTAGACTTTCAATATTCTTTGCCCATGGTATTTCATGTCTGTTCGTTATATCAATATTGTTGACGTTCTTATGTGTGTCTCTCCTTAGCCTGTATACTTGCATATTCAGACGATGTGTAAGTGTTGAAATTGGTCCATGCACAGCTGTTGACCATTCCTCGTGTGTGATTCCTTACCGCGTTTCTATCGCCCCCTTGCGGCTGCTGGCAGAACGACTGACTTTGTCCTTCACTAGTAGTGGACTCCCTCTACGTCCTCAGCTTCTACAAGCTGTTATACTTCGAGACTACAAACATACCGAGTCTATATTCGTCTCTTACTTGCCGCTCACGTGACCACCAACGTATTCTTTGACCGTGAGTCATCAAGATTCCTTGTCAGCGTGACTGGACATACATGTTCAGGACGGCCATGCATGCTTCAGAATAGAATGAAACCAGCATCATCATCATCATCATATACAATCAAAGTGTGATACTAAAGCTTTCAGTTTTGGGGAGGGAAGAAGTCTAGGAAAGCATTTGCCATGCTGTTGCTCAATTCATAGCTTTGTCTTTAAAAAGTGTGTTTCTTTCTCTGATTCGTGTTGATTTTTATTTTCTGCATTTTCCAGGTAATCCGATTGTGATTCCACATGTGGGTACAGCTGGGGGACCCCCGCCCTATACCCAGATGCAGTAGTGGCAAACGGAGAGCCTATAACTGATAGTATCAGCTGAGACTTGTGCATCCGCATCTGTGGAGCCGCTTTTAGTTGTTTTCAGTTTGAGTTTTACCAGTTTGTTATAACGCTATGATGTAGATTTAATATGGTGTCACTATGGTGTATCAGTTATTGGCATCGCTTCCTGGTAGTAAAGGATGTGTATTGAGCAGAGTAACTGTAGTATCTTACATAAAAGCCCAGAGACGTTCTATTTTGATTTACATGAAAGAATAAATGTCTGCCTGTCATGAATCTATTGATATTTATTTCCGTACACGTTGCGACAGTGTGCGTTTCGAAGTTGGCATGAATTGCTTTTGGCCATAACCATTAACCAGCGTGTCATGTGTGACCGTATCATATCTCATAGATCATAAATAAATATTGTCAAGTATGTGAAAAAGAAGTACTGCTTTTGCAATGCATTCATAGGAAAATATATTTTGTGTGACAGCCTGGCAGCCAATAAGCCGATGTAGCTGAAAATGCCTGTTATCTGGTGATAGGAAAGATCGTGGTTTCTTTCTTGTATAATCGCTCATTTTGTTGATTAAACCGCGATGGTTTCTAAACAAACCCGTGTGTTCTCTCATTGACTTCTCGTGATAATCCTGGTCAACCCAAGGTCTGAACCTAAGACTGTACTATTATTCAAAGATACATGTAAGTGGTCCATTTTCTGATATAAATGCACGGATACGAAGTTAGTATTGTCAAACTGATATTTCATTTCATTATGCATGCCATTAAATCTAATTCAACGATAACGAGAAAAAGTAGTTTTACAGTACCTCCCACCCCTCGCTGAGTTTCAAGGTACGCCCCGTAACCAGCAGTATGCAACAGGACAACGGGGGTCGAACAATCAAGCACGCTTTTATGATGCCATATGACAATTCGTGAAATATATAAGGATGGCGGTGTAAAGAAGTTTGATCCATTTCATGGGCTAACAGCTTCGGTAATCAAGAAAGCAAAGAATAGACAACAAAGCGGGCACCTGCGGCCTCATGTACTCAACATCGACCTCCGCCCGTACGGAGCCGAGGAAATGTATTCTCCAAGCAGATCTACACGGTGCAAAAAATCGTATATGCTAGCCAGAGAAGCTCCAGTCAGCCAGAGAAGCTCCGGTCCGCACCGTAGGCTGACTGGAGCTTCTCTGGCTAGCATCATACGATTTTTGGCACCGTGTAGATCTGCCTGGAGATTAGAGGAAATGGCCAGGAAGTTGAAACGATCCACACCTCCTGACGGAGACTCGGATAGCGGTGTGAAGGTTAGTAAGGTTTTAGGTCTGAACCTGTTGCACCAAGGAGGTTTAATCTCCTTGGTTGCACGGCGCATATGTTTCTAGTTTCTGCACACATAGACTCTACCGTTTCTATATTTGATTGCCCCGTTATTTCCTGGAGTAATGACAGTATACTCTCCAAGCAGAGGAGTGGGTCCGGCAGGTTTTTGACGTATTTTTAGGCGTTTTTGTCGGGCTTTCTACTTTGTCATGGTTTCTTTGTCTCTATAACCCACAAGAACGTGTGGGTTATAGAGACAAAGATACCATGACAAAGTAGATAGCCCGACAAAAACGCCTAAAAATACGTCAAAAACCTGCCGGACCCACTCCTCTGCTTGGAGAGTATGACAGTCTGCATTTATTCTATCGTCGAACACAGTGGTTACAAACGACATGTCCTCTATCTGTCATGCACACTGCGTGATGGAAAACTGATTTGGAATTCTATCACCCCTGGCCAGCCATATACCTGATCATGAGTTCGTTTAGATTTTACCGTGGTAGATTTTACTTACCCTAAAATGGTTTTGTGGCCTGTCGTTTAATTTATGCAAACTTCTACGCAGTTTGAGAGAGAGATATGATAAATACCTTAACCTTTTCGACATTGAAATATATCTTGCAAAGTTACACATTCATAGATGTCGTGTTCAGCTCAGCCGACATAAATATCCCTGCAGAAATCATATTTAAGTATTTGTGGTAGTGGATAAGACAACGTATAATTAAAAACTTCTAGCAGTCAAATTAATTATCTTCATGTCCAGTATAAAGGACGTCTCTAGCTTTTGGATCGGAAATGCTTTCAAGTGTAGAGTTGAACAACGTAACGGTAGAGCGTATCAAACAGGCATGTGCCATCTTCATTTTTCCACCGAATATCATAGGAATATTTATCCCTTACACGTTCTGACAACCAAGAGTTAGCTGCATGTCATGTATGAAACTGCTGTAAAACCAAAGTTGAAAGTACTTCATCAGCTTGTTTTGTTTTTTCAGGAGTTACGAGATAATACGGATGGAAGGATGAAGGGAGGCTGAAGCAACCAGCCCAGATAACGTACCAGGAGGACAAGTTACATGCATATGGTGGCTGTTCAAACAGTTTAGTTTTTACTCCTATCAGCAAAAGGGACTGTAACAGAGTGTTCTCTCTTGTCAGAATCAGAAAACATATCTACATGTAAAACATCAATAGCGACAGTACAGTCATTTTCTATGCCTCAAATAACAAGTTCTCCGAACCATGCCTTTTACATACAAAGCAACAAATGCCTCTCCTTTTCAGTCCAAAACCACACTATGTAGTCTAAGGCTACTTCAAAACAGCCCACAGGGTGGAATGCATTATTGACATTTTGTAAATTCTTTCAATAAAGCCATTGTCCAGATAAGTGGTGCATTCCGATCCCGGTACTTCCCAGGACCTGTGCAGAAGAGGTGAGCAGGTCGACACGACCTGGAGAGTCAGGGAAAACTCGAATTTGCAGGCACGTGAAACACGATTTCCACCCCGCAAATTCGTCTTTTCGTACAGTGAGATATAGACATAAAGATAGGTAAGATATTTAAGTATTGTATAGATAGATATATTTTTAGATACATCTACAAACTTTACATGCTAGTGTTTATTTTTTTTAAATTACGGACAAGCAGATGCTAGATATCTACAATTTACCTTCGCCAAGAAGGTTGTGTTTTTGTTAGCGTTCATGTGTGTGCGTGACCACGATAACTGGAGAAATGGTAGGTAGATACTCAGCTCTTGTAGTTGGGAAGAACTGACATTAGTTTGGGCAGTTCAACAGGTTTCTTTGGAACAGGGACGTTTAAATTCCAGACTTTAAAACAAAATAAGTCAAGAAGATATACATTTTCGTGATTTTTTTACAAGTAGGAAACTTTAATGCAGACCAACGTAAAGGCATATTATTTATGCAAAGTAGGACTTGATTTGCATGATGAATGAGGGAAACTACATGTATATATCAATTCTGCTACATGGTAGGAACTTCATACACGGTACATATATTACTTAGTTTTAGAGGAACATCAATGGATATAAATTATGCAAATCATGAACTAATTGGCATAATTAGTCACAAAATGTAAAATACCTTAGCAGGGAGTGATGACATATTCACCCTAGTGACATATATATGATAATTAATGCTTATATTTTGCAACATATGTGATTTGGAAAGAGGATATAATAAAGTCATGTAAATTAAGTTGACAAGAGACGTCTTTGCAGATAATTTCTGTTGTAATGAGACAAAATAACTTGGTGAAGGTATGAGGTCGTGGAATTCTATTTTTAATTACTAAATTCATTTTGCAGGTACATTCATGTACTAAGAGCAAATTCAATGTACATTCATGGCACTAGCAATAATAATGAGTAACAGTCGTTCAATGTCAAGTTCTCCTTTGTAGCACGACAATATTGTGCTTCTATACTGGTCAAGTCCACAGAAGCGATGAGGGGCTCTTCATAGACCTCTGGACACATTGTGTTGGAGACACATCAATATTTCACATCATCATTAAGATAGCTTCAAATGGAGTGTTCACAGCTGTTTTTAGTTCACAGTTGATCATGAAACAAGAGGGTTGGCAGGTAGAAGGTACAGGAAGACATGTTTGCAGTGGTTCTAAGTTTGTGCTGAAGAGGTTACCACAAAAACCGCAAACAGTATACCACCACAGAAATGTCAAAATTTAAAGTATCTCCCTCATACTGTACGCCTCCCCTTCTGAAATGCTAATAGTTTCTCCATGGCAGTCTGTTGTGTGTACTACGATGCTGCAACTTGTGTCAGGGGGTCCTCCAGGTAATCTGCCAGGGCCTTTGCCTGTAGAGACACAGCGATGATAAGTTAAACACAATATGCATGCACATAACATTCTCAAAGTTCATATACAGTACAAAGGTATATAGCAAGTTTTGCATTACTATCATGATAATGGTTTAAAAAAAGACTAGAAAAAAATCCACAAACACTTAAAAGATCTCAATGAAAGATTACATATAACTTATAAGGAAGCCAGTTACAAGTTCAAGGAAGTGAAATTTTTATACATTTATAAGTCTCTATAGAATTTTCCCAAACTTTTCAGCGACAAGCTGACATCCGCCTTTCAAAAGTAAGTAGCAGATGACACAAGCCAGCGCAGTGTAATTTGGATCTTTATTTTGCTTAGCCTCTACCACTAGTACCAAGCCTGAGATGTGGCTGGAATGAGTAGAAATCAGCCAAATAGGCAGATAACATACCATATGATATTTTGAGTTGGTCGACCAATAAATACAGTTTGCCATGCCGGAAGCCTGTCGGCAGTCGCCTTCTTCAGGCGTGGCAAACTGTACTTTTTGGCCGGCCAACTCATTTGGTATGTTATCTATCAATTTTGGTCGATTTCTACTCTTTGCAGCCACGTCTGTAGCCTAGTAGAGGCTAAGCATAATGAAGATCTGGATGTGCTGCAAACAATGTTCTTAGTAGTATAGCTTTAGAACAATTACTACTGCAGCCTACCTTTGCCTTGAGCATCCCGAAGCCCACAGCCTTCTCAGCGTAGATACAGAGCAGTAGGTTGGACACCTGTGTGATCGCAACTCTGCCGTCCTGGGGGCATAGAACACAGAAGAACATGTTAGATTCTATTCATTTATTTAATTTACCACATTTGTGGAAGGTTTGACATAACAGGTGACTATCACCTTTTCAAGATGTCAACCCAGACCAGACTGTAAGGTTTGGACCATTGCACACCAGGGCATGCCCCTTCCCTTTTTTGAAAGGTGTGGTGGGTTCTTTTACGTGCGCAGGGTGTGACTCTCACCAAACACGGGACCTCCATTTAACGTCCTATCCGAGGAACGTCCCTAACCCTAGATGAGATAGGTACTCATTTACACCTGAGTGAAGTGAGGAAAGTCATGTAAAGTGCCTTTCCAAAGGGCAAAACGTCGGACATGTCTTTGGGCACAACCCGATTAGATCCCGGGTCCTATTGTTTGACAGCCGTGCGCTCTACCACTTGCGCCACACGACGCCACCTTTCCATTTGCTGCTGTCCAATCCATGTGAAATTGGTTATGTCAGCTGGTCAAGCCAGATATGACTTCCCGACCATCCCCTAACCATGGTTGGGAGTGGTTCAGAAGCTAGGTCAGCTGTGGTTGGCAGGTGTTTGGCTACGTCATGATCAGAGTCTATTGATTAGAAATGTTCAAAACATTCAGACAGGATGGGAGGTCTTGATCTGGACCGGGTTGCAATTGGCTGGTGGTTAGGAGTACAAAATGTAAGTGTATAGTAGTCAGGTTGTGTTTGGGAGTTTGGGTCCCAGGCTAAGGCGGGCAGGCCTCCAGCCTGGCATGGTAAGACTCAACGGTGGGAGCCGTCACAACGTGCCAGGCAGGGCATTCCACTGGGGGATGGTGTGGGGGAAATATGAATATTTGCATGTGTCTGTCCTGGCATTGAGTGTTTGAAGTTTGAGATGGTGATTCCCCAGTATAAAATACATACTAGTAAAGTACTCTATATATAGTGTAACCATGTATATACTAACCTTACAATCCAGAAGGACACATTCTAAGCAGTCCTCATTGAACGCTGACCTCCCGTTCTTCTCGTACGCGGCCCAGATGTTGCTGGCGATGGCGGCCGTGACACGGGCATCCTTGTCTCCATACCCAGAATACGCCAACAACGCTCCCTCACCATTCAATAGTCTGTTAGATTTGAATAGAGGAATACAAAAAAACTTAAAAAGTTTTATGAATATCTCTGATTCGTGCATGCCAACTCTAATCATAAAGTGAAGCAAGGAACTGAAAGAATCCAAAGATGGAAAATACTAGTGTCCACAAGATATCATATATTGTAAATATACAAACTACTTTGTGGACTATATCAGCCACATATATTTTTAGCCGCGGCGACTGTTGGAGGGCTTCTTAAATACTTGCAGTCTTATACATTTTCATAGTAATCATACTGTGATAAGTTACAGTATCGGAAACTTGCATATAAGTTTCACTTTATTACTACTAGTACTAGTGCTGTTTCCAACACATGCACACAGATTAGTGTAGAAAATTATCAGCCTTGTTGTTTCGAAATCTTGAACAACTTGTAGCCGGTTGACAACTAAGTTTGATTTGAAAATTGATACACGTAAAAGTTATCGCATGTACACTGACTGCACACCAACCCACCCCCCCCCCCCTCCCCAAAATACAACTCAACCCTTTCTGTATGCCCTGCACGATATATTCTCTACTCACAGCGTACACTGCACCCCTCCTGTGTTCGCCTGACTCAGGACCTGTGTAAGCGCCTTGGGCTTCAACATTTCTGCACGAGAAACTTTCCTCACAAACTCTGGAAAAACCAAAACGTCGCAATCTTCTTCTGACTTCACTTTCCTCGTGACTCTGAGTTTTACTTCCGGGTCAGCTACATTAAGGTCAAGTGAACAATATCCAATTTTCATTGATTTCAAGGATTTATGTCACTATAACTTATACTCTTATATCTATAATTTGTACATTGAAGATTGAAGTGACTTAAATATCGTTTTATTGCTTGAAATAGGGAAAACTTACGTTTACATATTCTTAACCTTTAACCCGGAATTTGAAGCGTGTTACACCAACAAAAACATGGCTGCCGCGGAACGACAGGAAGACGTGGTTGAATATTTTCTCTACACTGCGCCGGGAAAAACAACCCCGGGGAAAGGTGACGATGACTCCAGGCTAGAGGAACAGGCGGACAAGATCCTGGCCCACCTCAGTCCGCTGTTAGTCGACTACATCTGGCAGAAAGAGCCGTTCAACTTGAGAGTTGTAGCGGCGAAAGGTGCGCCCCCCTCCCTCACTGTTCTTGGAAGTCATACTGAGCGACAAAACGAACACAAATTTTACGCGATGATGTAAACTGAGAAAAACTCAGTGAGTCTCGTCAAGAAAACTAAGTATTTTTTTTTTCCTCAGATGATTCCGATTCATTGGCGTGTCCGCTTTTTCATTGTCAGTGCTCAACAATAGCATTAAAACAACATGTGCATGATACGTTACACCTTGCAATTGGTCACAAAAGTTTAAATGCCATGTTCACACTCACAGTTGCACATAATACTCATAGTACACGTTACCTCATACTGTAAATGTATTTAAGTTTGCATGGTTTTAAATTTGCAGAAGGGTTTGAGTTTTCGCCTTGGTTTTAAGTTTGCCTTTGAGACAAGGGGGTAGGGGGGCGAAAAAAAGTTTGTTAAGAGCTTACTGCAAAAAAACACGAACATAAAACCACCGCAAACATTCCTGCATTTACAGTATGACACATATCTGGGTAAAAGACATCATTGGATGATCGAAGATCAAACTTTATTCAAAGGAAATTTCAGTCAACCAGTTGGATGGCCCTATCATTTACTTGTGGAACTTGTAGTATGTGTGCCATGCCATAGCCAGCTTTGCAAGCACGCAGTGGTGGCTGCTTACGACTGCATTTTCACTTGATCCATCTATTCTCGCCCCAGGTGACCACCCCCCACATCTGCATGGTAGAACCCATTTTGGAGACAACATCGAGGATGAGTGGTTTATTGTTCACCTACTGCTGCAGATAACGGCTTCATTTCCTGACTACATCGCAAGGTATTTTCTATGTGACCACAATTGTCTATCTGCTGAGAAATCAGCAATTACTGACATATACCAGGTCAAGGAGGGCTGTAAGTTTTGGTCCATCTTACACCGGGGCATGCCCCTACTCTTTTTCGAAAGGGGTGATGGGTTCTTTTACGTTCGCGGGGTGTGGCTCTCCCCAAACACGGGACCGCCATTTAACGTCCTATCCAAGGGACGTCCCTAACCTAGGAGTGAAGTAAGGAAAGTCGTGTAAAGTGCCTTTCCCAAGATCGGTTACACGACCAGATTTTAACATGGGACAACCCCTGCACATAAGATTAAAAGATTGCAACACACTTATCGAAAAGTGGGGCCATTACAGTCTCTTGTCTTGTCTCCCACCACTCAATACCGAATGACCAACAAGCAATGATATTGGACAGAATCAAAAGAATTGACTTTTAAATGAGATCAGCAATGACACCATTGCTCTTCAGACATGGCAGGGCTCGAAATTCACTTTTGGAAATGGGTGCACTGGTGCGCCTAACCTAATAATTTAGGTGCACGGAAATTGTTTTGGGTGCACAACATAAAGCAGAAGTAAACAAGTAGTACATCAAAGTACAACAAACGTTATATTACTTTTTCTGATACCTTCAAGTTTCAAGAATACTAGACGTGTACAATAGTCAGTACTTCTACCCTATAGCCTACAAAAATACCTAGGTGCGTTTGTGCACCCACAGTCAAAAATTAGGTGCACAACTCCAATTTTGGGTGCACAAGGGTGCACATGCATTCAGTATTTCAAGCTCTGCATGAAATAACTTTTGAATGACCTGTAACTGGCAATAAAAAACATACATTTTGTTCATACAGTACATAATGTACTTCTTTCAGGCAATTACAAAATATTATGACAGTGATGCATTTGTAAACCAGTACGCAGTAGCTGAAGTGTAACAGCCCAAAGTAAGACACCTGTTTAGGGGTGGATATCGGTTTGGCTTAATAAGGTCCAAGTCCAAGTTTAGGTCCAGAGATTAAGGTTCAGGTCCGGACCTGAACCTGGACCTGATCCTGTCCAGTTGATGTTTTGTTTATAGACCAATATTAAGCATAGAGAATTAATACTGACATGCATAACTATAAAAGTCTCTTGGTGAGAAGACTTTCAAAATAAACCAGTGTTTGATATTTGAATGTTGCACTTATTTTAAATGCCTTTTTGGTCAAAGGGGAGACTCAAAACACTTTTTTCTCAAACAACATAGAAAATATATTTGTACTTTCTTCAGTTTTTTTTGGACTCAGGTTTTTGGCTTTCAGTTTTTTTGGACTTGGTTCTTGGATGTTATAAAGGTCCGAATCAGGTCCAGCAAACTGGTATCCACCCCTACACCTGTTCTATAGCATGCATGCTCCATGTATCCCTACAGGGTCCAGGACAATGATGGAGAGTTTCTGTTGATCGAGGCAGCTGAGCACCTTCCTCGATGGCTGACTCCTGACTCCAGCCACAACAGGGTGATCAAACTTCCCCTTTTTTGAGTTACAGTGAATACAAGGGCTAATAATGAATGAAGAAGACCTTTATTGTACATTCGTGCCCCCAAGGGGCTAAATACAGGTCGTTTAATACATGTATAAACCTAACTAACATGTAAGTGACATACACAGTGAAATGAATACAGTACATAGTTAATCATAACGTTACATGGTAAACGAAAGTGATAAGCAAAGCTAATCCAGTAGAGTCAACTTCTTCTTGCTTTTTTGTACATGTGTAGATGTATGAACAGATCATTAGCTGTAAACATGTAATGTGGTCTTACTAGTTGTCTGGCGCTTTTTCTGGCACATCTGTGCATTTGTTCATGAATTAAAGGATCTCCATTAGCTATAGTACATGATACATGCTTCACTGCTCTCCCAGGAATTGTAATAATAACAAACACATTACATTACTAAACCTATTACCACAGATATTTAGGCCACAGAACAGTAATGAAGCTTCCTATCTTAATATATGGCAATCATGTAAGAAAGAAGCTGTCAAAAGTCACCTACCAGAGTTTTAGTCCATGAAAAACATGCATTGGCAGGGCTGTCAGGCCTCCAAAGTTTCAATCTAGAGCAAAATTTCAACTTTCTAATCGGCGGAACCCCTACGAATCCGGGCTTTGTTACCAAAGTTGACCTCTGACCCCCTTCTCCACCTGATAATCACACAAAAACAGCAAACTTTGCAGGCCTACAGACACCACAAACATGGATGAAAGTCTGATTTTTCAACTTAATAAGAAGGTAGAAACCCTTACCTGTAAAATCCAGCTCCAAAATATCAACATATCCTGGAATAAAGCCCCTTTACAGCTACCTTTACCAAGGGTACCAAACCTATTTCCATGGGCTAAAAGTTGGCCTTCTGCGCCTGCGCCAGTTACCGGTCTGTCCCCTTTACACTTACAATATAACACTAGAGCACTTACTAAACCTTAACACGATGCTAAATTCATTGTGGATAGATTTTGAATCAGTTGAAATGTAATTTGGTCTTGTATATTTCCATTCCGCAGGTTTTCCTGTTCCACGGCCAAGTGCACATCATCCCCCAGCCTCGCTCCCCCGCTGAGATCGCCTGTGTGCCCGCGGGAACTCCCTCGCTACCGCAGGCGCTCAATATCGTGTCCCGCTACCCAGGCCTTACAGTCGCGGGGAGACCCACACAAGACGACATCATCAACAGAATAGGAAGGTGGGAGAAGTGTTATTATTGTAAAATTGAATTAATACATTTTAGTTTGTGTGGTTAATATATTTCGCACTAAAACATATGGGACTGTTCATGGTTGGGTTTTTTTCATGGCAGTGCTATTGGACAAAAATATTCGCGATGAAACGATCGCCGCGAAAACTGCGAACATCAAACCACCGTGAACACTTCTGCATTTACAATATTAGTAACTCCAAAACAGTGCACTTACAGATTGTCTTTCGGTACTTGTGTATATAGCACTACCATCCAGCATCCAAAAGATTTCAAACCTCTGCCAAAACAACCCTTTTTTTTATCTGTCACTGTTGTGAATTCATATGTTGCTATCTGACAGAAAAATCCTATAGAAATTGCTTTTCCTTATAATAAGACTAAGTGTTAAAATTCCTCTAACACATACGCCTATCCTGTCCTATTCTGTGGTGATGTCGGCGTGGCGTAACGGTTAGAGCGTTGAACTCGGAATCCGTAGGTCCCGAGTTCGATACTCACCATGCCCCGACGTTGTGCCCTTGGAAAGGCACTTTACACTACCTTCCCAGACGGTGGAGTGACGCCCACCGAGCCTACTCGGCTAATCTGTCGAACTGGGTGCCAAAAACACCCTACGGATTTGGTTGCCGATGTGCCAACATCTAGCACATTTGCCACTGAGAACCGTTAAATTTTTAATTTTTTTTTTTTAATCCTGTCCTCCCCCATACTCATCCTCTTCATGAATTGACCAAAAAATAGATATGCCAGCAATATGCCAGCAATATAAGTGGCAAAACAACAAAATTTTGATGTAAAAGAAAACATCCTTATTAAATCTGTACTTTGATGTTTAATGATGATTGTTTAGTACATGTAACATTGAATGATAAAAGGAACTCCCAATATTCTCCAGTTATCCAGAGAAGATGCAACAGAACTTCCACCACGCACACTGTTACCTGCCCCCCGGGGTGGTGACTGTACTGAACCACTCCCCTGGACTGGTGGCACCGGCCGTGCAGGCCTTCTACGAGAGGGACCCTCTGGACATGAAGGTGTGTTGTTTGCTATTTCACACCTTCTAAGTTTTGGTTTAAAACATCTCTAGTTTCTCCAGTTAGTCTGATAAAAAATAGCAGATGCTCTCTAAAAACGTCTGACAGTTTCAGAATTTCATCCAGTTCCTTGACTATCTGCTATTTGTCCTATCTTATTACATGTACCTGAATGTCTAACCGTCATCAACATATAACACACCTTGTCTGTGTTATTGCAGTAACAATAATGAGTACATGACTGTTTTATTACATTTTCAAATCAATTATGTATGGAGGAAACCTATAAGAGTCATTGATAAGATGTGTAGGTTTTATTCTTATCTAGCACCAGTCTGATCTAACCATTGCTCCCTGCTAATGGTGTGTAGATGTGTGTTGAACATATAGTATCATACATATACATCATATGCATATACATGTAAGCAACATGTAATGTACTTAACATTATAATATTATAACAGGCTTTTTGTGTCTCCTGTAAGCCTGTATCACCATATACTTGACGTGTAATATACAAAGCATGCTGATATACTGTCATTTTGTAAAGAGGCTTTCTGTGTTCTCTGCAGATTTGTCACACCGTTTACATGCAGAGTGTACATGTAGAGTACTTGTGTAAAACATAGTTAAGAGGCTTTTTGTGTGTCCGCAGGCCTGTCGCATCATGAAGCACTTCCCTACAGACACCTGTGTCAAGGCACGGGTAGGTCTCTCACCGGTGTTGTCCCTCTAGTGACTTGCCAGCATCACCCTTTTCTGCTTAGTTGTCTGTGTTTTGTCACACCAAATGTCTTGAAAGTAGAATCCGAGAAATAGTAACAATTCGAGAGTAAGATAATCTTTTCCTTGATAAGTTGTATCATTAATGATACCTCTATAGGTATGAATATGGTTTTCATAAGATTGCCTCAATAATACATTGATGCCTGTGTAAGAGGCATGCACAGCACTGAGATATGTCTAAAGTATACTTTGTTAAGACCCAGCAAAAATCAACTTTAACCAGACATATATACATGTAAAAACATTCTCAGATGTAAGACATGATTGGCTGTACATACTTAGATACATGTTAGATAACCATCATTAAAAACAGTTGAAGGAATTCGATACATACATGTAAAGACACTAAACTTCCAACACTTGTGCTGACATTAATTATTAGTTTTTTGTGACATTCGCTTTTCTCAGGTTCGGTTCACCAGATGTTTGTACGGTCAGCTGTTACAGCAGAGATTCACACCAGACAAGCGCAGTGGCTGGACAGTACCACCCCCCTCCCACCCTGACCACTTAGCCTGGGACCTGGGCATCAAACTGGTGAGAATGCAGTGAAGGGTGTTGTTTAGAATTATCATAAAATAATGGTAGCAGCACACAGTATTTCTCCGTGACCCCCCTAGTCTATGACGTTGTATGATGATGTATAGGGCGCTGCCCATCTCCGTTTCATAGCCCTGGGGCCACACTGTGGTGCAATCACTGCAGCAGGGGGCTAGTTCACTGGCAGTGAAGTGTGTTTAACTTCCATACTGTTTCATAAGTATGTACCATTTTTATAAAGTCTTTGGTATGACTCAATGCGCCTCTTGTCCAGAGGTGCCCTACCTGGGACTAGAACCCCAGTCCTTCTGGTCCAAGTAATTTTAACCAGATGTGGCAGAGTAGCAAAGGCGCAGACCACACAGGGACACCCCAGTCTATGACGTAATGGTAAGAAAATTGTGGGCCCTAAATCTTGATCCGTAATATGTAAAAACATTAACGCCAGCGCCAGCGAGGCATGAACTTTACTAAATGGTAGTATAATAAGTTGGCCTTTAGATCATACGAGTAAGATTGTGAAGCTTGCCCATCCGGTGTATAAATGTGCGTGACCTTTGCAGCTGCCAGCCTGGGTGAGTCGGCTGCAGTTCCGTATGACCTCGCATGACCCCACATCAAAGTGGCCATCAAAATTTTAAAACTCAATTTTTTTTTTGTTTTCAGTTATTTTGTAGACTGTACCCTCAACTTAAACATAATCCTTTTGTCATGCTTCTGAAATGCACCCTACTATATTTTAATTGATGTCAATGCCAGTCATTCTGCGGTCCTTAACAACAGACATTCCATAGTCCAAAAACTGTGTTCTGCTACCTTATCTTTACATTCATGACCACCCATAGACATCTCTACAGTGTGCCATTTGTGTCTAACGAAATTGGGACTTTCTAGCAATAAACTAATTGTAAATAGCACCAGCTCAGAAAAAAACAAAACAAAAAATAGTAATGCCTTTAAATACCAGAGTTTTCAACCCTTAGTTAATGTATTCAAAAAGTCGTTTTTCTCTATAACTGTTGTAGAGTGAAACTCGTTGTCATCAAGTACCGTAGGAGCATCCTCACTAGAATTGGCTTTAAACAATGCTTACAGTGTGTAAAGGTTAGGTGTGACAGGTTGTTCAGTGTAATATAACCAGCTGTCTGCCATGCTGCGTGCCTGCAAAGCTGGTGTGTTATGTCAAACGGTGGTTATACTGGCAATACAGACAGAAGCTGGTGTGTTACGCCAAAGTGCGGTTATACTGGCTGTAGATACAAATATACAGAAGCTGTACACAGTCTATCCAGCTGCTTGAGTAACTTTTGTATTCATTTAGGACTAACATAAGAGAACTAATGTTTTCAATTTACCAACTGAAGGTTTTGCAGTATCTGTATCTGCATCTATATGTAGCCAGTATAACCGTCCTTTATTTGGCGTATCTGTATCTGTATCTATATGGCATAAAACACCAGCTTCTGTATTAAATTTTGTATCAACAGGATTTCACTGTAACATAAGAACAACAGGACTGTAAGATGTAGAGTTGTGTTGTCGAATGTCTTGTGTCATATACATGTAGATACAAAATGTAATACAGAAACTGGTGTGTTATGCCAAAGGGTGGTTATACTGGCTGTAGATACAAAATATACAGAAGCTGGTGTTTTATGCCATATAGATACAGAATGATACAGAAGCTGGTGTTTTACGCCAAATAAAGGGTGGTTATACTGGCTACATATAGATGCAGATACAGATACTGCACTACCTTCAAGCTGGTGTGTTACGCCGAAGGGCGGTTATACCGGCTATACGGATACAGATACCTTGGTAAATTCAAAACAGTAGTTCTCTTATGTTAGTCCTAAATGAATACAAAAGTTACTCAAGATAGATTTTGTATTGTGTTATTCTTATTATCTGTATAAAATTATGTCTATCCTTCATCAGCCTAAAATACAGTATGTTTTGTTTCCCTTGTGCTGTTTATCCAGGCCTGTGGGTTTGAAATCCTGTGCTGCAGAAGTCCTGGCAGTCCCACAGATACAGACGATTCCTCCCACATCAGCGATGTGAGGTGGCAGAGATACTTGTCATTTCTCACCGAGAAGGGCTACTTCAAGGTCATTCTTAACTTTGTCAACAATTTTCCTCTTGTCAAGCCGCTGTCACAGTAGTCACACTTGTGTGGATAGACAAGTCCGCATTGTGTATTAACATGTTTCTGGTTATTAAAGGTTAAGTTTGCAGCCGAATAAGTGATTTAATTTCTTAGGTTTGCTCACTAGGCCGCACAACGGTGGGTCAAAGTAGAAAACATCTTTTCCCTCACAAATCTTACTTAAACCAAAAAAAATGCACAACTTACTTTGTCAACAATTTTCCTCTTAAGCCGCTGTCACAGTAGTCACACTTGTGTGTATAGACAAGTCTGCATCGCATATTAACATGTTTCTGATTTGCAACGGAATAAGAAGTGATTTCTTAGGCTCCATTACTATGCAGACAACGGTGGGTCAAAGTAGAAAACAACTTCTCCCTCACAAACCTTACTTAAAGCAAAAAAATGCTAATGCACAACTCACTTGAATATACGCACAAGTGTGACAGGGCCCTTACAGTAATAGATTCTTACCCAACCTGAAGTTTAGGCCACACCAATTTAATATCTTTTTGAAAAACTGCTAATTTCCAAAATCAACATGAAAACAGAATCTCAGAGGAAAGTCTTTACTTTGGTGCACACAGTATCAGAGAGTGAACAGGGTCAGGTGCAAGTTTTCACCCCAGCCTTCTGTTTTTATGATTTTTTTTTTGCTAAGATTTAAAATAAAATTTGTTAACCTAGAAATTAAATTAGTGTGGCCTTACAGATGTTTTTCTTACTGCATTTATTTACAAAAAAAGAAAATGAGAATGAAAAGCCCTTCAATGATGAAAATAAGCAGAGATTGTTTCTATGTATATACCTTAATTCCTTACTTTATGTCTATATAATACATAGTCAGATCAATAATGAACATACGTCAAATAAAGATCATTTCTAATACATACATTTTTTGTCTCAAAGAACCCTCCTTTGAGGTGAAGCATGATGCTTTTTCAAATAGCTATATATTATTTATCAACTTGATAATAAGATTAATTTTTTTTCCTTACTTTCTGTTTACACAGTCAGAGCTAGAAGGGTCCAAGAGGTACAAAGAGCTGTTGGAGTCAGCTCGGAGACACTACAAGGAGACTGCCACAGTCAGCTTTGAAAGGAGGTTAGGATATTCATCAGAAACAAAGAAAGAAGATTGATGATAGATCTTTGTTACTTAATTAATTTCAATAAAGGTCTTTGGATTGTTGCGTTGCCTTACCTTGAAATAAGTGTTATTAGCTTACCTTTAAGTTAACAAATCATCTCAATCATCAACTACAGTAATTCTTGTTTCTTTCACTGTAACTTCATGTTCACTGCTTTCACAGTCCCCTCTGTACCATGAACTTATCATCACTGCGGAAAACTTGTTGTTATTACTTATGATTCCTTCACACATCCATTCTGTAAATCACTTGCCGCCACCGTGATTAAAGTTCGGTGAGAATGTCCAGTTTCCTCACACCAGGAAATTTTGCTACTGTGTGTGTGTGTGTGTTAAGATAAATGTACTAGTATACTCTGAGTATTGAAGATGTAGCATACTTCTGACATTCTCTTATTTCTTGCCGCCCTCCCCAGTGTGGACCATGGTCAGGAGGTGCTGAACATCCTGAGAACAAACACCTGGGACCTGAAACAGCTGCAGACAGCTGGGAAGCACCTGGAACCTCCAGATGGTACAAACAATTACTTGAGTTCTTCATCATTTATTATTGTTTATTGTTAAAACGACATCCATTAGTGAATTACACAGGTGCACTTCACTACTCTTCCTGGAGTCATATACATGATAACATGATTATACATATACATGTACATAACATATACATTATATTGGTACACATAACATTACATAGTATACAGTACATATTTACATGAATTTCAATTTTCTACCAGTTCAATTTAGGGGGTATTGTGAAAGTGATATCAGGAGAATCTGATACATCATTATTTCACATTACATTTATAGTCAAGAAACATCCTGAATTCTTGGCTAAAGAAAGAGTTGCTGAGTGAACGAAATAAGTTCTGTAATTATCTTCGCCGAGTACTAGTACTCGGAGAAGATTAAAATGTATAAATATTTTTGGTTGAGCCAACTGTTGGGTGGGTCTGTATGTATGTCAGGAGCATAACTCAAGAAACCTTCGATGAAGTTTTATGATTTTTGGTAGGTGTGTAGTGGTTGTGCAAAGGAAGGTCAAGTTCAAAATGGTTCACCTTGCGTTTTTCAACAGTACTGACTCACAATTCCTTGCTCTCCCCCCACAATGCCCTGCTTCCCAGATGACAGTTGGTTGGCCATGACCCCTGGTGACCTTGACGCCATGTTGGAGGAACAGTACGGAGGGTTCTGCAGGAAGTCAGGTGACCTGGGGAAGGCCAGCGGCACCCTGGGAAATATGGTGGACTCCATGAAAGCCTTTGTGGACAATGTGTCCAGCCATGAAGGAGCAGAATTCCCCAGGTAGGCTTTAATAGCATCAATTAAAAAAGTTCATTTGCAAGTTTATGCCCAAAGGCAAGTATGTGGTAGAAGCATATCAAGAGACATACCTTTTTACAACGTTGAAATGTCTAGACAAGTTGGGTTTGCCTTGATATTATTTTGAAACCACAGGAAGACAAAAAAACACTTTTTTCTGTAGTTTGTGGGTTCTGTGATTTTAAGAGAAAAGTGGATTTCTGTTGGAAATGTGGGAAAATTACAGTAGGTTGTGGTGAATCTTTAAAGTTAAACAGATTGGTTCTTTCATCCTGGTTGGATGAACAATTGGACATATTACAGTAATAGAAATTCTTTGGCATACTGGTAATAGTCATACATTGTATATATAATTATATAATATATATAGCATGCTCCCTTACTGGCTAGTGTTGTAGAAAACAGGAACCACAAGTTAGGAAGCAAAACTGGACACATGAACTTTGAAAAGAAAACACCTATATGAAACACCACCCATAACTACATAAAGAGTCTACATTGAATGGTAAAATGACAACTGGATCGAATACTCTTTCCAGCATGACTTGTTGTGAAATTCAGGCTTACCTTTAAGATTTATAAGCAAAGTAATGTCATCAAGTGAAATGTTGATTGCTTTCAGAATGGATGAAGATCAGCCTGTGGACTTTGATGTGGACTCCTTCAGCCAAGCCATGGAGAGAATACTTGGTAAGGCACTGGGATATTGTTGTAGTTGAAAAAATGATAAATTTGATTACTAATAGATAATATCTGACTGTTCTATGAAATAGTGTAATGAGTAGGTTTCTTATTAGTTGTTCCAAACATTGAATACTGTAAATGTGTTTGCGGCTGCAGCAGTGCTATAGTCACAATATCACATACTGCTACAGTATTGGACAAAATGTTCATGGTGGCTTTAAGTTCGCGGTGAAACGGTTGCTGCGAAAACTGCAAACATAAAACCACTGCGAGCATTTCTGCATTTACAGTATTTTTTTTTTTTCTATTCAATTGTTAGAATTCTGCAAGACTCCATGTGTTTAAAGGATATGAAGGTCCTGGAATTCTCTGATTTATTAATTACTTTTCACAGCAAGTGAATGCCCTCCAGAACTCTGCAGTTGGAAAATGTTGATTGAAAGAACAAAAAAGATTTTCAAACTTAAACCTTGAAGGCCTTTTCAGCTCTCAACCCAACAACGTTACCAGTCCAAAATTCTTCAGCTAAATTAATTTGTTTTCCAGGATTGACCAATGGGAGGATAGATGAGGATGATGAAGATGATGATGATGGACTGATGGAGTCTGAATCTGACAGCTCGGAGGAGTCTGAAGGTACTTTGGGTTTTACTTTGTCAATAATCTTCACAGTCTGGATCATGTTGTTCACTAAGACTGAGCCATTTGATAGAAACTAGTAGAGAAATGTGGACGCCTGAAGGACTTTGAAGCATTATCTTTGTTCATTATTATGTCTTTGTTATGCTCAAAACAGCATGGGACCCGTACACAAAAGAATAGATGAAGATAAACTGGAAAGGGTACAGAACCAAGCTACCATATACTGAACAATTTCAACAGGGGTGCAGCTATATTGGAGGTTATACCGGCCATAAGATATGACTTATTTGACCCACAATGAGCTTTTTTGACCGCACAAAAGTTTGATATGTCCTTAGATCAATAATTAACTCACAATTAATTGAAGTGAGTAAAGTTTGAAGAGGAGGAGGTAGCTCTCATTTCTACAAAATTCTATGACATCAAAATCTGCTACAGGAGTCCTCAGAGGTGACTATATAGATGTTGTTTTTCTTCAGATGAAGGTGAGTACGAGATCGGTGCTGATGGTACTGAGGTAACCGCCATGACTGAGTACATGGACCAGATGGACCAGGAACTGGCCAGGACCCACGTCGGGAAGAGCTTTGAGAAGGAACCTTCACAGGTAACTGTCTTTAGCCCCAGTTATAATATAAGCTATGTTGATTTGATTATTATGGATGACATCCTCTGGGAACCCTAAAACTGATGCGTGCGTGCGAATAAAAAGATAAGCTTGGCAAAAAAAACGACTTGCCTTCATTATGAAATCAAGGTGGTCAGGAAAGATGAACAAAACTAAACACAAAAGATAGATTCTTCATTTTTGTTCCTTCACATCTTCTTCTTTGACTGTGGAATTGACTTTGGCATTCTACAATTAGTATCTGTTTACCGAAATTTCTTTTGCAATCTACAGCATATATTTTCTCACGTTGAGGCTGCTTTGTATGATTTACAGTATGACTTTTTTTAATGTTTTGAAACGGACAAAAATTGATGCGCGCACGGATGTCATCCATATAATCAAATCGACATGGCCTTACACATAAACCAGGGTTAGTGGTAAATCGGGAGAAGTCTGAACAGTTTTAGATTAAGAGTCAAATTTGACTCCCAAGCACATCCTAACCACTACTGACTTAGCACCAAACACCAGCCAATCCAAAGACTGTTTCTACTAAAATCACATATCCCACTCTTTATGCAGAACATGGAACGCTTCATCATCCACTGCCTTCAAAGAAGAAGTCAAACCCCAGAAAACTGTTACAGTCATTCTTGTTTCTTTCACAGTGACTGTATCTTTATGTTCACTGTTTTCACAGTCACCTCAGTCTGTACCATGAACTTATCATCACCGCGGAAAAACCTGTAGTTAATATGATTCCTTCAAACATCCATTCTGTAAATCGCTTGCCGCCACCGTGAAGTTAAAGTTTAGTGAAAATGTCCATTTTCCTTACACCATGAAATTTTGCTACCATGAAGATAAATGGAATTACAGCACTAGATATTGCACCTTATACTTGATTAGACATTTAGCGGTACATGTGTACATACTCCATTTTTTACTTGTACTTTGAGGCTGTCAAGCCTTTGAACATGGTTTTGCAAATAAACAGTTGTATTATTTTTTCCAGGTAAAACCCTCCCCTCCAAAAAATCTTCCCATGGATGGCACTAACAGCAGTAAACAGGATGGGGAAGAGAATGGAGATGATGATGTCACACCTGTAAACGTGGACTTGAACCTGGTGAAGAACCTGCTGGAGTCTTACAGCTCGCAGCAGGGCCTAGCTGGTCCCGCCACGAACATCCTCGGGACCATGGGGGTTAAACCTCCAGAAGATGCGGATGAACTAGACTGATAGAAAACCTTGGATTGCTCAATGTTTCTGCCATAACTTCGCATCACTCAAACAGTTACAAATGTCCTGGCCTACATGTAGCTTTATCTGCTACAAACAGCCTTGGCACTATGTGGGTTAAACCTCCAGAAGATGTGAATGAGCTAGATTGAAAAAAAATCTTGGGTTGCTCAAGATTTCTGCCATAATTCACAGCACTCAGATAGTGACAAATGTCCTGGACTAGCTGTATCTGCTACTATCAACCTTGGCACGACGAGGGTTAAACCTCCGGAAGATGCGGATGAGCTAGACTGATAGAAGACCTTGGATTGCTCGATGTTTCTGCAATAACTCTGCAGCACTTAGTGCAAATTTCCTGGCCCAGCTTTATCTGCTGCTTACATCCTCGGCACTATGAGGGTTAAAGCTCCAGAAAATGTGACTGAGCTGGACTGATACAAGACCTTGGATTGCTCAATGTCTCTGCCATAACATTGCAGCACTCAGACATGTCGACAGTAAAAACTTTTGTAGAGGAAGCAAATCTTGCGCAAATGTCCTGGCCTAGCTTTTGCTACTAGCATCCTCGGTACTATGAGGGTTAAACCACCAGAAGATGTGGATGGGCTAGACTAATGTAGAACCAAGGTTCCTGCAATAACACTCACTGACAGACAGACAGTACTAGTGTTGCATAGCTCAGAGCTCCTCAAAATGTCCTTGCCTAACTTGTTTCACCAGTAACATCCTTAGCACTATTGGGACCTCTGCTTTAGGACCTTATGTCGATTCTGATATGTCCCAATTTGACGTGTTCTGGAATAAAGATTGAAATCTTCCAAATTCTATACCAGTAAGTAACTGTTAAACTGGCAGGAGATATTTTGACTACTGATAAAGTACAAATCTCTGCAAAGTCATAATATTTTCTTCCAAATATCTGGGTCCTTTACGCTATATTGGTCAAACCTCCAGAGAATATAGATAAACTGAACTGATGTACATGTAGAGGCTTGAGTTGCCAACGGGCTGATCAGTGTTAAGCTCTAGTACATGATGAAAAAACTCTACAAGGGCAACAGACATGTACTTAATGTTCTCATGTCTTTACCCAATTTTAAATATAGGGGGAGGGCGAAATGTTGAAATGCCTGAAATTTGCCACGAAAAGTCATGAGCAGGAGACTAAAAGTTACTGCAGCTTATTTGACTGTACCAATGGATCAGAAAGGTCTACAAATACAGCACAGACAGTCTTCCCAATGTCTATACACCAATAGTACCAATGTGGTAGAATTTACATGTTTAACCTCTGCACTTTAGCAGGAGATCGCTAGAGGGAGTGTCCTACTAGTACTTTTTAATCTTTAAAAAACTCCCAGCTTTTGGCAGCTAGGGACTAATCAGGCAGCTGTTCCCATCAATTACATTTTCTGATGTGGAATTTTTTGGCGACGCCTCAGGGGCGAGCCTAATGGTATATTTTTACGATTACCCATGAGCATTTATGAGACGTAAATGTAGATAACTGCATAATTGTCGTATTTTCTCCTAACAAAGCAATACTTTTAAGCAAATGACCTTGCCTGTTGTCAAAGTGTTAATTTTTTTGTTGCAAAAAAATCTGGCTGTAGCAGAGAAGGTATATGTGCAAAATGTTGAATTCTATGCGTAAAAGAATATGGCTAGTTTATGGCAACTGTATATCTTTGGATTGAAAGATTTGCAAGTATCTTGATAAGTAGAGATCTAGAAAGATTTATTTTTCAGCAATGCGGAACAAAATGATTATTGAAGTCTCTTTAATGAAATGGTTGATGTATTGTGTACATGGCTTGCTCTCTTCCAATGTTGTGTTGCAGATTATGTCATTAAAGTGCGGTCTGTCGTCTTTAATTTTTTGTGTCTGGTATTTTTGAAGCTTTCTGTTTCATGTTTCATACGAAACTCTCAGTAAATTGATATCACAGTGTCTTTAGCGAAGAAGAAATTCTCTGTTCTAGCTTTAGTTTTTTTTTGCAAAGATTGGTCTTCGCTAGGATCGTTTGAGTAGCGGTGCTTTGTTGATAGTGATAGTGGTAATGACTCTGACTACAGTCCTTCCAACATGCACTACTGCCTGCTCCTTCCGAACCACGAAGTCTTCCAGCGCCCTTAAGCAGCCATCCACGAAGTCTTCCTCCTTCATCCTCGGGAAGAAGTCTTGCTTAGCGCTCACAGTGGTGTCTGTGGTGAGGTGACGCCGTCTACTGAGAGCGTAGTGCCCCAGAAGAACGCTCATCTCCGGAAGTTTTCTCTCGTCTTCTTCTTCCTCGTCGAACGATTCCTCTTGTTCTGTATCGAGTTTTCGTCGCTCTCGAAGCTTGTCGAAACTGTAGGTACGGTTGAGAGCGAGGAAAGGAGGCGTGTCCTCGCTGTTCGGTGCGGAAACTTGAGACGTTGAGTTCTCAAGGAAGCAATTGTTGTCATATTGCCGGAGAATGGATCGGGGTGTGATGGCGTGTAGGTCGTCCTCTGGGGGGTGAATTGACTCAATGGATTCACTTTCTTCGGCAGACACTGCTTGGCGTCGGCTTTTCTTAAGGCGCTGTGCTTCCTTTAAGCGGGTGACTATGTCCAGAACCTTTGCTGTAAAACAAACAGGCGCAAAAGCTAGGTTGAGAGCACATTTGATCATGACTTTTACATGCGTGTTCCTGTAATATAGTAGAGGGAAATTTACATGGCTTTGCTTTTTGTGACCAGTACCTTTGCGAAGTAAACATAATACTTGTTTCTTCCACTAACGACTCGTAACTGAACTTTAACATCGTCAAATGTTTGTACTCCCGTTTAGATCATTAGAAAAGGACAGAATTGCTATTTACAACAAAATGGAGCAATGATTAAGCAATGTTTTATGATCTTCGAGCTTGATGTGGTGCATATGACCTTTATCATAATCAGTTACACATGTGTACGTCCTTACCTTTGTGTGGTAATTCTCCTACATTGTTGTCATTTTCTTCGGAACTTTGAAGCACCGTTAGGGACGCCCTGTCCTTTCTTGGCGTCACGAAGGTCGGAGGGAGTCTAGGATAGCCGTGCTCCCTGTCAGACTGCCCGCTATTGGCCCCACTCTGTTGCCTGTGTTTGGACGGATGCGGTGAAACCGGCCGCGGTGGTACGAACGCTGTGCTCGACTCTGGCTTCAGGAGCGCCTGTACTTCGAAGCACACAGACTTTCCCTTCGAACCACCCGTGCCAAATACAAACTCTATCTCCGACGAGGATTCTTTCATGATCGAAGACGTGCCAGAAGAAAAGCTAAAGACGTCCGGAGTAGAAGAAGATGATGTATAGGAGAAGCTGCTGGAGTCTTCCAGTTGGAAGGTGCAACTTTTGGCAGTTTGTCTGCCAGTAGAAGAACCAGGCGACTTCTTAGCGTTTCTACTATCAGTGGTTCTGTCCATAGTGAAAGGTGTGCTGTCGCCTAGGCCTGTCAGTGACCGAGATTGGTTCTGAAGATTGCTGGATGTGGTCGCGGCCGTAGCTAAGTCTGACGGCCATGACATGGATCGCTTCGAAAGGAAGGACACCAGGTTTTCCACCGAACGTTCTACAAGTAGAGGATCGCTTCTGAACAAGGCTAGGTGAGGGGAAGTTTCGGGAGAGGTCGTTGTCGGTTCCTCGTCATCTTTCTCTTTTCGACGCCCGGAAGCCAGTCCATAGTAGATGAAGGCAAGTCGCATGTCGTACTTTGTTTGACCCTACACAAGAATAGTATACGTAGCGTTGGAGAATCGTAGGCTAATTCGTACTATATTGGTGGGAGGTCGAGTGTACTGTGATGCTACTTTACGGTCACAATTGGAAAAAAGGCACCCGCCGGGTAGTTTACACTAGTTTTGTTGCACTTTCAGGCGTGACCCCTACGTGGCCCCGTAGGACACCCTGTGGTTACCTGCTTTTTTTTAGCACGGCCGGGTACTGGGATTTTTCAAATCGGAGTTAAAATCCCCCCGGGACCCGGTAAGAAATAAAAACCGTGAGTAAATCGTGAAAACACCGAGATGTTCCCCTCCCTTTTCCGGTACCCGGCAGTCCACCATGACAAATTTGTGGCTTCAGGGCCCGGCCGGGGTTACACCCCTTACGGGCACAGGTGCAAATGTTACCGACAACTTTCAATGTATATTGAAGACCAGTACGTGTACCTTATAAGGCGGTTCAGCACTAAACATTTACTTCTTCATACATCATAAATTGTCTAATTTCCCCGTACAAATTATAAGCAACAGCACTAGCCAGTATTTCAAATTAACCTGCCTTTGTTTTCGCTTCCAAGATGTCAGTCTCGAACTCGTGCAGTTTTCCTTGGCGCTTCAGAGCGTAGAACACTTCTATCAGTCGCTGGAGAAGCGCCCCCTCGGAGATCCGGAGTGAACTGTAGTCGTCCCACCTGTCTGAGAAGACGAAGTCCCAAAACTCTCCTGCAAAACACCAGCATGTTAAAAGTTCTGTCCTCAACCGGAATGGTGGTTTGAGTACAATGTTAACGTTATGCATTACACCAACGTTTTGACATGTAGCATAACTGTTTTGATATGGTTCTATTTCAACAAAATACACACACACACACACACACGTGCGGGCGCGCACGCGCGCACACACACACAAATACGCACACATGCGCATGTATACATGCACGCACACACACACACACACACATAAAAATGCGCAAGCATGCATGCACACACACACAGACACACGCTTGCTCGCACACACAGACAGAAAGGCACACACTCACATACACACTGACACACACACTCACAAACACAAACGCAGACACACAAATGAGCGAACATATATACAAACACACACGCCGAATTCCCTCCAAGTAAGCCATTTAACCGTTTGCGATGGCCTACGTATATTGATAAATAATCGTCATCGATTTTATCAAATGTTATCTGTTTAAGTGTCCGCTAAACAATGCTAGTGCAAGTGTGATCGTGTATTCTCTAGTTATCAGCTAATTAATTGTATATGCCTCACCTTCTCCCATCTGTACCGGAGGGTGCCGATGCCGCCCGTCGTACCGCTCTAACCATATCTCCGACTCCGCCGGACGGAAGTCACCAGGGTCGCACTGCTGGATCTTCCACAGCTGCAATTCCTGATAGAGGAGAAAGGCGGCGCAGCTACACGTTATAAATTCATCCCAACAAAGTGAAGTATTGTATTTGGCTTGGCTGTCTGTCTGTCAGCCTGCGTGTGTGTCTTTATGTTTGTGCATGCATGTGTCTGTCAGTGTGTGTGTGTGTGTTTGTGCGCATGTGTCTGTCAGTGTGTGCGTGTCTGTGTGTTTTGTGTGCTTGTGTCTGTCAGTGTGTGTGTTTGTCTGTCATAAGTCTGTATGTATGTTTCTGTGTGTGTCTCTGCGTCTCTATGTGTGCGTGTATGTGCGCGTGACTGTATGTCTGTGTATGCATATGTATGCATGCGCGTGTTTGTGTGTGGGGGGGCGGGGGCGGTGGGTGGTGTGTTTGGATGTATGTTTGTATGTATGTATGTGTGTATGTGTGTATGTATGTATGTATGTATAAATGTGTATGTGGATTGGTAACACTCTCTCTCCCTCTGTGTGTCCCTGCGTGAAGTCTGCTATTTCTGATAACGTTGTATCCGGGCTAACATTGTTATGAACTACTTTACGCTAATTATATTAGGCACCCCTCGGGTACATATTGTTACTCTGAAATGAAAAGGTCAGCGCGATTATACAAAGCCTGATTACATCGAGTCCCAAACTACCCTCCCAGCGAGAGTTTGGTATACAAGCTGCATTATTCACAATATAGATAACTCAGTTTAGATGAATAGGAGAGGTATAGGATAACAAATCTAATATTTTTGTCATACTATAGCTTCCTACGCTTAATAACTCGGACAGGATTACGTAACATTAGATTAAAAACAAATTTAAAGCCATCCCAACCCTTTCTTCACGTGTATTTATTGTAGGGTGTTTTAGTTAACATGTAATAGTTCTTACAACAAAATAACCATGAGTCCGATTCACATTTTGATTTTGAAATGAATTCATGAAATAGGAATGTATGTCAACGCGTTTCTTATGACTGTTATGATACATTTTGTATATGTCGTGACCATTTATTATCTGTCATATGCCTTTGTTGAAAATACATTTATCATATGCTGACGACCGCTTTGTGTTTGTAAGAAGACACTGCACGACATATAACCTAGCTGGCACGCTAATGCAGAGGACGATACGGTCGAGGATAATTTCTAATGGATATCGCTAGACAGACAACAATCACCAACAATCTGAGCAATATTTTGCAAGATAGTTTTTGTAGTTATTAGTTTAACAATTTTATCTCCATCTACTAAGCAAAAAGAGAACGCTATATAGTCTATGTTTCGGTAAGTTTGAATCGTGGCTTGTAAAAGTGTTAATGTGCCGTGAATGTATAGCTTTATTACGTTGATATTAAAAGTTTTAACTTTTAATATCAATTAACGTTATAAAGCTATACAAATTTAAAAATTAAAAATTTGAAAATTTGAAAATTCTTGAAAAGTGGTGATTTGGGTTTTTACATGAACGTTTGTTTCTTGCTGTTGCTGTTGTTTTATCTTTGTACAGCGGCGTGTCTAGCTCGTCGGCTTCTGGTCACTTTGTTATTTTTACCTTTCCCCTCTCTCTGTGCTTGACTTGATTAAACATAAACACAATCATCCTCTCCTGCTACATGTAGTTAGGATAGTTGGTATATATATATATATATGATATAAATGTCACTGTGAATACGTTTTCTTGTGAAAAATTAAAAGTGATATCGAACCCTTTTAGCTAAAGAGTTATTCTTCTACTGGTCGAGACAGAGAAGACAGGCGCTATGCACAGTATACAGAGGTTCATTGCATCGGGAAAATCCCCCTCGCTTTTTTCGACTAGCACAATGAGCAGTAAAGCACGGTTTAACATCCAGTCCTAACGATTACAACGTACGCTGAGACAGCCAGAATCGAACTCTAGTTCCGGAGACAGAGCCGCTAACTACGTGCACTTGACTATGCACGCTAAAACTTGTGTCTGTTTTATACACACTCAAAGTTGTTGTGCGACACCAAAGGTAAAATGTAATCAAAGAAAAGTGTCTACCCCCGGTCTACATCCTTCGTTGGCTCAAGACGTCGACACTTATCTTTAAGACGTTACGTGAGATCTTCTCACCTACCTACACACTCACCTTAACGAGATCTTCTTCATGATCCGACAGCAGGTTGACGTTGAAGCGCACCTGTTTCTTGGGCGTCGCCAGGTAGCGTCGCACCTTGCCGTACAACGTACCGCGAATCTCCGCGCTAGTCATGGCGGGGTGCTTCAAGCACTGAGGAGGTCTCTAGACGTCCTGTCTTGACAAAAATGATATACAACAGCCTCTTTTGTCCTCGTTAATAAGATTAACGTTATTTTCCACATGCGACAACCGGCCCCAGTGTGGAACAATAGAACAATAACAGAGTGACGTCATTCGGTGACCTGAGACGACCTCGGCCGTCCGTCACTGTTTATGAATACACAGCTGAGATGGCGGCGTATTAATTTCATAGTGACGTTCAAGTCTGTTTGACGACATCGATGGCCATTATTTCACAGTAATATATTATGTTGGTCCAACGGTAACGGTTCCCGAAGCCACGTACTACAAACATAAATTCACCTCATATGAACCCTACCCGACGTCAAGTTAAAAACCTTTTTATATCACTGAAGATTTCCAATATTTGACTTATTTCCTTTGATATATTTCATAACTGCTTGGTTATCATAATCTCTACATGGTTGATTTATTGTTGACACTATTTAAAGAGCTTTGTTAATCCTTTTTGCATGAAATGGACATACCTGAATACGCTGGGTACGAGAGTGCGCGTCATAGAACAACCGAACACTTCCGCGAACGAGAACGAAGAACGCCTTTCGAATTCTATCGAACCTAACATTTCGAACACACTAACGGTAATGGCGGAACGTTAAAAATGGGGAAACGCTACATCAAGAAATGCCTATTTCTCTGGCTGTGGCTCTCCTAGCATGCACGCTTGCAGTTTCAGGTAAGGAAGTTCAGTGATCAAGCGGCATAGCCGAAAAGATTTGAACGTTTAGGCCTTAGATTCTAGGGGTTTTACTTTACTACTATTATTTGTTTTGCTAACAACAATTCTTTGCCAAAGATATCTACCGCTAAAGTATATTTATGCTTTTCCCCTAAATAGTGCCCATCGGAGGTAAATGCAAGGTACGCTACGGTTGTTGACGTCTTTTTCGCTGTTATGTGCTTTGAGTCAACATAGAGTTGTAACAGGCAGACAATACTGAGGGAACGTCAAACAACGACCGTCAAATTGCCAAATTGTGGTCTTTTGGGGAAAGGCTCGCAAAGGGCTTATTTGTCTGTGACTTCCGAAAGTGCCACCACGCAAAATTGAGAATGAGAATATTGAAGACAGTTCAAAAACAAAACAATGGGATATTACGCCATAAATTATAGTTCAAATGTTTCCTTCGCATTTCCCAATAGACATGGTCGAGTGTACATGACCTGTAAATTGTCACGTACCCAACGGCTACCGCATCCAGATGTCAGTCCTATTTTGTGAAGCAGTAAGTTGAATGAACGCAATGTTTTGACTGTGCGCACATCAATAGATCCAATATTCCTTTACAATAACAAGGGTTGTGGAGCACTTCTCGGTGTAATATAACATTGGCCGCTGTGGGGAGCCGCTAGCTTGACGAGCAGAATTCTTGTTATACCGTATTCTAAGAAGACGACATATCTCCTGAAAGTGTAGAATCTAGTTTGTCACACTGTCTTTCAAAACAAAATTATAATAAATAATTTATTGTTTATTGATAATTTGATACCAAACTTTTACTTGACTTCATTCATTCCTACAGTTCTGCCAACAGCTGTCTTTACATCTGATGGGTTCTGGGGAAACACAGAGACCTGGCCAGACTATGTTGACTATCCGTCAGAAAAACAACCATCACACAGCACCAGATCTCACAGCCGACACGTACACGGGAAACACCACAACAAACATGCTGTAAATGGTCAACCTGGGAAACACCGAGAATCTTCGAGTTTACCAGCACATGAAACGAACGCCGCAGGACCGAGACAGCAAAACGTTATGTTGGAAAAGTTGTTGCCAAGCTCTTTTGACATGAAAAGTAGATATGAGGACAAGATAGAAGATTACCAACTAGGCCTTGATGTTGTGCCTGTACGCAAAAAGTCGCAACTGTCCCCTGGATATCGTAAAGACGTGTTGAGTCAACGGAGAAAGACATTTCAACCTAATGCTTTCAAACCACCCGCTGTGCCAATGAGGACCGATTTCAATAACGCTTCTGCATCAGAGCATATTCAAACTAACAGGCAAAGTTTTTCGTCGAACGAGTGCATGGCTACCGTCATCTATGCGTCATCTCTGACGTTTCTCGTCACCGTTGCCACGGTGATACTCATCTACCTTGTTCTACTGCGCATGTTCAAAAGGCGCCGCTTCAAGCCACACGATTGGTGGATGGCGGGTCAGGGGTCAGAACATGGCGACGATGACGTCATGAACGACCGTGCGTCTACCCTGAGTCTACTCAAACCCTTCTTTCACATGGCGGACGACGATGAGGTGTTTCACATCGGAGGAACGCCAAGGTCCGGGACAACATCGTCTTCGGAGGAGGATTCGCTCATGAAGAGTCTCAACAAGAAAAACAAGAAGATAACAGCGCATGCGCAGACGAGCAAGGAGTCTTGCGGGAGGGAAACCAAGGAACATCAGAATTCGAGAGAAAGTCGCACAGAGAGATGGGTGGAGAGTGTCTCACAACTGAACAAAGATAGAAATACACAGAGTTAAAATTGATCATAAACACCATGCAACCATCTTAAAACATTATATTGCTAAGGAAGCAACATTTCTGTGCCTCTTTCCATTATGTTTAATACGTTTATGATTAGGGACTTATTTTTTTATCACAACCACTCACTTTGGAAAAAAAGTTTTATTTCTTAGAAAAAAAGAACAATATTTCTCTCTTCATAAACAGTGACAATAAAACATTATGTACACACAGAACAGTAAATAACGAAATATCCAGTCAACAACTCACAGTGTACAACGAATTCCACAATGCTTACATATTT
Source organism: Branchiostoma lanceolatum (assembly GCA_035149815.1). Taxonomy (NCBI): domain Eukaryota; kingdom Metazoa; phylum Chordata; class Leptocardii; order Amphioxiformes; family Branchiostomatidae; genus Branchiostoma; species Branchiostoma lanceolatum. Next base: position 18,798,659 of record CM068873.1, read on the forward strand.
CTATGAGTAGTTAATGTGAATTCATAATTTGCACACAAACATCTCTTGTCAATACGCTGAATTAAGCACTTCAGGCATTAAAACACGTTAAACACAAAGCGTATGTTGCCTCATAGAAAATATAGATCTGTCATAGGCAACATGATAAAATATGCATGTTCATATCATTGATAGCATTGAGCAAGTAAGCAATCGCACCAACTTTAGGGCCCGGTCACACTTATATTCAAGTCCGAATAAGTTGCGTGTTAACATTTTTTGGCGAAGCTTCAGATGCGAGCCTGATAGTGTATATTACTTGGTCTAGGCAAAGTCTGCGGGGAAGAAGTTGTTTACTACTTTGATCCACCGTTGTGCAGCCTGCATATTGAGCTCAATAAATGACTTCTTCGGTTGCAAACTTTACCTAAACCAAAAAACTAATACATACATATACGAACGAGTGTAAACAGGCCCTAAGGGCACATTGGCACCACTATATAAACGGTCATAATGAACTTTTACTTTCCACATGTGTGACTGTTAGGTCAAGTTTTGCGCCTTTTGTAAACTGTTAAAAGCAATATTGGCCGACGGAGGCCATATATATATGTATAAAAGCAACCCTTATGTGACACGATAGAAAATAACTCTTCTATGCCATGAAAATTCCGTTTTGTACACAATAGACAAAAATAATCACGTCATAATCGACGATCGTCATGTTTTCCCTCCCATTTCCATTACGAACTTTAAAGTTTTATTTAGCTCTTTCGATTTCTTCGATACACATACTTCAAATTAAATGTAACTTAAAATGAGAAATTAGTGTAGTCTTTTTGGCACTTCTCTCTTTGCCACATAGATTGTATTTACAACGAAACCGTTTACAACACAGGGTGACGTATGTAATTCACGTCAACGTTCGAACGCATTCGAAGAACTTTGAGATTACGTGCACACATTAGAACGAGTCTTCGAACGCATGTTCGAATGTTGACGGAAATAACGTACACTACCCCCTTGATTTCTATTTTTCTGGTGCTTGCAGTTTCTGTAGGTCCGCATGTGTCTGTTGGATTGACTTTAGAAGACCGTGGGAATGAAATACCCATCTTATATTAAACTCATATTCTCGGCTTTTATAGAGGGCTTGATTGGCGGTCTTTCAGCCCCCTCTCACTGGACCCGCGGCACGCTGGCGGCGTCGCTGCGGCCGATGGAATTGGCAAAGCCCTCAACGAATTTTATCGACACAAAACGAATCTTTTTATATTTTGTGTGTTTTGTTGTCTTTTTGGTCATACTTGTACGTTTTGAATGACATTTCCATTATAAAGTCGAAGGTAGCACAAATCCAGTTTAGGACGCAGCGACGCCGCCAGCGTGCAGCGGGTCCCGTGAGAGGTGGGCTTCAGTCGAGTCCATTACTGCCAAGATGCCATGACGGCATACTAGTCTTTCCACTTCCGGTCGCCTGTTCGGGAGTTGAAGAAGTAGCCTCTTCCGGTGTCTGTGGAAGAAAGGCGAAGAAATAAGTTAAATAAATGATCCAGTGTTCTGTTTGTATAATCTATTTGTAAAATCAATGTCCAAGTAGATGAATCGGTCTGGGTACGGTACATTTCAGTGTTGGTTTCTCGCGGTCTTTTCTGCGTTTCTACGCCCCTAGTATCACACGCTTTTGTGATTTTTTTCTCCCGCACACCGTCACTAGGCAAAAATAGGAATACAGAAAAAAGCAGCGACAGGTGCACGAAATATCCCCTTACCAATGCATCTCCGTGGGGATTATCTGTAAAGGACAATTAAACAGGTGGGTGATTTTTAGGGGTTTCAAGTATAGTACCAAGCGGGTTTATCAATTTAGATCAGTGATCAAACCTGTACGGTCATATGTATCAAACATGCACTTATCTCCTTGCCCGTATGATACTTTTCTTTAACAGATTAGATATACAACGTAGTAGCAGAAAGAAGGCTAAAGTTGACATGAAAATACCAGGCGAAAACGGTACCTACCAGGGTCTCTGGCCTGTCCGTCAAAGGTGGACCCGTCAAGCGCGATGGTTTCAACATCGGAGTCACGGTTGGTCTAGAATGTAAATAACATTTCTCTAAGAACACCTTTAAGTTAACTCATAAGACCTATTAAAGTTTTGAACCGTTTTCAGTACAACGGTAACACATAGCCGAACATGGCCTCCCGACCTTCCCGCAATCATGGTTCATGAGCTAGGTCGGCTGGTGTTCGGACGCGCCAGCCGAATGTTTTGAAAATTTCAAAACATTCGACTGTGCGTGGTTGGAACGTCCGCAATGGGTTGGCTGGTGGTTGGGAGTAAGTCGGTAGTGGTCTGGTTGTTTCGCTACATTGTCAGTTCGCTACAGTCTTTTCGCTACATGCTATAAGTTCTTTCGCTAAATGGCACAAAGTTCTTTCGCGGATGTCCGATTCCATTCATTGACAATACGTAAGTGTGTGTCGTAAAACTATTTCTAGTGATACCAACTAAAGTCTATCTAGAGAAATAACATCCAAATGTAGCGAAACAACTAACCATGTAGCGAAAAAACTTTGTGCCATGTAGCGAAAAGTACTGTAGCGAAATGACAATGTAACGAAACAACCTGTAACCGTCTGGGTGTGTTTGGGAGTCAAATTTGACTCTTAATCTTCAACTGGTCAGACTGCTTTTGATCTACCGCCTACGTTGGTTGGCTAGTGGTCGGGAGCCATGTTTGGCCGGGGCTTGTAGTATGAATTTAAACTCAACGAAAGTAGCCTGACACCTCAGACCGATATCAACTGAAATTCCTCACCTTGGTTGTCTTGGGTGCGTTAACATTGTCTGAAGAAAAAAACAAACAATAAGTAATGCTTGCCAAAATTGTTAATAGAGTCCTGTTGACATAAATTATAAGCATCTCCATAGCAAATTTCAGGTCATTTGGTTGAAATACCTGGACACAGGAGCCAAAATATACATATTTGGTCTGAAAATAGCCAAAAAGGCCGTAAAATTATTTCTGGGCAAAAATTGAGATGCCTCAATATCTATATTTGTTAAGAATACATTCAACTACATGTGTACCAAATTTGGTGCTTTTAGACAAATTTGCACAATTTTTCAGCTATGCCGCTGGACTACAAAGACATGTTGATATCCCAATTCATACCAAAATGTACTTATGTCCACAAATAAGGAAACTAACATACCGGACTAAAACAAAGACCGTAGATCCGAATAAAATGAATTTATATGAAAAGAAAAAGAAACTAAATGCAAATGAAAATGAAAAATTGATTCAAAAATACAAATGTAAGAAAATCCCGTTCAAATCATATTGATCATATGATTATGTATTAATTAAAGAGCAACAATTATTCAACAATGATTAGGCACACTTACTACGTGGCGCTTTGAACTTGCCGGCAGCCACGACCACGGCCGCGGAATTTCCCAGCCCGTCCTTCCATTTCCGCTGCCCCGTCTTCGTGTTGTAGTAGTACTCCCTGCCCGTCCCTGGAAGATACAAGGACAGTCTGTATCAATACGCCTTTATCATGTGGCGAACATGGGATAATTAAAATGTGGCCATTGTGGAAAACGTAAGATAGATTGTGACTGTCCATCAATTTTGACATTACGTACTGTCGTCCACTGCTTCTCCGTCAAACTCAGTCCTGTCGATGTACACGACATCCGCCTTCCTCTTCGGAGGTGGCTGCTGTAAGAAAAGGTCAAGAAAACATTCAAGCTCTTTGCGATACAGAATCCTGTTTTCATGCCTAAATGTTTTGAAACGTTGTCTTTTCAATAAATCGGTTACTCAAACAACTTCAAAACTTTGTGTTTACAGAACGTACCATGTTGCATGCGTGAGTAACCCTTGTAGTGTGTATTTTGTTTATTTGATGCATAAACTTTATGGACGTAATTTGTGTCTTGTTAGTCGCGAGATTAAGGATGACGACATTATCATTCTAGTCGCTAAAGATCATAGCAGCGAACATCTTCTTCTATATAGAGCGGGTTTTGTTTGTACGTAATATTAATACCTAATGATACTTTGGTTAGAAAAATGTAATACAGGACAAAATTACACAAACATTGAGACAATACAATTAAATTTTGCAGATTAATTATTATGATGCTAATTTGTGCTAATGAACTTAATGTCAACTGTCATATTTACCTTGGTAGCGTTGTTGACTGGCACAGCAGTGATTACTAAACAAAAACAAAAATCGAAATATGATAGTCAGAAAAACAAACAAAGCAATTTCACCAAGACCGTCAACGTATACAGTACATCTCTCCGACAAGGGAACTTTTATCGGCTAGTTATACTTACAAACCTTATATCAAACATACAGATACTGTTATCTAAATATAAGTGTCTAGTGACTAAATATAAGTGTCTAGTGACAAATTGAAATGAGACCAGAGTTTTACATATGTGTTTGGCAAATAATAAGTTAAATAAGATTAATCCTCTTACGTGGTGAAGACCACCTCTGCTGCTTCTCGGGTTTGTCCTTCACGCTGTCTTTCTTGGAGATTTTCCTGGAAAACAGAGAAACACAAATTTTCACTCAAACTGTAAACGCTGTATGTACTTTTGTAATGCGAAGCCGTACAACAGAACAGAGACAAGCAGAGACAGAGAGATATTCAGATAGAGAGAAAGATAAAGACAAAGTGAAAAACAGAGACAGACAGGGAAAGACAGGGATATAATAATAGAGAAAGACGGGAAAATAGACAAAGACAGAGACATGGAGTTGGCAGTGAGCTATACAATTTTAGCCTGGAGTCCAGCCTTCTTAGCCGCCGGGAAGCGGAGATTGGATACTGAATTAAAACTAAGAAGACTGGACTCCAGGCTAATACAATTTGAGGTCAAAGGCCCAAGCTCGAGACCATAAGACAAAGAAGAAAGCGGACGTTCCCCCTACACAAAAAGATCAGACACCGCCGCAGAATTGAGAACAGTCATGGAACCGGCTTGAAAAATCTAGAGGCAGAGAAATTAAGTACGTATCTTACAGAAGACGCAGATCGAGAGAAGGAATTTGAGATCAAAGGCCCGAGCTCGAGACTATAAGACAGATAAGAAAGCCACGATGACCTCGATAGATAATGACCTGATTTTCTGTCATTGTATTGTTTTGTTATCCTGTACATATGCTATGATTTACATGCTTATATTTTCACTGTAAATAGTACTGTTAAAAGTGGTAATTTGTATAGTTTTCTTATTTCTTAGATGTTGCTTTTTGTTTGTTAAGGGGGGGACAACTTGCAGAGGTGAGAGATCACCTGTTTTGTCTCCCTCTCCATTTTCTGTAATGGATGAGTCTTATAAATAAGAATGAATAAATAAGAAAGCGGGCGCACCCCTTGTTCCTCTTCCTCCTACACCACAGCACCAGCGCGATGATGAGCGCCACCATCAGCACGAAGAAGATGCAGCTGAGCACGACCAGCGCGATGGATGCCGGGTACTGGATCCAGGTGGTGGTGGTCGTGCCGTCGTCATAGTCCTGCACGGTGATGGAGTCTGTGATGGTCAGACCGGAACCTGATGGTACAATAGAGGTTGTCTGATGGTTAGCTTTGAGTCTATGACATTGTCTGTATCTGTATCTGTATCTGTACCTATATAGCCGGTATAACCGCCATTAGGCGTAACACACCAGCTTCGCAGGCACGCGGCGCGGAAGCAGCTGGTCATATTACACCGAACGGTCTGTTACACCTAGTCTTTGCATATCTGACTGTTACCGTTCTTTAAAGCTACTTAGTGAGGAAGCTCCTACAGAACTTGATGACAACGACTTCCATTATATATATAGCTACTATGGTTCTCGGGAAATACGAATTTTTGGACACATCAATCCTTGGCTGATAAATCTGGTACTTAAAAGCATGACTATTTCTAGTCCTCTTCTGAGCTGGCATTAGATACTTATCAGTCGGTACGTCCAGAAGTTTATTAGTCATCTTGTACATCATGCAAAGTCTGGACATTGTTCTCCTGTCCTCAAGTGACACCCATTGCAGATCTGCTTTTTTGTGACAAGATATAACAACTTTTACCCATCCCCTCTTAGTGAATAATTTCATTAGGTTGGATAATGACCAAATAGCAATAATTTAGTTATTTTTGTATTCCAAACCAAGTGTTTACATGAGCCAACCTTTCGACGACTGTCATCTACCTGTCAGTCAGTATCGCCCTGATGAAGATGACTGACAGTCATCGAAACGTAGGCTCATGTAAATACTTGGTTCTGAATAAAAAGAACTTTCCTATTCAATCTGTAAACCTACTGATGGGATTGTCAGGCCGAAACTTACAGGTGCAACATGGATTTTAAAATTAAGTAACCATACCAACCTTCTATCTACTACCAAAAATTCATGACATTGTGATGTGGCCTTGGTAGTACAACGATAGTTGTCTAAGTCTAAAAATTTCTACCATAACTTAAACAATTATGGCATTATGCTGAGAAACAATCGTCTGTAGATTTCCTGAACAGTTACGAAGTCTGTGATGCGTTTATTAAGATTAGTCATCTAAGTTTGAATTTTAATTCTATCCATGCAACTGGATTACAATATGAGAAATAAGACGATTCAAATGCATCCGACGTCTTTCATCAGTGAACGGAAATGATGAAAAACTCTGCGATGGTCAGACCAGAGTGTAGCATGGCTTCTCTGGTGAGGTGACCATAAAAACCTTCTACTTAAAATCATTTTAGCTATGCGGAAGTGTGTTATACTGGGGGAAGTTAGGTTGGAGTTCTGCTTGGACGTATTTTTTTGCAGGGTGGCGAAATTATATACCCTGGCGGAATTATGTTAGTAGATGTTACAGGAAAAGTTACTGAGTCTAACCTGTGATGGTGCTGAGCATCTCGGAGTCGGTGAAGAACTCCTTGTTGTTGTTGATGCCGGCCGCAGTGTCCGCGTTGTCGTTCCGCACTCCGTACACACGGGCTACCACCTCACTGTGAACAAGTAATTTCTTAGGTTCGATCACTAGGCTGCACAACGGTGGGTCAAAGTGGAAAACAACTTTCACCCCGCAAAATGTACTTAAACCAAAAGAATGTTAATGCGCAACTCACGCGCACTTGAATATACGCACAAGTGTGACAGGGCCCTAAGACGATATGTCTATGGCGTCCCCTTACATGCATATAACGCTATTCCATTCACATTATGTAGTAGATTATGATGACAATGCTAGGCAGGTGATAAGAATAGAACCGTTAACTCATTGAGTCAGCATGAGGGGGTATCATCTTAAACTATGTGTGTGTGTGTGTGTGTGTGTGTGTGTGTGTGTGTGTGTGTGTGTGTGTGTGTGTGTATGTGTGTGTGTGTGTGTGTGTGTGTGTGTATGTGTGTGTGTGTGTGTGTGTGTGTGTGTATGTGTGTGTGTGTGTGTGTGTGTGTGTGTGTGTGTGTGTGTGTGCGTGTGTGTGTGTGTGCGTTTGTGAGGGTAGTACCTACCCCTGAGTTGTAAGCAGCCTTCTCCTGTTGGTGGTAATGACCGACACGTCCTTCCTGGTGATGTAGGCAAGGCCACACCTGGCTGTGGCGTACTGCGTGCGCAGAATGGTGGTCACCTGAAGGAGGGGGAGACCAATCAATCAACCGATCAACCGACCAACCATTCAATCAACCAGCGAAAGAATGAATCGATCAATTGATCAATCAATATCCATCTACATGATTATACAATATATTCATGTTGTTTTGACACAAAACAAGATTACTTTGTATTAAATTACTATAACAGCCAATATGCAAACAACCGCATAACTGTATGTAATATATCATTGGGGATGGAACACTTGTACTGGGTGTTTGACATTCAGATTCAAATTTACACGACAATCACTAGGATTAACCACCCAACATGGCTGACCACATTACGCCATATAGTCACGTGAGTGCAAACACCAATCAAACCTTCCTCGCTCAAGAACGTGTCCTTCTTGGTCCAGGACTCTTAAACTCATCCAACATGGCGGACAACGTGACGTCATAGTCACGTGAGTACAAACATCAGTCAAACCTACCTCGCTCAAGAAGGTGTCCTTCATAGTCCAGGACTCTTAAACTCATCCAACATGATGGACAACGTGACGTCATAGTCACGTGAGTACAAACATCAATCAAACCTACCTCGCTCAAGAACGTGTCTTTCTGGGTCTAGAACTCGTTGAATGATCGAACATGGCGGACAACATGGCGTCATAGTCACGTGAGTGCAAACACCAATCAAACCTACCTCGCTCAGGAAAATTTCCTTCTTGGTCTAGAACTCGTTTGATAGTTCAACATGGCGGACAACGCGACGTCATAGCGACACCAAACAAAGGTAGGGACCTCGCTCAAGAACGTGTCTTTCTTGGTCCAGAACTCTTTTAATCATCCAACATGGCGGACAACACTACGCCATATATTCACGTGAGTGCAAACACCAATCAAACCTACCTCGCTCAAGAACGTATCCTTCTTGGTCCAGAACTCTAAATCATCCAACATGGCGGACAACATGACGTTATAGTCACGTGACTGCAAACACCAATCAAACCTACCTCGCTCAGGAAAATTATCTTCTTGGTCTAGAACTCGTTTGATAGTTCAACATGGCGGACAACGCGACGTCATAGCGACACCAAACAAACCCTACCTCGCTCAAGAACGTGTCTTTCTTGGTCCAAAACTCGTTTAAAAATTCAACATGGCGGACAACATAATGTCAAAGCACGTCATAGTCAAACACCAAAAAAAAAACTACCTCGCTCAAGAACGTGTCCTTCTTTGTCCAGAACTCGTCCTCGGTCATGGCCAGCTCGATGTCCACCAGGGTGGTGTAGGGGTCGTAGGCGTCGATCCTGACGGTGGTCTGGGACGACAGGGCCGGGGAGCCCCCGTCGGTTCCCGTCATGGTCATGAGATAGGCGTTCAGGGTAGCCAACGTCTGGTCGACGACTAGGCGGATGTTTCCTGGTGAAATGGTTGGTAAAGAGATTCGGTAAGTCAAGTAGTACACTGGCAAGGCCTTCTTCTATTCATATGTTGGGAATGAAATGATCTTGTTGTTGCCTTTCGTAAGAACATCTTTTGAATTTACTAAAAATGAACAAAATGTCTATTCAACCGTTTGATATGAAGATGCTATGTGTTAGATCATACTGGAAAAGTACGTCACGTGTAATCGAAAATGAACGAGGAAAACTGTTGGAACATGTGAAAATATGTTTCATAGTCCGTCAAAGATGATCTAAATACTGTTATCAGAACATCTCTCACGGCAAAAGACATGAGATTATGCTGAAATTGCAAATTTGCTTATCATCAAGCACGACATGTCTATTTGAGCATTTTGCGTGATGAAATCGTAAGGATAGTGGCTGAGTATTCCTACCGGTTGAAGTGTCCAGTTCGAACAGAGTGGGATATTCGGCGGACTCCCCATACGTGACCGTTCCGCTGGTGCCCTCATCTGCGTCCGTGGCGCTGATCGTAACGATCGCCTGTCCGAAGTCACTAGTAGTGCCGCACTCCCCGCTGAAACGTACAAAATAATATCGGTCATTTGGATGTTTATCTTAAACTTTCATTTTTTTCTATAGCCAGTAATGACTTTATTAGATAGATTGAAACGAAGCTTGCAGTAAGATGTGCATGGCGTCGATGTGACAGTACTAGTTCATTGTAGGATAACCAGCCACGGTTGAGCCACGTGCTAAACAAGCTGGTGCATGCGTTACGCGCAAAGGCAGTTATTGATACCTGTTGGCCGATAGAGATACAAAGTTTAAGGTACAATCCTATCCACATCTGTTGGCAAAGCTTAAGAATCAAAGAAATGAATACGCAGTTACAAAATCATGTTCTTCAACTTATATGAAATGTCATGGCTGGTCAATATATTCAAAATCACGTGTTTTACCTCATTAGGACAAACTTTTACATCAAATTTCTATGCTACTTTGGAAGCCTTTGTCTAAAAACGTAAGTGGTTCATAAGCTTCTTCGACGAGATCTTAAAAGTGATAAAGCGGAATTTTTAGGCCACCTGTAGAAGCTACTGACGAAGACTGGAGTGTTGTCGTTCACGTCTGTGATGTCGACGAAGATGGTCGCCTCAGCGGACAGGGCGGGCGGGCCGGCACTGCTGGCGATCACCACAAACTGGACGGCGTCGTCCGTCTCTCGGTCAGGAGGGAAGAGAATCTGCCGAGATAAAAAGACAAGGAATATAATGATCATATTTGAGATGATTTTTATAATATTCCTTGAAATACCAGCACCGAAGACAGCCACGGTCGGAAAAGACCAGGAAAACTAGTAAATTTAGTGCGGGCTGATAAGCACGTAATGTTGGTGACGAAAATACCAACAACCTCTCTAGGGCCACGTATTGAAACAGTCATTGTATTGTGCTATGCTTACCTTTCAAGGCATTCGAACATGGTATATACATACCATAAATTTCAAGAGATGTTTTAAATTATGCTAAGGCCCAGAGTCCTGGGACAATTGACGGCCACATGCAAACTAATTTTTTTGGGAAAAATGGAAAAAAATATGTTCAATAACACGTGTACTAGAAATCCTATGTCAATTCATTAAATCATATCTACGGAAGTGCTAATATAAATGTAGCTGCTTACCGTAATAGCCCCGGAGCTAGAGTTGGAAATCTGGAACAGGGTGGTCGCCTGGGCCCCGTTGTGCTCCGTAGCAGTGGAGATCGCAAACGTTACGGCACCTAGAAATATTGAAATCGTGTCCTTCATTTGTAGCTTGTACTTAAATCCATCAACTTGTGCATCGTACTCTGAGTATGTGCCATTGTTCTGTTTCTCTTGTTTTGACATGCAAATGCGGTACATTCAAATACAAATCATCCCATGCTAACTCTTGTGTGTTCAAGATCATAAAAAAAACACGCCAACAACTTGGCAATCGGAGATATCAGACTTCACCCCCTTTGTCGGAACATTAAAAAGACCTCCACTGCACTCTGGCAGAAACATGACAAAAAACATACACATGCACACACAAACACACACACAAACACACACGCACACACACACACACACACACACACACACACGCACACAGACACACACAGATTGACAGAGAGAGAGAACGAGAGACATTAATAGACAGAGGAGCCAAAACAGTGTCTCATTTCCTATGGAGCGACAAAACTATGATAACAAAAATCTACGTACTACTCTCAGATACATAAACTATTAGAGTGTAACACTTGAACGAGTTAAAACGTATACTGAGTGATAACGATGGTACACAAGTTGTCCGTACCTCCGGTGGAGACGACAGGTGAGGCTGAGAAGGCGATCTGTCCCCCCGCCACGCCTGCGTACACCGTCCCCACGGCCGTCCCCACGGCGGAGTTCTCCGCCACGCTGAAGCTGTAGGTGTTGGACGGGATGAAGGTCAGGCCCGTGGTGCTGGCGTCTGGGTGGAAACAAAGCCGCAGGTTTATTCATTTAGTGCTTTAGCCTACATGCAGATACATACAACCAAAGTTGCTCAACTCCCCAATTGCATTAAGGTCTGGTCACATTTGTTGTATATGTACATATGTACAACTTATTCTTAGGATTTTCAGCGAGGCTATAATAGAAGCAAACGTCATAAAGGGTCTGCGACAATTTCGTCCCAGGACAGCTGAATTTTGTTTGAAACACCCGCGACTGTACCCTCAATCTGCCGTTCTAAAGTTGTCAACAACGACAGTGATCAGGGTCTTGGACTTTGTGGTTTTGACTAGAGATGATGATTTGGAAAGAAAGTTTGATTACAAGTGAATGTAAGTTTTTGGAATTATTGTAGGCATAGAGGAATAACGTATTCAGTCTGGTGTCTTTGGTATATCTTATGATGGAAAATTCACATTTGGATTTTGTAAGCTTTTTTCATTCACATTGAAATTCTGATATTGAAACAATGATAAGCTACATACCTTGAACTTGCACGTAGACGTAAGTGACGGTAGTGTACTGCGTCCCGTCCGTCACCCACACCTCCAACGTGTAGAACTCCGTCACCGCGTCATCCAGCGTGTTCTCCACCCGCACATCTCCGGTACTGTCAATCAATCAATCAATCAATCAATCAATCAACAAAGCAGGCAATTGATGAACCAATCAGCAAATCAATCAATTAATTAACCGATCGATTAATCTTTCATTACTAAATAGTTCAATACGAAAACGCTAAAAACTTGAAGCCAGAGGCTGAATTAGGGCTTGTTGTAACTGTGTTCCAGTTAATTTAGTTTAATTATTTTACACCTCAAGCACGTGAAGAAAACTATCGCACTTATCGACAAGATAAGAGTAGGGGCAAATCCCGGTAAAAAAGGATCAGATAAATTCGTCCGGATATGCAGCTTGCATATGCAAACCAGATGTGTTACGCCATGAGCCTGTTTACCAGGTATGCAATACGAGGAAAATCTACCTGTCTATGCTGAAGTCGGTGTTCGTGTTGCCCGTGACGATGGAGTATGACATCACGTTGTTCGGCGAGATGTCGGCATCCGTACACACCACGGTCTCTATGATGGAATTCGTCAGCGCGTCATCGGATACCAGAACGCTGTAAAAATTAAAATCAAACCAAATCTATATTAAGCTTTCTGAAAAGAGTAGGTGTTCGTACCGGCTTGGGTAGATGCAAGCTATCAGTGTGGTCTTACACAGCTTGTAACTAAGTTACCTAGTGTACACGACTGGTGTGTTACGCTAAAGGCAGTTAACCGGTTATGCAAAAGAAGCAAAAAAACAACAACGTGCAAAGTCATTTCTGTGCATTATAGGATATAAAGTTGCACAAATGCATATTGAAAATTACACATATCAGTACATTAAATGGAGGAATGTTAGAGTAGTAATCCACTGTCCACGTTCTACAAGTTGATTTACAAATATGCTTGGAAGAGGAGGGGAGACTGACGCCTCTCGTGTATAACGTCTCGTTTCCAGAGTAACTGGCTGAGATAGCTGAGCTTTTTAGTCGAAAGAAGAAAGTCTAAGCAATTCATTCGAAAATTATGGTCAGTTCAATTCTTTTTAGTTGCCAATGGAGAACTGTTATATTTTCGTATTTACAATGTAGTATACACGCGATAAAGCGTTTCAGACCTGTAAAATGTGGGACAGTCTGGAGCGTTGTCGTTGAGGTCGCTAACGGTGATGAGGACCGTAGCCGTGTCGAGGGTAGTGCCGCCGTCGTCCGCGGTGACCACCAGGGTGTATGAGGCCGTGGTCTCCCTGTCCAGGACCGCCGCGGTGGAGATCAGGCCCGAACTCGAGTCCAGGATGAAGTGGTTGAGCTCGTTCCCCGAGGTGATGTTGTAGCTGATAGTTCCTAATGATGTCGGAGAGAGAAACATTTTGAAGTCTTTTTGTGACGTCTTAAGTTTATGTGTTGACAGCCACTCGAGTTTATAAACCGGCTTTGTATATCCAGGCCCTTCTATTTTTTTTAAAAACCATATCAACGTCTATCGAACACGGTAGATAGATCGACAAAACATTTAACTAACCTGTTAATAATGATACGGTCACAATTGGGAAAGGGGGCCCCGCCAGGTAGTTTGCGAACTGTTTTGTTTCAATTTCGGTCGTCAACCCGACGTAGCCCCGTTGGACACCCTGCAGCCAACGGGCTATGTTTGAGCACGGTCAGGCCCAAGGATTTTTTTCAATTGGAGTAAAAATCAACCCGGGACGCGGTAGCAAATAGACGCCGTAAGTTAACCTTGATAACATCAAGGGGTACCGGCTGGGGCTAATACCCCCCCCCCTCCTACGGGCACCAGCGCAAATGTAAACGTAGTATTACCAACCACCCAAACTAACGAACCTCAATTCAAAGAACCCACTGAAGAACGTTTCATGCGTATCAATCATACCAAACAACCATCTTGCAAAACAAAAAACGCGGACACTTTTAGTTTCCTTAAGACCTGGATCCATCGATAACAAGTATCTTTGACGTACCATCAGCTCCGCTATCACTGTCAGTAGCAGCGACTAACGTCACGATGGTCCCCGTGGACTGGTTCTCTACAACAGTGGCCGAGTAGGTGGTCGCCGTGAAGGCCGGTGGGAATTCATTCACACCTGGTTGGGAAAAGTTATTTCATATTGGGTGATCATATTTCGCAATCTCCAAACAGATGTAACTGTTCATTATTTGTGTTTAGTCAGCACTCGTTTTTAGTATTGTTGCTGTCTCTGTTGCTGAACTTCATCCGTACATAAACACATCTGACATTTGTTCTAAACACCATCCGCATATATAAACAGTATTGTCCTTGGTGCTGAACACCATCCGCTCACACCGATACTCCTCATATCAGAGAAAGCAGTATTTAACAGCTTTCAATCTAAGGTATGGCCCGACCGAAGCGAGCACCCAACTTAAGCCATTTCCACTAGGTTCATACTACTACCATTACACATGAAAACCACACCTAGTGCCTAGAAACAAAGGAAACAATTTGGCTCGCCCCTGAGGCGTCGCCAAAAAGACACGTACCGGTCACCACCACTGCCACCTCAGCTGTCACAGCCACGCCACTGACGTCACTAACGGACACGTCCAACAGATAACTAGTGGTCGTTTCGTAGTCCAATGTCTGTCCTGTAGCCACGGTCACTATTCCAGCAGTAGACACCTCGAACTTCCCTTCTGTGTTCCCAGCAGTGATGCTGTAGCTGAGGGCGTTGTTGGTTGCGTCAATGTCGGCGTCCGTACAAAGAACCCAGGCCACCAGGGTACCTGATAAGTGCACACACACACAGATTAGTCTCTAGAGTTTTGGGCGGCGTTTCAGATTGTCTTGTTTTATAGACTGTTTAGCTCTATACCTGAGACAGATATTTGAGGCCAGAAATGGACTTACAATTACGGCAGTGACCTGAAAGAGCTTGTAAAAGAACAGCGAATTGAGAGACCCGACAGTTGAGCTATGCGGTTGTCTTTGCGATATTGCTAGTTCAGATACTACCTATAGGGAAGGCGGTTCACAATACAGAAAGATCATAAGCCGCTGTCTTGGCTCTCATAAGATTTTTTGACTGGTGAGTAACACTTACAATAAACATTCAATCGCCACCATGGCAATAATCTAATTGCCCACCTTGTAACTGTAGTGATGTGATTTGATGTAGTATCATTATGGTTCACATATTTTTTCTGTAATGCTGTTCCGTTACAGACATTTCGCTATTTGATTTTTCTGACATCATAACACCCAGACTCGTATTGTATTGTTTTGTTTGATATTGATCAATCAAACAAACTCAAACAAAAACAGACAGAATGTTAACGCACTTGAGCTTAAGAACTCGTATAAGCGCCGTCATTAAAAAAGAAATTAATCAATTAATTACTCGTCAGTTAAACAAGAGGAAGAAACTAACAACGGTAGATGATGAGATACTTGCAGAAAAGAATTATAATAACGTTCTTTTGAAGCACAAATTCCGAGGTGTATTGTCTATTGTGTAGTTTTAACCCAATCGGGCTAGGCTGCAGTAATAAGATTTTCATTCATTAATATATTCTTTCATTCCTCTCTCCCTTTCTTCCTTGTTCATTCATTCGTTTCTTCCTCCCCCGATTTGCATGATTAATTCATTCACTCGTTACCTGCGCTGGTGTCCTCTGCGAGCGTCGACGTGTAGACGTCAGGTGAGCACACGGGGCTGTTGTCGTTGACGTCACTAACGGTGACGGCCAGTGTGACGTCAGCAGTCCTTGCGGTGCTGCCCTGGTCAGTGGCCCGGATGGCCAGACTGTAGGTGTCCAGGGTCTCCTTGTCCAGGGTGTCGGCCACAAACACTACTCCGGTGGTTTCATCGATGTTGAATTTTCCTAGGTCACCGGAAGTTATACTGAACCTGTAGAACGATGTATCATAGATAAAGAGCACTGTGAAACTCATATGGGTATAATTTTGTTGCAATTGCGACCAAAAGTACCCACCTTTAGCTTTCTAAGGGTTACAGCTAAAGTTAATTGAATCTAGCTCAACCTCAATCTATTGTAATTGTATGCTGAGGTGAGAGCGACTTTAAGGTGAGATACACATGTTCTTTTACCCCATCCACATATGTTGTGAGATTTGAAAAACCAATCAACAAATACTTTAACCATCAATTCTTTATAGTCCGGGTATCACCATTTTCACGTTTACCCCCGCATGTCCCTAAGTTATGATCATAAAATGTTACAAATGCTTCACGCTACAAATAAGTTACAGTCAAACCTGGTCGAGCAACCACCTGGCGCAGGCAACCACCTGCCTTCAAAGGACACATTGAAACAGTCCCGTCCATTTTTACATAGACCCTCTCCCAAGCAACCACCTGTCTTCCCCAACCAGCAACCACTTTTTTCAGTCCCAAATGGGCCTTCACCCTCCCCTGAATAACCAAAATTGATTGACAGCTGCATCTAACCCAGCAGCAGTCTCTTCAAAATGAGGATTTCTGCAAGCTCTGACACTCATTTAATTTCAACAGCCATTCATTCAATTTCAACACCAGAATCAGAAACAATTCTTATACACACTGTATTTTTCACAGTACCAGTAACACCACAAATAATTGTTTTTACAATCTCTACTCTGTATATCCTCCATAGATGTGTGTGCAATTTTTTTGCAACAGAGGAATACGGTGTTCTCACTTTATTTGTCCGTCCGTCCCACTGTCCTGGTCCGTCGCCACAACCGTGTAGAGCTGACTTCCCAGCGCCGCGCTCTCGGCAATCGTCACGGCAAACGGGGAGCTGCTCGGGGACGTGAACACCGGGTCGTGCTCGTTAGCCGGGTCCACGTCGACGTAGACCGTGACCGTAGCCGTCCTCTGGTCGGCCCCGGTGGCCCCGTCGGTGCCCAGGACGGTCAGGGCGTACTGCGTGGTGGTCTCGTAGTCCAGCGAGGTGGTCGATTGCACGGTGATGAGACCTGTGGTCGTACCGATGGTAAACACCCCATCGACATTTCCGGCGGAAATGACGTACCCGACGGTTCCGAATGCGCCGTCGTCTGCGTCGGTTGCCACGACGGTGATGACGCTATCTCCCACCTGTGAAATAGTTCAACATGTCTTAATCGTCGTCTGTGAGCTTCAACTTGATGTTCAGTAGTTTGGTCGGCATTTGTAGCATACTACTGTAAAGATGCGCACGACTAAAACTTCACGTCATCAACAGATGTGTACCTATTTCAAAGCCATCGTAGAAGAAGGAGAAAAACTTTATTGCGCGACTATTGTAGCAGGTACAAAGTATGGCAACAGTAAACATAGAACAAGATATAAGTATGGAGTAAAACTATTCACTACAAAAAATGACTATCGTAGGTTTTACATGATTAAAGTTGGGCTAATTTTGAGTATCATTATTTTTTTTAATAACAAAACAATTTTTTTATATATTTGCCTATTTCAACACTGTACGAGCTGTTGCATCTAAATATAAGATGTTTGCCCCAGAGGTAAATGCTTTATGTTGTGAGTAGTTTCCTCTTTGTCAATACGGTCCCTTATATTCCTCGGCTCATAGGTATTAGGAGCTAGATATACTACATATTGTGCAGGTAAACGTAGTTTTCCCGTCTTCATGGCAGTGACTATCACTTTGCAAAAGGACAACAGGCTCGGGCTAGCTTGGCTCCTTTATTTTCTGGTAAACTACACACCATGTACAACACTGCGGACTAATCCACCTCGTCTGTTTTTCCTACAATCGTCTTTTGTGTCCCTCGATCCAGTTTCATCGGGGTGAGGAGCTAGTCAAGAGTAGATTGGGGGACCCCATCAGAAATATGTCTGAATTTCTCAAATGATCAAGATGACTAGACGCAGTAGAGAAAAGGTTAACAAACCAGAGCGGTGTCTTCATTAACGCTGGTCGTGTATGTTGCCGGGCTGAAGACGGGAGTGTTGTCGTTCACGTCTATGATGCTGACTGTAGCTGTGAACACCGCGGATCCTCCGCCTCCATCTGTGGCAGTCACCGTCACCTAAAATATTTCAACATCTTTATTGATTAAATTGGCACAATTTGTGGTGTATGCACCTGTCTAAACTACCTGACAATACTGACAAGGAGAATGGAGTTCGCTGGACACTACAATGAACACCCAGAACTGCATGGTGGCAAGCGAGCTTTTCCTGTGACAGCCAACACAAGAAAAACGGAAACTAGGCGAAGCGCGCACAAAGTTCTCTGATTAACACCGTCAGGAGAAACACAGGACTCAGTAGTACAGCTGAGTTATGAACGCTGACGTATGACAAGGACGAGTGGTGTGACGATGACGACTTGCAGTATGTCCAACACCTATCATTGGGGTATTTTGTTAGTTTTTACCAGTGGACTAGCCTCCTGCTGTAGTGCTAGCACAACTCTGACGGCGACCCGATGTACTTGACAAAAATAGACGTAATACGAAATTCCACGTTAAGATCTTAGAACGTGTATATCCTTGTCACTGTACGACAAACTATTGATTAGCAAATACAGACTGATAGATAGGAAGGGGAAATTATTTATCACCGTGTAGACTTTGTCCTGTGTTTCGTAGTCCAGGGCAGTGGCCACCTTCAGTACGGCTGTATCAGGATCCAGTGTCAGCACTTGAGTTGTAGGGATGGTGACATCTGAAAGGAAGGACAATCGATTGTTAGAATTCCTGTCGACTGGACTATCGCCAAGTACAAGCATCACAAACCATAATTAATGACTGTGAAAAAACATGACTGAAATTGGCTCTTTATACTTAAAAAAGAAAACTTGAATAACAGAAAACGAAAGATGTTAGAAGTGTTAATGGTTGTTCAGATATGACATATGCTACTCTCATTTTATTCTCACTCTGAACGAAACATGAGTTTTACACATAAAACGTTACGCATACTGTATACGTAAAGCACACTCCCATGCATACTTAAAGGCATACTTAAATATTAGCTTTCTTGCAGTGCTTATTATCAGTATTATCATATGTTTAATGAATACGAATAAAGATCACACATTATCAGTGGATGAGTGAACACTACAATCTCCATAAATCTCCATATTTGTAGTGTAGTAATGCAGTCGGCTCTAGTGCATTTCAATTCACAGACGTTTTGAGCCATAGAAGGGTTTACAATAATGGTTTCCACTACACTTACAGCCCAAGGCATATGTGAGTTCCCCCTGGGTCCCGTAGTCATTGTCCACTGCTGTCAATGTAGCGATAGTTGTACCGATCGCGTCACTCTCCTGAACCTGTGGAGAAAAGACAAATAGAAACCAGCAACGTCAGGAACAGTTGATGGATAAGATGTAGGCCAGCTCATGCCATTCCTAGAAAACTAAGACAGAACTAATTATAATGGCAGTATGTAGGCATTCGTTACTTATCGTTGTTGATGCAGATTAAATAGTGGTGTCAAATATTACACAAAATAAGTACACATGTATCAGAAGAACCTTATGGCACGACAATTGTCCACGGTACAAAGTATGGCAAGATTTCTTAAACACAATACAAAATAGAAGACGTTAAGTTAGTATAGGATACAACTTAACATCCTAATTACTAATACAATACAATACAATAAGGGCTAGCTTACTTAAAGGGTATAAGACACCATTGACATGAACATTAAGAATTTCCGGAAATTACATAAAACATAATACTACTGTATAATAACATTGAAATTTTCACAAAATATTCACACTTTGGATGTTAATGAACATCGAACCATAAA
The DNA here is from genome assembly GCA_035149815.1 of Branchiostoma lanceolatum. Lineage (NCBI taxonomy): Eukaryota > Metazoa > Chordata > Leptocardii > Amphioxiformes > Branchiostomatidae > Branchiostoma > Branchiostoma lanceolatum. The sequence continues at coordinate 18,818,493 of CM068873.1, forward strand.
AACATCATACCTCCAGATTTTGATTCTTCCCACCAGGTAATTACATTAATCAGTGACTTGCCAGCTGATGACGTCACGAGAACATGGCAGCCGATTTGGAACTTTGCACAACGGCTCGGAAAGAACATTATTTTCACAAGAAAACAAAATAGATATTGTTAAGTCCTTTAATTAAATGTTATCACGATAATTAAGCACTGTTTGCTCATCAAATAATGTTTTTCGCAAGTCGTTGTGTAAGGTTCCGAACCGGCTGCCGTCTTCCTTGTGACGTCATGAGCTGGCATTAGTCGCTGATCAATGTAATCACCTGGTGAGAAGATCAGATAAGAATAAAGAGCTGGATCCATGGAAGTATGTTTTCTGATGGTTCAATGTTAGATAACATCAGAAGGGTGTGTATTTGTTTTAAACGTTTATATTCCTTCAATGATGCTATTCCTATTTCAGATAATAAGACAATGTTGTATTTTGGTGTCTTATGCCCTTTATGAAACCGCCTGCAAACGTATGCATTTTGCTGTTTTTGAAAAGCGGTCGCACGTTCTACCTTAAACAGACGTTTTTGCTTTAGATATTAGTTATGCATATGTAATATTACCTTACGGCCGAAATGTCCCAAAGAATACGTTCTTTTTTGTTTAAAGCAAACTTACTTTCCAATATGTAAGACGCAGAGAGGGGGGCTGAATGACAAATAGTAGTTTTAGTGGGGTAGCTGATAGCTTTACCTGGCTGATAAAGGGAGTGGTCAGCGCACTGAAGTCCGGATTCTCGTTGACCGGGTTGATCTCCACCTCTACCGTGGCCGTACTGGTCAGTTCCGGCATCCCTCCGTCCATGGCCTTCACAACCAGGGTGTAGTGGACATCGTCAAGATCAGGCGAGTCAATGTTGATGACCGAGTTGATCTGTACGGAGTTGCTAGCGCTGTTGAGGACGAATTTTCCCGCCGCGTTTCCCTTGACGAAGTCGAATGTGATGGCGCCCGTCCCCTCTACGTCGGTCATGACGAAGGTCACCACGTTTGTACTTATGGGCTCGTCCTCGTTGATTGACACCTGTCAACATAGTCAAGTTTAGAAACACAAATGATCAAAATAGAGTATGCTAGTCCTAGCATGTGGCTATGCTGCATACCAGTCGAGCAAATTTAGTAGAATAATCATGAAGCACTAGAATAAAAGATATGTATAGCCGTTGAATGGTACGTAAAATGCATACACTTCGTATGAAGTAGTTCCATTATTGTCAATTTTGCTTAATGCTACGAGAATGGTTACATCATATTACTACATTGTCAATAGTAGATGACATCCGTTATCAAACAATTTTACAAATCATAATACAATCCCTGAAAACAATGCTGTGACAGAATTATGGTACACGGATATAGATAGAAAGTATACTGCTTGTATATTGGAAGTTGACATATAACTTATTAACATACCTGGTACAGTGCCTGGTCAAATGATGGTGCGACATCGTTCACATTCCCAATATTGATAGTTACCTAAAATCCAGAAAAATACTGTTAATTGCAGTACTTGTATCAAATTGCCTTTAAGTACCGTCTTTGCAATAGAGGAATTTAATATTTGTTAAATTCGATATCATCCGTATGCTGATCTTGTAATTAGTACAAGTAAAAGTATATTCTTAATTGGTCTTTGTTGGAGTTCTCGTATCACATTGGGAGGTAGCGTACGGTTGCTTACTAGATCCTATGTTTCGAATGGTTTGGCTTTATGAAAAGATACTTTGCCTGTGCAATGGCCTAGTGGGTAGAGTGCCCGCCTTGCACATGGTTGGTCGTGAGTTTGATCCCAGTCCTGGTCATACCAAAGACTCTAAAATGGTACATACTGCTTTTTCTGCTTAGCAATCAGCTTTTGGGGAAAAGGATGACAGTTGAGCACACATCACTACAAGTGGACTAGCCCTCTGCTGTAGTGACCAAAACAAATGTATGACCCAAAGGCTAGCCTAAAGAAATAGAGATAGGCGCCACCGCTATGTTTGACATAAAGACGTTGAGAGATTTTAAGGACTTTGCGTACGGAAGCTGTGGCGGAGGCTGCTGCTCCGTCCTGTACAATGATGGTCATGATGTACTGAGTCAGAGTTTCGAAGTCCAGCGCACCGATAACTTCGATTCCACCACTCGAAGTGTCGTAGACAAACAGACTATCGCCTGCCGAAGGAGACACTGAAATAGAGACAAATAGAACGTTAAAGACACATTAATGAGTTGTTTAAATGTTTATCTCTGAAGCCGTAAAGGTGTTTTCTCGTATGTTAAAGTAGTGGTATATTCGGGTGACACTCAGCAATGATTTTGCGAGGTAGATAAGATTCAATACAATACATTTCCGAATCGGTGTACTTTCTTTATTAGTATAGGCAAATGTTGCCTTTAACTTTTTTTGCTGTTTTTCACATTTAACCCTTTCTAGACCGGGCTTTTTTTAGACTTCTTGGACCGGGGGGGGGCTCTTTCGACCCCCCCCCTTCATAACTTCCGAACGGTATGATCTATCATCACCAAATTTGCAGGGAGTGATGTTCACGTGAAGTTTCATAATTCCTGTAATTTTAGTGACGTTATGACGTTATCTGACGTTATTATGACGTCATCGATGTGATTTTATTGGCTAAATAGGGAATTCCCATAATATCTCAAAGTATTAGACAAAATAGTGCGTATTATTGATTTAAAGGTATGCCAAGACATTTGACGTCAGTAATGACTAAGTTGACGTCAAATTGACGTCGAAGAATGACGTCATGCGTTGTTAGCGACCCCTTGGGATCCGCCATCTTGGATCGGCCATTTTGGAATTTTTTGAAATACATTTTTTCCATGTATGACCCCAAATAACAATCAAAATAGGCTAAAAACATTAATCTAAATGTTTCTGGCTAAGAAAATTCCAGGTTGTGACGAATTTAAAGGCTAAAAAGCCTGTTTATACAAAAAATATTGATCTTGTCCGCCATCTTGGATTTTGAGCGATGACGTCATCAAATTAGCATAATTTATGAATATTAAATCATGACAGTTACATTTAATCACATATGATGTTATACATTTAGGAAACTAGTGTGGTTGAGCAAGAAAACATTGGAAACAACTATGTTTAATTCCAAATTAGTGAAATTTGCATAAAATGCCTCTCCAGAAACCCGTTGCCATGGCAACACGAAGAATGATAAACTTATACTTTTATCATAATATTGTTGCCAACTAAATTTTAGGAAAAGTCACCAAGTTTGGTTGTCCTGCCATACGTCGTTTGGCAGTTATACGATGTCAAAGTTGGCGCGGGCACTTTTAGCCCCCCCCCCCCCCCGTCTAGATAGGGTTAAGGGCATTTTGTAGAGACTTCATGGTTTTTCAATGCGCCAGCTTTCCTACAAACAAAATTTGGTACTAAAAGGTGTCTGTTAAAAAGAAGAGGATTGTCGAACCAGATGTTGTGTAGGTGAGTTGCCCGTCTGTTCCGCTGTCAGGGTCGGTCGCCTGCACGGTGCCGACAGTGTCTCCAATGCCAGCGTCTTCGTTAATCTGTATTCAAGAAGGTGTAAACACATGCACTTATTTCTCTTTATAAGGTCAAATGTAACCACTCTTTCAGGTTTAGATGAGATAAGATTCAGATTTCATTTTCTAATGACATAGCAGGTACATCAACTTTGTAGACGTTCGCACTCAAATCTACGAGATGCTTTTCCTAAATCGAGGTGCATTATTCTTTATTCATATCAAATGCTTCATAACATACAAGACAAACAGCTTACCGAAAAGGTGGCGTCGGCTATGGTTGGTGCCGTGTTGGTGTCCGTCACGATCACGTTGATAGTGGCGGATCCGGTCAGCGTGGGTGCACCGCTGTCTATCACCCTGGACGTTACATACAACATCGTCACATGAAGTAAAAATATTACAGGGCGTACCGTTTCTACATAGACTTATACAGAAACCAACATTTCGAAAAAGGATTAAAACTATTTCCAACCGAGTCTCATGTTTAGCCATCAGGAGGGATGCTTCAGGACATTTTAAGTTCGGAAAAGTTTCCCACATTTTTGATAGTTTTCAGAGGCGAAAAATGTCAAAAACATGGTCGAATGAAAATCATGAATCTATTTTTAATGACACTGAAGACGATTTTGACAACCGAAGAAGTGCCAACATCATCTAGTGCGTTTTAGATACCTCTAAACAAACAAACAAACAAACAAACAAACAAACAAACAGACAGACAAACAAACAAACAAGCAAAACTGGAAACCTCACTGAAGCACAAGCGTGTAGCTTGAACGAGCGATGTCGATGATGGTGTTAATCTTGACAACATAAGAAGTGCCAAAATTATCTAGTACGTTTTAGATATATCTAAACAAACAAAACTGGAAAACTCACTGCAGGACCAGCGTATAGCTTGAAGGATCGGTGCTCAGGTCGATGGTAGTGGCCAGCTCCACCACCGGACTAGTAGTGGTGTCTGTGCCGGTCTTCAGCTGGAACTTCCCGGCGCTGTTCCCGGTGAAGATGGTGGTGGTAAAGTTGTCTCCGGGCAGATCGGCGTCAGCTACCACCAGTGTGGTGATCACGGTCCCGGCTGTGTCGCTTTCGAAGATTTGTGCAACGTACTGACCTGATGACGAGAAACATGCTTCATGACTTAAGTCATCAAACAGATGAAGATGTTCTATGTATTAGTTGAACGTATTAGTTGAACGTACGTTTATTTTGAAATTAAACAAGATCCTCGACTATGATTGGAAACGTGTAGAACGTTGATATTTACCCTAGGCCATGTACCCAAGCTTGAATATTAACAAACAAGTTATCGTCTTAGCTAGCCACAGTAGTAACAGTGTTAGTACTGTTAAAAACAGACATGGTCCCGTAACTTAATACGATGATTCAAAATGCGTTACTTATAACACAAGCAAAGCAATGTTAACATTTGCCAATCGCGCATCAAGACAATCTCTCCTAAACTTTCTCATCATTGCTCTGAAAACTCTAGGAAGATGGCAGACGGTTTTGCCATATTCACAGACATTTTCTTGATTTTTATATCAGGAGAAAGTCTGTGTATATGAAAAAAAGTTTCTTACTTAAAAGTAGTTAACGAACCTTTGTCGAAGTACGGCGTGTTGTCGTTTTCAGGTGTAATAAAAATGGTGAACGTTGCTGTTGCCGTCAGCCCTCCACCATCCGCGGCAGTGACGATGATGTTGTACTGAGCGTCGTCCGTCTCGTAGTCCGGCGTCCTCGCCAGAGTCAGCTGTCCAGTGGCGCCGTCGTACACAAACAGGTCCGAAGTAGGGGAAACTGGGAAAGGCATGTTCGTCAGCGTTGTTTTTCTTTATTATCTCCATGAAAAATGGAGATATAGTTTTGAACATGTCTGTCTGTTTGTGTTTCCGCACTACTGTCAGCATAACTCAAAAACCTCTCGATGGATTATGATGATATTCGGTATGTGGGCAGGTGTTGTCAAGCCGAAGATCAAGGTCGATTTTTGGCCCCCTTGTATGTGACCTTGGTACTGCAGCAGATCTTCCGCTTTTGTATCTTTTGACCTGGACGTGCTATGGTCTTGATTTTTGGGTGGCTGATAGCTTGTTATTCACTGTTTTTCTTTAGCGTATCGAGCTCTTATGCACCCAATCAACCAATAGGCTAATAAGATCCGATGTGGGTGAAAGGGAAAATGTTGACAACGTATTTCGTACAATGTATGTTCAGTGACTTCAGTCTATAGTATTTAATTGAAATTTTGTACGGATGATAATCTCACGAAATGGCGTAAATGATAGCAAATTCTGCACAAAGCCAAAAAATGGGTATCTTTACCAGTGGAGGAGTAGGTGAGTGTTCCGTAGGAGCCGTAATCGTTGTCCGTTGCCGTTTCAGTCGTGATGACAGTTCCAGCTGCAGTGTTTTCTGCCACCTGAATGAAACACAAAATGATACTGTAATTATGTCTATAATGAGCTTGGATAAACTTACTTTAGAAAATTTCACAGCATAAACTACACCATTGCTATGGTATTTTAAGATGAAATTATAAGATTATCCTACCATTGCCACTTTTAATGATTAATCGTTATGGCTATTTAACATGCTTGTTCTTTAATTCACAGCATATGCAAATGTTTGTGATTGCCTCTATATGCAATAACAACATGACTACAATCATTTCTCCAAAGTGAACCGTATGCAGTACTTGAAGTGATGTTATACTCTGTGGGGCATTTCGTACAGGTACTCACAGTATTTGGAATGAAATTCGGGGCGAAGAATGAAAAGGCCGGAGTGTCAGAGTTGACCAGACTGACGTCCACCCTGACCGTGGTCGTGGCGGTCAGCTCAGTAGGTGTTCCCCCGTCCGTGACCTTTACCCCCAGCAGGTAGGTCATCGGGTCAGTCGTCAGGTCAAAGGTCGTCGCCAGCTGGATTTCGTTGTTGTTAGTGCCCGCGATGGTGAACTTGTTGTTGGTGTTTCCACTGACGATGGAGTATGTTAGCGTGTCGCCCTCCCCACCCTCTGTAGCGGCAAGGGTCCGGACAACGCTGTTGGCTGCTGCCGTTTCCAAGATGGTGTCTTCATAAAGGGATTGCGCGAAGGAAGGGGCGACGTCATTAACGCTAGCGACTGTAAGTGTGTGGGTAGCGGTGTTTGACAACGCCGATGGGTTGGTGCCACCGTCCGTCACCTGTGTGGCAGTGATATGTATGATTATGAAATTTTGTATGCATGCAAACCTCTTTCGATTCCATCTGCTGTACTACCCTTCTGCTAGTCTGCACGTGTATGTGGTACTCTATCCTGGTGTTGTCTTTCTATTGCTGAAATGGCACCAGTGGACGGTCGGTAACTAGAAAATCTAGATAATAACTATCTTGAAATACATCTCACTTACCGTGACTGTGAGGATGTACGAAGGGTATGTCTCTGTATCAAGCGAGTCGATCAGTACGACGACACCAGTGGAAGCCACGATATCAAACTTGCTCGCACCGTCGTCTAAAATAGGATAATGAGAAAAATCTGTCATTGTTTGATTCACTACAAATCGTGCGCATGATTTGAAAGAAAACCATCTCATCCGGTACGTTTTTCCACGTAAAGGGCAAGGGATAAAACTTAAATAAGTTGTAAAATTAGATAGACTGTACAATACAATACTGAAAAGTCGCTCTTTTTCGATGTTAAAGACGGTATTGACCATCTGCTTCAATTTGTTGTTGTTGGCAACTCGATTTTGTTTTTGTAAGCTACTGTGAAATTGATAAAAAAACTTTTATAGCACAAATGCACAAAAGACCAGCTGTTCATTCGCCATTTTCCAGATTTTGAAGCGTTACATTCTACATAATTATACAGAATTATATGATGTCAAACTTACTGTCAACCGACAGGGAATACGTCAGGGCCCCGTCTGTCCCGTCGTCGGCATCACTGACGGTGTAGGCCGACGCCGCGAGGATGGTGGTTCCGATAGCCGCGTCTTCGGACACCGTACCGATCAAGGGTGAAATAGCAATGGCTGGTGTGTTGTCATTGATACCCGTAACCTGTTGGGGTGAAAAAGCGCGTTAGCCAAGTACAAATATGTTCAACTCCTGGAATGGGATTGAAGAACCGGGGGAAACCAATAAAAAAGTCAAAGATCTTTGGATTTGTGGATGCTTTAGCCTGTAGAATGGATTTGAGCTTGACGCCAAATTGACGCTCGGTTGACGCTAACTTGACGCTCACTTGACGCTCGCTTAACGCTTGCTTGACGCTCGCTTGACGCTCGCTTGACGCTCGCTTGTCTTCAGTCTTCATAAATCAAGACACATCTTCAGTAGTCTTCAAGACTCACGACTCAACTAAACACCAGATACAGTCACAACGTGCGGAAACAACTTCAATAGTGACTAACAAACAGCTCCTATTGTTGCCAAAGAAAAGTGTGTACATTGCATAAAACGTTTCTTTCAAGGATACAAAAGTTTTTTGTGGTCTTTTCAGCAAGTGAAGAAACGTTTTTTCTCACCTGAATGATAACAGTGGCTGTGACAGTGTTGGTCCCGTCCGAAACGTCAACCTTGACGGCATACTGATAGTTGATGGAATCCAAGGTGTCGTAGTCAAGGACAACGGCGGTTTCCATCATTTCAATGGTTGTTGCCGACATCGCGAACTCAGGAGTCGTGCCATCGACGCCGCTGCTGATGGTGTACGCCAACGTGTCTCCCGCGTCTGCGTCAGAGCACGTCAACGTCGCGACTGACGTTCCTGGGATGAAAATGATGAAGGAGAAGGGTTTGAGTAGTTGTTACGCGTAACTTATGCTTCGGTCCAATTTCCAATCCATGGCCCGGCCGGACAGCTTGTGAGAACAAAAAAATATGATATAAAAGACAGCAGGAGACACAAAACGTTAAAAAAATGCTTCTACCCATTTATCGTTTAGTTTTTTTTTGATATGCTTTTTTTTCGTAAACAGCCCGACCTGGCCCCGGATCGATTGGAAAAGTATTCTGTAATCAAGTGACGTAAACATGACGTTACGATGACTGTTTAAATACCTTGAAGCCAAGAAATAAGAAGTAAATGTGCATAGAACAATGTGCTAAAGAACAGCTAAACGAGTGACCAAATGCAAATTAATAGATTTCTACATAGTTATTCAGATAAATAAACAAATAAACAAAAAGCAGCGTCACTGGTTCACCTGTTGCAGTGTTCTCTACCACCGAGACGAAGTAGACACTCGGAGAGCAGATGGGTACGTTGTCGCTGGTGTCGGCCACAATCACTGACACGGTCAGAGTCCCAGCGTTACCGGTCGTGTCTATGGCGGTGACTGTGATAGTGTGGGTACCGGCCTGACCGGACAGGGACTGGGCCACGTTGATGCCGGTAGGGTTGGACACGTCTATGGCGTAGTAGCTGCTGTCCGCTCCTGAAAAAAAAAACGCGAAACAACTTTTGAAGGACGGAAGTACACAGCAAAGAAAGGATTCACTTTATTGCACAAAAACTGTACATGGCAAACGTGGGAATTCGTGGCAAAAAGTAATGAAAGCACGCTACCGTCTGGTCTCATACGCACATTAAAAGATGACATTCTCAATGTAATACACATCGATGAAGGATATTTATCTATATCTGGTTAACTTAATAAGAAAACAATACAGATGTTACCAAAGAAACTGATTTACACATTGCAAACTATCCTGTTCCTTTTAACTTTTGTTATTTGTGAGTGTCCTTTGTTACTTGTATTCAATAACATAATTAGTGCAATCGTCAGCGAAAACATAGACATCTGGATGCATACAAAAACAAATTCCGGAACAGGGCATCCATGAGCACCTCTGTCAATACCGGGTTCATACATAAATCTAAGCTTCAAAATTATCTTAGAAATAAATGTTAAACATGTACCTGAGAGCGAGTAAGTAACGATGTCCCCGCTATCAGCATCAGTCGCTGTCAGTGTGCAGCCAATAAGTGTGATCGCTGACCCCACAGCAGCGTCATCATTAGCAGTACCCGTACAGGTTGTAGCCGGAAAAGTTGGCGATTCATCATTAACGTCCACGAGAGAAACCGTCAGTGTCGACGTTGCTGTGAGCGCTGTGGGGCTTCCATCATCGGCCACCCTGGAAAAATATCGTAAGTTGCATTGGAATTTGTCTTGAAACACTTTGTCTGATCCCCCTCCAACCATCTATATGTTGCTTAGAATTTGTATTGAAAACACTTTGTCTGATCCCCCTCAAACCATCTATGTGTTGCTTAGAATTTGCTGATATTGAAAACTGTTGTCAAGTCATTGTATTAAGTCTTGAATTTCTTTGTAGCCGTTACGGTTCATATTTTCACACTATAATGTATGCTTCTCATAACACTGGATTAGCTACACTGATGACTCGCATCACGCGTTATATATTGTGAGGCTCTGAATAACTGTAAATGCCAACACAAGAAATTGGACGTACTCAAATTTGCGACTGATCAGCTCCAGTCTTTGTCAAGGAATGAGCAATCCACTGCTTCTGTGACGTCACGTTACAGTTTAACATTCATTCAGAATGATAATGACTTCTTCCAACACATATGAGCTTTCAAGTGAATATTGTGAGCTAGGTTGAATAATTCGTCGACCAAACAACCTTATGGAAAATAACCATGGATTGGGACTTACTCGATGACGAGCTCGTACGATATTGGTGTAGTGTCGTAGTCCAAGGCGACCAAAGTCTCAACACTTGTTCCGGAAATGGCAAACTCCGTACTGGCAGGATCTGCAGGAGTGCAACGGAATCATGTAAGTCGTTAACGTTAAATGTATCACTAATAGTCTGTAGCAAAGTAACCTATGAAATAAAAGATGGTTGTTAACTGTAACGCAGATCAAACGTTGATCGCGGGTGCTTTTCGTTCCGGCTATGTCGTTCATGCTACGGTCACAATTTTAAAACGTGGCCCCAACGGGTAGTTAACTGACTGTTTTGCTCTTTCGGGCGCGGCTCTCACGTGGTAGCCAGTGGGACATCCTGCTACCGGTTCACTTTCGGGCAAGGCCGGGTCCCGGGATGCTTTAACTTGGAGATAAAATCATCCCGGGATCCAGTAACCAATAGACGCCGCAAGCTAAGTGTGAGACCATCCCCGCCCCCAACCCCCCTTCGTATCAGAAAGCCCAAAGGGGCAAAAATCGTGACCGAATTATTACTCAAACTCGGCACTGTATCGTGATCTAAATATATCATAAACTAAACATTTGGGACCAGCCACTGCCATTATTGATAAATCTTTACAAGCCCTAAGCTGTCCAGTCATAAACTGCAGCATATGGATATCAAAGCTCATCAAATGCCATCAGGTGTTTCCCTTGAACTATCCGTATGCCCATCTGCTAGACAAATAGCATAAAAAGGTAAAAAATCAAACTCACTTATTGTGTATGTCAAAGACTGCCCCTCATCTTGGTCGAACGCCGCATTCAGCAGGTTGTAGATAACCGTTCCTGTAGGCGTGGTTTCCCGGATTCGCACGGTTCGAGGCAGAGACAGGAACTGCGGTACCTCGTTCACATCGGCGATCAGGATCGTCACGTCGACGGTAGCAAAGGTGCCGTCGCTGGGGTCATCCGCTCGGAGTGTCAGCACGAACACATCCCGCTCCTCGTGATCCAACGTCACGGTCGAGAGGTCAAGGGTCACCTGGAAGCAGAACCATTTATTGGCCGTTAGAAAATGATGAAAATGATTATCTAGAAGTCACGTTCCAAAGGTGTTTAACAATAGAACATGGTAGCTGAACACACCGCTAGCAGTCAACTAGACGCCTGCTCTGGTGCTTGCACATCTACTAGATGTTGCCCAATGACTACAGAAACGGTGATTGGCAACGTCCGATACACCGAAAGTTGTGGGAAGCATTTTAACTAACGGGGCGGTCACTTATTTCGTCGTAGGCCATACTACCAGTTTGATGTCGTAGAATCTTCAAGCAGGCTGTGAGTAGATCGAACGCATAACGACAGTCTTTACAGCTGAATTTCTTTAAGACATATGCACTATCCCCAAAATGCCATCGGTTAACGTGCAACGATCGTATGGCGAATGCGACTAATTATAAGACCTACTAATGCTTAGGGTCCAATTGGCAAATGGGGCCCCGCCGGGTAGTTGACGGGCTGTTATTTAAGGGGCGTGACTGCTACGTGATTCTAGAGACCCTGCCACAGCTGGGTTATTTTTGGTCCGGCCGGGACCCAGAATCGTTTTAACTCGTACCCCCTCGTAGCCGGCAGTCTACCGGCAGGAATTTGTGGCATCGGGGTCCTGCGGGGATTACCCCCCTCCCCCCAATGACCACCGTTGCAATTGGGACCTAAGCATAATTAAATAAGCTTAACAGAAAAAACAAGAGTTCCACGACCTCAAATCTCCATGAACAAGTCTATTCATGCAAATGACTTACACATTTGCATAATATATGCTTGGTCATGAACACCTTTATCTACCTTACATGTTGCAATATTGAAAGTCCTATAATTTTCAAATTAGATGAATTATGGTATTTTGCATTGATTATGCAAATTAGGAAGTTATTTGCATAATTGGTATCTGTTGATGCTCCACTTTTCATAAACTACATATGTTACATGTATTTGAATCTGATAATGGAAAAACTGCAAATATAGATAATCCTCATTAGCTATGCAAATTAATTAACAATTAGCATAATTTGCACTTCATTATGCATATCTCTGTCTAAGCTACCTGCATACTAAGTATCATATTGACAGTCCTATAATTTTCCAATTAGATGAGACATGGTGTTTTGCATTAATAATGCAAATTAGGAATCTATTTGCATAATTGGTACCTCTTTATGATCCACTTTCCATGAACTACATATGTTACATGTATTTGAGTCTGATAATGGAAAACACTGTAAATAAAGATTTTCCTCGTTAGATATGCAAATTAAGTCCCAATTAGCATAATTTGTACTTCATTGTGTATATTTCTATCTAAGCTACCTACATACTAAATATCATGGAAATCCGTTGTTCCTTTGTTCAGTTATCCTCCATAGAAGATTTTCACGAAACGCCCTTGCAGTTCCAGAGAAAGCCCAAAGGCCCAGGGCCCAAACCTACACCACTTCTTTATTACATCACAGGCTATCTGCCACCCAAAAATCAAGACCACAGCACGTCCAAGTCAAAAGATACAAAAACTGAAGTTCTGCTGCAGTACCAAGGTCACATACCAGGGGGCCCAAAATCGACCTTGACCTTCGGCTTGACAACACCCGCCCAGATACCAAATATCATCGTAATCCATCCAGAGGTTCTTGAGTTATGTTGACTACAATAGTCCGGAAACACAAACACAAACACACACACACACACACACGCACACACAGACACACCAAAAACAATATCTCCATTTTTCATGGAGATAAAAAATTACTTCGCCATTAGCTGTGTTCAGTATTTGGAACGGATCGTTTGGGGTCAAGCCCGGGATAGAGAAGGCCAAACCGGTGCCGCCGCTCCCAACGTCCTGTATGTCAGCTAACGGAATAACAGTGGCCCCATCACCGGCGTTTTCATTCACGTTGTAAGGCTGGCTTGTCACAGACAGGGACGTGATGGCGTCTGTACAAGAGACAAGGGTTAATGTTCATCTTCTGCCACCATACATTTGGATAAAACACGTCTTAGTTTGTAGCAATGTAGTTTTTGTAATATAGTGTGATATGACCGATGCCTTTTTGTATTCATGTTACCGTATATGTAAAGGATTCTAGGAGGATTAGCGAGTATATTTTGTGTTTTCATGCATTTGGTTTTGTAATGACCAAACAAACAACTGATAATATGAAGCGGGTTATATACAAGGATGTCACATAGTATTACATACAAGACGTCAATGGCATAGAATGGCAAATATTGGCGTTGCAATTTCTCTGTTAATGTTGCAAGATGGGAACTTTTGTGAGAAAACTAAAATTTCAAACTTGAGGGTCCGGGCGATTTATTCTCCCAGTGTGACTGTGACTAAGAATCTTTAAATGTTACAAAATGAAGAACTCTAATCAGGCTTATGTTGGATATAATTCACAAACTGATTATGCGCTGACGTTATGACCAATGCGACTGTAAATAATTGCAAGCATACTGTTTTAGTTATACATCGATAAGTTAGCATGTGCGATGGCAACACACATGTGCACGTTATACCTGATTGTTTGTTTTTTTAATCGTCACAGCTTAAATTTTGTTAGTGACGACATCATATACTGTCACCAGCAGTGGACACGCCAGAAAAACCTACGTCACCCCTAGCAACCACAAGGCTGGGCGTAGGCAACTACGTCACTCCCTAGCAACCAGAAGGCTGAATGTTTTTACAGCGTCAGAATGGCTGGTGTTGACAGCAACGAATTGTTGACCTTTTTAGTCATTGTGTTTGTGTTGCTAACAGACCACTCTCCGCGGTGGGTAGAAAAACATGTCGTGGTTTTGTTACAATGTAGACGTCCCCCCTCGTCCAAACAGTGCCGTCACGGGGAAGTGACAGTTAAAGGTCTTACTGCAAATTAGCCATGAAATACGGGGAATGTTCTTAAAAGGTACCGCTTTAGTGGCTAGCTAGGGACATTGTAAGGGAGAGAAATACGAAGGCACTAGAAACAATTTGATGTTTTCAAAGAATAATGAAATGTGCCAAAATATTCAATTTCTTGACTTTTTCTTCACAGTTTCGAATGTTTGATTGTAAATATAAGACATTGGCATATAATGACAACAGACACTGCAGTCCCTGTTTGATCTAGCTTAATATATATTCTAACCTAACAAGGAAACGTAGTGTAGTGCAGTGTTCGGCACTAAAATGTATGACATATTAACGGGACACTTGTGGCGTAAAGTTAAAGCTGCTTCGTCGTAAAACGACAATTGATTTTACAATAAGCATTCCCTGCCTTGCATATATTTTAGAAGAAAAAATGGGTGGGTGAATTTTTTAAAGAAAAAATAGGAAGCGAATGAGGAAGACAGAAGTTTGAAACTAGTACTTCCTTTATCCATGCTCACTAGTGAGATATTTGCTACACGTGTCAAAAACCATGTAACCTACTTGTACCTGTTTGCGACATAATTGGACACTTATAGCTGTCAAAAACAACAGTCAAAGAAAATACACATTTCTGGCCTAGTTATATCATAGCGTGTGTGTTCGCTACATTTTCATCCTGCATGCATTGTACTAAAGCTAACACGACGCCAATGAGCAATTATTTCTTTAGGGATTGTGTAGATTGCATGTTACTTCTTTTAAATGTCTTTTTCGTGAAGATTGTTGTTCCCTTCCGTCTGAAAATGCGTCAGAATTTGATACACATGTACATCAATTGAGGGCTTTTCCCCAGTACAAAGTCAGGAAAAAATTTGTATTTCATACTTATGCCACAGCAGGTAAAATGCATGGATGATATAAGCGTGTTCATCAAATCTCGATCGCCTGCTTTAAAAAAAAGCCTGATTAAGCAAAACGTTCTTCCCTTTGGAGATTGTTAACATGACGAGAAAGTACGAAAAATGGGAAAATATGTCGTGTTGTAGCCTTGGTTGTACTTGTAAAAGTAACGCAAGTGAGATAGCCACTAGTGTAGCTGAGAATTGAAACTAATTCGATAGTCCTAGAAGTGATACTAGTGCGTAGCCTTGAGTGTAGTTGCCAACTTGGTAAGTAATACCAGTCTATCACATTAGTGTCACTTTGTTCACTTCTTGAATACAGTAATAAAGGCTTGTTGCCTGTGATACCATGTCTTGTCGCTTCAATTCTCGTTACAATGTTTATGGTGTCTATTTTGAAAATTTCACCATCTTGTTTTTTTTTTTCACCCTCTAACATTGCATTTGGAGTCTGCAGAGGGTATCATCCATAACATTTGTTGTAGCCATATATGATGGCCAGAGACGGGCTCCTGTTGTTTATGGTTATTCCAAACAACTACACAAGTACCATGGTTGGTGTATATCCAGTGGGTAATCACCCCTAAATGTGGGGACAGGTTTCTAGTTCCCATCTTTGGTCTCTCCCTTGTTTGACATTACACTGACCATACCGCTGTTGTACTTTGCGACACTAAAATTCAAGCGTTACTTCTTGGAACTGCTTACGATTAATACATCGTAGCTCTATTCGCGGTTAGTAATTTTTGTCCTCAACCAACTTAGCTTAAGGTATCACCGTTAACAAAACGACTTGAACAAACATCTGTCCGGGTGTTTTTAGACCTTGATCCCCCGAACAAATCGGCCACCTGTTTCCGCCAGATTTTCAACGTGGCACGGCGGATTTTCTCCTCCCTTGTTTTGATATTGTTACTGAATAACAGAAATATAAGATAGAATTAAAAATAAGACTAAAAAATGATATAAAAACGCTCACCTGTTGACTTAAGCAGTACGCACACGAGAAAAAGCTGAGCGCAGAACGCGATGCCTCTTTTACCCTCCATCTTTCTCCACCTCTCTCTACCGTTTGTGGAACAGACGACGTTACCTCCTCTTTGTGATCACGCAGAAAAACCTTTCCCCCAGCACTTGTTGCTTTTGCCGCCTCTAATATTACGTCAGACTAAAACGTATCGCTATGAAAATATTTCTCTATGTATTACGACCGGCGGAGTGATTCTCTAGTGGCTGAGGCGGAATGTTACGCCCTGGCTATGTCAACCAGCGCAACGTTCTGCTCAACTTGGCGTGAAAAGGCCGTCCGACATTGCGCTATATTGAGACACCGCCTATACACGGCAATGATACAAAGGGAGCATTTTCTGCTATGTATTTGACTCGGTATGGCGTGATGGTAGTATAGTTCTTAGGGGGCGTGACTCGCTTTGTAAAATCATCTGCCTTTGACAATGCCTGCTTCTTTCCAACTATCTTGAACACTAGCACCTGTTCGAGCAGCGTTTTAAAGTTTCCTCTTCTGACAGTAGTGTCCAAAACGCAAAATCCGTAAGGTCCTTTTACCACTAGACTAATGTCGCTAAGAGGCCATACTGCGATTCTAATTGGATTTGTGTTACCCTCGATTTCATAATTTAGATGATATATGATGCACAAAGTAAAAGAACCATTTAAAAGACAACAAAATATACAAAACGTTGCAAATTTTCGTTCTGTATCTGTACAAATTCTTTGAGTGATTTGTGAAGTCTGTGATCGCAGTCTAGTAGAACGGGGTGTAAGGATGAAAGTTCTCCTTCCTTCCTTCCTTCCTTCCTTCCTTCCTTCCTTCCTTCCTTCCTTCCTTCCTTCCTTCCTTCCTTCCTTCCTTCCTTCCTTCCTTCCTTCCTTCCTTCCTTCCTTCCTTCCTTCCTTCCTTCCTTCCTTCCTTCCTTCCTTCCTTCCTTCCTTCTTTCCTCCTCCAATGTAATGTATGACTTCCTCTATTCGTCCTTCCCTTGTCTAAACCTGATCATGTTCTGAACGTCAAACTATATTCAAAAGGGGATACAAACACTGGTTTGATTAACCGCTTTTAAACAAAGATCCCTGTCCAAGCTGTTTTCGTAGTACTTTGAAAAGAGCCATCCTTTATACACTTTGTCCTAATGTTTCAAATAGAACAAGAGGACTGGGCACAGTCTTGTTGAACACTGTGCAATTTGACGCGTCCGTTTGCCCAGTGTCTCCAGGTGATTTTCTCTGCTTTGTCGCACATGTCACATGGATGGGACCAATTAAGAGGCAATGCCAAACCCTAGTCTGGGCACCAGTCTTTACCAGGGCTGTTGTCTAGGTTTCCTCGGCACTCTAAGCTTCTATCCCCGCCTAACTAACTAAGCCCACCCGATGACTTTGCCTGCCTGAATTCGACTATGAAGGCAAAAGAGGGAACGAGGAAAATTTTCCTTGGGTTATGTTTGCTTTGTTGACGAAGAGCTGGCCTGTGGTGGTCCAGGTAAGAGTCTGCTTAGGCAAAGGTAGCCCTATAACGTTAACCTTTTAGTAAGAACATGGGCGTATTGAGTTGCTATCCACGGTGCATAGGGAACGGAGTCTATCCCCCTCCGACCCTTCCATCGCCTTTCGCTCCCCAACCAAAGTCAGTTACCCATTTTTAAAGCTGGTCGTAGTGGGCAAAGTCGTGTAAAGTACCTTTTCATAAAGACACAACCTCTAGCCAGGAATCGAACCAAGAACCTATCGATCTCGTGTACGCTAGCATAACCACTCGACACCATCAGTCTGGTAAAAGGTTGGTAAAGGTAGTCCTGTATAGCTATAGCCTTTGTAAGGCCGTAGGGGCAGTGAGTTGTTATCCACAGTATTACAAGTCGGAGCCAAACCCTCTCCTCCCCAAAGTCTTTTACCTCCCCAACCGAATCTTTACACCTGGACATAGTGAGGAAAGACGTGTTTTTAAAAGTGCTTTTCCCAGAGGCACAAGATCGGTGACCAGACAGGATTCAAACTAAGGACCTCTGGGTCAAACACACTACCGTTACGCCACACGACCCCACAATCAGATCAGATCAGACCCAACAGTCTGGATTCTTGGCTGTTAAATCCCTAAATCTTGGCTTCTTGGCTAATGAATCCTAGTCTCTACCGTACCAGAGTAACAACGCCGGCTATTGGGAGAATACTAGTATTTGCCAGGGTTTCATTTGCCTACTCGGGCGAAATGTGATCTTCCCTGTGGACTGACTCTATTGACTAATACTTCCTTTTTCTGCCGAATTCTACGATCCATACGCCCGTAGGAGGGCCTGGTAGAGGCTAATCAAATCATTCACCGCTCAAGGCCGGACCAATAAGAGGAATTGCCCAACCCCCACCCACCCTACACCGGTCCGTGCCCGTTACAGACAGCCTACTGTGAGGCCTGCCATCTTTGTTATTAAGGAGCCGTGACTGAACCATTCAGGAGTGTCCTGGTGACACCATACCACAGCGTCAAACACAAACAGAGAGGAACAACGCTAGACTCTTGATTTTCCATTAGTCACGGCTTCTGCAATGCCAATGGCGGTCTTTGAGTTCCTCTTACTATGTCTTTAGAAGCGTCAATGAAGGTTAGACAGAGAAAGAGAGAGAGAGAGAGAGAGAGAGAGAGAGAGAGAGAGAGAGAGAGAGAGAGAGAGAGAGAGAGAGAGAGAGAGAGAGAAAATAGGGGAAGAGAGAGTGGGGAGAGAGAGAGAGAGGGGAGAGAGAGAGAGAGAGAGAGAGGAGAGAGAGAGAGAGAGAGAGAGAGAGAGAGAGAGAGAGAGAGAGAGAGAGAGAGAGAGAGAGAGAGAGAGAGAAGAAGGAAATGAGAGAAATAGAGCTGGTTCATTATTATGTAGCAGTGGCTTGGATTGAGTCTGATCAATCTCTTGAGAACTTTAAACCGAGATATGTTCTGGCCCGTAAAGCTGTATCTAACTGTACCTAATGCTATGGTCACAACAGAGGCCCGGTTTGGGGAAACGACCAATTTAAGAGTATATCAATAAATATGCACAAGCTATGCTCTTACATTTTTTTGGTACTTTCGTGTTTTTGATATCTCCTATATCAAATCTCAAGACTGCCCGGTTAGGCCCCGGATTGGAAATGTGACCTTAGCATGAGGACTGATAAATGGATGAAGATCGCTATCTTGAATATGGTGACATTCAAACGAGAGGAAACCTTTGTTGGACCAGACAGGTAGAGGTTACGTCATCATGGTACTTGTACTCACAGCTAAGTAGGTAGTAATTCTATTCCAGAATCGTTACAATTCCTCTACGTAAATGTACTATACATAAAAGTAACCTAAGGATCAAGGATCTACTAGAGCAACATTTGTGTTAACATGCTACTCCCTACACACATTTCTACTTCATTTTCACGGTTACACTTACGGCTTACGTTCATTCGATAGCTTGCTCGTGTTCTGGAATGACACCCTTGAACTCTCTAGCTACCGCCGTCCGATTTACTTGTTTCAGAGCACAATACTGCTAATAGTCCAGACTATTTTCAGTTTTCAAACCCAGGACAAGCAGGTACAGCTGTAAGAAAACGTGGACAATCAGATGAATCTAAGTATCTCCCCTTCAATCTTTGCTTAAGCCCCCCTCTCACTGGACCCGCGGCACGCTGCCGATCGAATTTATAAAGCACCCAACGAATTTCATCGACAAAAAAAACGAATCTTTTTATGCTTTGTGTGTTTTGTTGTCTTTTTGGTCATACTTGCATGTTTTGAATGATATTCTCATTATAAAGTCAAGGGTAACACAAATCCAGTTCAGGACGCAGCGACGCCGCCAACGTGCCGCGGGTCCAGTGAGAGGGGGGGGGGATTTAGCGTGTGGGTTTAAACAGACATGTACCCAATCCCTCTCTATAAAGTACATATACATGTGCACCACCAATGTTAACTCACAGGGCACCCCGGAATCGGAGTGAGAACTTGCGTACAAAAACAACTAAACGAGCCCATGCAAATTGAGTTGTCTTCAATTATGCGGAGTCGTACTGATTATTTAAACAACTGTTCATAAATGTACAATCGATGCCGCGCATTTGGATGCTATCTCTACTCTATTACATTACGACACTGCAATCGTCTCACTCAAACCTCATGGGACCCGTACTAGAGCGGAAGGCCATTAATATTTCATGCTTTTCATTTTGTCTGTCTATGGACTGTATTTCTTGTCCTGTTGTTCTTGATTCCTTCCGGTCCATTCAAGATCATTGTCCTTGGTGTTAGGAATAAATTCTTCAAATAAAGCTACGATGAGTCCAACCAGCACATATTGTTACTCCGGGAAGGAGGATGACCTCCTTCTGGGAGTATTGGAAATGCTTTTGTTTGCGCGTTCGCAGCTATAACTCACGATCCCGTTGTCGCATTGGTGTGTTACTTGGCATATCGTTTGCCTGGTTCGGCGTGGTGATGCACAATAGCTTTGTTACACCATAACTACTTTAAACGTCAATCCAATATCGTAATTGCACCCCTATAATTAATGCTATGTCCCACTGCCCTGCCATAGGGACCATGTTATAATCCGTTATGCATGACTGGAATACTTCAGGCAGATACGGGGTATAAATCTTCCTTACTTGCTGTGATCGTATAGTCACTGTTACATTGAAAAATAGACAACGTGCATCACCACACGCAACCTAGCAAACGATATACCAAGTTACATACCAATGCGGCAACGGTAATTGTGAGTTTTAGCTGCGAACATGTGCAGAGTGACCTCCAGTCTGTGTATTAAGTATGCCGTGTCCACTCGCAACTCGCATACAGTATGTACGCACAGTGTGAAAATGGCAAATCTCTGGACCTTCAAACTTACCACACTTGTAGTTTATAATACGGAGGCTGTGACAATGTAAAAAGTTTACGCAGGGGATGAAAGATTGTTGAGAAATATCTCTCAGAAAAGTGCGCGCGCCAGTGTCACTTCCGGGTGGTTAGATCCGGTGACCTTTGACCTTCGTGAAATGTTACGGTAATATAAATTAGCCTTTTTTATTGCAAATAGCTTGATAGCTATAGATCAGGCCGGCCTGCAATAAATTGTGGAAAGAGGATTTACTGCATATTTGTGATTTCTGATACATCTTAGTTGTAAGGCTGAATGGTTCGTTGATAATTGAAAAGGGGTTAGATCTAGATCTAACCTTGTGACTTTTCCCGGAATTTCTAGATCCCATCTGTGCCATGCTGTAAAAACATACTTTTCAGCAGGTTGACCACTCCTGTATTGAAAGAAAAAGATAAACAAACACTTTTTCTTTACTTGCTCTAAAACACTACTTGGACTGTGCAGAGATGCAATTTGTGTGGGTCAATACTTGTACATACTATAAATACTTCACGGAGAATTGTGTCCTACGGACTCTTGTTTTCACTTGATCCTGTTCCTCCCGTGTGGGACATACGTCTGTGATCAGTCTCCTCCACTGGGATCTGTTCTGTGTGAAGGACTGATCTGCATACCGAGTCATCCAATGGCCTCTCGGTCTCTGGTCACAGTGGCAGTTGAATACATGTACAAGAAGCCGTAACATCGGGGTGTCATTGCATACTAGTATACGGGTGTCGTTGCGGTAGTACAAAGTTCAGTGTTCAATAGGATTTTTAGTACACGCAGAAGCTATTTCACACCACCGACTCCGTCATCACGATGTTGTTGTTCGCCACGTCACCGTCGTTATTATTGTTGTTGTTGTTAGCCATAGGCCACATCTCACGCTTTACAACAGTCAGTAACACTGGCTCACCGGCGAGGTACGCATTCTCCTCCGTCTGCGGCCTGCGTGGGTTAGCCAACACGATGTGTTCGTCCTCTTGCTGCCCTCCACCCCACGGGATGTTCAGAAGGTACCAGAACAGCCCGAAGCCAAGCGCGAGGAAGAGAAAATGACCGCCGACCAGGCACAGGAGAACCAGTCCGCCAGTTGTCGTGATGACGGCAAGGATGAGGCAGACAGGAAACTCGGTCTTCCTTCTCATCGCGGCACCGTTTACACAAGCGTCGTACGATAGTCTTAGGACAGTGGATATTCCTAAGACACCTGCGGACAAGTCGTAGGAAATTCTACTGTCTTCCCACGCAGTAGATTGTTGTGGATCATTGCCGACGAATGAAATGCTTTAACGTATAAGACGGCGGTTCAAGCAGCCAGATAGCATCTTAGACGCCTCACTCCTATTCAATTATATATCATACGTAATATAACAATTAACTGCAGCTAGCTAACTGTCTAATTCTAGGTCTTGTGAGATAGACATAAAACACATCAATATATTACAAATCATTAAGATATCATACATTTATTCACTTAACAGCAGCAAAATTAACAGCTACAATGTCTACAATTGTAAAATCTACATACTGTAAAGAAATCAGTGAGCAGCTATGAACAGCAAGTGCGACACCTAGCGGTTCACATAGGTAATGGTTGGAGCTGTATTAGTAGATACATGGAGGTGGGATGGCTGTAGACAAGAAGCCAAACTCTATGGGCTCTAGCAGTGCTGTCAAATCATCATATTTGTCCCACGTGTCATGAAAATATTGAAGATGAATTTCATTTTGTGATGAACTGTCCAACTTATAGTAAAGAGAGAGATGCACTGTTACTGACTATTACTACTGTAACTACTCAGTACTAAGACAAACTTCACCCTATCTGGTACACCAAGTGATATTTTCCACGTACTGTTGTCATGTCTGACTCCTATATCCTCATACATAGGTCAATTTCTCTATAAATCATTCCAAAAGCGAGACAGAATTACCCATACATGACTATATTATAACCCATATACTGTTATTGATAATATTTTTTGTAGTTATAATTGTAGGATAGCCTTGTGGTATTGTTAATTTTATGCCATACATTGTATCGTGTACGATTGTTGAGCAATAAGGTCCATTTATTTATTTATACTTGTAGGCTTTCCCACTTGAGTTCTCATCTTATTACTAGAAAATAGTCACAATGATTACATTTGCAAGGTTTTTCCCCTGAATGTATTTCTTTTTATACAGAGAATTTTGAGCTACCCTGTGCCAACTCATGGGGCTTTACTGCTATGTGGATCTTTTTGTGTCGGACAAGGACATATTTACGGGCGGTCCCGAAGCCGCACTCCCCACAAATGTAAGGTTGCTCGCCAGTGTGTTTTGTCATGTGTTCATCCAATGAGGACTTTCTTGACGCAGAATATTCGCATAGAACACACATGTAGGGTTTTTCTCCCGTATGAGTCTTCATGTGTCTCGATAGCGAAGACCTGTCATCGGTCCTGTACTCACATTCCATGCACGTGTACGGTTTCTCACCAGTGTGTTTTATCAGGTGGTCGTCCAAAAGAGTTTTCTGTGCAGCAGAATAGTCACACTGGTCGCACCTGTAGGGTTTTTCTCCTGTATGCGTTTTTATGTGTCGGGACATGTGAGATTTTTTAGCTGTCCTGTAATCGCATTCCTTGCATATGTAAGGCTTTTCGTCACCGTGCTTTGCAAGATGTTTCTCGTACGCGTTTCTTCGCACAGCAGAGTAGTTACACAGGTCACAGTTGTAAGGCTTTCCCCTTGTAGGTATTTGCATATCTTTGAATACATGAGACTTTTCACCTACTGTATAACCAAACTCATCACACATGTAAGATTTGTCGCCTGCATGGTGTTTTATAAGGTGTTGATCCAAAGTGGACTTCTTGAAGGCAGAAAAGTCACACTGATCACACTTGTTGGGTTTGTGCTTTTCTCCTGTATGACTCCTTATATGTCTGGATAGGTTAGACTTTGCCGCTGTGCTGTACCCACATTCCCAGCATATGTACACTACAAAAAATATTTTTTCTTGTTTTGCTTATGCCATGGACAATTCTTGTATGGAGAAAAATATTCTTGCAGGAAGAAAATCAAGAAAAAAGAATAAGAAAAACGAGAAACCACAAAAAAAGGCAGTTCTCACACAAAGAACAATTTTCTTATTTTTCTTTAGAGAAGAAAGTTTTTCTGAAAGATTCTCACGCACAAGAATTTTCTAGAAATAAAAGCAAAACTTTCTTTTTTATCCTGAGAATGCAAGAAAAAAAATTCTTGCATATTCTTGACCAAATTTAATTCTTAAGAAATACAAGAATTGGTTTCTTATATTTTGTCTTGTTTTTTTAATCTAAGAAGATCAAGAAAGGCGCTTCTTGTTTTTCTTGGTAATGTTTAAGAAAATACAAGAATTGGTTTCTTCCCTTTCTTGAGATATGAAAAAATATTAAGTTATTGTAAGAATTGCATTCTTGACAATTCTTTTTTTTCTTTTTTTTTTATCAAGCAATATCAAGAAACAAAATTCTTGTATTTCTTGGTGATCGTTAAGAAAATACAAGCAATGGCTTCTTCTCTTTCTTGAACTAAAGCCAACGATTGAGTTAATTTCTGAAATATTCTTGTTTTCATAATCTAGAAATTCTGAGAAGAGCAATTCTCCTTTTTCTTGGGGATTGTTTAGAAAATAGAAGAACTTGGTTCTTACCTTTCTTGTAATATAAATAATACTAGAAATACAAGAAAATTAGGATATTCAAATTGAAAGACAAAGTCATGACTTAGATTGATATTCTTAAATGTTCTTGTTTTTTTGTATCCAGAAAGTTTGAGAAAGACCATTCTTGTTTTTCTTGACAATGTTTAAGAGATACATTGAACACGGCCTTTAAAATTCAAAGTCTATATTAAACTTGGCTTGAATATCAAACTTTTAAACAATTTTTTTAGATGTATATAAAAAAAAACACTTCTCAAAATATGGTGTCTGTGATGTGGCAAGAACGCAAGAATCAATGATGCAAATGCCACTACTAGATAATTCAACCAATGATAACACTTGTCATGTGATCTTTTTCTAACTCCTGATTGGTTCATTCATATCAGTGAAATGACAGTTAGATGAGTTCAGTTGCATGCAGGCAGCCATGGGTCAGCTGCTCTGACTTGTGGATCTGCCTGTATCAATTGAAAGCTCATGTTAGTTTCAAAGCCAGAACCAAGGTACAAGGGAACAAGGAAGACAATGGAGATCTTGGTCTGAACCAAGCAGCTGCAGCATGCAGAAACCAAGTTTGGCACAGAATCGGTGGAAAGCAGTCATGGAAAAGGTCAGTGCCCCCCTCCCCCAACAGTTTATACAAAAATGTAACTAATTCTATTTTTAAAATCCTTGATAAATGTAACCTTGGATAGTTGTAACCATCTAATGCAACAAGTATTAGGCAACATGATGAGTATACTAGTAGCTTCTGCTTTGGCTCATTTAATTTAAAGAAAAACAGTTTTTTTGCTAACAAATGACCTAATTTGCAGATGACCTCAAGGTCATTGGAAGACCACATTCTGTACTGCAGGGTGGTCCTTTGCAATGTACTGCTTCTGCACGGTAAACTTGTATAATGATAGGTTTTAAAGAATTTCAATGTATATTTATGAGGTAATTGTTAAGAACCTTCTTTTCTTAGTAAATGATTTTTAGTCTTTAGCCAATGTACAAACAAATTTATGAACTCTGCTACAACTTCATTTAATTTATTGAAAGTACAAATTGATGATATAGTCTTTCTTTTTTCAGATGTCGGAAGATTGTAGCCCTGCCAGTGACAATGCAACATGTATTGGGATGGAAAATCTTTCCTTTTGAACGGGCTACCAAGACGAAAAAAGCAGATTCTGAAGATATTCTGTAATTATTCTATATGGCGGCCATGTTAGATGTCAGTTTGTAATCTTTCTTATGTTCTACCAGTAATTTTTATTATTACTGTACTCAGCAAAATTGTATTTGTGAATCAACTAGGTGACTATTAAGTTCTTAGAAAATAGGTACTGTAAAAGATTGTCAATGTTAAGTTCCTGTTGTGATAATGTACAATTTTAGAGAAAAATGAATCCATCAAGAACATATTATTTTCATAATAACTCTTGATGTGAGAAAAGTATTCTTGGTGTAAGAAAATTAATCTTGAAAGTAAGAAAACATTTCTTGGCAATAACTTATAAGAATTATATTCTTGGTGTAAGAACATTCATCTTGAAAGTAAGAAAACATTTCTAGGCAATAAGAATTGTATTCTTGGTGTAAGAACATTAATCTTGAAAGTAAGAAAACATTTCTAGGCAATAAGAATTGTATTCTTGGTGTAAGAACATCAATCTTGGAAGTAAGAAAATATTTCTAGGCAATAAGAATTGTATTCTTGGTGTAAGAACGTTAATCTTGAAAGTAAGAAAACATTTCTAGGCAATAAGAACTGTATTATTGGTGTAAGAACGTTAATCTTGAAAGTAAGAAAACATTTCTAGGCAATAAGAATTGTATTCTTGGTGTAAGAACATTAATCTTGAAAGTAAGAAAACATTTCTAGGCAATAAGAATTGTATTCTTGGTGTAAGAACATTAATCTTGAAAGTAAGAAAACATTTCTAGGCAATAAGAATTGTATTCTTGGTGTAAGAACATTGATCTTGGAAGTAAGAAAACATTTCTAGGCAATAAAAATCTTTACCCTTGAAGTGAGAAAAGTATTCTTGGTGTAAGAATATTAATCTTAGAAGTAAGAAAAAAATTCTAGCTAATAAAATGTTTTCGTTTGAAGTAAGAAAAGTATTCTTGTAAGAAAATCGATCTTGGAAGTAAGAAAACATTTCTAGGCATTAAAAATGTTTTCACTTGAAGCAAGAAAAGTATTCTTGTTGTAAGAAAATAAATCTTGGACGTAAGAAAACATTTCTAGCCAATAAAAATGTTTTCACTTGGAGTAAGAAAAGAAATCTTGGTGTTAGAAAATCAATCTTGAAAGTAAGAAACAATTTCCGTGCAGTTAGAATTTTGAACTTGAAGTGAGAAAGTTTGAGCTCTTCAAGAATGATATTCTAGAAGTAACTTAGTCAACCCCTGCAAGAAATATAAGAAAACAAATCTACATACAAGAAAAATTGCAACAAGAAAAATTTGCTTGCCCCATGGACAAGAACGGTTTCTTGGACACAGAAAAATTTTCTTCCTGGAAGACAAATTTTCTGTGTGCAAGAAAAACAAGAAAAAATTTATTTTCCATTTTTAGTAGTGTAGGGTTTCTCGCCTGTGTGTTTTGCCATATGAATGTCCAAGTTGTACTTCTGTGCCACAGAATAGTCACACTGATCACACTTGTAAGGTTTTTCTTCAGAATGAAGTATCTTGTGTCTGGATAGGTCCCCCTTCCTAGCTGTCCTGTACCCACACTCTCCACACATGAAGGGTTTCTCACCGGTGTGGTTTGCCATATGTTTGTCCAAACTGGCTTTCGCTGCAGCAGAATAGTCACACTGGTCACACTTGTGAGGTTTCTCACCAGTATGAATCTTGTTATGTCGGTATAGGGCGGACCTGTCGCCTGTGCTGTACCCACACTCCTCACACACGTACATGTAGCGCTTCTCACCCATGTGTCCTGCTACATGCTTGACCAAAGCACTTTTCTGTGCCGCGGAATAGTCACACAGGTGACACCTGAAGGGCTTTTCCCCTGTATGGGTTCTCTTGTGCTGGCTTAGGCTGGAACTTTGACGTGTCTTGAACCCACACTCCCCGCACACGTAGGGTTTTTCTCCAGTGTGTCTCGTTAGATGGTGGTCCAAACTGGATTTCCGCACTGCTGAATAGTCACACTGGTCACACTTGAAGGGCTTTTCTCCTGAATGAGATATCTTGTGTCGACGTAGCGCAAACACGTAGCGTGTCCTAAACCCGCATTCCCCACAGATGTAGGGTTTCTCTGTGTTGAGTTCAGGTTCCTCTGTATTGAGTTCAGGTTTCTCTGTATTGAGTTCAGGTTTCTCTGTATTGGGTTCAGTTTTCTCTGTATTGAGTTCAGGTTCCTCTGTATTGAGTTCAGGTTTCTCTGTATTGAGTTCAGGTTCCTCTGTATTGAGTTCAGGTTTCTCTGTATTGAGTTCAGGTTTCTCTGTATTGAGTTCAGGTTCCTCTGTATTGAGTTCAGGTTCCTCTGTATTGAGTTCAGGTTCCTCTGTATTGAGTTCAGGTTTCTCTGTATTGGGTTCAGGTTTCTCTGTATTGAGTTCAGGTTTCTCTGTATTGAGTTCAGGCATGTGACTTTCCACCTGTGCTACATGTGATGATGATGTTAAGGTCTCATCAAAAGTTTTGTTACACGAAGCTTGTTCTTCCCTGTCTCGCTGACTGTCCATGTCTGTTGTCTGGTCCTCACTGCAGTAGGTCTCATTCAAAGCATCAGAACCTTCACAACTTCGATCGGCCATCCCTTTCCTGGGAAAAAACAAATGTGTAAAAAATAAGTTAAACTTGGTGGGAAGTTCTAATCAAATAAACTGAATAAAAGAGATGGCACTGTGTATGGTTCTATAAAAGGTGCATGGCAGCACATTGACAGGTTCTCTGGAATTATATATGCCTTCAAACTTTCCCATGGAATTATATGCATCCTTATAAATTAAGTAAGAGTAATAGTGCACCCAGGGCTCAAAAACATAGTATACTAGTAGGTACACCCAGGGCTCAATATTTGTTTTGGGGAATTATTCATTGTTTTTCGAGTATCCGATCCATTCACAAGTTTTTACAGACAATACCGACCGGAAAAGTGACGCTGCACGGCCAAAAAATCTGCGTATTTTCATGAATCTTAGCCAAATGATCCAGAAAAGTAGGGAAGAAAAACCCTAGATTTGAAAATGAGTATACCGGCGCAGAGCTAGGAGTATACCGGCGGCCCTCTGTTGTTTCGTTGTCTGGGGAGAACCCTGGGAATAGGTGCACTTGTGCACCCAACCAAAAAAATTAGGTGCACAGAAAGAATTTTGGGTGCAGCAAATGAAATAAAGTTGAATGTCAGCAAAGCATAATACCAAGTTTAAAGCTCTTAAGAACTTCAATTGTAATTCAATAGCTAATTTCAAAATTTCAAATAACTTAATAAGCAATACATCATATAAAGTACGCCAAAAATAGTAACTCGAGCAACTGGATACAATTTTGAACCCTGTTGCTTGAGTAACTATTTTGGGCGTATCTTACTACCTGGATGTCTAACCTTCATCAACGTATCAAATAAAGTACATCGATTTTAGGTTATGTTGCCTTTTCTGATACTTACATTTCAAGAATATTTTGTATACCAGTGTACAATAGTGGACTGGACGTGATGCCACTTGAGGGGTTTTTAATGTAGATCTAGATAGTACTATACTAGTAAGTACCTTTACCCTATATACTATAGCATACGGAAATATCTAGGTGCACAAGTGCATCAATCATTTCAATGATGAAAAAAATTAGGTGCACACTCCAAGTTGGGGTGCATAAAGGTGCACATGCACCCAGTATTTCAAGCCCTGACACCTGACTAGAATACTACTACTAGTACAGTTTGGCATTGGGTGGGGTGGGGGTCAAGTTTGTAATACAATTTCGACATTCATCGAAGCACAGAGGAATAAAAGAGTATCAACACAGTTACACCCCAACCACTCATGTCATGGTAGGTGCCATATGAATACACCACAAGGCCCAATATATGTTGCCAGCCATAAAGGGTAAACCAAGATAGCTTTTAAAGTGACCCGGGTGTCTTGAAAAGACGCATAGGGGTGGCGCCCATCTCCATTTCTATAGCCCTAGGCCACACACATTTGTGTAAGTCACTACAGCAGGGGGCTAGTCCACTGGTAGTGGTGTGTGTTTAACTTCCATACTCTTTCCCAAATGCTGAGTGCTAAACAGAGAAAGCAGTATGTACCATTTTTAAAGTCTTTAGTATGACCCAGCCGGGGTTCCACCTACCGTGTGCAAGGCGAGCACTCTACCAACTAGACCATTGCACCGTAAGATAGCTTTGACATATGGCAAATCTATAATTATGTACACATTCAAGTGATTTATCGCAGACAAGAAAGGTCTATCTGTAACACTTCTAATACATGATACTAAACAGTTTGACGTAATTATTCACAACTATAGTCACAATTTTCTGTGTTAACAATATTTCATGATGTGACTAAATATAAATTTATTGCCATTCGGCCTCAGAAAATATGGAGTGTTTGAAAAGGAAATGAGGAGGGGGTTTAAGACACCTCCAATGCTTCAACCCCTCTGTCCTACTGCCATTGTACTTCAAGTTTAACCCCCTCTGCCCTGGTACTTTCCTCTTCTTCTTCTTCAAGTAAAATTACCCCCCCCCCCACCGTCGTACTTTGCCCTCCCCCCCCCCCCACTATCCTGCTTATCCGCCCTCCCCCCCCTCCCCCCACCCCCCCACCCATGCCAAGGTGTCCTTCCGGATGCCATCACCCCCTCAATTATTTAATTGAACAGCCAAATGTCTGCTCAGAGTACACACAAAAGACACAGCATTTGCCCCCCTCCCCATAGCCTCCAACTGACCCCACACTGTCTAAAAGATAAACGCCATTGCTTAAACAAATGCATATAGTCACTAAGACAAAGACTTAATAATGCCGTTGATACTCTTACCTCGTCCGTGTTGTCTAGAAGGGTCGTAAAAATCGAGCTTTACTGGAGAGAACTCGGCAAGCAAAAAGGTACAGGCCAAACAAAATGGCGAACTTGTCACGTCAGGGGTCAAACAAAAAGGTCAAAATGCACAAACCTGCTTACCCACGTCACCCGGTTGTGAACTTGTAACCGATTGCAGATTGACGGTGTTGCACCAGGAATATATGTAACTTAGTTCTAAAATCTTTTAGAGATTACATTTCCTATAAAACGTTACCATTTTTATTTTTCCTTGCAACATCTGCTTGGAAGATACAATAGCAGTTATATAAGAGGGTCTGCATGGGGGGTCCTGGCAACGCTTAACGGTAAATTCAGGCCAGCCGATAACGCTTAACGGTAAATTCAGGCCGGCTGATAACGCTTAACGGTAAATTCAGCATTTTTAGAACATGAGATACCCCTGGAGACGACGGGTTTTTTTGCCACTAGTCATCCTGATCTTGTGGCAAGAGATCTATTACGCTATGCCATTCTCGCACGCCGTCTCCGAACCCTTTAAATTCGGCGGCGACAGGAAATTTCGTATTGGTGTGACGAAATGTTCATGATCACGATGACGGGCGCCGAAGGCGCGACGAAAATTTTGAAATCTTGACCCTCTGAAACGCTATTTCCTGCATTCTGAGGGGGGGATTTTGCTGAAGAGTGCGGCTAAGTTTTATGACATCTCTATTTGAAAAAAATACAGAAGAGTTTCAGCTTGATTCTTGAGGGGCGTCACACCCTCCAGACCTCGCCGGAGCTAGCTGCGACATGCTCCCGGGGAAAATTGACACCCTGAAACGCTATTTCTTGCATTTCGATAGGCAAATATTACTTGTAATGTAAGTTAAGTTTAATGATATCTCTGTTTGTGAAAAAATACAAACGAGTTTCGGCTTGGGTTTTGGGGGTCGACGCCCTCCTGACAATACTATTCTTCTGCTTGTCACCATGACCTGTACTTAGCTCATCAGAGCATAAACGTGCAATAAAGGTCTTTCATTCAATATTTTTCGACGGAGGCCCGGGGAAAAATTTAAAATCTTGAACCGCGAAACGCTTAATTTCCTGAATTTTGAGGAGAAAACTTTGCTGGTAGGGTGAAAAATAGAACTGTTTCAGCTTGAAATTTTGTGGGGGGCTGGGGGCGCCCTACCGACATATTTTCGCCGGAGCCGTGAGCTCCATGGAGAAAATTTTGAAATCTTCACCCACTGAAATGCTTTTTCCTGCGTAACGAGGAATTACTCAATAACGCTTAACGTTGAATTCAGGATGACAAATAACGCTTAACGAGGAATTAAAACGACCAGTAACGCTTCACGATTAGTATACCGATAACGCTTAACGGTAAATTCAGGGCGGCCGGTAACGATTAACGGTGAATTAAAATCGCTCGTAACGCTTCACGAAAAAGGGCATGCAGACCCTCATATAATGGGGCAAAGTTGAAAGTTCAGGCAATCAAAA
Source organism: Branchiostoma lanceolatum (assembly GCA_035149815.1). Lineage (NCBI taxonomy): Eukaryota > Metazoa > Chordata > Leptocardii > Amphioxiformes > Branchiostomatidae > Branchiostoma > Branchiostoma lanceolatum. Next base: position 18,850,608 of record CM068873.1, read on the forward strand.
TATGCCCGAGCGGACGTTGACACGATTTTGCAGTGTCTTGACTTGTCTTGTACATCACAGTAAACAACTGTCACACATTTGCACAGTGAGAGTACTTTGAAGTATGGGGAAACTAGGATGGACTCTGGCTCTTCTGTTGGCTGTACTGGTGGGGTACATTTGGTACGAACCGGCTTTTGATCCGAGTAAGTCACGTTAACGTAGTGTTTCAATTGCCTGGATAGCGCGTGATACCGTCCATGTAAAGAGGTTGAAATATTTATGGTTAATGGCTTATGTTGGCCTTTATTCATTGATTATGATTTCTAACGTTCAATATGCATAATGATTTATTAAGCATAAGAATTCTCCAGCTCTTCGGGCTTGTTTAAATTGAACGCAGCAAAAAAAATTGAAAACTTCACTTCAGCTAATCATATCTCTGTTATTTCTGTATTAATAATTTGCATTTTTTCGGATGTGCTTCCTAATGCGTAATCTCTATATGGTCTTTGTTGACCCAACCAAGGCATTTGACACTGTGAACAGGCCGTTACTGTGGGAGGTGCTTAGGAGATTCGGCTGCCCCGACAAGTTCCTGGCTGTAATGAAAGCCCTGCACGAAGGAGCCATGGTAAGGGTGCTGGGTGGAGGAGGGAAATCGGACCCCTTCGAAGTCGGCACAGGTGTTAGGCAAGGGTGTGTTATTGCTCCCGTCATCTTCAATCTTTTCATCGCTGCGGTCATGATGGCTGCTAAGCAACACATCCTCCCAGAAGACTGCATCTCCCTCACATACCGACTGGACGGCAACCTGTTCAACCTGCGCAGGCTGAAAGCCCACACACGAGTCACACACGAGGATATGCTTGAGTTTCAGTATGCAGATGATGCGGCCATCATCGGCTCCTCAGCAGCCGGGCTACAAAGAACCTTAAACTCACTGGATGACGCCTACACACGAGCTGGGCTTATCATCAACTGCGGCAAGACTGAAGCCATGGAGCAGAGCCAACCTGGCACTGAGCCTGCCACATTCAGTATTAAAGGCACAGCACTAAAGAACGTCCCGACGTTCACTTATCTAGGTTCCGTGCTTAACTCCACATGCGACATCACTGACGAGGTCCACAGGCGCATTGGTCTTGCCTCCACTATTATCCTTCGGCAGACTTGCAAACAGAGTCTTCCTGAACAAAGATCTCACAACAAAGACAAAAGTTGCTGTGTACAGTGCCATATGCCTGTCCATCCAGTGAAACATGGACATTATACAGACGCCACATCCGTATGCTCGAGCAGTTCCACATGAGATGTCTCCAGCGAATCCTCGGTCTCAAGTGGTGGCACAAGGTACCCCACACCGAGGTTCGACGCAGGGCAAGCATCGAGCCAATCGAATCTTTGATCCTCCAGAGGCAGCTCAGATGGGCTGGACACGTGATCCGAATGCCAAGAAACCGCCTGCCCAGACACATCCTGTACGGAAAGCTCTCCGCCGGTAACCGCAACGCTGGGGGACAGCAAAAGAGGTATAAGGACAACCTAAAAGCGACTCTCAAAAAATGCAACATCAAGCCTCAAAGTTTAGAGAAACTTGCTGAGCAGCGGAGCAGATGGCGAGAGGCATGCGCGGCAGGAATCACCTCCTTCACGACCAACTTCGACCGCCAGTGTGAGGAGCGCAGAGCCAAGCGGCACCAGCCCTCGAGCCACACAGGGGGTGAACACACATGCGACACATGCGGAAGGATTTGCCTGTCCAGAATAGGCCTGGTCAGCCACAGAAGGACACACAGGAATTGACGTCATCGTCGGCGACGACGGACAGCCTTAAGCAAGTAAGCAAGTAAGCATTAATAATATTGTGTTGTATATCATTGGAAAGCCCATCCATTGTAGGTAAATATTCAAGGTGAATATGACCTTTACATGGGTACCCCACTTGGACTTGGTGTCATGCCCGTAGCCAGGATTTTTATTGGGGGGGGGGTCTTTTTATTGTTTGAGGGATCAGCGAGCGCCGCAGGCGCGAGCTTCCTAGGAGGGTCAGGGGGTATGCCCCTCCGGAAAATTTAAAGAAAATTGAACCTTCTGATATGGCATTTCCTGTGTTTTTGAGAGGATTTCAAAGAAAAAAATCAGAGACAACTTGAGTTAGCACTTTTCCTAGGATTCCAGCTCCGCTGGTGGTGCAAATAAGTCCACCTTGAAAAAAACTTCGACGTTAAACATTGGATCCTGGAGCGTTTAAAATTTTAAGAATTGAACCTTCTGAAAGGGCATTTCCTGTGTTTTTGAGAGAAATTCAGACGAAAAGTCAGAGGCAAAGGTTTTTCTAGGATTCTAGCCTCTGCGGCGTTGCTGGTGATACAAATGAGTCCGCCTTGAAAAAAAAATCTTGAACATTAAAAAGTGGACCTTCAAGCCTGTGAAAGTGGACCTTCAAGCCTGTGGGGGGGGGGGGTCTTCCGAACCCCCCCGAACCCCCCTGGCTACGGGCATGGGTATGGTCGAAAATAATGTTGACCAGGGCTGATTATCGGGTGACTGGGCTGCAAAGCAAATTAGTGCCGAAATTCACGGTGGAAAATCCAAGAACTAAGACGGACTTATGTGAAACAACTTCGAATGAAAATTTGACTTTGGAATATATTAAGCATATCAAAGTAGGATTTTCAATTTTTTGTGAAGCTTTCCTTTAAGAACAAAAATAGATAAGCTTTCCAACTACTGGTATATGAAACACACCACTCATCATGATCGTGAGAAATTACGGCACTTCTTTCTCGGGACTTATTTTGGGACTAGCTCATATACGCAGCCCTGCAGCTGCACGACCCATGAATGTATGGTCGTGGAAAATTAGGTGCAATTGTAAAAGTTAACAAATTTTCTTTCAAATGGTGTATGATACAGTGAGATTGACAAAGAAACGACGTAGATATGGCCTACCGAATTCAAGTTTCTGTCTTTTAAAAGTTTACATGTGCTCCACGATCTATTGTTATTGTTGGCGACGCCTCAGTGGCGAGCCAAATTGTATAGTATTGTGTGCAGTTTGTAAATATTCTAGTTTTCTGTATGTTATTACAGGTTATGGAATCCCTATTAAATGAATCTTAAATGACAAAATTTAACAACATTTTGTAACTTTTCATGACCTGTATAGAATCCCTGAGAGGAGCTCGAGTGGTGGTGACAGGCTGCAGTACCGGCATCGGCGAACAGATGGCGTATCACTACGCCAGGTTAGGAGCCAGAGTTCTCATCACGGCCAGGAGAGAGGCAAGGCTGAAGGAGGTGGGTAACTATGGGTAACAGTGTAGCTCAGCAACATTCTGAAATTTACATTGAGAGATCTAAATAGGATGAAATCTATGTAAGACAAAAGGGAACTCTTTCTAATCCACGCTGTATTTGTCGAGATTGTTTCAAATATCGCTAGTTAAATGAATGTTACGTCCATGATTCAATATCAAATGTCTATGCTAGTTTGGTGACGACATCGGTCAAAATTCAAGATTGTGGACATCATAAATTTAGGCATAAATAGACTTTTCTCCTTCAAATTCGTGTTTTCAACAGCAAAAAAAAACGCATTCATTTTAACGTGTTTTGTCTATTTCTATTGTGTTTTAGGGTGATAAGTTGCAGAAAAATATATTTTCAAAAATGTCAAGATTGCTTTTCCAAGATGGCGGATCCCAAGGGATAGCTACATACATATGGCGTCATTCTATGACTAAACTGAAAAGGCGGTTTTAATGTAGCAGAAAATATCATCTCTGCTCCACCGGTGGACCCTGTATATGTCCAGGTTACAGCTAAGATGAAGGACCTGGGAGCCCAGGAGGCCATCTATGTAGCAGGAGACATGGGAAAACCAGAGGACTGTGAGAGAACCATCCAAACCTCCAAGGAAAAATTTGGTTAGCTCAGCAAATATGTCCCATTGAACTAAACATGTGTTACATTTTTGGCATGTCATAATATGACCTTTTTTAAAGTATGGTGGGTGTCTCAGATTTTTATTGAATTGATTAAAAAGACTCTTCGTACACAACCAAGCGACCATCTGTCACCTTCCTCGGGGCAATTCTGTCTGGTTCACATTGCACTACGTCACAGACGTTGCTGCTTATAGATGCGTTCCTAACCGCAGAGTATTTACACATATATACTGTGACTGTTTTTATTGAATCGGGCTGCATATATAAGCTGGTAACATTGCCATCTATTTTTTTTTTTTTTTTGCCTTTGAAGGTGGTCTGGACTATCTAGTCCTTAACCATATTGGAACGAACCACAAGAGCAAAAAGGCCTTCCTATGGGATGGTGACATGGACTTCCTTCATGATCACGTGATGATCAACTACTACAGCTACATCCGGCTGGCTTCACTGGCACTACCACTGCTTCACCAGACCAACGGAAGTCTGGTTGTTGTCGGCTCGATTGCCGGTAGGTTCGACTGAAAATGATATCACATTCATCTTCGTATTTCCCTCCCACTCAGGTCAGGTCCGGATTCAATCTGGAGTTTTAGGTTCAGGTCCGGACTTATGAGTCCAAATCTGAACCCGAACCCCTGGCATATATGTACTAGAAATACTTTTTTCGGATACATGTAAAATTTGCATGCTGGCATACGTTTTACAGGAAAATTATATGAAATACATAGTACTTAACAATGGTTGACACAAAAGCTTCTGAAGTAATAAACACGAAAAAGGAATGTTTTCTTCCTTTTTATAGCATACATTTCTTGATCTATAGAAGTTTTTTGATTATTTTAGAACAAAATGAACTTATTAAAGTGTGAGACATTTTTTTCCAAGTCCGGACTTGGATCCAACCGTTTAGGTTTTCTTTGACTTGAACCTAGACGTTTTTACAAGTCCAGTTCAAGTCCGGGGTTTTGGTACGCAGCACTAGATATCAGTCACAGTTCAACAATCGTGTAGGTAAGTTGCAATACCTTTCACTATATAGTTACAGCTGTCACGCAATAAAGTTCCTATTTAGTAAATTTGAAATACCTTACAGATACTGCGAGGTTTTTTTAAATCATATTTTGCCTATGCCTAATTTTTTCTTCTCCTTTTTTTTATACAGGAAAGGTTGGTTATCCCTTCGCCACTTTCTACACGGCCACCAAGTTTGGTCTGGACGGGTTTTTCACCTCCTTGCGGCAGGAGTTGGTGATGCAGGACATCAACGTGTCTGTGACGTACTGTGTCCTCGGCTTTATAGACACGGAACCATCTCGGAATTTCCAAGAAGTGAGTCATACAGGAACCATACAGAATATAGTGTTTTAAGATTATCTTTAAGACTTGTGTGATGTGAGAACTTGCCGAGTTTTTTGTAGGCTCGCAAAACTAAGGAAACTATCGTATGGCATGTTTTGCGCGGTTTAAAATACTCAAAGTATGGAGTTATTGCACAAATGTGTTTTGGGAAATGTCACTACCATACATATTCTTATTTCCTTTTTTCGACCCTAATATTGCTTTGGTTGCCTTGAATTCATTGACAGTCCAGTCAATTCATTGACGTCAACCACTGTCTGTGGTAATGAATCCATGTTCATATATTTCTGTTCCAGACCTTTGAAATGAGCAAAGACGTCAAAGCATCTCCACCCTCGGACTGTGCCATGGCAATCATCAAGGGGGGAGCAACTCGGCAACGGGAAATCTACTATCCATGGAGGGATGCGTGGTTTGGCACCAAACTCAAACCCCTTGTGCCAGGACTCCTAGACCATGCAATACGAAGCGTGTTTCCGCCTCTGAAAGAAAAATCAGCCCTTTTTGCAGGGAAGAGGCATTGACGTTTTACCCAACAATCTTTGCATTGCTTCAGAAAATGCCAAAGGCATTGTGAATATTATTAGCAATTGAACCTGTATGGCCTTGATACATAAAACTGGACTCCTGTGACAGAAACATATAAAAATGATTAAAACAGAAAAAAACGATTGTCAAGTCTTCCACCTTTTCATTATAAAGCTGACAGCGTAGTTAACATGAGGAGACACGTTTAATGATGGTACAATAAATATATGTTACGCACATATACGCATAAGAGGAAGCTTTACTGTTGACATTCAGTTCGCTACTTCTGAAGGACATGAATATTCATCTTCTCAACCACAACCCCCGTCAGAGATGAAGTAAAATCTTTGTACCCATTTATGGAAATGGAAGAACAACACAGTCTAAATTTAATTTTGCGTATACGGCCCACATTAATTCATTAGAATACTCATTTCCAACAAAATCGATTGCCAGTAATTGAAATGACTATTTAGAATCGAAGACTAGCAATTGGAAATACCAAGTACAACAATTAAGTTCACGGTATATGCATTAGGTATTGGTAACATAATTGATGTAATAATCCTAATGTACTTTTTGTTTGTAATATCAATCATCTTGATCATAATACAATACAATACTAAACTTTCTTCCAACACTAAGGTATTCCTAGATCAAATTTTCAACGACCACTGTCACCTTGTTCAGGTTCAATAATGACCAATCACTGCCGAACTTAAATTAAACTCGCGAAAGTTACGTATACAGACACGTAACTTATTGACAAGCGTCTTTACGGATACGTGACGTCAGCAATTGGGCACTCCGGCCACTTCTTAACAGAGACAGGGGCGATATAAACTTCCAATCGCTGTCCGTAAAGACGCGTGTCAAAATGTCACGTGTGTGTAACTCTCGCGAGTTTACGTTCGAATGTGATTGGTCATTATTGATCTTGAGGAAGGCGAGTGTAGTCGTTGGAAATTTGATCCGTAATACCATAGTGTTGGAATAAGAGATTCTATGACATCTTGATCTTGCAAGTTACACACATTGTGCATTATAATTTACGCAATGTGCAACGTAAACTACAATCTGACAAACACATATATTTTACTATCACAAAATCTGAACGATAACTTAACAAACGACTTTCTTGCCATCACAAAATCGGTATCTTACATTGCAAGCTGATAAAATGAAATGTCCCAGTATCACAGAATCTGCAGTATAACATTTGTAACTTTGCAAATACTGCTGTCTTGCTATAGGCTCTACCAGCCTCCGCGGGTCGCTGGGAAAATAGTAGAAATTGGCCAAAATAGAGTCAATTGTATGAAGGGAGTCGGCTACGGAGATATGGTCCAATATTGCAACACTGACTGCGGCTGCGAATGTTACCCTCCATGTTCTCCCCATAGCCTGCGCGGTTAGTCTGGTAGAGACTAGTCTTGCTATAATGACACAAAGGCACTATTGCAAGCTGCGGAATGGAAATTACTTACTATCTCACAATGAAAACATAGATTACAAGCTGCAAGATTAAACTAATATTGTTTTTACACAGCCGCCAATATAAGTTACCAGCTGACAAAACATATTTCTTACCATTACAGAATCGGCATTCTCAGTTGCAAGCTGACAAATACAATTTTCTTTCTTTCACACAATGGCGACCATGAATCGTAAGCAGGCAAATAAACATTTCTCACGCAACGGAAACCATAAATTACAAGCTGAGAAATAGAAATTCCTTATAATCACACATTGGATACCAAAAATTGCAAGGTGACAAAAAAATTCTCTTTTTTTACACAGTTTACACCATAGATTACAAGCTTGCAAAGTAACATTAGTTTGTTACTGTTACACAATCTGCACTATAATCAAGACCTTCCCAATTACTACAGTCTTACGACAAAGTCACAAAATGTTTTGACATCTTCTCCATTTTGATTCATGTTTAAAAGTGTGGAAACTGTATTTTTTCTCAGTGGTGTCGTAAGCCATATTTAGCATTTTAAATGTAATGCTTAACTTCTGATGTAGGCTGCCCATTATTATGAATGGTGTTAAACAGGACGGACAATGCACCATTTTTTTCTGCTCTAGGCTGTCCATCATTATGAGTCATAAATAGCAAAGTTCTTTTATTCAAAACCAAGTATTTGGTTGTCAATAAATGAAATTTGCTATTCATTTATTCACGGATCATAAGTCTTGTACAGGACACTAGATGCATCGTTGTTTTCTGCACCAGGCTGTCCATCATCACGAGTCATGTTGTATAGGACACGAGATGCACCGTTGTTTTCTGCACCAGGCTGTCCATCACCACGAGTCGTGTTGTACAAGACACGAGATGCACCGTTGTTTTCTGCACCAGGTTGTCCATCATCACGAGAAGTGTTGTATAGGACACGAGATGCACCATTGTTTTCTGCACCAGGCTGTCCATCATCACGAGAAGTGTTGTATAGGGCACGAGATGCACCATCATTTTCTGCACCAGGCTGTCCATCACCACGAGTCGTGTTGTACAAGACACGAGATGCACCGTTGTTTTCTGCACCAGGCTGTCCATCATCACGAGAAGTGTTGTATAGGACACGAGATGCACCATTGTTTTCTGCACCAGGCTGTCCATCATCACGAGAAGTGTTGTATACGACACGAGATGCACCGTTGTTTTCTGCACCAGGCTGTCCATCATCATGAGAAGTGTTGTATAGGACACGAGATGCACCATTGTTTTCTGCACCAGGCTGTCCATCATCACGAGAAGTGTTGGATACGACACGAGATGCACCGTTGTTTTCTGCACCAGGCTGTCCATCATCACGAGAAGTGTTGTATAGGACACGAGATGCACCGTTGTTTTCTGCACCAGGCTGTCCATCATCACGAGAAGTGTTGTATACGACACGAGATGCACCGTTGTTTTCTGCACCAGGCTGTCCATCATCATGAGAAGTGTTGTATAGGACACGAGATGCACCATTGTTTTCTGCACCAGGCTGTCCATCATCACGAGAAGTGTTGGATACGACACGAGATGCACCGTTGTTTTCTGCACCGGGATGTCCATCATCACGAGTAGTGTTGTATAGCACACGAGATGCACCTCCGTTGTACGAAGCATTCCTGCACAGCATCCAGCGCACTGCTGCAATAGAATCTCCATCGTTCACACTGCATAGACTTCTGCAACGCCTAGCTGATGCATTCTCATAACGTGGCACTGGGTTTAAGCCTGTTGAGCGTGGATGTCCCTCTGATTGGGTTACTTGCTGATTGGCGTTTGTTCCCTCTGTGCCATTAATGTTATCCGTGATGCTAGCATCTACGGCTGCTTGACCTCCAGTAGCTCTAGGGGAATCAGCGTAGGCAACTGCGTACGGTTGGATCACATATGGTTGGTGCAAATCGTTGTCATAAGTCACTGCGTACGGCAATATCTTTTCATTGTCCTCCGCTGCATCAGAATAGCGTACAGAGTATGGCTGAATGGTGTCTTCTGATGTGTCATTGCCCTCGGCTGCATCAGAATAGCGTACAGAGTAGGGCTGAATGGTATAATTGTCTTCCGATGTGTTTTCAAGCGCAGCAGCGAGTTGTCGACTGGCCGGGGATACGTTTCTGTTAGATGCTTGCAGCTCTGTCGAGTCTACCGCGTACGGCTCGTTTTCATGACCTGCTGCTGCTTCGTGACCTGATCCGGTTGATACGCTTTGAGGGGATAAGCGTAGGTCATTATAGTAGTTGTATTTTTTGTACATGAGTAGGAGTGCCGTTGTTAACGACACAAGGAGGAGAGGAACGAAAACAGCGGCCACCATGGCAACAGTATAGATCCAGTTGCCACCTTCGTTGATGATTGGGCCCCCCTTTAAAACAATTACAGGGTACATTGTTGTCGTACGCTCAGAGAATAATATGTTGTTTTTGTATATCATCCCTGTGTGGTACTCGTTGGTGAAATTTTCGTTGGACAAGTGCATGTCAACGGCATGAAGGTTTCCTGAAGTTACATTTGAAGGGGCTGCCTTGATTGACAATTGATCGCATCCTCTGAATCCCCCGATCCACTGTCGTGATCTGTTCGTGTTGTTCTTGCCGGTATCCTCCCTTAAGGTAACCAGGCGTGTATCACGGAGGTCAGCTGGTGATGCACACTTAAGCGTGTCGGCCGCTGAAACTTGTTTCAGGTGCGGTAGATTGCAGATAAACCATTCTAGATTTTTGTCACACCTAAGCTTGTTACGTCCTACCATTAGAACAAGGCGCTCGTTTTTCTTCAGCAGCATGAAATCGCTACTTATAGCAGTGATTTGGTTTCTGTCCAATGCTGCAAGCTCCAAGGCTTCAGGCCGCAGAAGTGCCTGAACCGGCACAGACGTCAGGAGATTCTCAGATAATAACAGGAATTTAAGGAGGGGCAGGCCACGGAAAGCGTCTGGAGAAATGACGCAAATCACGTTCTTTTGAAGAGACAGCTGTTGAAGTTTCTCAAGCCCAAGGAAAGCACCAGTTTCTAAAGAAGAAAAACAAACAGTGTCATTTGTTGTACTCTCATGATGTCTCAGTGGTAATTTTATTAGCCTCCTTCGCAAACTTCCTAGAACGGCAGCGTATATATCAGGGAGAGGGGGGCTTTGGTGACTTCTTACACGGGCCAACTTAAGTTCTCTAACCGGCAAGAACTTTTGCCGCCGAGGGAGTTATGATTGCCGAGGGACGACCGCCTTTCGAACCATAGATAGAAAGGCTGTCCTCCCCCAAATATATACGCAACTGTTCTAGGAAGTCTACGAAGATGGCTAAATTTTTATAAAGTTAACAACGTAAAAACATATTTTTTTCTTTAGTCCTGTGCTACATGCATGTATGTGAGTTAAGACGGCGGAGTGATACAATTGGTCTAGGAGTGATTCAAGAAACCGAGTTCACCATTCCTGTGCCTGATGATAACGTACAAGCTACTTAAAAATGACAATTGAATATGCCTGATGTGAAGAGTAGTGCGGATGTGGTAAGGTTGTTTCTTTAATATACTACACAATCAATAAAAAGAAGAATTGCTGATCACTTATTGTTACATTCATTCCTCAAGGTACTCCTTACGTTATGCATTTCAGGATGTGAAAGTAAATGATGCAACGGTTTCTTTTCAATATTCAAAGAATGCACGCACATAAAAAAGCCACCGGCATCGAAAACATATTACATTTGGTATTCTCCTCTGTGGGCGACAACAGACTAATTAAGCACATATTTGTCAGGCAGGTAGGACGTGAACTTGTATTTTCAACGTCACGTTGTAACTCTTCAGTAAATTGTACAAACACAAGCAGAAGCATTTTGATAAATGAATCTAAATAAAGAATCTGAAATACTATGTTTACTTTACATTCGTACATTAACTGTTGAAAGCCTTAATCTGTTTAACAGTGGGAGATACAAGATGCATGTTTTGAATATCATAACTCAAATGTCAAATGGAAAACTGTGTCGGGTATCTGAAAACACAACATTTTGTATTCGCTAGGCCGTAGGGTATTCAGTGGCTCTTCCTTGAAGCAAGCGAAACGAAAGAGCTAGCAGTAACTACGGAAAATGATACACTGGCTATTTATACATACCTAATCTTGAGATGCGGTTTTCGTCAAGGTGCAGTCTTTCTAGCGATGAAATTTGTTGAAACGCTCCTTGCAGGATCCTTGAAACGTTGGATCGTTTAATGTGTAGGACACGAACGTTCGGAATGTCTACAAATGAGCGCTCTGATATCGTAGAAGAACGTAGATGGTTAATGAATATCGACCGAGTCTCCGTAGGAAAGTCGGCGGGTATGGTGTCGAGACATACCGGGTAGCTATACGTTCTGCCATGTACAACCCATGTACAGGGCGAGCCATTCCAATCACTATCCGGACATCGACATGTAAGAAGCAGTTTGCGACCACTGAATACGTTGCTTTGACAGCCGTTTGGACATTGTGGCACTCCAGAAAGCACAATAGGAAAATTGGTGGAGACAAGAAGTAATAAACGAACTGCCTTGCCTGGCGACATCTCGGTAACTGAGATGTACTAAATAACTCTAAGCATGATTTCAATATACATGTAACTGTCTTGATAAACATTGCGCATTTCACCATGGTTACGTTTGACGCAATTGCCAACGTTTCATGATTATGTTGATAGATTTTGGCACTGTTTTTGTCGTTTTTGTTATCATGATCAAATCTGCAAGCTGGAAGAGAATGACTTTTCAATTGATTTTTTTTTTGCACGTTCTGATACACGCCTGAAATTTTGGCTTGTACTAGCTTGTAAAACTTGTATATTCTTTTTTTAATGTCATGTCTGGGCCTGATACGAATATTCCGGACGGTGTGAAAACCCGTATCACATGTACATAGAAAATACAACACGGGGTATTCCGTATCACCCTCGGTCCCAGCCCTCCCGCGGGTCGGATCGCCCTCCGGCCTACGGGCGATCCTACCCCCGGTCGGGCTGGTATCTCGGGTGATACGGAATACCCCGTGTTGTATTTTATATGTTCATGTGATACGGGTTTTCTATAGAATGGGATGGCGTTTACAGCTGAATAAATCCTCATATGCCTAGATGGTGTGGGCTTGTATGCTGTCTTGTAGTCAAATTCCTACCAGACGTCCGGTTGGTTTTTTCGCCAGTATTTTGTGTCCTCATATGTTCGGACATGTCGAATCTATAAGCCGTCCTGCACATGGACTCCCCTCAGGTGTTGTCTGGCGGTCCAAAGTGCCCTTCTGTGCCCCGCAGCACAACTACTTACCAGTAAGATAGGTGGAACAAGCACACCTCCAAACCGTTGAAATAGTTTAGTCAATTTACTGTGACTCAGCTATAAGAAGGAACTCCCAGCATAGATACGTTTTCTTTGGACTCAACGCTGAGCACTGAGCACCCTCTATGTTATTACCCCTCCACTAACCCTCTGGATTAAAGTTGTAGAAAAGCGCACCTCAAGTCTCTGACCCAGTTTCTCCTCAAGGCCAAGACCACAATAAACAGAACTAGCATTGGGCACATGTGTTTGTTTTTTTTCGTGCCAAAAGGAACCTTACCGGGGAGAAGATAAAAGCATATAGTGATACTTGGAAGTTTAAAAATAACGATACGTTGGAAAATGTTTTGGAGTTTTCAAAAATCCAATATTCTAAAATATTACTCCTGTGTCTTCACATTTCTACATTTGTTTCTTTATTAAGCATCAATATTTTCACAAATATTTCCACCCATGTTTCTAGAATTTTATAGTCCGTCATTCTTAGGGTGGTACATAGCTGATATACAAGCATGATATTTGACAAGAGGATACGTTGCGTTTTGATACAGATGTTTATAAGAAAAAATGTTTCTTATCACATGCAAGGTTGCCACAGCGATACAATCGCTCTTTCATGGTTACTTAGTACTTACATTAGTATGAGTATTGATGATTTATGGCACAGGAATGCCGTCACAAAAATGCTGCCACATATTACACATTGAAATTAGAAGACATAACCGCACTCCTCCGGAACAACGATATGCCAATACTGTAATATAGATAGAATAGATGATGAACAGCATTTGTAATAGAATTTGAATTGATATACAACAAAGAGAGAGCTAAGTTTTATATACTGATACAACATATGTTTCCCTACTTCATACACGTCAGCAATACACACAGATTTATATTTCTAATGAGTTTAGATCTACATTTGATTATGAGACATATCTGCTCTTACATTTTACTATTAAGACGCGGGGAGAAGTCAGATCCATGTAGATTATGATTCTTGTAGTAAATTGACAATGTATAAATGTATCTGTAAGCTATTCTATTGCTATGACCTGTACTTAACACAGTGAGTATATGCACACAATAAAGGTTTTCATTCATTCATTACTATTTGCTGTGCTATAACCAGGATCCTATGCAATTATGAGTGACTTCTTTACTACAATATGAATGCTGTATTCCTATGTACATGCATGTAAACGATCACAAGCTGTACATAGCTCGTATCTCGTATGACCATTGTAGAATTCTGTGTAAAGACGTATACGTTACTATATATGTAAATGGGGAATTGAGGATTTGACGATTTTGATAAATGTCGACGTTTTCCTTGTCCATTGTTTCTCGCAGAGGTAGAACGTATTGCAAGAGGCTTGCTTCCAAACGGTTGTCCAAGAGATTGGTAAACGATTGAAATGGACACTATGATGTCTTTTTTTGTTCTTTGCTCACAGATGATCGACACCAGCGAACCCATCAGTTGCTTTTCATGGTCCTGGCTTTTCATTGTCTCCTTGTTCAGATAAGTTCTTGAATTAAAACAATGATTTTTGTGAAAGAAAAATCGTCTCCCTCAGACATAATTCATCTCTGCACTGATGGTCACAACAAAAGCAACAATTTGTAGTTCCATGAAAAGTTATTGCATATTGCTCCACACTGACACAAACGTATTTTTTTTTGTCAATTCGTCCCGTAAACTATGGATGTCTTGCTGGGTATTCATTCTGAAATAGGCCTTCTCCGTAAAACAAACGTCGAGGAAAAACTGTTTCCCGCAAACAAACATGTTCTGGTGCACTGGATTTACAGTACATTCATAAATAATGATTTCCGCCTTCTCAATGTTCGGGTTCGTTTCCATCTACAGGAGAACTGGAGATGAAGTCAGTGTAGTCGTCAACATGGGAGGAGAAGAGATCATCAAGTACCGCGGCCAGCTCGCTGAAGAAGGGCCGTTCCTCGGGGTCCAGACTCCAGCACTGCAGCATCAGGGTGTAGCTGAACAGGTATAGGGAAGAAACTATGTAGAGATGATGTACATTATACATGATAAAAATGCATACATTTGGCAAGAGGCAAAGATTCTTCAATTCCCCTGATTTCGTAGCTACATTTAGACGTCATGATTCTCGAAAAATTTGCATCCTCAGGTTGTACGTGGGGAGACTCATTTAAGAATATTTCACTTTGTACCAATATGAATAAATTCACTTTTCAGCTTTTGTGGTTGTCAGAGAGTCATGATTGTTGAACTTACTTCATTATGTCGCACTTTTATATTATACAAAACACATCCGTGAATAGTTTCATCAGGTTGGTAAGTCATTGAATAAAAATACTCTTTTTACACAACGAAGAGATTTATTCAACCGACGTTTCGGTGACCATCGGTCACCTTCTACAAGGTAGTTCCGACTGGTTCACATAGCAATGCAGCACAGGTGTTGCTGCTCATACATATGAATGAGATGCAAACCCGAAATATTTACATGTACAATAACAGGGGATGACATCACTATGCGGTCCCAAACGTACAGAAGTGTAACACATACACAACTATAATTATATGTATATCGATCAAAAAACAATGCAACGATTATCCTCCATTTCTTAAGAATGCGTTCCCAAACGTGACTGAGTCTATATCCCTGACCTCATATATATATATGAGTCTATATATGAAAGAAAAAAAATGAAAGAGGGATCCAACAGGGTCTAAATATTCTTCTTCTAAGTAACAAGCTATCGCTAATGGAATGATATCCATTTGAAGGTGAATGATAATTATCACGTAAACATACAGGGGGTCCGGACAGTCTTCAGGCTGCGACATCCTGTATCCGCTCTTAAGTTGATCCACCAGGCCGGCTGTGGGCATGCCGGGATACGGGCTGCCCCCTAGCGTGGTTATCTCGTACAGCACGATCCCGAACGACCACCTGAGGGCGAATTATATGTTTTGCACGGTTCATGTACCAGTAGAGTCAATTCCATGTCACCGAGAGGTTTTTCAGATGATATTGCTAATGTTCAAACAATTTTAGATAAAACACTATTCCAGTCAAAATAGTTCAAAATTGTTCAAAAAATTAGGAATGAAAGTTTAAACATGTTTGAACTTATCTGTATATTTTGGAACTATTTTGAAAGTAATTGCACCATTTTCTCTTTATTTAGAACAATTTTCAAACATCTATGTGATTGTTTCACTGTTGGAACATACAATTTTCAAACATCTATGTGATTGTTTCACTGTTGGAACATGTTGGAACAATTTGTATCATTTTTCAAATGGTAGATTTGGGTTATTGCCCCCATAAAAGTAGGTGCTAATCGCACTCTATTGTCTGCCTCTGTATATTTTTAGATTTCACGTCTGGACTGTTGGTGTGTCTATGCATGACACCTGGGCCTAATCCCCTATACTTTGAAGGGATGTGTGAATTGCCCTGTTCCCATCCCACTTACCCAGTTACACCATGTTGTTCTAATGTTGGAACATGTTGGAACAAATGATCAATCTATGTTGCAACAGTTTCGAAAATAATACAAATAACATGTGCAATGTTAGAAATTTGTCTAACATGTTGGAACACAGCAGAAACTATTTATAACATCAAATAAATGTTGGACATTGTTCTAAACAGTCACTTATTTCCCTTAGATTGTTACAAAGGTTTTGCAAATGTCAGAATAAAAGGCAACAAACACCCACTCGGTAATGCTATGGATTTGCATTGATAGGGGTTTCGAAATAGATGAGTTGTGAAAGAGAAAGGCCACTAAATATATGACAAACCAAAGGTTTAACACATACGCACAGAGAAAAAAAAGAAAGAAGGAGAGAGATAGACAGAGAAATAGAGACATAGAGACAGACTATGTTAATTGCTGGTATTTTCCTCGATTCCATTGGTCTAAACACTAGAGGTAAGAAGAATAAAGCAGGAACGAGCGGAATATTTGACACACGCGCAAAGAGAGGTAGAGAGAGAGAAGGAGAGAGAGAGGGTGAGAAATCGGGCGAGAGAAAGGCAGAGAGAGAGAGGGAGAGGGAGAGGGAGAGAGAAAAAATGTGTTGAATGCTGTACTGACACGTCGCTCTGTGTGGTGTAACGTTCCCCGTCCGTCAGCCGCTCCGGAGCCATCCACTTCCATGGGATTCTCTGAAGCCTGTCCTGCTGACGGTACCCTCGGCTGTACATGTGGTCTGCCAGCCCGAAGTCGGAAATCTTTACATGTAAGTTGTCTCCGACCAGCACGTTCCGGGCGGCCAGGTCACCGTGGACGTAATCTGCTTGGGAGATATGGTTCTGGAAGACAGACGAGCATGGAACATTCGCTACTCGGCCCTACACTACCGCACTAGGAATCTGTACGAAATTACCACTATAAAATTTAGACATTACGATAGCTCTTTCAAATTGCCCCTTCATGGATAAAACAGTATTTACTTCCTGCTTACCATTCCTTTGACACAGACACACGAGAACGTCGCATCAAATTAATAAAATCATCGCAATTTACCTTTTAAGTCGGACATATGTGATCTACATATTTTATAACTACGGAAGATTCATGAGAAAATGTGTAAGTTACTGGCATTTTTATCACTTGAACAACCCGGTAGTTGCCCGTTCATGGACGGAATCCTTAGTTACTGCTTACCATTCCTTTGGCAATCTGCCAGGAAACTTTGTACACTTCTTTCTCTTCGAAGTTGTACACAGAGCTGGTTGGCTCGTAATACGTCTCACTCTGGAAGAAATGAAAACGCCCAAAAAATTACCGGACTACGGGAGCCTAAATTAATAAATACAATTCCGTGATGTTCTTCCGAACAAGCACGGTGACTGCGAGGCGGTGTTGTGATGAAACCTGATTGCATCCAACAACCAAAATCCCACGACGGAACCGTAAAAGAAAGTAGCCCAATTTGCAACAAGACATCTAACTGTTTACCTATCGATGATTATAAATGGCACGTCTAGAGTAACTTTCATTACGAAGGTGTTGCATAATTCTTTCTTTATTGTATGAACTTTTACCACTGAGTGACGATTGTGAAGTATTATCAATATTTCCAATGGATCCCAAATTTCCGTATTTCCACATAACATAAATGCAACACTTGTTAATTAACCACTTTCTGACACTCCTAACAGAAATCTTGTTTGCAACCAACCTTTCTCGCTTCCTTGCACTTCCCGAGGAAGCCCTTTAGGTCTCCGTACGGCATGAACTCCGTGATGAGATACAGGTGGTCTCCCACCAGAGTGCAGCAGCCGATCAGACCCAACAGGTTCGCGTGCACCCCCAAGTCGGCAACAGCGCGGATTTCCTGCAGGAAACTTAACTTGTCGTCATCACCAGCACTCGCTGTTAATAGACATATCGAGGTTTGTATTAATGCCTATTTCTTATTATTGTCTGTCTTGTCCTAAGCAAAGGCAAAATCAATCATTGACACTTCTATATCGCCGTGTGTATTGATCTTTGATATCATGTCTGAAAGCGATTATTCCAATAGATGTGACTTTTTCTTTCTCAGTGGCTATTAATTCAATGACTCCTCATTGTCTACAAGTTACAACTATTGCGATACTCTTAACCTTATCAGAGAAATGTCAAATGTAAGACACTCTTTTTGCAGACTACTTACTCACTCAATCGCCAGCTCACTCACTCACGTTCTGACTCACTCACTCACTCACTCACTCACTCACTCACTCACTCACTCACTCACTCACTCACCCACTTATCCTCTTTGTCCAGAAGCTGTTAATGCGTATCACTGACGCGGTACTCATAATGCACTATTGAAGCCAATCACCTGTCAATGTCTTCACTGCAACCTCCTTGGTCTTGTCGTCCTCTTGAAGAATGGCACGTGAGACGACACCGAAAGCTCCTTTTCCTATCTTCTGACCTATCTTCAGTCTTGCAGGGTCCACCTCAAATCCAGTAAACTGTGGTCTGGGCGGAATACCCGGTGGCAGCACGCTCGTTTCCACTGCAAAAGACATTTTTCTCGTTATTCCCGTATGTTGTTGAAGTTGAGATCTATTTTTTGATCGAGGAAAGTAGATCGATCGTTCATAATAGTCTCTACAAGACTAACTACGCCGGCTATAGGGAGAATATTTGCCGGGGGAATTTGGCCATGGAGGGTTACATTCCCAGCCCCAGAGTTGCACTATTGGACCCTCTTTCCGTACGTAGCCGACTCTCTTCATACAGATGACTCTATTTTGCCAATTTCTACTATTTTCTCAGCTACTACGTACATAACTTGTTAAACGTTAAATGATTTTGTCTGGAAGGACAAAGTGCTTACGTTGTAGCGAAGTGACTTGAAGTGAAGACGATTGCTTCTTCCTTTTCAGTCTTGTGCGTGAAAGAAATATCGCCATCCCGGCACCAGTTACAACCACTACTGCTGCTACAGTGATACAGCCAATGGCAGAGCTGCTCAGATCTAAAAAAAGACATGTAGGTGAATAAGTTGCATCTAGGGAGATTGCTTTGGGGCTTTATGGAAGAAACAATGTAATGCAAATTACTTGTATCAACGTTTGTTATTCTATTCTAAAGTCCAGTCTATGCCATTCACTCTATGGTACATTTCTAGATTCAGACTCAGATATCTAATACCTAGAAAATACAATTGCATGATGCCTCCTTACACTGACAGTTGCGGCCTCCCCGCCATAAAGAACAGGACTCTGCTTCCGGCTGCGAAGGAATACCTGAAAAGAATCAAGTCACTCACATTCCAGATACGGTCAACAGTGAGGAAATCCTAGTAATAATGCCATACCAGAGATTCTGACTAAACACTTAGACATTAAACATGTATGAACTAACTGGATTAGCTCTAATAAACACTTGTTCTATTGGCATCACCAAATGAATAGAATATGACAGTAAACAAACCCAAATCAATGCTTGTACAGATGACATCATATATACTATCATAGTGAAAAAGGTATAGATGGGAAATGTGTGATGTTCCATCTTTTCGAGTCTGCCCGACATGTTCGCAAAGAAAGAGTCAATATTTGGGATTTTGGATTTTATATTAAACATTTCTAGTTTTGAAAATGATCCCAATAGAATAATTGTATTAAGACCTATGACAGATTCTCAGATTCCTAACTTCCCTGTACAAATAAAGCAGGTTTTCCTTCCTTCCTGTCTAATAAACACAAAATATTAAATTAACCTTGCCCAAACCAGGCTCCCCGTCTTGCAAGTCTCCATGGATGATACACGACTTGCCAACTCACATTTGCAATATTTAGATAAGAGAAAAAATTTAGTTTTCAGAGTACAACTTCAAATTGACGATAAGGCTTACTCTCGCAGATGGGAGGTTCATTGTCCCACGTCCCCATAGCCGTGCACTCCATAGACTCCGGCCTCACCAGGCGGTAGCCGGCGTTACACGACACATTGACGGTCTGCTGGTAGCAGTAAGATCCCTCAACCTTCCCGTTGTCTATCGACGGCTCAGCACAGCAGGTCTCTTTAAAGCAGGAGTAAGAAGTGTTTGAATTGATAGCAAAATACATTTGAAGGACCGAATAAATATTAAAGTGTTAAAAAGTGTTGGCATGCTGACTTGATAATGCTAAAACGTGCAGAGGTGTGTTCGTTGGAAAAGTTTGCAGCTATGCCTAAAATTGAATACTAGTTAATGTACCCTTTTGATACAATAAGATCAGGTCTACCGCAAAGGTTAAATCCACCGTTTTGAATTAGATCATCACGCCTTCCACGACCTCTTACCTTAGCCAAATAATTTCTACCTTTTCGACTGATGAATTACAAGTGTGTCTCGTTTATCATGCAAATGTAATCAGTTGACCATCTTCTCCACCCAAATGGCAGAAGTTGGCTTACGCATGACAGTGTTATCTTAACAAAGAATGCTATTTTAGCCTTTTTCTTATCAATTATGCAAATTATGACCTCATTTACATAATAAATATTCAACCATGTTCACCTTCACATATCTTCCAAATGCCAAAAGTATAAAATTCCAATTATCGAACGAAATACCATTATTGCACGTTTATTCTATGATGAGATATTATCTATAAGTACAGGTCATGGTGACAAGCAGAAAATATTTACCAATATGGAATTACAGTATTTTCACATTGATTGTGCAAATTAGGTCTTCATTTACATAACGTCTATCTATCAATGTCCCACTATTTCTCATTTACATATGTTACATTTTGATAGTCCTATCATGTAATGTAATGGGTTTATAATTTTTTTTCGTAAGTCAGCAAATTAGATTCTTATTTGATAATTATCATTTCATTAAATCAAGCATGACTTTAGCTATCCACAGATCAAAAAGAAGTAGTATCCAGGTTCTGGCTATCCCAATGTGTTTTGACCACTATCTGTAAGGCTGCTCGGGACAGGCTCTGCCAGCAGGGGAATATTTGCAACAGTTCAGTGTGTCAACTGATCACAGGTGTTAGGTGCCACATGTTAGAGACCCATCATCATCATCATCATCATATCGGGCAGTTTGCCCGGACTAGGGTTGCTCTTTCCCTCCAGGCAACACGGTCCGCCATAAGTTGGTCTAGATGTTCAGACTTCGCTCCTACATCCCCAGCAAGTTGGTCTATGTAGGTCCTTCGGGGTCGCCCGACAGAGGAATGCCCATGGAGACCCATATCATGCAATATAGAGGATTTAGGAATCATCCTCATTGATTATGCAAATTAGGGCCCCAAAATCTATTTATCATTTCCAGGTTTTATAAATACCTACCGACATACCAAATATCGCGACAATCCATACTAGCATCCTCAAGTTATCATGTTCACGTGTTCATACACACAGACACACACACACACACATACGACAGGGGATATTACAATGTAGAAAATGTTCTGAAAGTGGACATGTCATAATTTCGTCCGTTTATCACAGAACAGGGCGACTGAAATGTTGGTGACCATGTATTTTGTTTTCGTCAAGTCTCCAATGGTATTGGTTTGACCGTACATTCAAAGTGGTGTTCGACCTATATTACCTGTAATATAGACCTCCACCTCGCACAGAGTCAAAATCGCCTCCACTCCCATCATCTGTACCGACACATAGCGGCCTGGTATCGGCGGGTCACAGTGCACAAGGAATATCTGTCCTGTGATTAGTGTGGCCGTGTAAGTCTGACCACACTGGTCATTCTGGGCGAAGTTCTCGTTCGGCCCAACTCGTACCGTGAAGTTTTCTCTTTCCTCTGAAGATGGAAAAACATGTGTTTGTAGTATTAGTATTAGCACCAGTAACATTACTCCGTGTCTCGTAGGAATAAGGTGCTTTTCGTCGTTTTTAACCCTCATCCGACCGCATATCAACATTTCGAAACAGTCAGACGTTTCAGACAGCATCCATTATCTTTCGTCAGTACTAGGGAAGAACTGGGCGGATGTTTCGTGTAAGACATCGCGAAATCGCCGGCAGGGGCAGCCAGGGGTGCGGGCTGTTTCAGGCTCTGCACCCAAGTGCCACATCCTGGTGTGAGCGCCGGGGACGGGGTTTTATGAAAGACATCACCAATTCGCCTACAGGGGCAGCCAGGGGTGCCGGCTTTTTTAGGCCCCGTACCCGAATACCATGTCCTTGTGTGAGCGCCAGGGAAGGGCTTCATGTAAGATGTGTGACAAGACAGACCTTGGAATGGGCTGTAGTTTGCTGTAGTAGCGTAGTAGGGTCGCGATCGACTTTACGCAGGACATGTTAACACCAGGCGTGCACAAACAAAGCAGTGGTCACCTTTGATCAAAACGCTGACTCGGGTGACTGTGTAGACATCTTCCAGGTTCACCTTCCACCATGGCTGAGGGTCTCTTGACCCCCCGGTTTTAGCGCACTTGTGGTCGTTACTATTCCCTCTGTAACCATCCACCGCCTTTTCCGCTTTGTTGTATACGAGGGAGTAAGTGGAGCTCTGTATTGCTGTCTTTCCAAGGGCGACATTGATTTCTACAAGTGGGCAGTAGAAAAATACCATTTAACATTAGTATCTTTTTTGCAAAAAGTATGGCAAGGGTGGATCAAATCAAATTTTCAAGTCCTGTAGATATTCCTTAGTAGGTTACCGAAAAAGATCTAAGGTGTCTTTCCAATGCCATTTTTTGGGGTACATTAACCGTGATAAGAAAGTAGGGGTTTTGGCGTGCAGGAGTTGGTGTTATATCAATGTCTCCATAGTTTACTGATTTGTGTGAGATATCATTAGCTATATGCTGGTGCTGAATTCTTAAAAGTCTCATACTCATGAATACTTCAATTTTGTGTTTCTTTGCTACTCCGTTTTTTTTATGAACACATACCTTCTAAACTGCTGTAGTCTGCTGGTAATCAAATAGGAAAACGAATATTACCTTTGTCACAGTAGGAGTCCGTCCAGCCAACGTTACAATCACAAGTTTGCTCTTCGTTTCCAAGTGTACACTTCCCGTGGTTACAAACTTTGTCTGCTGTAACCAGTTTTAGTTTATCGCCTTCCATGTGGGGAGGGGAGCTGCAGGTAAGGTCTTCTTGATTCAAAGCACGCGGACTTACCGAAATCATTATATTATATAAACTACAGTCACACCTCCAGGGGTTACCGGCTAATCCAAGGATAGTCAGGCTATCAATTATTGAAAAGTCCGCGGGCAGCGTCTGTATGTTGTTATTGGACAGGTCCAGATGGAAGAGGCTGGTAAGATTGGAGAAAACTGTGGCTGGGATAATTGCTATGTCATTGTTTGACAGGTCAAGTTTGTTCAGGCTGGTAAGAGTCGAAAATACATCACGAGTGAGATTCTTCATGCTGTTATCCCTAAGAATCAACAGCTCCAGATTTATAAGGTTTGAGAGTACTTCACCAGAGAGATCAGAAATATCATTTCCTGATAAATCCAACACAGTCAGACTAGTGAGATTCAACAACGATAGAAGACTTGAGATGTTATTGTTGTGCAGGTACAGCTTTTTCAAACTGGTGAGATCTGAGAAAACTTCATCCGGGAGATTATCTATATGGTTACTAGATAGATATAGTTCGGCCAAATCGGTGAGATTTGAGAAGACTCCGTCAGGGAGAACGCGGATGTTGTTGTTGTTCAGATCAAGCCTCTCCAGACTGGTGAGGTTGGAGAAAACTCCGTCAGAGAAAACGCGAATGTTGTTGTCGTACAGATCAAGTCTTACCAGATCGATGAGGTTGGAGAAGACTCCGTCAGGGAGAACGCTGATGTTGTTGTTGTGCAGATCAAGCCACGCCAGACTCATGATGTTGGAGAAGACTTCCTCAGGGAGAACATAAATGCTGTTGTTGCTCAGAGCAAGAAACTCCAGACTGATGAGTTTGGAGAAGACTCCGTCGAAGAGAACGCGGATGTTGTTGTTGTACAGATAAAGCGACTTCAGACGGTTTAGATTGGAAAAGACTCCGTCAGTGAAAACACTGATGTTGTTGTTGTATAGATAAAGCTGTACCAGACTGGTGAGGTTGGAGAAGACTCCATCAGGGAGAACGCGGATGTTGTTGTTGTACAGATGAATCTTCACCAGAGTGATAAGATTTGAGAAGACTCCATCAGAGAGAACGCTGATGTCATTGTTGTACAGGTAAAGCGTCTCAAGACTTATGAGGTTGGAGAAGACTCCGTCAGGGAGAACGCTGATGTTGTTGTGGTGCAGATAAAGCGTCTTAAGACTGATGAGGTTGGAGAAAACTCCGTCAGAGAGAACGCTGATGTTGTTGTTGTCTAAATAAAGCATCTTAAGACTTAGGATGTTGGAGAAGACTCCGTCTGGGAGAACGCTGATGCTGTTGTTGTCCAGGCGAAGCCATTCCAGGCTGGTGAGATGTGAGAAGACTCCGTCAGAGATAACGCGGATGTTGTTGTTGTTCAGATAAAGCTGTACCAGACTTGTGAGGTTGAAGAAGACTCCGTCATGGAGAACACTGATGTTGTTGTTGTACAGATAGAGGTCCTCAAGACTGATGAGGTCGGAGAAGACTCCATCAGAGAGAATGCTGATGCTGTTGTGGTCTAGATCAAGCCTCTCTACACTGGTGAGTCTGGAAAAATCTACATCAGACAGATTGTGTATGGTATTGGAATCCAGGCGGAGTTTAGCTGTCTCCAACGGTATGTTGTCGGGGACATGTTTGAGCCCCCGTTTATGACATTTCACCTCTCTGCCCTCACACTTACATTTCTCCGGGCAGGTTACGGCAGCCGTGATGACCCACAAAAAAACAAGTACGCCGACTGAAGCACGGCACGTCTGCATGCTACTCCTTCAGGTCATCCTCTGTTGATAAATTAATCATGTTTATTTTGTAATTTGCATGCAAAATAAAAATAAGACAATACACAGGGGTGCTATGGTCAAGGAGTTTGCTTGTATCAGCAGCACCACAGTATTCATGTTAAATTAAGGACACAGAAAGTCATGTATACGTAAAAGAGAACGGGACATCTAATGAATAACCGAGATGGTAGAAGTGAAAACGAGTGAATCGACTTTGAACAGATCGTCTGACAGGATGGAAAGGAGAATAAGAATAAGTTAAAGATATGATGCGAACGAGATTTCATTAAAAAAGATGTACCCATGGTTTACATGTAAAAGTGATCACAACAAAAACATGTAAAATGCCGATTAACTATAGAATAATAAAGTTTCGAGTAAAGACAACTTTCGCAGACGAGGAGGGCCTAGTATAAGCTATAAACGCTTTTTCCTCCTCCTGAACCTGTTCTTATCTATTGTTTATCGTATCATGTATTATAGATTTTCTTGGTGTGCAAATCGATAAACAAACAAACAAACAAACAGACAAATCATTATTTGTCCCGTAGGACTGCCGGCAACCGCAGGGGTTCCTCTCGGTGTGCTCACGGTTAGGTCAAGGCGTCTTTTTGTCCGCGGGGCCCGGGTAGAATCTAAGTCAGAACGAATTTTTTGTCGGGTCCCCGCCGTGCCCCAAAATAGCCCGATAGCCTCAGGGTGTCCCACGGGGCCACGTAGGGGTCACGCCCGAAAGTGCCAAAAACGGCCCGGGAACTACCCGGCGGGGTCCCTTTTTCCAATTGTGACCGTAGCATAACCTGATCTGTCGACTGTCATCAAACGCAAAGTCGAGCACCAGAGCACTTGGATGGGTGCTTTAGGCTCCAACAGCCACCTGACAATAATTCCACTACCCCATGAGGGTGCGGAAAACCTCAAGATAGACAATGCTTCAACAGGTCTAGTGTCTTCCTTACCATTCCTACCCCTAAACTGACCCGATTTCACTTAAAAACAAATAAGGATTGTTAATGCTTTAAAGCTTTGCTTTTATTCGAGTGAATTGCCTTTCGCGAATTCCATCTGCTGTTTTTTTTCCTGGAAAATGGGAGGTTTGGATGATGTGTAATCGTTTCCACCTACTTTTCCCCTCGCGGGGTCATCTGAGGGTATTCAAGATGATGATTAATCGTCAAAAAGAATAATATAGCAGGCTGGAATACAACCCCGTACACTCATGCTAGGCTTGGCTAGCACGTCACCAGGAACGTTCTGCGCCAGCGCGAAGAGCTTCTATGTAATGTGCATAGGGCTTCAGGAAAACGTGAAATATAATACAGTTTGTTTTTTGGGTTTTTTTTCAACCTTTATTTAACCTTGAAAGTATGTACAACAATACACTCTTCGGCCGAGGCCGTTTTTCAAGAGTTCAAGGGAGGAGGTCAGGGGTCCTTTCAACGTACCATCGTATAATAGAAACATAAATTGTTATAAATTGTTATACAATTGTTATAAATTATGATGCAACGTTTACCAAACATCCATCAGTAAACTGGGTTTTTCGTTGGATGTTTGGTAAACGTTGCATCATAATTTTTCCCGTTGCATAAGATGTATTTTTCGACACAGCATTTGGAAACTATAGACGGGATATTATCATTATATGTGCGAACACGCCCTTATATGGTACGTTTTTCTGAAGCCCTATATGCTACTATGCACATTACATAGAAGCGTTTCGCGCAGGCGCAGTACGTTCCGGTGACGTGCTGGCTTGGCTAATGAATTGGTTTTGTGACGTCATAGCTAGTTGCCTTGAGCCGAATTGATTGTTTAGACCTACGGGTCAATTAGATTCAATTTACCCAAATCTACCACCGGGGAGTTTATTGGATCAATTCTGATAATTTCCGAATTGGGCTGTTCACATTCAGGAACATCTATTCAAATCGATTCGTAGTTGCCTTTAAAGGGACCCAAAGAAATATTAGGGACCAAACAATGGAAATGTATAAAATGCTGAAATCTTTTTTGTAGTGACATTTACTAACACTTTATAGCACATTAATTTGTGTAATAAATTCATACTTTGAGCATTTTATAACCGTGCAAAAACATGACATACGAGCATTGATTTACAATCATGTATGATTATTGACAATATGGTACGTTGCTTTTGATACTATAATAAGTGCATTTATTTTATTAAAGATTAACTTTCCGTTAGTACATGCAATTTGTCACGGAGCACTCTTAGAGCTTACGTTAGTACATTTTTTTTACTATTAGAATACTGAAGTCTGGATTTTGTGCGACTTTCAACGCGTCTCATACTAATACATATAACGTAGCGTGTCCTATTTACGTGCGGGAGCAGTTTACGTCCAGTTTGGGTCATGTCCACATGTGGCGGTATATTATGCCAAAGCCTGTTCTCATGAGCAATAAAGAACGTCATAAGTATGATCTTTAGCCATCTCTCTCTTTTATACAAAACAATGAAAAATGTTTCCGTCCAGCGGCATAACGGAATAAACTCCTGAACCAGTAACAAGTTGCACAGAATCGTCGTGCATTACGTATTTCATATGTAATTCGACACCGCGTACTTCATCATGTGTTTCTAACTTACACGATAGCTAGTATCTTTTCAAAGTAGCTGACGTTAAACCTTTCTTTGATATTCAGATATATCCATGGTGATTCGAGGTTTGAAACTCTTACCAGTTTTAGGAAGGTTTAATACAACCTAGCGACCCCCGGACGGGTGGTTAATTTTTGCACGGCAAGACATAATAGCCATGCGTTTATTACGTGAACGCCACGTGTCGCGCATGTTGTTGAAATTCACAGATCAAAATTGTTTTCTTCAATCGCGTCAAGCAAGCGGCGGGTCAAACATAATAACGTTACTATCATTTGTCTGTAGACCACTTTGGATAGTTACTGTGCATTTTTTATCGTCTATGTTCTTCAAGCATAGCGCCAGAAGGGAAAAGACTGAGGTGGCCGATAATGGGTTACGCTAGCACAATTTTACATCATATACATCAGTATAAATACATGCTCGCAAGGCGTTAAACAGGCGGAGAAAAAATTACAGACCATGCATTTTCTTTTTAGAAGAGCTGACATTTCTGCCCATGGGTTTAACATTTGGCTCTGTCCGCGAGGTTTTAAGATAAATACGTTTTGAATAAATTGGACGCTAACTGGTCACGTAACGTTACATGATATGTTATTTTGTGTACAGCCTTACAAGCTACAACCCCGATGACCGTTGTAGAATAGTGGTAAAAGAAGTACATGAACCAGAAGTAAGTTAGTATGCAGACTTGAGAACCTGACCGCAATCAACATTTCCCTTGTCAATAGTGTATGTGAGGAATAATGTATTTCGGAAGACTAGCTTCCAAACGGTTGTCCAGGAGCTATGTAAACGGTTCAAATGGACAAAATACTCTTTGATCTACTGTGTCAAAGTAGACGATTTTCAGTAGCGTTTCCATCATTGTGTAGCTTTGCAGTGTCTCTCTATGTACAGAGTGCTTGAAGCAATTATTGCAGTAGGTTGTATGTGATATTTTTCATGACTACTGGTCCATCTGTTTGTAATCTATTTTTGGCCAAATCTGAACATCAACATTAAGATCAGCTGACACATTTGAGCCTTTGCGGCTTGAGCCTCTCAAAAAAAACTACTCTCCTCTTAACATCACGAAAACCCACAAATTACAAAAAAGGTGGGATCATTAATATATTCGTCTTCCATTTTCTTTGAAAAAGAAGTCGAACCCAATAAGTTAGAATGTAGTGTCGGTAATTAGACTAGAGTAGTCACATGCAATATTGTTCATCATTGTCTGTCCGTCCTTTCCATGTTACATGTACTTGCATTAAGCCTACGGGCAAGAACTCGCAAAAAAACCTTCTGTATCAGAACCTTCTGTATCTGCATAAGAACCTGGGAAATTAAGAATCTTCACTCTGCGTAAGAATAAATACGAGCGCTCCTAAAAGGTTGCGAAGGAGGCTAGTTTTTGACTGTGACTTGGACAGTATTCATGTTTACCTTCTTGGAGGCTAAATGGGCTAGTTTCTTTGCACTCAACTGACTTCTTGCGAATCGTCATGCCCTGAGTCAATAGGTAGCTTGGCTGTTGTAAAGTAGATTCTCCACGAATGCACTGACATGTAACTGGTAACTTAGATGAACGTAATGTATCAGACATTAAGTTTGGTATATGCGTCCTCATTGTTAAAATATCTACCTTCATCATTAACACTACTCCATGCCCTAATTATGTTCGTAGGCTTCAGGATGGAATTTAGATTTTTCATTAACAAAGTAACAAGAATAACAGACAATGTTTCAAGAAGTATAAAACTACCACGATTTTAGAAAAAAATACACAAAAAATAGGTACCTTTCTGTTCCTTAACAGCGGCTGCAGGAGACGCACCAGCCCGTGTAGCCGCCTGAGGCTGGCTGTAGTCGGGATGGGATAATTTTCTCCATTAGTGTTGAGCTTTGGTTCAGATCAAGGTCGGATGATTCAATTACATCTAATGGCCCTTTATGGCTATAATCGTGTTAATGGTAATAATGGCAATGATGTACGTTAGAATGTCTCTAATTTCCTCATGTTAGACACGTGACATTTTGCCGTAATGTCCTAAAGTTGTATACACTTGGTGTCAGAAGGTATCCGTACAAATCGCATAGTTACTCTCTCGGCTTTCAAGCAAAAGGCGAGTGGTACTGTGCTGGACAGTTAAAGTATAAACATTTCATCGGTTGGCTAGTTGTTGTTTTTCCTCAACGGCCGTCTCTTGTGAGGTGGATTTCTGCATTCCTCACAAACAGATCACAAGTCGTGCGATATCACGGAGTGCTATCCACCAGTGCTACGGTGACCTGCGGCCTCCCACAGGGAACCATTCTCGGGCCGCTTATTTTTATTGCATATATCAACAGTGCGGCTTACCATGCTTCTTCAAAGAGATGGAAATTTGTCGATGACTTAAATCTGTTGGACATTCGTAATCCACCCACGGCTACGTCAAACTTGCAGCGTGACTTAACGGACCTCGACAAATGGTCCCACGATCAGCAAATGGTCCTACATCCCGGTAAATGCAAGGTCATGCACATCCAGTTCAGCAGGGTCGCATCAATCCCTCCCCCCCCTCTACCTTAACAACATCGAACTGAAACAGGTGCAGGTGATGAGAATTCTGGGGGTTCTCCTGCAGGCCGACCTGAAGTGGAATGCACATGTAGACCACATTTGTAACAGTGCCAGCCAGCGGCTGTACCTACTTCGGAGACTGAAATACTTTCATGTTCCCAAAGAGGACCTTGTCTCAGTGTATGTGTGTTATGTACGTCCCGTCACGGAATATGCCGCCCCAGTCTGGCACTCTGGCCTCACAAGTGCATTGAGTCAGAAGATTGAGAAAATTCAAAGAAGAGCCGTCAGGATAATCCTGGGGTCAGACTACTCCGGCTACACCGATGCCTGTACCATCCTGCACCTACCTACTCTCCAGGCGCGTCGTAGCAACCTGACTCTGAACTTTGCCACCTCTCTGCTATCATCTGAACTGTACCGCCACTTCCTGCCACCCGTAAGACAGTCAATCAGCAGCCGACGCACGCGGTCGTCGAACAAACTGCACCTTCAACGCTGTAGAACTGACCGTTATAGAAACAGCGCCATACCTCAGATGACCCGTCTGATGAACATTACTTGACTTTACCATCTGTTTACTAGTATATGGCTTTACTACATGTCATTCTGTCTCAAACGAAATAACGCTGATTCCCAGCCTTTAGCACTACGCCGCTCGTTTAACTTCCATTGTTTTTAATATGTATTTATCTTTTACGAATTAATGACTCGTACGTCTTGTAAAGTCAAACTGCAATTCAGTCTGTTGACTGTCACGGTCTGATTGTATTATGTGTGCAATAAATAAACCATTCATCATTATATACTATTTCGTCCAACTTTTCGGCTACCTTCTTCATAAGAACGACGTAACGACTGGTTACCTCGGTTTTAAACCTTGGAGCTTTCTCAAAAAATGCAAACGCTGTGTTGTAAAGAAAGGAACAAGATCAAGATTATGTTGTTTGTAAACTAAATGAGCTTCAAGCGGAAGCCATAAAGGGAAGCTTTTATCACATCCGCACATCAATCTTTGACGGTAGTGGCGTCATTATCGCACGCGATGGGTTTCCAAGTTAGAGACATTCAGGGATCCTTTTAAATGACAGACTACAAAAGTTCAAAGCTTTTTGAAGCGTTTAAATACCATGGACGTAAACTTGTCACCGTAGAGAGAAAATGGAAAATTTCACTTAACCAAGTAAAGATGACAGAAGCCTTTTCACCGGCTTTCATATCATGATTTTTACTTCAGTCCGTTTGTCTGCCATGAGATTAAGGAACATCAGATTGTAATTTCATCAATTATGTATACGATAATCTAACGTAAGTTTCCCGATCCACCCGATACATACATGATTCATCATGCTAACGGAAGAATCGTTGGTAATCCTTGATTCGTGATAGATATCGGTAAAAGAGGATTCCTCTCAAAGGCACCTGATTCTCATACGATGACTCGAAAAGAAGATGAACGTTACAGAACGTTACTGCACGTTCGAAAACCAGCCGTTTCATAACGGTCGGTCTAATATTCCCTGTCGACTGGTTTACCAGTTAATGGCGATCAACCGTTTAAAATCGCGATGATATGATCGTCAACTATATTGGATAATCAGGCGGGTAGAGTGGGTATGGCCGCCAATTGCAAACAGTGCCGTAATAGATGACGGACATGGAATCAATCCTTTATTCTCAGTAAAAACAGGCACCAAAAAGTGTACTACTGCGATTTTTTTTTCGCACTTTCAAATCACTTGCAAATTCAAAACACGACCAAAAACGCCGGGTCTATCAAAACGGAAACCGAAAAACAGACACGGCCGTAGCTTTCACCTTCCTTTTAAAAATCACTTTAAAAAGCTCTTCAGTATTAGCAGACGCACAGGGACACCACTTTGAGCGTGTTAGGTGACGTATTGACCAACCGTTGCATCAGGGCTGACATTTTGCAGCGTGACTTGGGCATTCGCTTAAAGGCAACCAAAGCATTAGGGCCCACAAAATGGAAATTAAAAAGATACTGAAATCTTTATGGTAGTTACATTTACCAACATTGTTTAGCATATTTGAGTACTAACTTCATACTTTGAGCATTTTAAAACGGCGCAAAATCGTGCCGCACGATGATCCTCTTAGTTTCGCGAGCCTACAAAAACTCCGGGCACGATTTTCAGTGAGTTCTCACATCAAAACGACGTCATGATTTTGCATCATGCACATTGCTATACATTGTGATAGTGTTGTTTGAACTTATCGTGTATAGATATGACTAAATAGATCGACTTTCAAAATCCGGTTTTTTGGCCCTAATATTGCCTGGGTTTCCATTAAAAACAGTCCGGAGTAAAATGACAACTTGGGTTAGATGAATTCACATGAAACTCAGGATCGATAAAAAGAGACCCCACCTGAGCATTTTCCTGGCAAAATAGTTGAGATATGTGCAGCATGGACTTACCTAGAGTTGGCAATTCTTAGCATCCGCTGAAAAGACACTGCGGCATATGAAATTTTTCGGGGTAGGGGTGGAAGTGCTGGTGGCGAGATGTCACGCGGCAGTTGAAATGCATTCACCATAGGGACAGTAGGCGTTTACCATTTGTATACTCTTGATAACCTTTTCAATACACTAGTATCCAAAAATTTCCACGAAGAGCTTTTCAACAGAAACTTGGCGCAGGACGGCCCGTGTTAATGGATCACTCGACAGGTGTTTTTCCGCAGGGAGGCGACTGAGATAGAGTTATGTGAAGCTGCAGAAATGGCCCATTATCCGTACCCTGGGAGATGTTCAGATTATCGTCCAAAGATCCTCTTAACATGCTTAAAGGAAACCTAAGCAATATTAGGGCCCGAAGATCGGATATTGAAAGTAGATTTATTTGGTAATTTCTATACATGATTAGTTCAAGCAACACTATCACAAAGTATAGCAACGTCCAAGATTCGAAAATACGACGTTGTTGTGAGGTGTGTTTTTTATAGGCTCGCAAAACTAAGGGAATTGTCGTACTATACGATTTTGCACGGTTTTAAGATTCTCAAAGTAAGAAGTTATTACGCAAATGTGCAAAACAAAGTTAGTAAATGTCACTATATATCTACCATGAAGATTTCAGCATTTCTTTTATTTCCATTTTTTGGCCCTAAAATTTGATTGCCTTTAACAAGGGATAACGGTGGCGACAGCGGTACTAACTAATAGTGGTGAAATAAAATGTTTTCAGATTGGTAATTATAAGAACCAAGAGTTTATAGGCCTATGGTTAATAGAAAGCATTTTCAATGATAGGACATTAACATCAACAGGTTATATATAGTTACACACAATGTCCAGACAATGTAAAAATAAGTCAAAAAGATGTTACCTCCTTGGTTAGTCTTGATGCCAGTGTACTGTGAAGCTTCAGTCAGTTCATCGGTCCACAACTCCTTCCCCCTGTAATAAACTCGCCGCCGGTATGGTCGAACTGGCTAATAAATCTACACCCGTACCCCGCGTGTTGTTATCAATGATGTAGTGGTATACATGAGGGAATAGTTGTTGCATATCTAGTTTGGACTAGTCCATTTCTGTCATGGTGAATAATGTTGGATTTGTGAACTCATTCTTTCTGGTCATGAACTTCGAATTGTCCACTATTTCATCAGTATTTGTAAAGGTTTGGCACATTTCTCATAAGGGATAGGTTTGGAATGGTCCACATTGCAGTTGCAATTCTTGCAATGGGGAATTTTGGGATAGTCGAAGGAGGTGTAATGTCAGTGAATGCACTGAATTTGCTCACAGAGGTTGCAATTCCTGTTTCATTTCACATTCTAGAAGGAGATTACCCTTACTGTGTACAAATAGGTAAATATATCAAAGAATGACATTGTTTAGATCTTAGAACTAGCAGTGTAAGTAATCCGTTAAACTCGACATATTGAAGTATTCATATACTTGCACTTAGGTTAATCATTTTGTATCCCATTGTTTGTTGTTTGCATGCATAGTTGTAGAAGACCTTACGAAAGTCGCTGTACTTTTGTCGTGTCGATAAAGATTTCTGTTTCAAGTTAAGCGATATGGAATCTAATTGGAGCCTAATTTCCAAAAACTAAGACAAATGGAACATTCTCTTCATGTTGAAATTACTTGATTGATATAAATCTCATACTTGTGACGCATGTTTGTTAAAACATGATTATACACTGGTTATGTAAATTTGGACCTCATTGGGCTAACCAATGAAGAGAAGTAAGGCCTACTGAAGAAAAGAAAAATGGTGTGTTAAAGGTAAAGGTACTAAAAAATAATTAGGATCGGTAATGATAATAATAATAATAATGGTTTATTGGTCAGAAACTACCCGTGCAATAGCAGCCAGTGCTGGATTGCTGCAGGGTTTACAATCACATAATGCACAGCAGATAGATACATTTGTGATTACTCCACACTTGCACTTTGTGGAACTGTCGCAAGGGTCTGGGCGCCTGCCATTCGGCGCCAGCAGGTGATCTGAATACGACCTTCCCTAACCGAAGTCAGGTACCCATTCACACCTGGGTGGAGTGAGGAAAGCCGTGTAAAGTGCCTTTCCCAAGGGCAAAACATCGGGGCATATCGGGGTTTCGAACCCGGGACCTCTCTGTTCTGGGCGAAACACCCTACCGATTACGCCACACACGATGCCACAATAGGTAGGTATTCTCTTCTTTGAAAGATTTTGGTCGATGTGTTCCAACAAATTCAAAATAAAACTTGAATGCATCATGATACTGGTAATTTCAGAACCATCTTGTATTTGTAGAGATAAGCACTGTACAAGCAAAGGTATATCATTCCATGGGCTGAACAGAATAGCACAATGTTTAGTGAACATTCCTATATCAACATTTCAAAACCTTAAATCTGTGAACGGAGTGTGAAATACAGGAAGTACGCAAGAAAATATAAAACACTTTTGCTTTGAAGTATACAACTCAGAGGTAATTGAATCTTACCCTGTGT
The DNA here is from genome assembly GCA_035149815.1 of Branchiostoma lanceolatum. Taxonomy (NCBI): domain Eukaryota; kingdom Metazoa; phylum Chordata; class Leptocardii; order Amphioxiformes; family Branchiostomatidae; genus Branchiostoma; species Branchiostoma lanceolatum. Next base: position 18,885,756 of record CM068873.1, read on the forward strand.
CATTGAATTACACACCTAATAGCTGAATCCCAACCTTGTGTCATTGAATGACACACCTAATGGATACTATGTAGCTGAATCTTAGCTTGTGTCATTGAATGACACATCTAAGGGATAGCTATATCTTACCCTGTGTCATAGAATGACACACCAAATGGATACTATGTAGCTGAATCTTAGCTTGTGTCATTGAATGACACACCTAAGGTATCGCTGAATTTACCCTGTGTCATTCAATGACACACCTAATGGATACTATGTAGCTGAATCTTAGCTTGTTTCATTGAATGAGACACCTAAGGGATCGCTGAATCGTACCCTGTGTCATTGAATGACACACCTAAGGGATACAATGTAGCTGAATCTTAGCTTGTGTCATTGAATGACACATCTAAGGGATAGCTAGATCTTACCCTGTGTCATTGAATGACACACCTAAGGGATCGCTGAATCTTACCCTGTGTCATTGAATGACACACCTAAGGGATACTATGTAGCTGAATCTTAGCTTGTGTCATTGAATGAGACACCTAAGGGATCGCTGAATCTTACCCTGTGTCATTGAATGACACACCTAAGGGATACTATGTAGCTGAATCTTAGCTTGTGTCATTGAATGACACACCTGAGGGATTATAAGCTAGATCTTACCCTGTGTCATTGAATGACACACCTAAGGGATCGCTGAATCTTACCATGTGTCATTGAATGACACACCTAAGGGATACTATGTAGCTGAATCTTAGCTTGTGTCATTGAATGACACATCTAAGGGATAGCTAGATCTTACCCTATGCCATAGAATGACACACCTAATGGATACTATGTAGCTGAATCTTAGCTTGTGTCATTGAATGACACACCTAAGGTATCGCTGAATTTACCCTGTGTCATTGAATGGATACTATGTAGCTGAATCTTTAAAGAGGAAGCCTCCACTATAAAATCACCCAATAAATTCGGCTAACATAAACTCCCAGAGTCAGTCTGCTACTGACTGCCGTGGTGTTCACATCGGTGGGGGCCTGGCTAAGACACTGTGACTAACACAAGTTACTCTTCCATACACTGTTGAAATGTAACAGACAGCAGATTAGGAATTGAAGTTGTATCTAAAGAAGTTAGCTTCCCCTAACCCAGAATATAAAGTAATGACAAGATGGCTTTCCATGCTCATACTGGTAATGTGAGTCATGGCTGGCAGTTACATGCACAGTTCTACATGTACATAGCCCCTGTCTGTACTGGACTGATAAATTGATAACCATATTACAAGCCACATTTCTAGAAACACAACTATCAAAGCTTAGTCTACTGTGGGGAAGATATTTTCAAGATATAGATACAATTAGACACTCTGATACTTGAATTCGAAATTTGAACACAAGGTTGGTTTTCCAAAAACTGAAAGTTGCAGATGGTATAAGCCCTGATTATGTAACTTTGTTACATATATCTTGGCCATTCAGCATGGTTTGACAATGTTTCCTTGAAAACCAGTTGAGAAAAATATTTAAATTTGACCAGTACTATATGCAAATCTGCCTGTGCCATTGTTTCAGCTTGTAGACAGTCTGGGATTTTTATGAGTTTATGTAGTTCTGGGGGCCAATTCACCCCTCAAGCTGCTGGGAAGGCCACAGTGGGGAGTACTTCCTTATTGCGGTACCCAGGGTACGCCTGATTCCAGTTTAAGCTTGTTTCATTGAATGACACACCTAAGGGATCGCTGAATCTTACGCTGTGTCATTGAAGGACACACCTAAGGGATACAATGTAGCTGAATCTTAGCTTGTGTCATTGAATGACACATCTAATGGATAGCTAGATCTTACCCTTTGTCATTGAATGACACACCTAAGGGATCGCTGAATCTTACCCTGTGTCATTGAATGACACACCTAAGGGATACTATGTAGCTGAATCTTAGCTTGTGTCATTGAATGACACATCTAAGGGATAGCTAGATCTTACCCTGTGTCATTGAATGACACACCTAATGGATACTATGTAGCTGAATTTTAGCTTGTCCCATTGAATAACACACCTAAGGGATAGCTAAATCTTACCCTGTGTCATTGAATGACACACCTAAGGGATAGTTGAATCTTATCCGGTGTCATTCAATGACACACCTAAGCGGATACTATGTAGCCGAATCTTAGCTTGTGTAATTGAACGACACATCTAGGGATAGCTACATCTTACCCTGTGTCATTGAATGACACACCTAACGGGTATAACGTATACGTAGCTGAATCTTGCCTTGTCTCATTTGATAAGATTGTGTGGTCCCCTTGACCGCGGAAGTTCTGCTTTTAAATTTGACGCTCCGCAAGTGTGGCGTCGTCAAGAAATAGACTGCCGCTCATTATATAGCGGTCACCTTTGGTACTGCAGTTGTGTTTCTTTGTGTTTAGACGTTGTGTGTTGAAACTTGCTACTGCGATTAAGTTTGGCCGCAGAAATCAGCATTTGTCGTTTTGCTCGAGAATTGTAAGAAAGGACAATGAGAAAGAAGGTGTAATGTCCACGAATATATAGGAATGAACACACGGCAAATGTACTGCTACATTTACGTTTATGCATCGAATCTTGCGTACGCAAACTTCGTGCTAGTTTCTGTCTATCTTGATACTTCCGCATACAGTACTGCCACGTTGTCTCAGGTGACCCAAGGAGTTTTGAAAGAGATTGAGCGACCAGGTAGCGGTCCTCAGGTAAAGACGGGTAACACAATCACCGTACACTGTACAGGGAACCTGGTCACCCCTCCCAAGAAATTCTGGAGGTAAGACAAAATCCTTATTTGCCACCATTTGTGCTGTGACACGAGGCTTCCCGAAGCTTCCTTTGTATATCTCCAAGCAGATGTTTGGATTGAATATCGTCATTGACACATTTTTCTGAAGTTTTATATTTACAGTTGCGACATTCCTTTTGAAACATCTGCTAAGAGATTACTCGCAGATGCCAACAATGCATTTATCGTTACTGCAGTGCCTTTGTTAGCGTTTGGCACACAATAGAATTCAAGTTCAAATTTTGTATTTTGAGCCCAGTGTTAATGAATATGATCATTGCAATGTTAATGTTACGAATTTACAATATTGTGTGGATGGGACAATACTGTGTCATTTACATATTTTGCTGAAACACAGTTTTTTTTTTCCAAGTGGCAAAATATAAATAGAGGGATCTGCATGCATTGGGATCTAGATAATGCTAAATTTAGGAAGGCCAGCTTCAGTTTTTCTTTGGTCATGTTTTACAGTTACGTCGATGAAGTGAATCATGTTGACAAAACTGGCATCAAGCCTTTTAAGGGTCTGATTTCAATCATTACGCAGGCCCTCAAATGGTAACCATGGTGGCGTCATTGTCATTGTGTCAGGATGGCTGTACTTACTAGTAAAGGTGCCCTAAGCAAAATTAGGGCACTGAAAGTCACATATTCAAAGTCAATCTTTTTCTGATTTCTATCCATAATTAAAGTTTAGATAACACTATCCCATCGCATATCGACCATCATGGAGCAAAAATGCAATGTCGTTGTGTGGTGGGAACTCATTGAAAATCTGAGCACTTGGAGGCCAGCCATTATTTCAAATCTTCCGAACACCCACGATTCTGACTGATAAGTCCCGAAATAATAATAAATAATCACGTGGTCATGGCTCAATGTGCTTGGGCATTGTGACGTCACCCGGCCGGAAGTTACCGAAAATTGTCGACAGAAAACGGTTACGGCTGGATTCTGGGCTGATTTTTTGGGGGGACCCAATAAATAAAATACTCATTTTGTGGCTTGCCTCTGTGCTATTTTTAAACGCCCAAAGTATGAAATAATGATGCAGATGTGCTAATATGGGGAAGTAAATGTCAATTTCAACTTCACCAAACAGAATTATTTTCCCCAGAATATTTCAAGTTTTACGTACCCCCTGAAATCGCTTAGGGCACCTTTAATCAATGGGGGTCTGCATGGTGGGAAAAGCTATAATTCAACGTTAAGACATGTCTTAGAAGTATTTGGTTAGCGTCATTTGTTGCTTTTATTCCACACATGTTATTTGTTATCCCAAATTTATCTTTCAGTGTTCTTAACAAATTGTTTGTACAATTATATGGCAAACTCAAAAGCCATATTGCCCCGAAGTACGTACTATAGAAACAACGTTAACGTTATGTTGGTGTTCACAGCCTTAGGCTGAAGTATTGCTACGCACCCATTGAATATGTCATGAGATGATCCAATTAACTTGTTCGCATGACCTTTTGTAAGAACAAGTCATGCAATTCACCGTTTTGAAAAGTGTTGCGGGTCCTCCTGAATTTAACTATTATTAAGTGTTCCCGCACTCCAGAATTTAGGTGTGCTATGACCCCCTATGTTATAAATACCCCCTCTCTAGATAATATGATGAAATAAAAACCAATGCCTATTTCAATACACTATTCTCTCTGGTATTAGTTGCATTTTGATTATGGAGTTCTAAATCTAATGCTAGTATGTAAAACACACACACACACACACACACCCCACCAACCCTACCCACTTGGAACAATTCTGCCAGTCCCAATCCTAAATACTGTAGATGTTGACATTTCCGCGCTTGTTTAATGTTCACAGTTTTCATGGTGATCTCTTCATCACAAACTGAAAACCACCACCAAATTGCTTGTTTTGTCTTCTGCCCCCATTGTTTCAACTGATCATGAGAACTTAAAACCACCATGGACACTGACTCCCTACAGTAAATTTAAATCCCTCCAAACCTACTAAATACGGTACTAAAGGCATTTACTTGTGATTTGTTTCTTCCACAGCACCAAGGACCCTGGCCAGAAGCCCTTCACTTTTCAAGTAGGCCTGGGGAAAGTCATTCAGGGTAAGGATTATCATTTGTTCAAAATGACACCAAAATACTATATCACTATATGTATTCAACGAAATGTATTGATTTATACAATTGGAAGCTGACAAGACCCATGTGTAAAATTTCATTCATAGTCTGTGTTAGATCATCCTGTCAACAGTGCACACATTTTTCTATGGCTGACAGGGTCATCCTGTCAATAGCTACTTCTAACATGTAATGTTAAACCAAGCTGATGGGCTGCACGTTACATTACAAAATAATTACATGTTGGAAGTGACTATTGACAGGCTGCAAGGTTTGATATTTTGTTTGAAGGTTCACCAGAAGATTGAAAATTAAAGGGGTTTTACATGTAAGTGAGTTTATGAATTCAAACCCAATGGTTTTACAAAACTACAGTACTGTAAACCTAAATGTAGACCCTATATAATATCTGTATCTGTATCTATATAGCCGGTATAATTACCATTCGGCGTAACACGCCAGCTTCGCAGGCACGCGGCGCGGCAGCAGCTGGTTATATTGCACCAGACGACCTGTCACGTCTAACCTTCGCATATCTAACTGTAGCAAATAAAGGATTGTGTGAAGTGTATAAAAAGTGAATAAGGCTACACAAATCTATTTAAATATTTCCTTGGGGTGTCAGTGAAATATTCTAGTTTAAACATTTTGCAGGAGGTTCAGATGAAAACAGAAGGCTACAGGAGGAAACTTGTGCCTAAATTTCACCTTGACATTGTGTATTACTTAAGCACAGGTTTCTAAATAATGTAACATTTCTATACTGTAGGTTGGGATGAAGGCTGCCTGTCCATGCACAAAGGAGAGATTGCCAAGCTGACCATCGATTCTAAGAAAGGCTACGGGGCCTCAGGCTTTCCAGCTTGGGGATATCCTTTATTGTCATAAAAAATACACAGAAAAGTGTTTTCCTCATTACTGTAAATTTCTTATGTTTGCAGATACTTATTTATTACTTTGCAGTTACTGTAGGAGAGGGAATTTTTTGCTGTGTTTTAAGTTAGTGGGAATAGCTTGGCTGTGGGAGCTTTGATTACTGCGCCAGGTATGGAGTTCCAATTCGTAATTTTCTGCAAAAAGACTTTGGAATAGTTGATAAGCTACAGGGCTCAAAATTCGTTTTTGAGAATAGGTGCACTAATGCGCCTAACTTGAAAATTTAGGTGCACAAAAAGAATTTTGCGTGCATAACATATAATGCAGTTACTGTAGAATATCAGCAAAACTTATTTATACACCCTACTGCCTTTCTTATGAACTGCAATCTCAAATTTAATAGCTATCTTCAAAATGTTTAAGGAATACATCATATCAAAGAAAGTATTACTTTTTGTGATTCCTAAATTTCAAGAATATTCTGTATACAGGTGTACAAGTATACCTCTACCCCATAGCCTACCAAAAATATCTAGGTGCATTCGTGCACCCAAGTCAAAAATTAGGTGCACAGCTCCAATTTTGGGTGCAGAAAGGTGCACATGGACCCAGTATTTCCAGCACTGAGCTATGATATTCTATCTCGAGCTAAAGGACAATGATGAACCCAAAAGTGTCAGAAAAGATTTAGTCCTTATTGTAGGTATAACTATTTTATGTGAATTTGCCTGCTTTTTTGTGGCCTTTCCTTAACCAGCACACGATCACCCCCAACGCTGATCTCATGTTTGAGATTGAAATTCTGGAAATCAACTGAATCCCTGCACATCAGAGATCCAGCCGTCAGTGCAGAAGATCTAGATCTAATTAAACCCATACATAAGTTGCATGTTTAACACATAAACACTAATATTGTAGTTGCTTTCTATCCGACTGGTGAGAAATATAGAATGTGTGCTGTTAATATAGCTTGTAGTGGGACCAATATCCACTAAGTTTTCTTTAATCGATCACATTTCGAACATTCCAAGCAGTATATAACAGAATAACTTTTCACACAATATTATAGAAGTATGAAAAAAATGCAACCTAGAATCCGTTTGTGAAATGAATTTGTGCTTGAGGGATGTTTCTTATAACAAGTTTTCAATAATTGCATGTCCCCAGAATTATTGTAGAAAAGCATATTCTGACAAATAAATTTCAATTTCAAGCGGCGAATCTTTAATCAAATACAATTGTTAGGATTTCGGCAAAACTGACGTAATGATTATGTTTTCTAACTGCATGCCATAATCAGCATGTCTAAAAAAAATGTCATCCTGCAAAATAATAAAAGTCCTGAACCAATGTCATTGTATTATGTACATCAGTTTTACTTTTAATGACTTACATTCGCTGAAGAGAACAGCATGTGAGACTGAGAGATAAATCATGTAAAGCACACAATTGCAGTTTTTAGTTCTACAATTGGAAATTATTAAGTGCTGTGTGATTTTCTGTTCACAATTCCAATTGCACATGTATGTATGAGGACTAGTACAATTACTAGTGCTGCGTACTACTTAAAGTCATCCAGAGCATTTTATGAGGCCTTAAACATAAATAACAAAGCTCCAATTTCTAGTCATTCCAATACATGTAAGTTTCAATAACACCATGCCATTACAATACATATCGACATTAAAATAGCAAGGATACGATGTCGGTGTGTGGTGAGAACTGATAGAAAATCCTGACTGTCCATCACGATGAAATGAGAGAGTGACTGCATGTCCATCAAATATTTGCACCTTTATGTTTTAATTTTGCATTTCTACGTTTTGACGGAGGTGGGCGGGGCTATGGTATCGGTCTATTTACACTAGGCGCGTGAAACTAAAAGATCACCATGTAGCATATTTTTGTACCGTTTTTGAGCACTTTTGATAAGAAATCCGCACACAAATGTGGTAAACAGTGGCATTTAATGTCAATTTCATAAAGATTACAGCAACTAGAATATTTCCAGCTTTCAAGCCTCATAAAATGCTCTGGGTGCCTTTAATGTGGCATCAGAGGTTCAGGTACAGCGCTTTATAATTAAGTTATAACAGCCAGTTAGAGATATGGACAACAATGTTTGCATTACACAGACTACATGCTGTACCTAAAAGATTTAATTAACCTTCTCTGCTGCCTACACAACTCTGCAACCAGAACATATTTGGTGTCAAAATAACCCATTGCAGGAAGAAAGTTAAGGTACTAAATAATTATGAATGGAGGGCAATAGAGGATGAGTGAAGTGTTATACCTGAGATCAATTTCCAATATTGAGACTGAAGGTTTCTTAAAATTACACACGTCATTTTCTTATGATTGGCATTTAAATTCTGCTATAAATTTAAAGCTTTTCCATTACTATACTGCATGGTAAACATAGCGTAGGAATTCCTATTCAATTACTTAATCAATTATTGTCTTCTGAGTCAAGAAAACTAATTTGTGTACACGCTTGTTCTGATGAATTTATCAGAACAAAAATTGTTCATGATTCAAGAGCCTCTTGATATCAGTTATATCTGAGTTGGTTTGAATCCTGATTTGAATTCTAATCCTGAGTTATGCTTCTCAAGCATCAATTTTGTAGCAAAATTTTCTATGGGGCACCTTTCATTCAAATTTTCATTTTGGGTCATCCCTTACTAAAATCTTTCTCATTTTTCTTACCTATATCCACTCCCCTCATGTACAAAACCAAACATTTTGGGTTCCCAATACTCAAATTTAGTGTAACTTGTCCCCTTGCTGTGCTGTGTCAGTATGGTTTGTTGCTAGTTGACCTATGGGATCTGCAGCACACTGGCACCAGCAGCTGGAGTGGTGATGAAGAATGTGGGCTTTCCTGTGTATTTTTCCTGTAAGAGAGACAATGAAAAGTTTATCAGACTTTTAAACATGCAGATAGTGGTTAATACTAATGGGAAGGTTATTCTAACCTTGATGTGACTGATGGTGTCCTGTACAGCTGTGGCTGATAGCAGGGTGACAGTACAGCCACCAAACCCTCCCCTGGACCTGTACACACCAGTAAAGTGACATTAGGAGGGTTAATACTAACCTTGATTTGACTGATGGTGTCCTGTACAGCTGTAGCTGACAGCAGGGTGACAGTACAGCCACCAAACCCTCCTCCAGTCATCCTGGACCCGTACACACCAGTACAGTAACACTGGGAGGGTTAATACTAACCTTGATGTGACTGATGGTGTCCTGTACAGCTGTAGCTGACAGCAGGGTGACAGTACAGCCACCAAACCCTCCTCCAGTCATCCTGGACCCGTACACACCAGTACAGTAACACTGGGAGGGTTAATACTAACCTTGATGTGACTGATGGTGTCCTGTACAGCTGTAGCTGACAGCAGGGTGACAGTACAGCCACCAAACCCTCCCCCAGTCATCCTGGACCCGTACACACCCGTACACTCGATGGCAGCAGACACTAAGGTGTCCAACTCTGCACAGCTCACCTCATAGTCATCCCTAAAGAACCAATACAAAAGCACATTACACAGTGAATGCAAATAATCAAAATGCACACAGACATAACCCTTGAAATTATCTAGCAAACTTAGCAGGCTGTATGGGTCTTCGGCTTTTTCCTGATGGCATTGTAACTGTGGGGTTCAAGCACCTCCAACTGACCAGTCTAACTGGTCTAGACCCTTCAGCCTAGTCGTTAAAGCGTGTGGCCTGTGGACTGGCGGGCCCGGGTTTCGCCTCTAGTGTTTCACTCGGGGGAGTAGTGTAACAGTGGGGTTTAGGTTCAACTGATCGAGACCTTTTAGCCTACTACTGTTACAGTAGTATTAGTTAAGTGTTTAAGGCGGGCCTGGGCGGGCTGTGGACTGGCGGGCCCGTGTTCGATCCTTGGGGGCCAGTAGTCTCTCTCAACTCACCTCTAGTGTTTCAGCATATCAGTTCTATTATAGATCCACAATTAACCTTCTCCCTACTGTTTAAGCATGTACCAACAGATCATTTCAGCAGGATGAAGATTAAACACTTTATGCTATTGCCAGTAGTCTAAGCTTTTACTGACCTAAGTGAGCTATGACTCTCCACCATCAGTTTCCCAAACTTGTCGTAATCTCGTGCTCGAAGGGCGTCGGCAGCCTCCGTCGTGCGGCGGATCTCCCCGATGACATGGCGAGCACGACACAGAACCTCGGGTTTGAACTTGTCCTTGTGAGCTGAGGGAAAAACATTGGATTTGACAACTTCCTTTAAAACTGCAGATAAGATATAATTTGGAGTGCTTGCGATAAGAGGGGCTTTCATTTTTCAGTGAGTATGTTTTCTAACTAAGAGAAGTATTATCATTAAACTTTACAGTTAATGTCTTTTGATTTTTACATTAACATAATGCCTTGCCAGTGATCTATATATAACCTTCAGTCATAAACCACTGAATGAGCGAAGGTTTATGAGTTGGTTATAAATAGGTCACTAGACAGACATTATGCCACCATTATGTCACATATTGTGTCATGTTATCATCACTTTTTCATTGCCAATTCTGACTGATACTTACAGTGTTGAAAAAGTTGAAATCCAATTTTAGTGTCATGATTGGATCACACATTTGCAGTATTGAGTATAAAGTAATGCCATAATTGATTATACATGTATATTTAGTAATCATTATGCTGAAGTATCAAGCTTGATATGATTTCAGTAAATCACTCATCATGCAAAATTTAAAAAAAATGATTTAATCAAACAATGAGGAAAAGAACTACAAGACAAGTGTGCTTATCATAAACATAACACAAGACTACAGCACCAGTATTACACATGAAATATTCTGGTTAATAATGAAAAACAAAGTTGAAACCTTCCAAGTTGTCCATTGTAGCTTCTCTCAGACTTTTCTTGCCCAGGATTTTGGCGGCCTCCTCGCACTGTCTCCTCCTGGTAGGGTACTCACTCCCTGTCAGCTCGTGACGCACGTTGGAGTTCGTTACCATGACAACCACATCGGGATTGTCCAGCGGAACCAGCTCAGCATCCATCGACCTATTACGTTACAGAGGTTGGGTATGAGAGAATAGTGACTTTGATTACATGACAAAAACAAGTATATATATGATTTTGTTGTACAATCTTCCGACACGTTCTCTCATCCTAATAGGGCTCCTGTCTGCATCAACACAGAATGTCAAAAATTACGGTCCACCACAAATGGCCTCGTTTGATGAGACGGATCAATTCAGTGTGCTAAATATATATCATCAAGCAAAAGCACTTAAGGTGGGGTACAGGCCAGGCATGCGGCAGCACTTCTGGGGTGTCTTGAAAATACTATATGGTGTTACTTGTGGCTCTTGATTTTTTTTCTCCAAGTACCTCTGTGCAAGACAATAATTTGTGCAAATTTTTATGACGTCATGATGACGTCATCAACAATTACAGGGCCACGCCCCTTTTTACAAAAGTGTTTTTTCCTTGCTAACGATCCAATGTACAAAGCTAATATTTTAGGGACAGATGCATAATAATGCCATTGGTCAATACACGGGCTCCTTTTTTGATATCTTTTTAAATTAATTTTTGGTGAATTTTTTTCAATAATCTTATGAGAACCTCCTTCTGTGGGCCCTCACACATTATCAAACTATCAAAATGCTTATGCCACCCGTGAGAGGCAAGATCAGGTGGTAAACCCCAGAACAGCATTTCTTTTTCTGCCCTATCATATACAGTTTTGTCAAACTTTTGCTTTTAAAATCATGCTGTAGAGGTAGTATTAATAAAATTGGCATCTACTAATCGTAAAATGACCCCAAATCGCCATTATTTGTTTTTTTTCCCAATCACGCAAGCGCTAACAGTGACATACGGGTCAATAACCTTTGCAAACACACTATCTGACAGTCAGAGCAGTGTTTACAGCCAGGCCAGAGAATTCAGCTTTCCAGAGGGAGGGAGGGAATAGCCAAAATGGAGGCTCCTGATTGGTCAAGCTGTTCCAAAAGGTATCGGCACCCAGCCAGGACGTTGGAAACTGCAACTTTGCCCTTGAAGTTTATGGTAAACTGATAACCTATGTAGGAAAATGATGCCAGATAATGAAAATAGACCTATACATCTAACAAATCAAATGGTTATTTTGTCTAAATATTTTTGTTGAAAATGTGCTGCCGCATGCCAGTACCCCACCTTAATATCATATGTACATATCTGTGACAGAACATGTCCTTGGTACTGAACTGAGTATCACCAACTAGCACATATCTGTGACAGGACCTCTCCTTGATACTGAACTATCAACAACTGGTACATATCTGTGACATGACATGTCCTTGGTACTGAACTGAGTATCACCAACTAATACATTTCTGTGACAGAACATGTCCTTGGTACTGGACTATCACAAACTATTACATATATGTGACAGGACCTATCCTTGATACTGAACAGAGTATCACCAGCTATTACATATCTGTGACAGGACCTATTAAACAAGATGAGCAACTATTTGGTAATACAAGTATAAGATGGTATCACACAAAAGAAAATCTATTACTTACATGTATCCCATACATGCAAAGTACATGTACAATTATATATCATGCATGTATCTTACTGTTTTTGTAACTATAACAAAACTATAAAAAATAACTGAAATATTAATCTTTGGATTCTTCAGGTTCTACAATTATTATAAGGGCTTTTAAAAGTGGCATTGAATATGGTCTAGTCACAGTGGCTAAACTAGCGAACATGAGATCGAGAGGTCATGGGTTTGATCATCCTGGCATTCCTGGATAGATGTTGTGTACACTTTACAGGACTTTCCTGTCGGAATGGGTACTGCAGGGGTTAATCTAAATCAGGAAAGAGGGGCGCTGCGCCCCCCTTGTTTCAGCACCCCCTTGTCGAATTCAGATTTTAGCTTAATATCCAGCACATATCCTTCCCTCAGCGATTGATTCTTCTATAAATACATAGAATTCGCTCCCTCGCCTGTGTGTGCTCCCTCTTGTTCAATTTTTCTAGAAAACCCCCTGGGTACTGGATTTTGTTTGGGAGGTAGAACTAAAAGGTTGGTGGAGAGAGAGTAACACACAAAATCTGCCAACAAAATTTGAGAAATGCTGAGATTGTACACTTGACCTGAAGTCCATTGAAATGCAAATCAAGGATACCAATATAGCAGTCTGTATCAGAGCCCACTAACTCTTCTTCATTGATATGGAAAATTAATGAAAACACTAACCTACAGTCCAGCAGTAGAGCATGTCCCTCCTTCCCCATGACTGAGATGAACTGGTCCATGATGCCACAGGGCATGCCTGGGAACTCATGTTCAGCCTTCTGACAGGCCAGGGCCTTCTCCTTCAGACTGACAGGGGAGTTCTGAAACAACACAACTTCTTATCAACCTGTCAAATGTTCTAGAGCATTAGCATGCACACTATTAGATAGATTGCCTGTACTGTTATTCATATATTAGATTAGTTTGTTAAAATTGTTAGATATTAATAATAGTCATAAGTCACTTGTTATGTAATAGTACAATGTCATGTAACTATCTACAAGTTGCCGTACATTGTACCTGTTGCAATTGTCGCATAATAAAGTTCTTCTATTTCAATTTCATAATCCTGCCAGGTACCTTAAGACTTGAAAAGAAATGGTGAATTTGAGAAAAGTTAACTCTTTTTACAAACATTTATACTAGTCACTCCATTACTTCTTGTTTCTACATGTAACACCACCACCTGGATTTGGTGTTAAACTGACGTTTTGGGGTCCTTACCCCATATTACCTGGTCCCAAGGAGTAAAAAGTGGGTTAAAAAGAAAAATTCGATGACTTTTCCCTCCTTTTCACCCCCCTCTCGATTTTGGGTGAGGACTCCCAAAACGTCAGTTTTTACCTCAAACCCAGTTGGAAGTGTAATCATGGACAAAGTCAATGGCCATTCCATCATCTTTGCAAAATTTGAACATCTACTAGTATTAATATGAAAAACTGTAAGAATTAGGTTGAATCCCACCTGTGGGTTGAGCTGTTCCAGGAATGTGTAAGTTGCCACTTCCAGGGAGGCCGAGCTGGACAGACCCCCACCCAGGGGCACCGAGGACGCCAACACAGCGTCAAAGGAACAAACTTCACCTAGAAACAGGAACAGGATTCTATGGTTAAATAGTAGCCTGAGTTTACACATACAAGCTCTCTGGCAGAGGTTAATGACCCCCTCACCTAGGGGGTGGTTACAGTCGGGCCAGCCACTAGGAGCGCCATCTGGATCAAATTCAGTGGATCCTAGGGCCTGAGTTCGATCCTAGGGGTTGACTCTAGCTCGGACATGTTGTAAGGGATTGCATTCGTCATTTTGGGCGGCCCCGTGTATGAGGGAGCTTCAGGCATTAGCCTCAAGTGTCAAACTTCTGCAAGTAAAAGAACCCAACACACTCATCGAGAAGAGTAGGGGTGACTTGTGTGCTTGGCCCAAAACGCGAGCCGTAGCGAAGCCGCATTGCACAACCACTAGCTACTTGAAAAAGCATCAATTCATGCATATGCTTCACCTCAAATGAGGATGCCTTGAAACGAAAAACAGGTACAGTACAAACCTGTACATTCATGTTCTGGTATCTATATAGCTAGGACTACACCTAGTAAATAACTTTCACTGCATTGTACCTCCAAGGTACTGGACACCAGTATACACATTCCCAATAGTATTATAGTACTTTATACTACAAACTGTACTGAAACTAATACCTTTGAAATTGGCGACCACACCCTTGACGTAGTTTGCCCAGGCAGGTTTACCGGGCTTGAGAGGGTGGGCGGGGCTGGGTACGGGGAACTCAACCTGTTTGGGTTCATCAGCGTCCTGAGCTGTGGTGACGACACGGCACACACCACTGTCTGTCTTCTTACCAACAACGACTGTCACCATGGGGAGGGCCTGTCAAGCATAAACAACAATGGTTAGCATATGAAGGGCCTGTCAATCATAAACAACGATTATAATGGAGAGGGCCTGTCAATCATAAACAACAACTGTCACCATGGGGAGGGCCTGTCAGTCATAAACTACAACAAAAGTTAGCACAGGAAGGGCCTGTCAATCATAAACAACAATAATAGTTAGCAAAGGAAGGGCCTGTCAATCATAAACAACAATAATAGTTAGCAAAGGAAGGGCCTGTCAATCATAAACAACAATAATAGTTAGCAAAGGAAGGGCCTGTCAATCATAAACAACAATAATAGTTAGCAAAGGAAGGGCCTGTCAATCATAAACAACAATAATAGTTAGCAAAGGAAGGGCCTGTCAATCATAAACAACAATAATAGTTAGCAAAGGAAGGGCCTGTCAATCATAAAACAACAACAACGATTATCATGGGGAGGGCCTGTCAATGATAAACAACAACAATGGTCACCATGGGAAGGGCTTGTCAATCATAAAAAAACAACAACAATTACTTAGGTTAGCATAGGAAGGTCCTGTCAAACATTAACATCAACAACTGTCACCATGGGGAGGGTCTGTCATTCGTAAACAACAACAACCATTGTAGGGGCCTGTCAATCATAAACAAGTACATAACTGTCACCATAGGAATGGCCTGTCAATTATGAGAAGCATGGAAATATTTATTTACTTATATTTATTTTATAACACATATCTATGCATACAGACAGCCAAGTGGATACAAATGGATTAACCTAATATATACATGAATGTTCTATATGAATAGATATGAGTAAATCAAAATGTTGAGTCCAATGTATCATTTACTCAATTGGTTTCAAGGTCTACACATTCTTTGATATATTGACTTATTTGTACATGGTAAGGGTTATCTCCCCGAGAATTTAGTTCATCTATCTATCAAATGGAATGTGTCAGATTCTTTTAAACAAACAGAAAGAAAGGTGAACAGCTTTAAAACAATCACAATGTGAAAGGCCTGTTTACCCAATGGATGTAATTATAAACAATACCAATGCAATCAGAGAATGCAGACTTATTAAGCTCTTTCCCATACAGGAGTGCCTTAGCACATGGGGTGTACTGTCAATGCTCTTTGCTCAATTCAGAAAGACAGCAGCTATGTTTTATACTAAAACCTAATATAATACTTAGCTGTTGTCTTTTTTAAATTAGATTTGGCAAGCTAAATTGGGACCCATTATGATATACATAAAATGAACACAATGCATACAGGTGCGCACAAACACACACAAACACATGTATTCACAGACACACAGAAATACATATGCACATTCACACACACATACATTTACACACACACACGCACACACACACACAGACACACTAAGACACATACGCACACAGAAATATAGTAAAATGTCAGTATAGTGGGAGAGTATAGTTTCTGTGTGTGTTTGGGTCTCAGTGTGTGTGTCTGTATGTATGTATGAGTCTTTGTATAATCTATAACCTATTATCTAGAGGCTTTGCAAAAAAAAGCTGGCCCTGTCTACCTGGCCTGTCTGCCCTGACTGTCTTCCCTTTTTGAGCCCCAAGGGCATGCATGGGGGATTTTGCATCTGATTGAATTTTCTTGAAGAAAAACTGGGTCAGTCGGTGGGCTGAATAGACGACAACAAAAAGCTAATTGTGCTGTTGGTAAACCCCAGGAGTGTCAGGCATCTGTTGTGAATTAGCTGTTGTGACCAAGGAGGTTATATCTATAACCTCCTTGTTGTGACAAACAAAGGTCCTATATATTGTTGTCTGGCTCATTTCCTACCAGTTTCTTTGTTTCCTTGGTATTTACCTTCAACTTCAACTTTGTTTAACATTTCAGGTACATTTTATTGTATACATGTACCTGTATACAATGTACAGGGCCAGCTTTTTCCGCGAACCCATGATCTATAGATTCAGTTGTGATACTATTCAGACAGACCTATTGTATCATTGTCAATAATTAACTTTCCACCAATAAATTGGCTACCTTAACAATTCAAAGGAATGTAGCACAAACCACGGGACGTGACTGATTGAAGTTGAACGTTGTATATCCGGTTAATCTATAACCATTAACGTTACCCACCCCTTTATGAGTTTTCAAAGCACATTCCAAACTTTCCTGGTAACGTAGGATACATAATTTGTAGACGTGTCGTTTTAAATTACTTCTATAATACGTTTAAGTCTTTTAGATGTACATTTTCTTACGATCCCTCAAATCTACGGTCGATCTAGCGTTAGTAAAAGCAAAATCAAAGGCAGCAAAACTTTACCAAAGTTTAGCAAAACAATTGTTAAACTTTGGATCTCATTGCACGATTTCATGTATGATTTACCATGGGAAAAACAAAGCCCTCGTTGTAGTCTGTGTGTTCTCCGATCAGATTGACCCTTCCTGGACCGCATACTGCAACCGTGGGCTTCTCTTTGTAGTGGTCAGTGAAGGTGGACACAGCTCTGGCCACCAGTTCGGCCGCGGACTCCACTCTGGTCACCATGTTGTTGTCTCTCTGTGAACAGCTGATCGCAGGAAGGGGGCGTGGTCATAGTACAATGCATCACGGGATGGATTTAAAGGCGGGAGATTTGAAATTGATTTTGAGAAGGATTTTGCTCGTTATAGGATTTGATCGTCCTTCGAGTTGGGGTTGGCGGAAAAACCTATCCGGTCCGGACAACAGAAAAAAGCTGCCCTGTCTGAAAAAAAGGCTCTGCATGGGGTGTGAGTGTATGTCTGCCCTACATAGAATTTGAGACACCAATTAACGCTGAACATGTGATTTATCGACAACTACATGTATTGTGATTTCACCTTTAATTGTAGCTGGTATGCTTTTATCCAACATTAACCGTTAATTCAACATTATACGCAATTCATCGTTAAGTGCTACTGATATATACTTTGTAAGGCGTCAAGCCAAATTGCCCTATGAAAAGTCACTATGTGCAAATGTACATGTATACAGAGCGTCTGCTGATCTTGGTATCCGAAACTATAACTGTAATATTTGGCTCTCGAAATGCAGGAAACAGCATCTGAACAGTAAGAGCTGGATATCCGGACCGGACGGATATACTGTAAATGCATTTAAGTTTTATTTCGTGGTAGGGAGAAAATGGAGTGATCGTGGTGGTTTAAAGGTCGCGTTTGAAACAATAGTAGCGCTACAGTCATAGGTGGGCAAAAAGTTCCACGGTAGTTTTAAGTTCGCCCTGAAAGTTCACCGCGAAAACCGCCAACATAAAACCACCGCGAACATTTCTGCATTTCCAGTATTTGATGCACTCACACCAGGAACGACCCCTACTCTGTTATAAGTGTGGTGGGTTCTTTTACGTGCTCCGACATGTTACCTCCATTTAACATCATATCCGTTAGACATCCCTAACCTGACAGTGTGTGAAGTGAGTAATTAGTCGTCTTTCTACACAACGTCAACGGTCAACGTGATATGCCTGGGGATTCAAACTCAAGACCTCTGGTCCAATCACCCTGCCATTATGTTCATAAAGTTTCTCACTTCAGAGAATCAACAAAAGCTTTTTGATAGTTCTGCATTGGGTAACAGTCTGTGTGCACTGTATCAAACCCCCTTCAGATACGGTATCTGACGGGGTATGTTTATTTTTTATCATAATAATCAAATACACTACTGAAAAACAGGGAATGTGCCAGAGAGAGATGCATATGATACCATTAATCATTATAGATATGTATATTACTATCTGTATCTGTACATAGCCGGTATAACCGCCCTTCGGCCTAACACACCAGCTAATTATATTGTATTGATTTGTTTATATATGGTGGTCCATTCATATTGTGAAAAACACTGGTCACTTTAGAACTGTCAAATGTTACAGAGTTAAGGCCACACCAATTTAAAAATGCTAGATTGGAAAATCAACATGAAAACAGAATCTCAGAGGAAAGTTTGTACTTTGGTGCACATAGTTTCAGGGAGTGAACAGGGTCTGGTGCAAGTTTTTACCCCAGCTTTCTGTTTTTTGATGTCCTTGTGCTAAAATCTACCCAAAAAAGGTGTTAACCAAGAAATTAAGATGGTGTGGCCTAAAGGTTAGGATTTCCCACAATGGTATTGCCATTTGGGTGCATTAACACGACAAGAGATAACAAACAACAGTATCCACTAGTTGCTTCTCTTTTATTTAATCTATAAGAAAATAGATTAGGGGCAGTGTTATATATGACTATTCTCCTATCAAAACTGAAGTGTTAAGTGAAGTACCAATAAATCCTCAAAGTCTGAGTAACAACAGAGGTGTAGAAATTCATCTGGTTAAAATTAGCCATGTTCATTTTTATCAAAACATGATTTTCTGACTTTCATTAAAAAGTTGCAAACTGCTTTTTTTCTAAAAATACACGATACTACATGAAGTCAGCTACAGTCTACTACGATTATATATAAATCAGACCCATACATGGTCATGATCATGTAAAAATGAATATATGTGATAACGTATAAAAAAACAGAATGATGTTAAAATATTAATCATACAGAACATACATTTTGATATAATGTAAAAAATGAATCTATGTGATTCCATTAACAAAAGTTCTGTTGAGAAGACACTAGGCTGTAAGTGCACACAGTGATTTAAAACAATCAGTTCCTTTGGCTTACTAATATAGCTAGAAGTGGGAAATTGTGAAGACTCTTTGATGCAGTAACTTCAGTTTGACCTGACACATGTGCCTGCTGGGACAGCCTTGTGGTACAGATTTGGCACTGAACACATTCAAGGTATAAGGTAGTAGAACCGTTTTACTTTTTGAATCAGCCAAAAGTTGCAAACTGCTTTCACATTTTTTTTAAAGATACAAGATACTAAAAGTCTGCTACAGTCTGCTACGATTACATCCAAATCAGGCCCATACATGTATATGGTCATGATCATATAAAATATCAATTCACAATAATGTAAAAATATTCATTTTGATAAAATGTGTTTCCTCAATTAGTACTGAACAAAGGTTAGGTAGCACTTTGTAAGAGTATTTCCCTATTTGGTACTGAACAAGAGGTATTATGTAGTAGAGCCGTTTTACTTTTTGAATCAGCCAAAAGTTGCAAACTGCTTTCACATTTTTTTTTAAAGATACAAGATACTTTAGTCTGCTACAGTCTGCTGCGATTACATCCAAATCAGGGCCCTATATGGTCATGATCAGATAAGATATCAATACATGACAATGTAAAAATACTCATCATACAGAAATTACATTTTGATAAAATGTATTTTCCTCATTTTGTACTGAACAGTTTAGGAAGCACTTTGTAAGAGTATTTCCTATCTTGTAACATGAGGTTTAATAATAGGTAGTACTTTGTAAGAGTATTTCCCTATTTTGTATGTAACACGAGGTTATGTAGTACTCTGTAAGAGTATTTCCCCATCACAGGAAGTGAAGAAGGTGTGAAGTCTCTTGGACACCTCTGGACCGATTCGCCTGCAGGTGGCCAACACACCGTCTCCCCTCCTCACCTTAAGGAAAAAAGAGAAAATCTTAATTACAACATTGTCTTATACTTCGGTCCCATTTCCAATCTTGGGACCGGCCGGGCAGCTTGTGGGATGCGATGCAGCTTTGCTACGGCTCGCATTTTTGGCCAAACACACCGGGTCGCCCCTACTCTTCTCCATAAGTGTGTTGGGTTCTTTTACGTGCAGAGGTTTGACGCTTGAGGCTAATGCCCGAATCTCTCTCACACACGGGGCCACTGTCCGAAATGACGAATGCAATCCCTTACAACATGTCTGAGCCGGAGCTGTCTGAATGCAATCCCTTACAACATGTCTGAGCCGGAGCTGTCTGAATGCAATCCCTTACAACATGTCCAAGCTCGAGGATCAAACCCGGGCCCTAGGATTCATGGAATTTGATCCAGATCGTGAAGAAGCGGGGTTGCGTTACCACTTGCGCCACGGGGCATGTCTATGGGATGTGAAAGACATCAAAAGACATAAAACCTTTTAAAAAAATACCCCTAACCATACATAGTGTAATCTCTTGACATATTTGTATGCATTTTGTATGTTTCGTTTTTGCAAACAGCCGAGCCTGAGATTGGAAATGGGACCAAAGCATTACAAGGACCTTATTTTTTTGTAAAAAAACAGAGTATACTCAATGCAAGTTGAGTCTTTATATTTCTTACCGTGATGTCTTTAAGGAGCAATTGTGCCTCTTGCTCTGTAGAACACCTTTGATATGCCTGTAAAAAAGGAGGATTCAATAGATTAATCTCTTTTATGGCAGCAAGTTGGGGCAGTTAACAACATGTTCATCAGAGTGGATTAAAACTTCCTTCTCTGGTTATATTAATACATAATTATTCTTGATTTGTTAACTGTAACTTTATTCTAGCTAATCTAACGGTCACTTGTTAAGTTTTATCATAGCAAATATTTGATCATTAACATTTGAGACAGTGAAGTTTTGTTCCCACTGTGAAAATGAAGTGCTGACTGACCTACTCCATTGTTCCACAACCACTGTATTTTCCTGCCACTATTTCAAAGTGATATACAGTAAACTGTGCGGGGTAGATTTGAGGCACTTCTGAAGTGCCTAGAGGGCTGCCAAAAGCATTGAAACGTACACTGAAACAACTTCAAGGCTTCATTGAAAGTGCTTTACCAAACTTCAATCTTAAAAATTCTTCTCCACTGGAAAGTCAGAAGGGTCTAGGTAATAACCATGCAAAGAAAACAGACTGTTGGAACAAAATGGAGGAACAGCGTCATGGACATCCATGCAACCAGGGTGACAAGATGATGATGAATGTTCTACTTCTCTATGTCATACCTGGGCCGCGAAAACGTTTGATACAGATGTTACAGACCGGGTGATAACTTTTGGTTATCACACACTCAGGCTCCATAGAATATCTAGGATGCACTTTTCTCAACTTAAGCCGCAATTCGCATTGAAATGTGTGTTTTCTCGGGTGGGTATGACATAGATAAAGTACAACACGGTGTATTCCACATCACACTCGGTCCAAGCCCTCCCGTGGGTTGGACCGCCCTCTGGCCTACAGGCGATCCTACAGTACCTGTGGTTGGGCTGGAACCTCGGATGATACGAAATACCCCATGTTGTATGATTTTATAAATTTGACTTTCAGGAGCATGACCTTACAAAGCATGACCTTAATCCTTAAACCTATAGGTACAGTGGCTAGGTGCCAATTGTTACCTGAAGCAGCAGCTGTGGTGAGGGGTACTCGGCCACAATGGCTGCAGACATCTCAGGACTGACGTTCCTCATCTGCTGGATGTGTTTTGACCACACCTTCAGCAGGCCACGCCCGTCCTTATCCACCTTCACACTGCTACCGCTCGTCTCAATGTGAAATGAGAAGCTTGATTGTTCTCTGAGCCGTCTATGGTCAAAAAGAAATTGAAGCATGAGGAAAATTACATACACATGTTATCATCTCCTACCTGCCCCTGGGTAGGCCTAGCCATGTAGGCACAGCTTGAAATACTGGGTGCGTGTGTAATATAGTGCATATCAAATATGTGTAAGCAGATGTGTGTAGGCAGAGGACTCCTTTTAGCTTACTGAGAAATGGAAAAAGAGTATGACTAAGGATGTGCAAGGCCGTGCAATACGGCACAAGGTTATCCATTCCCCCTGAGACTTGCTACTTCCTTCGTCATGTCCCTTTGTGATTTGTCTTGTGACTCAGTCTGTCAGGGAAGATATCTAGTGTCACATATAAAATGACTAACCGAGTGTGTTAAGCAAGACGGACTGGGATTAAGGATAGAGAGGAGAGGACATGCAGAGTGACTTGGAATAAATATCTTTCCCATCGGCCACGGCAACAACTGGAGCCTGTCTTCACTTTCCACCAGAGAAACTCTCTCTGCTATTTCCTTCAACACGTGTGCACCTTGGTGCACCCAAAATTGGAGCTGTGCACCTAATTTTGGAGTATGGGTGCACCAGTGCACCTACAATGTACATGTAGATATTATTATAAAGGTGCTATTCTACACTAGTGTACAGCATGTTCTTGAAATCTAGCAAAAATATACAAATTCGATTTTTTTGAACATTGATTTATGTCATACCTGGGCCTGATATGGGTGTTCCGGACCGTGTGATAACTAGCCGTTTAACATAGGGTTCTAGAGTTGTATCACACAGGCTTCCATAGAATATTTCGAATACATTTCGAGCATGCCGCTTGCGCCGCCGTCGAAACTGCGAATAGCGGATTCGGAGGTTAGAATCAATGTTGTTACAGTTTTGTGTTCGAGGACACAAAACTCCCTCAATTTCGCATTGAAATGTGTTTTTTCGGGTGGGTATGACATAAATAAATACAGCACGGTGTACTCCGCAACACCCTCGGTCCCAGCCCTCCCGCGGGTCGGATCGCCCTCCGGCCTAGGGCGATCTGACCCTAAAATAATTTTCATTTTAATTTGAAAAAAAAAAACACCCACAAAGTACATAACACTTCAATGTAATCTTGGTGAATTGTAATTCTTAAAACAACATTTTACTGTGCTGCTTACTTGAACGGGGCTTCTGCCACAGCTTTGGAGTACATCCTCACTAAGTCAGCCATCTTCTGTGGTTCCTGCAACAGCTTAACATTGACACTTTGCCACAACTGGAGATCCACCAGAACCTGAGAACACAACATGGCTATCAGTTAACATACAATGTTTTAAGAATGCCTGAATATTTCTAAAAAGTTTATTTGCCCAAAACAAGTGTTTGAACTCAAATCTGATACAGAAAACAGATTGAAGTAACTGTTGCTTTGTACAGATCAAGGGTTTTTTTGTGGCAGATTTGAGTAATCATAGTCTAAGACATTTTATTCTATGCCATAACACCATATTTCGGAAAAAGGCTGCAATGCAAGATCTCTATCCTAACTTAGCATTAACAATGTATGGTAACGTTCCTTTTCAGTTATAATGCTCATTTTTCTGGCAGAATTTGGAAATACAAATTAAAGAGAATTAAAAATATTCCATACAAATCAACAAATCAATGTCTTTCATTACCTCATCGACATCCCTTCTTGAAATGTTACGTTCTTTCTTCCTTTTCTTTTTCTTCTTCTCCTTGCTGTCCTCAGTCATCACATTGTTGTTTAGGGCGCTGAAACACAAAACGAAATGTTCATCATTTGATCTTAAAGTATTTTTCAAAAAAGTTCTATACTGTTCAAAAGTGTAGTACCTTTTTTTAGTTATTTAAGTACGCACAGACAAATTTGTAGAATGTAAAGTCTAAAACCTCAAATAAAGTATTTCTCCACTGATCTTGAACACATTTTGAGCAGGATAAATTCAAATTTATTGCCTTCCTTCTCTTTTCTCCAGGTAATTTTGCTAAAATCAAGGACGCAAGCGGTAACAGAACTCTGCTGCTTTGCCATCTGGATCAAATTCCGTGGATCCTAGGGACCAAGTTCGATCCTAGGGGCCAACACCAGCTCAGACATGTTGTAAGGGATTGCATTCGTCATTTCGGATGGTGACGTGAAGCCGGCGGCCCCGTGTATGAGGAAGCTTCAGGCATTTAAGCCTCAAGCGTCAAGCCTCTGCACGTAAAAGAACCAACACACTTAACAAGAAGAGTAGGAGTGACCCGGTGTGCTTGACCAAAAACAAGAGCTCCTCTGTGAAAAGGAAATAGCAAGACGCCGTCTGAGACGGCGTTTTGCCGTCTGATACGTCGTCTTGCCCGTCTTAGCCGTCTTAGCACGTTGCGTGTCCGCCCCAGCCGTTTTAACCGTTTCATATCCAGACGCCCAGACGGCATACCACTCGTCTCAAACGCCTGGCGGCCCGTCTCGGCCGTTGCTGTCATTGCCGGCGACGGCGTAAGGGGTCGCAGGCAATGATTACCACATGGAAAGCTGTTTCCAGAGAGGTCCGTGAACCAGCGCCCTCTGACGGAACCAGCCGTGAGCTTTTTTAAGCGTTGCCGCGTTGCATATTTCTTGCTTTGGGCATCCAAAACAACGTGCTTATATATATTGCCGGGCGGTGGATTTATGCTCTGAGTATAGCATTATCACATCAGCATGGAATTAACCAAAGCAAGCCTGCCCTGCATAGTAACAAAGATAACCTTTCCATGTCGACTATATTCCTTCAACATCTTGATCATATGTGCGCCGCAACTTCCATATCAACCAATGCTTTGTTGACGTTGCGGCGAGTTGCCCCGCGTGACCAAATGTGATCGGTCCGGGGCGGGGCGTAACCTGTCGACTGACCGCTCGCGTGGGAAGCATGAAACATTGATGAACATCACTTGGCGGGTCAGATTCGGAGGGATTCCGGGGCAGCCTGTGTTTTTGGGTCAAACTTGCCCGTTCAGTCGCGCTTTGACAAATGATCACCAATGAGTCATGGATCTATGCTGCGGCAGGTTTTCACAGTCAGTAGTTCACACGACTGTTTCCCCTCTCGTATCAAACATATTCATTTATTTATTTGCAAACTGATGTCCAAGGATTGATTGCAAGAGAACAAAACATATGCACTTACTTGCGCATCTAATTGAGCCTCTTGCTACTGACCCCCGGACGGACTTGGCACAATTACAACTGTAATCTGCTGCCTTATAAACTCAAGGCGTGTCTGCGAGATGTAGGTATACCTGACGGTACTGGATCTCAGCGCTTCGTCAGACGTCTGTGAGTTACTCCTGGGAGGTAAAATATCCTTGATGGAACAGTGACCCACAGACTACAACGTGCGCCTCACTTTAAACACATGTTGACGACATGCAGGCACATTTTCTGGGTTTATAGGTCAGGGGTCATTCCAAACGTACCCAGTGGTAACTTGGTTAGGATTTGGGAGCATAAGAAAAATATTTGAAAGAAATACTTACATAGAATGATAGTACGAGGGTACTGCTCCCTGTACAGCTGTGTCAACTTCCCCGCCCCGCCAGCGCGCACCGCGGGGGCTTTGTTGGCACGGGGAAAGATTTATGTCCGACTCCAGGTTGACACGGGCTACAAGCTAAAACGCGGTGAGCCTGTACTGACCCACCGGTGATGTCAATGTTGATCATGAAAGCTGTACTGTAGGAAACTGATATTGATAAAGTCATTGATTATTTAAACAAGTTATCACGAAATATCCCTACTTTTGCACATTCACGGATGAACAAAAAGCTACCTTTCTCTTGAAATCACAGAACCCACAAATACTAGAAAAAGTGGGACTTTTCGTCTTCCACTGCTTCCAAAAAAGAAGTCAAACCCAGCTAATTTAGATACAGCCAACAATTGTATATAGTACCAGTAACCTATTGTTACAGCAAAGTCAGACACAGTTTACTGACGCTTGTATGTTTTTCCTATGTTTTATCATGTATTTGCAATTAGCCCACGGGCATGAACTTGCAATAAACTTCTTCATTGACATAGCAGAAAGAGGCTATTGCCTGGAAGTTCTGTTTCTAAACACAAATAAAATAAAATAAGTGCTCTTAAGTCATGAGAGAAAAATACAGTACTTTTGAGTTTGCACTATTTACGAGATGTGTGCGTAGCCTTAGTAATGAACTTTTATCGGTCATCATGACGTCTATCATTAGAAATAGGATGACTGAACTGGACTCTCTTCTCTTGGTTCCCTCATCGATTTGAACAACAGACCCTATGTTGTGATATCTTTAGTGTTGTTTATATTAGACGTCGTGTTCGGTATACAGGCTTATCAACTTACGACTGCGCGTGCGGCGACCTTTACAGCCTGGGATTGAGAGAGCTGGCCTTGGGGCTTCAAAGCTCAATATTCATGTACGTGTATACTTAGTACGTTTGAGAGCTCAGACAGTAACATCAGCGGACATGCTTGAATTCAAACTTAAATGTGTCACTGTGCTCTAGATGGCCGCGGCTGTACGCGAATTCGCTGCCTGCGTTGATGACAATACTGTACTTCTGGAGAGCTTAATCATACTGTACTTACCCACGTGGTTGTATACAATCTGTTAGAAAGAAGCACACACACTTTTGTTTTGAATAGAAAAACAGAACGCATGTGTTTTGAAAGTGACTGCACAAATCTCTCTTTATTACAATACGTTCTAAACGCTTATGTGATTATCTCACTTTTAACAAGCTAGGGTACATGAACCATCAGAATAACTATCTAAAGGAGGTTCGAAATGACCTATTTTTTACATCCTTGGAATAACTGACACCAATGCTACATGAAGAAGTGATGATTCAGACATGCATCTCGAACCCCTCAAGCTTCATATTTACCTAATAATGCT
This sequence comes from Branchiostoma lanceolatum, assembly GCA_035149815.1. Lineage (NCBI taxonomy): Eukaryota > Metazoa > Chordata > Leptocardii > Amphioxiformes > Branchiostomatidae > Branchiostoma > Branchiostoma lanceolatum. Next base: position 18,912,862 of record CM068873.1, read on the forward strand.
GTAGTCTTGATCTACGTACCTAGATTAGAACGATCAGAACACTTCAATTACTGTGACTATATATCTAAAGATGATCATGATGATATCTCGGTATGACAGAAAGTATAGTACTATGAAGTCCTTTGCATAAAACAGTGGCACATATTTCTTACAATAACTACCAGAATATCGATAGCAATTATTAGAATCTAATTCTAAGGAAGATTATGTTATACAAGAATTCTATTATTCCTAGGCATAGACACCAGCTCGGTGAAACTCAGAAACTCGGAGTCGGAGAAAAAAAAGTTCAGGCAGAAACCCATCCCGCACTGAAAACTCTATTTGTCTGATTGCACCGCCTTCTTTTTTGGTGGGTTTCTGATGAAACGGCACTTCATGTTCAGTGCGGAGATGAGTGTCTGCCTGAACTTTTTTTTCTCCGACTCCGCCGGCGTCGGCTTGTGTACTGCGGCCGTCCACTCTGTTGAAACATTGAATGTTTGTAGTCAGATAAAATAAAAACTAAACGGCGTCTCGGAACAGTTCATATTGTTGTTAATTGCTGATACGAATTCACGATAGAACTATCTATTTGTGCCAACGATGGCTGTTTTCATTCCCCAGATGTGTCCAGGACAGCTGGGTGTGTTTGGAATGCATGTTCGCATGTCGATGCTACCTAATTTCTCAGTTAGATTTCAAACAGGGCAAAAAGAATGTTCCCGGAAAGTGTTGAGACTTACCAATGATGGCTTCAATTCTGTTGGGGTCCAGCTTCCCCAACGACAACGCATCATCTCCCGTGACATTATTGCATGTCATTTCCTCGGTGGTAAAGAGGTACCCAGCCATCGTCCTCGCCTTCCAGGACTCTGTTGCCTTGTCTCCCCCGAGAGCCTTCGCCATCTGACTTGGCGTGACAAATACGGCTCTCGAGGGATCTCCGACAGGCACTGCAAAAACACAAAAGGGCATCCATTCAGACCAAATACTCGTTATACACTACCTGACACGGGATGAGAAACGCACTATTGCTGTAGAAAATATGGTATTTAGGGATGACAGATATGGCTTGAGTAGATGGTAACAAACCGTGTTCAAACCACGATAGCATGTTTGTAAGACTAATAATAAATTTCTTTTCGGGTCTTACCCATTGGTGTCGACTGGGCACTGTTGCTCTGTTGGTTGAAGGCTGAGGCGGCAGGTGGTGGGTTGATGCCGTTGTTCACCTGCTGAGGCGGCAGGTGGTTGATGCCGTTGTTCACCTGCTGAGGCGACAGGTGGTTGATGCCGTTGTTCACCTGCTGAGGCGGCAGGTGGTTGATGCCGTTGTTCACCTGCTGAGGTGACAGGTGGTTGATGCTGTTGTTCAGCTGCTGTGGCGACAGGTGGTTGATGCCGTTGTTCACCTGCTGAGGTGACAGGTGGTTGATGCTGTTGTTCAGCTGCTGTGGCGACAGGTGGTTGATGCCGTTGTTCTGAGGTTGTGGTGCTTCTAATCGGAGGAGTCTTGGGCTGTATGGTGTCTGTGGTGACTGTAGCTGTTGTAGAAAAGTGGTCTGTGTGGTGTTGGAGTCAGTTGAGTGTGTCCAGGCGTCGGGGCTGTTGCCAGTGAAGCCGGCGTCTGAGGCGGCCCTAATGGCTTGGCCCAACGCCTCTGGCATGGGGGACTCTCTGAAAACATCTGACCTCCGCTGCAGAAAAAGACGTAATGCAATGTCAGTTTGCTAGCATGGGCCATTATCTGCATGAATGACATTCATTCTTGACGGCCTGCAAAGTATGACAGCCTGACAGGGCCATTCGTCGACCATAACGGCGAGCAGGGTTCTCGTAGTCGAATATGTTTTAAATGTCCAATTCCAGTTGTTCTCTCCATGAATCATCATCGTGCTCTATGACAAGTCTGATAAAATATCCATTAGAAGCATGAATTCATACATGTGTAGGTACTGGAGGGTACAATGTATATACAAATAGCTCATTGGCACCAGGTTCCTTAGTCTAAGGCGTTTTAGATTGCACTACTTACCTTTCCCTTATCCGACTTCCTCTGCAGGAAGTTTTTCAGGGCCAAATCCATGGAAGTCACTGCCAACTCCACGGACGCCATCCGCCTACTGAAGTCTGTCATGTATTTCTAGGAAAGGGGAAACAAATTTTCAAGTTACTTATACTCTGCCATCTAAGTGTGATAGCGCATTTCAGAAGCCGCGTAACTTGATGAAGCACTATGTACTAGCGTTTCTATGTAACTAGGTCTGCGCTGCATTTGTAAACTTGTTGATATAATGTTACAATAAAGCCATATCCATTGCCTTGTTTATAAAGAAGTACTGGAGATTTGACGTAGATAGTATATATTACTGAGCTAATGTATACAACTGAAGTTTCCTAGGATACAATGTAAAAAAACGCTATGTAGAAAGATACATATCATAACGCACCACGAGTGTGTGCCCTACATGGCTTCCAGTAAACAGAGAAACACATACCTTAACTACTCCTTCCACTGCAGCCTCAAGCTGTGAATAAAAATATTACAATCGTTGGTACGGCTATAAGGATATAACTCGATCACACATGTCGACATGTACAAAGACGAACACTAGCCCTGCAAAAACGGTCTAAGCTACTCATTAACGCGATGATTAATAAAAATATTTTTCTTTCCGAGATGCATACAGTGTCGTATGTCACATGTAAACCAGGCATTATCAACATCTATCCTTTTACGTCTGATGCTAACTGTATAAAGAACGGTGCTGGATACCTCCTCATTAGCTCCAGTCTGGCTGGCCGTGTTCACCTGCAAAACAAGGTGGTTACTTGTCATAGCTGCTTTATCAACAATATTCTATTTTGTCACTTTATACGCAGTTTACAGATGGCATTTTCCGCGTCTGTCGTAAACAAATGACTCTTATTCTAACGTAACCAAGCTATCCAAAATGTATCATCACTGACGCAGAAAACAACATGCGCACACACAATCTCAAAATTACCAGCACACTATTTCTACTACCAAAAGCTATAATAACCCTCTTAACATAAATGGCACGTTTAACTCACCATGACTTTGTGGTGGCTCTTCACCTTGGTCTGAAGAGAAGAGAGAAGAGATTGTAAAATACATATTCCAAAGATTGTCTTAACATACGCCATAAGAAATGACGCCCAGACGTCTGACGTCACGCTCTGCGCCAACATGCATCGATTGGTACCTCGCCAAGGCAGCTCGTGTTGTTTTATCAAAAATGTTGAGGTAATTATTTATTTCAAGTTATTTCAAACTCCTTTTGGTTTTGTTTCCATTAGAAATCCCCACGATATCGCCACGTAATTCATCTGGTATACTGTTCTCTCTCTCTGTGAGGTGAGCTGGCTGAGTTGTAAAACAAAATCTGAAATAGAGGCGTGACGTACCGAGCTGCTGTGTTCTTGGCTCGTGACCTGGATATTCTCAGGACTTTCCATGGTGTCGTGTGTCTCGGTCTGAAATAAAGAGATGCCACGTGTGCCGACCATGTACCAAACAAAGAAAGCGAAAACAGCCGTGAACAAATATCTTAACCACGAAAAACTCTTATCTTGACGGCATCCAATCAATATAAAACAGGAACTATTAAAGGAAGCGATCGGCATTTTTAACCGAAAAAAAAGAATGCAACAGATTTCTGTTTTGATACTGGCACATATCAGTATTGCCTTTGGCTGTCGTTTCTATTAAAAATCACTGCAAGATACGATATCGTCAAGTAATTCATCTGGTATACTGTTCTCTCTCTACGCAGTACCGACTGTGAGGTGAGCTGGGTGAGTTGTAAAACAAAATCTGAAATAGAGGCGTGACGTACCGAGCTGCTGTGTTCTTGGCTCGTGACCTGGATATTCTCAGGACTTTCCATGGTGTCGTGTGTCTCGGTCTGAAATAAAGAGATACCACGTGAACCGACCATGTACCAAACAAAGAAAGCGAAGACAGCCGTGAACAAATATCTTAACCACGAAAAACTCTTATCTTGACGGCATCCAATTAATATAAAACAGGAACTATTAAAGGAAGCGATCGGCATTTTTTAACCGAAAAAAAAAGAATGCAACAGATTTCTGTTTTGATACTGGCACATATCAGTATTGCCTTTGGCTGTCGTTTCTATTAAAAATCCCTGCAAGATACGATATCGTCAAGTAATTCATCTGGTATACTGTTCTCTCTCTACGCAGTACCGACTGTGAGGTGAGCTGGGTGAGTTGTAAAACAAAATCTGAAATAGAGGCGTGACGTACCGAGCTGCTGTGTTCTTGGCTCGTGGCCTGGATATTCTCAGGACTTTCCATGGTGTCGTGTGTCTCGGTCTGAAATAAAGAGATACCACGTGTGCCGACCATGTACCAAACAAAGAAAGCGAAGACACGAAAACTATTCAAAGGATGATTGACAAACCAAAAAAAAATGCAACAGATTTCTACTTGCTCGTGCTTGGTATTGTATTGTTTTTTGTTGCTGTTTCTATCTACAATCGGTGTAGGATACGATATCGTCACATATGATTCATCTTGTAAAAGTTTACCTGTACTGTAGCTACAGAACCTGTTGCAGTATTGTCAATGTTGAACATGCCTTTAGAAAGTGGTATTAGGTTGAGTTGACTTGAATCCTCAAACTATCATTAGAGAGTTATAAGTGACATACAGAGTAGCTCTCGGGGAGTTGTGACAAGATTTCTGCAGTCTCCGCTCCCTCTTGCTCCGAACGAGCCGCCTCCTTCCTCCTCTTCGCCTGGGAGACTGTCTCAGCCTGGAATAGGACGCAAAAAAATCTTACCAAGATGACAGGAAAATGTGTGTCTAATAAGTAAAGCAAATGTGGACATAACAGCAACCTAGGAACTCGGCATTTTCATAAGCAAGGACATAAGCCATCACAGGAAAATGTCGAAAATGTTGAATGAAATTAAACTCACGTCGCTCTTTTTCCCAGCTCTCTTCCCAGGTTTCTTCGCTCCTGAAAATAGACAAATCTTAGTCGTGATTAGTCCGATCTCTGAAGTTTGCCATATTAGCTGACCTATAACTAATAACACAATTTGCCTAATCCAAACCAAATGTTTGTCAATACTCTCCTTAATGTTATATACGTCTATTCTCCAAGCAGAGGTTACGGTAGGGGCTGGAAGAAGACGGAAGGTCGCGGCCACCACCAGCCCTGATGGTAACTTCTGCTTGGAGATTAACAAATACGTTATGGACACGCAGTTCTCACTCAGTAAGAAAGATTAATGATATGTAAGGTAAATATACATTTCTCACTATGGTATCATCCAAATGTGCTAATTTCCCTTTGATTATGCATGTGCCTACGTGTGCCTACATGTAGTAGGCACACGCATAATCAAAGGGAAATTAGTGTACTTAAGTCACCATCAAACACCCCAATTAACGGCAATCGGCAAACGTAGAAATCATGAACATAACATATTCAAAGTAAAAGAAACCGAAGAAGGCTGTTACAGTTATTTGTCTCCACGCACGGTAAATGCTCTCAGTCTCATACTCTAGTAACTATACCAACTATACCCTAGTTAACTATACCAACTATAAGAACACACATACCAGTAGCACCGAAAATACAAGCTAAATGTGGCTTGGCACAAGTAAATGCACCGGCTCTTTGACAACGTTGGTACGATATTAGTTATCTACATATTGCGTTTTTTGTAACTGGATTTAGTTTACTCACGTTTCTTTGCTGTTGTTTTCTCTTCTCCTTCTGCATCCCGGCCATCCACATCTGCATGGGCATGCAAAAAATATTTGAACACTTTTTTTACTATTTCGTACACCTAATGTCTCGTCATAAACTCCGATACAAAATGATATGCTCAAGTCAGTTCAGGGAGCGAACAGGAAGGTGAGTGCTGGAGGCAGTTATAACTTACATGCCCATATGATTTAACAAAAATTGTCATTTGATGTTAATCAAAAATAATAAAATAAAACATCATAAAATAATTCACTCCTGTTTTAAGATGTGATGACAAAGCTGTATGTACTCTTTGTTTGGCTACCAACAGCTTTTACCCTTCTTGTGGAATTATAAATCAGTGTACTATATCATTACGCGGTAAGAAATTCAACTTTGGGCAAAGAAATCATAAATGTTACTAAAAGGGCTATTGATGAAGCGAGTTCTATCATCTAGAGTATTGTTGTGTAAACAGGCGGCTCTCTTGTAAGGATAAGGCTGCTTGGGAGGGTCAAGCTGTCAAATATTACAGGAAAGATGTAATTAACACTTGTCCCTGCCGGTGTCCGATTTTCTGTTCCAGCTAGAACCATCTCCCTAAGGGCGGACCGGTATAGGGGAAGCATCACGGGTCAAATGTTGGTCAAGAAGTCACAGAAACAGACTTTTCTTACAATTCCGATCATCGTTTTCACAATGATCAGTAGTCGACGAAATTTGATTGAAAAACACCAAAGATGGCCACATTAAGTCCACAGGACTAATATAAAATAAGATAAAGCCGTGTGTATCCTGATTTGTGCGGCAGCCAACGAAACAGCACGTACCACGTTCTCTCCAAACAGAGTTTAGGCGTATTTTACTAATGACTGTTACAGATGTTGGCCAAGTGTTCAAATACCGACACAATTAGAGGCACCCGCAGAAACAGCGTAATGAGTCAGTCCAACATGGTACACACTGCGCGTGGGGTCCCCGGGGCTGACGCCGGGTAACGCTATATGATCATATATTTGGCCCGGCAAAAAAAATGCAGTATTGCTAGAAATTGAACAGCTTTTGAAAGTCTTTTACTTTGCAGATTGATCAGAATTATGTATGTAGTATTTTAATACCAGCATCTCTTTAGGGAGAAGGTTAGAAAAACATCACTATTTTGTGTAGGTTGAAAGGGAAAACTGACAAGCATAAGTCGGTCGAGGAACGACGGTCTACTAGACTTGATAACCTGTGGAAAGTGAAAGACAAGCCACGCTGTGTGAAACTGTGGGAAGGGCGATATCAGGTTTCACGTGTTCGTGAGATTCTATCAGATGGGCTGTTCACCGATCAAATGTAACCGAAACATCTCGCTTCACCTAATTTTCTAAAATAAACAATACCACTATTGTCAGTAATGAGTTCATTTTACTCGTTTTCACAATGGAAAGACTTACCCGTGGATGCAGACGCTTCACGGGCTCTCAGTGACGGTTTAGGAGTTCTCTTCCCGAGTGGCAACTCTGCCTCTTGGGATGTCAGCACCCCGGCATGTGCCTTCTCCATTTCAGTCATGGCACTGTGGCTACCTTCAAGAAAATAATGTAATTCTAAGTCAAATACATTTGGGAAGACTTTAATGAATTATTCGTCGAGAGTATCTGAAGCAGTTATATGAACAATATCATATCATAGACATGACAACAAAATCATTAGTGAGTTAACTTTAATGCGTAGTCCCTAGACCTATGTGCTAGGCATCAGAATGCGTCTCTTACACCGAAAAAACACACGAATATCTTCCAACCTCCCAGTAAAGCAATTCCATAGCGAGCCCATCTGAAAGTTTATCTTCCACTTGTATCGCGGCAAAACCACCCGTAAGGACTATTCTCATTAGCACTTATCTAAGATGTAAAACATAAACCTGCATATATGTTCAGGATTTTTTCATCTTACCTGTTTTCAGGACCAGGGCCCGGTACGGCTCCCCCTTGAACTTTGCCTCCGTTAGTACATTCGTTGAACTTCTGTCTAAACGCTCGTGGTTTTTGACCTCCTCGATGGCAACTGTACCGTATTTGTTTTCATCCATCCAAAGCACACATGCGTGTGTGAGTCCCTCCATCTTTTGAGCAGTAGAAGACGCGAAAATCGGAACGAAAATGTACTGGTGTTGGCGCGAGAATCTATGGAAAGCGCGCCAATTTTTTGGCGCTTGCGCATAGATGTAGGCACTTGCGCAGTTGCGCAAATCTTTTTCTAAATGAGGTCCATGTGTGGGACATCAGATGGACCGCCTACATTTACATTGTTGCCATGGCAGCAACGTCACTGCTTTCCTGACCGGCAGTACCCTGTGAATGATACTTCTTAGTGCACATGCCGGGTGTAGCCTCAGGGCCCACAGAGGCTGGTAACCGGGAGGATGGACGGGCCTCCAGAAAAATGCATGCGCTTCCCAGCGCGTCCCGTTCCTAGCTCCACTCGTACGCTGGAAAGGAGGAGGCATAATGAACGCGCAAGGATGGCCGCAGAGATTGCGGAAATGTTCGCGACGCAAGCAGTTGACCAGACAGCTACGGGCAATGCAACGTCACCGGTCGCTGGACCAAGCAACGTAACTGAGTCCGGCGACAACAGTTATGGCCATGATGTTTCAGGTGGCTTTAATGTGGACAGTGAGAACATTGTTTCTTCTTCGTCTTCAGATAGTGATGAAACTGACAGTGATGAAACAGAAAGCGACGAGGAATATCATTATGAAAGCAGACTTTACCTAGAGAGTAACTCCGAGAGTGACGAATTGGACAGTGACGAATGGGACAATGGTGGACTAGATATCGAGCAGGAACATACCGAACAGGAACATACCGAGCAGGAAAATACCCGGGAAAATACCGAGCAGGACAACGAAGGTCAGGACCTCTCATCGGAGACCGAACTGTTAACGTCGGGTGAAGAGTTGTACCCTGGGGCTCCAATAACAACGAGCGTTAGCAACTCATTGATAATGATGTTTGGAATCAAGCATAAATTGACGTACGTTGCTTTTCAAGACTTGATTAAACTGATACAGGCACATTGTCCCAAGCCTAACAAGTGTACCAAGTCTTTGTACAAGACAAAGCAGTTTTTCACAGACAGACTTTGTAAGGACACGAATCCAACCACTCATTACTGTTGCCCCACATGTCAGAGAGAGTTGACCGACGCTAGGAGCGTATGCGACAAGGAAAAATGTCGCAATGCCAAAGCTTTGGCGTTTTACTCCCTAGACATCGAGTCGCAGTTGAAACGATTCTTTGAGGGTGAGTACGATTATCATCTTGAAAATACTTGAACCTTTAAAAAGTGATAATCTTTTTTTACTTCTTACTGGTTTTTGATATAACGAGGTAGGACATAATTCTGTGTTAAAGTGTTCACAGTTTTGGCCTTATCGTTACTCGTTTATCACGATTTCTGATCTTACACTTTCTTGTCCTTATAAAGATCCACTGTTCCGAAAGAGCTTGAGGCATCCATCACGTTACGAACCTGGTGAACAGGAGGGTCGAATATGTGATGTATATCAGGGTCGGAAGTACAAGGAGCTAACGGAAGCAGGCGGGTTTCTTGAGGATGGAAAGAACATTACATTCTGCTTCAACACAGACGGAGTCGCGATCTATTCGACTTCCCGACGAGGCGAGCTCTGGCCTGTTTTTATTGTGATTAATGAGCTCCCTCCGGAGTTGAGGTATGTGTCATAGTCTTACTTCATTTGTAAACTACTTCTTATTGTTTGTGTATTACTTTAGCGGAAGGCACTAGTATCGTATTTGCACATCAATGAGGGCCCAGTTATTTTGTGACTCCTGTCACCTGTGTCATCTGTCGCATTAGTTGCACTGGAGTACAATATTTCGCAATACGTGAGAGAAATAAGTGACCCCCCCCCCCCCCCTTTTCACAAGGGCTGACTCACTGAGACCACTGAGCGACCTGAAATTGTAATTTTCATACAGATCTTTAGAATCCATGGGCTGGAACAGCATCCATTCACTGAGATCTGCTTGGAGATTACGCAAATTGACCAGGTCGCCTGCGTGTGAGTGCTCATGGTCGCCCGACGATCGCTCAGTGAGGACTGAGGACGGATGCTATGTCGCTACTGTATGCTGAAAATTTGCTCGTCCGCTCTGGGATCGCAATGGCTTAGCGCGACGCGACGGCCATACATGAACGGCGGTGGGGGTGGATTCTGTTACTGCATCTCCCGGAACCAAATTGATCCCCCAGATGTTCAGTACTTAATCATCGGCTGACCTCTTGGTGGTACTGACACACTGCTATTTCCAAGTCAGAAAGTTTGACACATTCCTCCTTTGGACATCCCCTAACCCTTGACCACCATGCAGGCAGAGCCAAACCCTGCAGGAATAAATCCAAACGCCTACGTCCTGCACCGCTCAACCCTGATAATGATATAATCGGTTCGGTTGCAGGCTAACATCAGGTTAACCTGCAACCATTCCTCTTATGTGGAAAACAAGATGAAATATGACACGTTGCCCGCGCACCGTTAATTGCTGTCCTGGTGGCTCTTATGCCTTTATGGTCATATTTCTAAGCCATTCCTCATCCAATATCTTCGACTAGGAGCCAATATCCTGTTCTAAGCTGATTTTTTTTCCGTTTCCTCTAATTACGAGTTTTGAGTCTTCTCTTGCATCTTTTACTTTATTCTCGGATTGTCCATCACCCTTCTGTGATCAATATGTATGACATCCGTGCGCACATCAATTATAGTCCGTATCCGCAGTTATACTGTAAATCGTACAAAGTAGCTGCAAAATGAGCAAATACGTACCACAGATGGCAAACAAATTACCGTAATACGGATACTTATGTCATAGAAATTCTCTCTTTTCATATCGCAATAGTTACTGGTTTTGTCTTAAACTAAATTACTCATTTCTTATTGTAAATGGCGGGCTGGTGCAAGTGATTTTGAATATTATCCAGGGAGTACAAGGGATACTGACCCTCATTTTACACGAAATAAATCTAACCTGTTTGTCATGCTTGTGTTCTCCACGCGGAAATCCGACCCCGGATCATTGCCAGACAGCCAACTCTGGGCAGGCAGAGATTGATGGGAAAGGTTGCATGGCCCTTCTCTAAGTCTGTTACGCGAAAAAGGACGAAAGAGTCACATATGAGAGGAATGCCACCATCTTCCCAACCAACCTCTGCTTGGAGAGTAAGCCGTCAACGTGTGCTGACGCAAATCCCGCCAATCCTCAACGATAGCAATCAATACGTGTCTTATACTGTACCTATTTTTACTTTTTCTTGTGGTTAACCTATTTGTACTTTGTCTTGTGGAGAAAGGGGTGTTGTTTTCAAAGCCTCCATTGCAGACTCCTACTGGCTGCTTTTATTAATATAATTACATCTTTCGTAGTACGGAAAGGAAAGCCTATTTCCCTTATTGCAGGATAGAGATGGAGTCTATTCAACTCGTTGATCGGACGTTACGTGTGAAGTCCGCGCTCCCGCTGGCAACACAAACTCTCACGCCCAACTAAGCCATGCGCCCCGTGGGCATAAACGGGGACGCGTGGTATACGAGTACTCTTCAAGCAGAGGTGCGGCAGTTTGGCTGTCTGACAAAATTAACACCTGACAAAATAGAAAGCCTGATAAAAACGTATCAAAGGCCTTAGAAATCATAACCCAGCCACAGTCTGATCCCTGCTCGGAGAGTTATCCCGCGTTTAGGAGGTAGCTGAATTATGCCGGGCCTATGGTTGTCCTTGCACCATACATCTGCTTGGAGATTAGTGCACTCGGCATTCAAAGAGGTCATCCTCCGGTCACCAGCCAGAAGGTCCGCATGCCAAAAGGTTAGCCCAGCAGATGACCTCAAGATTAGAGCAGTATGCTCAACTAGAGTAGAGTCTTCGGTAGAGATAGGGACGAGATGTTATCTCAACTCGAACGGAAGATTTTAAACGTGCCTCAAGTTCTCGCGTGTGACCTGCCATTTCACCGGTGCAGATAATTTTTTTGACTGGAAATAAATAACCGCTTTAGATTGACCAAGGATATAAAACCTCCTTGGATTGACTACACCATATTGATTACATGAAAGCCTTACTTAACATTTTTTAATGATAATTATATCATGTGAATGGAAACTTTCCTCGCCGATTCCAGCCGGGCTTGGAATCCATTCGACGTGTCAAGTGAGATTTCACAATAGCGCGTGCTCGGGCTTGCGTGGCTGACAGGAGCTTTCTCTTAGCAGAGGTTTCTGTCGATTGGGGTAGGAGTGTCCGGGATTTGTAACGCTGCTCCCTCTTCTTTAAAAATCCCGGACACTACTGCCCCTCTTACTGCCCCTCTCGAAACCTCTGCTTGGATAGTAGACAGGAGCTGACCATCTGTCTGAGGTACAGCCAAACATGTACCTGTAGAAACCCCAGCCGTAAGTAATGAGAAAACGATAACTTGAAAGAAACAAGTCGTAGTTTTAACCAGAACAAATCCCGCTGTGACAAATTGTCCTTAACGGGCATCAGTTGGCACTGTACAGGAAACGTCGGGAGCTGGCCTTCGTTGTTGCGAAGGCTAATCGGGCCATGGAAGCAGTGTAGCATGCTGACCCATCCAGCAGCTCTTGACAGACGGGTGAACCATTCACACACCTTAAAGCAACTCCCTCCTCCACTGATCTATTTGCCTCGACAACAGTTAATGTAATGGTTACAAAAGGTTCCTAGCATGGGTTAGTCTATCAAGTTTGCATGTCCCGGGCCGGAAGATGTACAGAATTGTTCTGTATTTTGCTTTGCAATGGGTGCATTTTTGCATACAGCATCCACACAGTTAAGTAAACGTTAAACTGACCTTTGTATTCTACTGTCTGTTGATCCAATACAGATTGGATTAAACTTGCAAAGTTTAAGTACAGTAGAATTTAAGTACAGTAGATTTCATGTTCTCCGCGGCTTGCCCCGGCCGGACAAACTAATGCAATCACTTGGTTCAGTGCGTTGCTGTATCTTTAACTCGTTGAAAGGCGCGCATCATCTTTTGTTTGTTCAGGCTAAACTAGCCGTCCTTTCTTTATATGTAGTTTATTGTTTATCATGTCTGTTTGTGCTTACCTGTATTTGTTTCATATTTTCTTTAATAAAATAAAAAAGAATAAAAAATTCCTTAAAAAATTACATTTTTTTCTAAAACTTAATGTGTGTTGCCTCCCATTTCTTTTCAGATTCACCAAGAAGTACATGGTCCTGTGTGCTTTTTGGTGGGCTATTGAAAAGCCACAGATGTCAAACTTCCTGAAACCCACAATTATGGCACTTGACAAGATCTACAAGCATGGTATGCCCTAGACTTATTTGCTTTTCTTAATAACTAACTCTAATAACTAATAACTAACCTGTCACTTCACAAAAACATGTTTTCAGTACGGGAGAACATGTGTGTGTACCAGCTAGCACACTAGTGTGCTGTGCAACCAAATGATAATCCAAAAAGTTGCCAATGAATGATCCTTTTATGGTGGGACTGGACTCTAACCTCTAGGGAAGTTACAAGTATTGGTATATAATGTATGTGCTGCTAGGTAAATTTCGATTTTCATTGTGCTTTCATGTCAACTCAGGAATAGAGGTGAAAGTGGCATCGGGTGAAACAGCTGTTGTTCGCGGTCTCCTGATGATGGCAGTGATGGATCTACCAGCCAAGGCGAAGGTACTGGTAATGAAACAATTCAACGGGGAGTATGGATGCAATGAATGCGAGGATCCAGGCAAGGTCCTCCCCCCCCTTCATCGCATATGGCCTTACACAAGTCAGATGACGATGAGAAGTCACCGGTCCATCATCGAGAATGTCAGGGCAACAACACAATCCAGAGGACAAGCTGTAAGTTGCTTATTTGGTTGCGCATTTTTACACACACACGTATGGTTTCGACGACTAACAAGGTTATGGTCTTAGTTATCAGAATCAGTGCAATATCAGATATATTAGATGATCGTTTTTTCATGTGTCGTTTTGTTTTCAGATTTTGTTTTCTCAACAAACAGATTTTCATCATGCAGGTTAAGGGCATGAAGGGAGCTAGTGCGTTTCTGAGGTACCATCCCCTGGATATGTCAACGGGTTTCCCTTTGGACTGGATGCATTCCGTTCTAGCGGGTACAGGAAGAACCATACAGGAGCTTTGGCTTTCGCCAGACAATTCCAGGGAACCATTCTACATAGGCAACATTGTAAGTGGTGGTTCTTCCACACATGCATTGAGGGCGAGTTGATATAGAATTATGCAAAGTCGTCTTTTACAGATAAGACATAAATGAGTGACAGAATCAAGGCAACAATATTCATTTATTTGTTTGTTGAGTACTTCTGTACTAGTGTTACTAAATGTACCTGCTGATAGAAATTGCACCAAATGTACCTACGTAAGCTAGGATATATTGCCTCGAATCTCATACATAGATCTAGACTTGTTCTTACTCTCACACGTGGCAGATGAGCGTTAAGATGAGAATCGGTCCTTTGCTACGGTCAGCAGTTTTCAATCAATCTCGTGTAACCGGTCGCCGGACAGCCGGAGTTTGCGTTATACAGACTACGGTCAGTATTCGGACATATTTTTTTGGTCTTTTGCAGATACCTGAACTGAACAAGCAGCTGCTTGCCCTGAAGGTACCAGACTGCATTTCTCACCGGCCGAGATCCGTCCTCGATAGACATCACTGGAAAGGTATGGGGCTGCTGTTGAAAATGTGGGTTACATAAGAAACATAGGATACAGCTTCCTCCTATTGTCTGCCCCAAGGTTGGGCGTTTATGCTAAACCAGTACTTCGAGACAACAGATGTATCAAACATTCCACCGCGTTGGCTTACATTGAATCTACAAATGGCATGTTTCCCCATGAGTCACGACCATTCCACCAAAAAGTCGCTGTTACACCTAGCAGCCTGCAGAGATGTCCAAAGTGACTCGATACCTGAACTCTGTACAGCAAGTGTTATTTTAAGGCCTAACGGAAACAGAGGCAGCAGTCTGTATCATAATATCAACGAAGCTTATCTGATCAGATATACAACATTATGGGTGCCCTAATCCCTATTTTACTGAAATGTGATGTTCCTCATCTTTTCAGCCAGTGAAATGCGATTCTGGCTTCAGCATCCCTCCGTGCCTCTCGTGCGTGATGTTCTGCCAGCTGACTACGTCGCCCACTATTTCCTGCTGGTCAGTGCCATATGGATACTGTCCAGCGATGATATCACGGCGGCAGACCTGACGACAGCAGGGTTGCGATTGGATGCGTTCTGCAAGTCATTTGAGGAACTGTATGGTACTTATCCCTTTTCTTTTTTCTTCTCCGCATTAACGCCACTAGGATATTGCTGAGAAACAACACATCTATGAGAATTTTAGGTCTTTTACACGACCTTGTAAATGTGGATTCCCAAATATTGTGAAAACCCATATTGACATCTCATTATCAAGACGTTTATACACCCTGCCGAAAATCGCCATATATTATCTGGACCCCAAAGCCCACCTACATGCCAATTTCTAACAAATCCGTAAGATGGATCTTGAGTTCGTACGAACACAAAAACACAAAGAGAAGCAATACCCCCGTCGGAGGTCACTGACCCCATTCACGGAGATAATAATCACCAACAGCATGGAACACAAAACCCTGCTGTCAGAGATGGACATTGTTTTCTCTTTTTACTCATGCCCTCTGGTTACTTTTCTTTTGAACAGGGGAGCGTCGTCAGACAATGAATATCCACAAACTCCGGCACTTGAAGATGTATGTCGAACTGTATGGACCTCTATGGACCACAAGCCTGTTTGGATTTGAATCGATGAACGGTTTGTTTGTTTATTTATTTCCCCAGGTAAAACATACCACCTATTGAAACTTTTCAATTTGCCCTGGGAGGAGGGGGGGGGGTAAATTCATTAACGTCAACAAAATCAAAGATACAAGACATACCTGTATTCCAGTTTAGTCTTGAGCAACTGAAGGCCGCCTTGTGTCCTGAGGCGTGTGTTGTCTCACTTGTGTGTGTGTAAATGTTATAATTTGGTGAACATTATTGTGATGTAAGGAGGAGTTTAACCGTTAAGAGACTTGTAGACTTAAGTCAGTTGGCTATATCTTGTGAGAATATTAGCTACCGGTAGCCATCCTAATGTGTTAAAAACGTTGGGGTGGAGGTGTACCGGTTGCAGCTCCTGGGCTGCAGCCTAGAATAGACCGGCCTGCTCTATCTGTTATGTTGTTTTCTAAACTTATACCTGGTCCCAATCTATGCAACAGGTCACCTTAAACGGATGGTGCACGGTACCCGCTTCATCGTGACTCAGGTAACTGTAATTGCATTTTTAAGTTCGCTACATTTTTGTAGTGTTTTCGCGATAGGGAAAATAAGTGGGTGGTTAAGATAAAGGTTTAGTCGGGCAGAAGACAGAGCAAGCAACTTGGTTTTAGGTTTAGGGTAAAGAGGTCACTGCGAAAACCGTGAACATGAAACAACCATGAAAACCGATCAAACAAATATAGTTTTTTGGGTTATCCGTCTTACCATACTAGAGACTGCCGACCTGTGGCAATTTTTGGTTCGGCTGCTTGTTGGGCTCATAAGTTGTAATAATAAAGAACCCTGACGGACACAGAGTAAGAAGGAAAGATTGATCGCGAAAACAACCGTTTGTTGATAGATTTCATCTTTACTTAAACTGCCTTTGCGGGTCTTATCCATGAAGGGATGAAACTCACAACAAAATCTATAAGAAAAAAATGCTCTACTTTTAACCGAAAACAACCGATGCTGTAACCGGAAACCACAGCATCTTTCCTTGGTCTAGGAATTTTCGGTGTGAAAAGTTCAAAGTTCTAGGCAACTAGATGAGAAAGATTTGTCCAAATTTCATCCGATTGTTTACTTTCTAATTCATCATATGTCCGT
The DNA here is from genome assembly GCA_035149815.1 of Branchiostoma lanceolatum. Classification (NCBI taxonomy): domain Eukaryota; kingdom Metazoa; phylum Chordata; class Leptocardii; order Amphioxiformes; family Branchiostomatidae; genus Branchiostoma; species Branchiostoma lanceolatum. The sequence goes on from CM068873.1 coordinate 18,929,587, forward strand.
GTCTGTTTGATTGTACTGCGTTATCACAGGAATCGTATCCGTCTTGTTAATGTTTTTAGATCACGTTTACACAAGCTATGAGCTGGGCACTGCAGAGGTTGGCAACAGCCATGGAAAAGACCAATGAGCCAAGGGATGTTATCAAGTTGGCCCAACGATTCACCAGTGCAGCTGTACGGTGGGTTGAGCACGGTTAATTTATTTGTTACGTTGACAATAGTATGTATTCGTCTCTGCTTTGCTCAGGCACCACTGAAAACAATGATGTTGGTTGACAACTAGTTCAGAAACTCCCCGAACATTGCTGGGACGTAAAGCAAAACTGCTACCGAAATAACAAGCACACCTTGCTGTCAAGTATTTCCCAAGGGAGTACGCAGTCCAGAAGCTTAAAGACTGGACATCTGCTTTGAGATTAGCACTACGTAAAAGAAATGATAACACAGGTTAAACATAACGGGATGGATGTTGTACTTAGGTTCTGTGTTTGTTTTGAAAATCTAGGTGGAAGACGTCAAGACTGAGCAGTGGTCTGTACACCCTTGGAAAAGTGCAGGAGCGGCACATACACGAGGAGCACCTGGCGGCCGTGAGGACAGCGGTACCCGACCATGTGGACAGCACCATTAAGCACCGCCACTTCCATCGTGTAGAGCTCAACGGCCATGCCATATACAGCCTGGAGTATGGCAGAGAGAAGACAAGAAACAGCAGGGTCGTTGAGCTCGAGGCGGGTGGTGTTGTCCACTATGGCGAAGTGGTACTGTTCTGTACGGTTGGTACTAATCATCTGGCGGTGTTGAAAGACCTGGTGCCAGCGGTCACCCCCCTGGTTGACCCTTCTGTCGTGCAGAACATTACTATCAAAGAAGCCTTGCAGACACCCCTGTCACGCGGCGACCCGGTTTTCGAGGTGATGTCCAGAAATACATACCGGGCAGTTCCCATCACCTCCCTGAGACGGAAATGCGTCTTTATGTCTATAGATAACCGATCGTACATAGGGAGATTCCCAAATGTAGTCGAGCGAGACTAGCTGAGCGTATATTCAACGAGACAGTTCTATAGTATTGAGTTTCCTGTGTACCATCACTTTTTTATCTAATAATGTTGCATTACAACTTTTGTGATTTCTGGTTTAGGGAGTCAGTCAAAGAGTACTTTGAGCACACCCTACTAAAGTGATGACAAGCTGTGACAAGCAGTGCTTAGTACAGCGTGTCTTAAGTCCTGGTACAGCCATCTTCTTCGTGTAACAAGGGATAACAAAAGTTGGCATGCCACTTACTGCATATAAGATTAGTAATGAGATACTGACATTTCAGTAATATGGATACCTCGAGTAAAGAATGTCTTCAAATTCAGGATTTTTTAATGCACCCTGTAGCACTACCCCCTCAAGAAAAAGTTTTGCTATTTGTTTTACCCAACTGCCCAAGGTGTGACGAGATTTGCTTTGGGACACTTTGGGCCACAGAATACGTATGTATTGGAGTGGTAATCCGTTTTCCTGCAACAAACCACTGCATTGTATGTAGCCGACATGTTATTTCAATTTTGTTGTTTGTAGTCCGGTTTCGTACACACCTTGCTATTGCTAAGTATGCCAGCTAAAAGCTTTTTGTCTGTAAGGAGTATGATATGACATGCTGGTAAATCCAGGTGGATAGGGACACAATAACAGTATACTATATCATATGCACAAGAACCTGGCATACATGTTGAGAGAATGTATGATTTCGAAGACTGTAATTGCAGACTTGTCAACATGTAAATATATAACCATAAGATACAATTTTATGTATCCTAACATAATTATGTAAGCCTGATACTTGTGTAATTTCTTTATATACTGTACATATTTATACAAAGAACCTGTTTGTAGCATTACTCACTAAGTAGTGGGGCAGCTCAGCGTACACGCGGACTGCATCCTTTGTACTAAATGTCTTTTGCCATTTTTATTTGTTGATTTTTATGATAATAAGTTCATATATGAAATGGTGATATTAGTAAATGTTGGTTAAATATATGAAGTATAAACCTTACTACAAGAGCGAAGTCACGTCAAAATTGCGGATTACGACGACGTGAAGTCCCATAAACCACGGCCACATGCACGAGCGATTACGAGGTGAGTGTGGAGTCCACGTCGACGAAATAGGTACGACTACGAAAAGATACCGTCAAGTCTGCGTAAGGCGGCTTCTCAAGGAACTTAGCCCCTGGACTGAGCAGAAGAGGTCGCTATAGGAAAGATTTACACAAATAAGTGTTTTCTGAAACATTTTCGGGAACATGTTTTCAAAAATACAGTTCCCAAACGTGCAAAAATAGGTCCAGAATACCTCGAAACTTGCGCAAGGCGAACTTGAGACCCAATAAAAGGACGAGCCCACCTGTCACGAGATCAGTCTCAGCCTACACACGACTCTGATTGGAGGTTTATTTATCCTATACAACCCTTGTTTTTGGAAAAAGTCCCATGCTAGTATCACCAGGACGGACCGACTTTTTTTATACTTTTATCGATGCATTTGAATCAGGCGCATAAAGCATATCCAACAAACACAGATACAGAAATAGCAGTGCAACATGACCACGGGGTACGGATCGTGGCAGATATTGGCCACTTTGAGAACGCAGTGGGAGTCCCGCTCTAGGTGCCCCTTAGGGGAAATGGGGGTATAAGCAAGGACATGGTGTAGTATAGTTTCTATCATCAAACGTTCATGGCGGCCTTTCATCTTGATTAACTGAAAACTGCAGTATCACTATACCCTTGCAATAACCCCAACCATTATCGCCCGTCTAAACAATGGCGAAAACGTGAATTAGGTACGGTGTTGACTGAGCGTGCTGTGTGCAAGTATTGTTCATTATCTAGCTTCCTTTGCAGACATATTGGAGCGCGGGCATCTCGGATACTCCACACTGTCAATATTTTTCTTCCTGCCATCCCTAAAATAAAGTAAACAGATATTGAATATTCAAGATGTCTTTTATTGGTTTGTCGCAGTTCAACAAACTGAATGAAAAAATAAAACCGATGTACTTCTACTTATACATCTCAAGTTTATGCCTAGCAGTCTAGCCTGGTTTCAACCAAGCCCCGTGTCCGTCCGCCGCCTGTAACGGCTATCCATCCGCGGGGAGGGGAGAGAAACCCCCGGACAGCTGGAGTTTGCGTTATACAGACTACTAGCAGTCTAGTCGTCATGCAATCATCTAATACGTATGTGAAAAAAAAATACACGAACAGTAGACAATATCATTTAACAAAGTATGTTGTTAAAATTCATATTCATGGGACAGAATACTAGTAACCAAACTGGTTTCACAATCGTGTCAGATAAGGTATCGGATGTCTGCTATATCTCTGTGTGTTTGCCTTAGTTTATGTCCTTTTCAGCGGCGCACATCTTCCTGCGATCTGCGACTCGGTAGCTATTGTTCAAATTCAGACTTGAGAAGAGATCTGGCGAACTTCAGACATTATAAGTCTCTCGCAACTTTCAGATAGTGTACTGTGACCTAGGTATGTCAGTGCATCTAGATCTGTATATCCAGGGTAGGCACGGCCCAGGATGATACGCCAGCTCTGCTTTGAATCCTCTCTGACACCCAACTTGGAAATTTGACAGTCTTGCGGGTTCCAGATGGGCACAGCGATAGATCAAATATACCCCGTGTAGATTACAACATTTCATACGGTGATAAGGTTGAACTTTAAAATTTCTGTGTCGGACATCAGTCACGACCGACACACAAATGATGTAGCACTGTAACGGTTATTGACACTATCTCAAGTTGGTGAATCATTCGACAAGATTTTCACAAATTGTAATGTCGAAAAAAAAAACAGTTCAGGCAGTTTGAATAGCTATGTAACAGTTAATCATTCCCCCCTTTGCGAGGATCTTGAATGAATGAATGAATGAATGAATTGAATGAATGAATGGTTTATTAGGAAAAAGTGTAACATGGCAGCTAAAAGCTGAATTACGTACACTGTACAATCATATATCACATTATCTTAAAACACAAGGAAAATACTTAAAACGTCTTGACATACATTATCAAAATATCCATAACGGTTAAAACGAATCAAATTTATCTACAACTCGGTGACATAACAAGATTCTTAAAAGGTAATGAAGCAAACTATTCTGTATCCCATTGTGATTAATTGTTTAGTAAGTGGACTAGATAGGGTACTGGGGAGTTCTTGTAGCGGTTAGTTCTGCACTTGATGTTTCTGAGTTTCCCACAGTTTCTAGTGTTTCTGCCATGTAGTTCCCCCACTGTAGGTGGGAGGAGTTCGGGGTTAAGTTTGTTCGCAAATTTTCGGCATAGGTCCTCTCGGCGGTCGCTCAGTGTCTCAAGACCTGTTAGCTGCAGGGCTGAGTCATAGGTGGTGTATTGTCCTCTCAAAATTGTGCGCAGCGCCCTCTTCTGCACACGCTCCAACCTGATAACCTGCATGCATGTAAGTCCGGCGTTCCACACAGGGACACAATATTCCACGACAGGTCGTACAAATGAGGTATAGACCTTAAGTAAGTCCAGAGCTGACAGATGGAACGTTCCTAGGCGTCTTAACAGAAACAGACGGCTGTTGGCTTTTGAAAGCATTTGTGACACGTTGGCCTCCCACTTCAGATCAGCCTGCATCAATAACCCAAGCAGACGTGCGACTGCCACGTTCTCCAGTTCTTTCCCATTAATGGTAAGAGGCAGCGGTGGGGGTGGACGCATCATGAAGCAGAAGGTCATGACTTTGCATTTGTCGGCGTTCAAGAGCATGTGGTTCTGTTCTGACCAGTGGTTGAAATTGTCCAGCTCCTCTTGCATGATAGATGGTTGTTGATAGTGTCTCGATTCGGCCATTGACAGGTCGTCCACAAATTTCCATTCTAGCACACTGGGGGGGATTTCTCTAACTGCATCGTCAAAGACTGCAAGGAAAATAACTGGACCAAGCAGTGTACCTTGAGGGACGGAACATGTCAGTGTCTCCCAATCAGAAAGCTCACCGCTGTATCGAACGCGTTGGCGGCGTGTAGACAAAAAGTCACAGATCCACGAGATAATGGATGATCTTGCTCCAAGTTTAAACAGCTTACATATGGCAGTGGTGTGGTCAATACGATCAAATGCTTTGGAAAAGTCAGTCATCACTAGGGTTGAGATATTACCGGGCTTGTCAGATGCCTTACTTAGATGGTCAACCAGGCTGACAAGGTAGTGAGTGGTCGTAATCTTGTTACGAGTGGTCGTAATCTTGTTACATTGTTGTTGTGCCGTTGTGGTGTGGAACGAGGAATTCTTCGCACATTTCCTTGCAGAAATTCTCAATGGCGGCGCTCTGTGCCCGAAGAAACAATGGCCGGATATTCCTCTTTGTGTGCCCCTTCTTGTTGATGTGGCGCTTGATCCCCGACAATGACTGTGTGACGAGACCACAGTCCGGGCAGAAATTTGGACCAAAGTGGAGTTTTTTAATGTGGTCGGACACTTGGTGTCTCCCTTTCCTCCTGTAGCGGCAAGACGGCCAAGGACAGAAGTAATACCCGTGAGCGTCTGGCCCGTCCAGCTGGACTTGCACTATACACTGTGTATACCACGGCGGGTCAGCGCGGAGTTCAACGGAGGTTAACAGTCGGGTGCCGGCGTCGTTTTCCTCGTTCTGGCGAAAGATCTGGTCAAGCTTGAAGAACACTGCGTTAAAATCATAATGTTTGAACGGGGACACAGTCATTCTCCTAAGAATAAATGGGGGAAGCGAGGCCGGACACTTCTTCACTTGTCGTGGTTCCCCATCAACTGGACCAAGAGTGTCGATGCTCGACTTGGGTTCCATCGGCTGTGAATCTCCTTGCATTCTTCCTCCACACCACCGTTCTCACCAACCGCACAGCTGTCAGCGAGAAGGACCGGGAAAGGAACTGAGCTGTCTACTGGTTATGTTACCCGGCCTGCAGAGTTCAATCAGACTAAGCCGGGCCCCATGGGGAAGCCGTTTAGAAAAACAGTAACACCAATGGCAGGCCTGGATTTTAGTCAAGCCACCATTACTATGGAAACCATCCTGATAGCCTGTATGATAAGCCCCTAAACCTATTCATCAACCTGTAAGCCTGCGTGGCTAAATTACTTCAGGATGCTTAGATGCATTGCCAAGTTTGTCCGACACTAAAACAATAGAACGCAAAAACAACAAGTATGAAATTGCCGTTATTTACTAGTATGGAATGATAGTAGTTTCTCATGAATTATGCAAATTAGGCCTACATTTGCATAATTTCTATCTATTGACATTCCTCTCTTCCTCAGTTACAAATGTCACATATTTGAATAGTCATATCATGGAACACAGCAGGTTTTTAAAATTGCCTCATTAATTATAATCTGATTTGCATAATTATCATCCAATCATACAAAGCATCACATAAGCTATCTACATACCAAAAATCATGACCATCCATCAAGCCCATCTCGAGTTATATTATTTTCTCATTGATTATGTAAATGAGGTTCTCATTTGCATAGCTGATATCTATTAATATTTCTCTCTTCCTCAGTTACATATGTCACATGTTTGCGAGTCCTATCATGGAAATTGATGAATGTATAAACTTTCCTCATTAATTATGCAAATTAGTTACTGATTTGCATAATAAGTATCCAATCATGTACATCATCGCTCAAGCTATGTACATGCAAAAAATCATGACCTTCCATCAAGCCCTTCTTGAGTTATTCCCTTTCAATGTCTGAAGCAAAACCTACCCCTGCAGTTCCAAAAAAGTTGCTAGGGGGCCCAAACCTATACCACTTACTCTCTGCCCAACGAGCTATCTACCACTCAAAAATCAGTTCCATAGCATGTCCACAACACGAGATATCATAACATGAAGTTCCGCTGCAGTACCGTAACAAGCCGATAGGGGGCCCAAAATCTAATCATTTTCAGGTTTCATCGAGACCTACCAACATACCAAATACCAAGACAATCCTTCCAAGAATTCTCGACTTATCGTGTTCACTAACAGACACACAGACATGCTCGGTATTCCCATGCTGTGGCACTGCATTAATGACTGTTCTTACTCATATAAGGCCGTGTATATCCAACTTTGGTCAAAATTTGTATGTTTCAGTCTTTTAATTGGTGTAAGGAGATATCTTTGTGGTTTGGTTTCACATGCTCCGAGTGGACTCTTCCAGGCTGGGAGTAGGTCAAAGTTGACGATTGTTTTCGTCTGTCAGCTGTTACGAGAGAACGAGCTGGTCAACTGTCTATTTTCTTTGCATGATTCTAAAGTAGACAGATGTGGCTTTCTGGTGCATAAGAATTTTTGGGGCTTGCAATTAAGGTGAATCCTTTTCTGAGCCCTTGTTTTAGTGCTTTAAAGCATTACTGCCTACCAGGGCAAGCCTATCTCTTGTATCTGCCCTACAGCTGGCTGATAGCCAATTTGTCCCTGGCAGCTGCAGTACATGTAACTGACGTTTCATGACCCCTCATGACCAACTTTGCCCCCCATCTGTGACCCCATCAATATCCCCTGAAACATTATACAGCCCACACGTCGCAACCAGAACGCATAGTAAAGCATACAATTGAACACATTTTTACACTTTTCTCGTTAATTATGCAAAACACTTCGCCCAAAATCTAATCATCTTGAGATTTGCCACATACACACCGACACACCAACTACGACAACAAACCATCCAGGCGTTCTCGACTTATTCTGTTCACTAACAGACACACAGACAAGCACCGTCGCATAACCTTCTCGACGAAACCATTCGTCGCGAAGGTAAAAACGGGGCATGGTTCATGCGTTCACAGTTATACTTCTGCAATACCTTAGTAACGCCGGCTGTAGGGAGAATATTTGCCAGCGGAATTTGATGGCCACCATAGGTTTAATTTCCATGCGGGGCGGTTGATGCATCTTACCGTGGACTCAGGAGTCAGGACTCAGGACCATTCCGATTATTCCTTTTTTTGCCGACTTTTACGATACCTAAGCAGCCAGTACTGTAGGCTATCCCGATTCGGAATATATTTTACCTGCGTTAATTCAGATGTGATTTATGAACGCTTCGGGACACTGCCGGGTACTACTATAGTACTAAAGCAGCAGAAAATAGTGGACGGCGACTTAACTACATGTACCTGCGGTCAGTGCAGCAATATATTAAAGTAGAGTGGAGTAGAGTAGAGTAGAGTAGAGTAGAGTAGAGTAGAGTAGAGTAGAGTAGAGTAGAGTAGAGTAGAGTAGAGTAGAGTAGAGTAGAGTAGAGTAGAGTAGAGTAGAGTAGAGTAGAGTAGAATTTTCGGTCAAGTAGGACTGTTACAGTTTAGACGGCTCTTCATGTTATTGGTGGATAAAAAACGGGTTCCCGGTCAAAAACGAAAGATTGGTTTTATTTACAGGTAAACTAAAATCGTTTACAGGTAGCCAGTACTGTAGGCTATCCCGATTCGGAATATATTTTACCTGCGTTAAATTAGATGTGATTTATGAACGCTTCGGGACACTGCCGGGTACTACTATAGTACTAAAGCAGCAGAAATCAGTGGACGGCGACTTTAATAACTACATGTACCTGCGGTCAGTGCAGCAAACTATTGGTGGATAAAAAACGGGTTCCCGGTCAAAAACGAAAGATTGGTTTTATTTACAGGTAAACTAAAATCGTTTACAGGTAGCCAGTACTGTAGGCTATCCCGATTCGGAATATATTTTACCTGCGTTAATTCAGATGTGATTTATGAACGCTTCGGGACACTGCCGGGTACTACTATAGTACTAAAGCAGCAGAAAATAGTGGACGGCGACTTAACTACATGTACCTGCGGTCAGTGCAGCAATATATTAAAGTAGAGTGGAGTGGAGTGGAGTGGAGTAGAGTAGAGTAGAGTAGAGTAGAGTAGAGTAGAGTAGAGTAGAGTAGAGTAGAGTAGAGTAGAGTAGAGTAGAGTAGAGTAGAGTAGAGTAGAGTAGAGTAGAGTAGAGTAGAGTAGAGTAGAGTAGAGTAGAGTAGAGTAGAGTAGAGTAGAATTTTCGGTAGAGGGCTTGAACAAAAATTACACAGCCTCAAAGTACCAGTCTAGATAATGGTACAAGACAAAAGAGACTCACATAGAACATGTATGTCAGAAATGTGACTCTGTCGAAAATCATACATTAACAATATAAATATTAGATAGCAAATACAAAAATCAAACAAAATAATCCAATGTCAGATGTAACGTTTAATGTAGATAATCTAACTATATCGGTAATTTAGTGTCTCAATTTTGTCTCAATCAATTTTGCAACATTTCGTAGGTTTCCTCAGTGTATTCCGGTGCTTAGCACGAAGCTAAGGTCCAGTAATGATAGACAGCCCAGGCCGTCGCTGGTTTGGTAATGTTACATCTGGAAGACATTTGGAAAAGCCAACCGCGCATGTTCGCAGTGACAGCGCGCGCTTTTTAACGGTCGCTTTGGTGCTAGCGACGTGTTTTGGCGTGTTACTTATTTTCTCGTGATTTCTCCCAGTTTGGGTGAAAAAAACTTAGTTGATTCACCAAAGGATTACTGTCGAGACGACATGGAATGTGCACCCTTAGTTTGTGACAATTTGGACCGCTACAAAGCTGATCAAGAGAGACTATCGGAGGGAAGATTGCACAAATGTTTTCATGATTTGGGAGGTGGGTCCGTTTCATCTACCGAACAAGAAGGTCACTGGAGTGTACATCCTGCTTTGGTCCTGCACGCTGGTAAGATTTAACAAGTTATTTGCAAGATGATGTTTTATTAATGTTAGGGGATGATGATAATTCAACGCAGTTACCTGACCACAACCTATCTCACTAGAGTCTGAAGACTACCGTGGAGAGGTTGGGGAGGGGGCTGTGCTTATTACTCTACTCTACTCGATTATACTGACAGAAGGTGAATCACGGTTTATTATAAGCTATAATGCACGTTCACCGGAAAAAAGATACATTTTAGGATTTTTTCCATCGCAAACTCCTTCATAGTCAGCCTCCGTAACATTTGTTTGAGTTGATTTAGCAGTCATCTTTGTGACCTACATTACGAGCCTCACTGATCAGGGCCTAGTGGTCTGCAAATCGGCGGAACTACAACCCCGGGTTATCTGTTATCTGGGGTTCCGAACAGAGAATCCAAGATTAATTTAGTTATGACAACCCACTGATTCAGTGATTGATTGATTGGTTGGTTGTTGAATTTGTATTCTTTGCTAGCCTACATAGCTTATATTGATACTGCTCTCCCTAGCTCTCCCTAGCTAATAGCAGCCAATGGCCGACCCCCTATTCTTCATCCGGTCTAGTCACATGACATAGTCTACATTCTTAGCAACATCACATCTGACATACGTCATACAATGTGTTACATGGTGATATCTTGTCAGCTCTCTTTTCTATTGCTTCTAAATATCATAGGACCCGTAGTAAATCAGTCGGTTCGTTGTTTCCATGGGCTCGTTTTCGTCTTGGCCATTGAGTTCGTGCACTAATCGTGTCTGTTAGTAAACAGAACTCATTTTGTTTAGCCCAGTATTGAGAAAAGGGTGGCGGCACAACTTACAATACCCGCTAGTTTCAGGGCGGCCGAGGGCGATATTTTCTGTAATTTCTGTAAATATTTACTAATACAATGGCAGTGAGTTAGCCACAAAGGAGTATGATCATTGACTTTATCTACAGCAATTTTTCAAGATATTTTGTATGTTTCACGTTCATAACACACCACCGTGGACGTCATTATCTTATAAACTTCTGATACAGCTTACGGCATAAGCCAGGACTGACGTGTTTGTGTTTACAACATGTACTTGCAATTAGCCTACGGGCAGGAATTTGCAATAAAACTTATTTTACTTCTTCTATCAGTTTCTAATAGGGATCAAAATGAGAAGATATGTTCTAAATCTGTCTTTGCTAATGTCTGACATTGTAATGATAATTGGGACTATAAAAGTAGACTCTACTCTACTCTACTCTATATACATAACAGACCTAAGGACTGGCAGTTTTTCGCGCAAGAAGAGACAAATATGCTTTTATTGTTAGATACCGCGTACCGGTTTAAAATGTTACTTACAGGAAGTACGAAATGCGTTTCTGAAATATCAAATAGCAATAGTGTACATCTGTCTCAAGATCACCTTTAATAGGTCGCCTATAGACTCTATCGTCCCCCGGGTTTACAGCTATGTTCTAAACACAGTATTCCCCCGTCGGCCTCCCATGAAAGGTGATGAAACTCTCCGATCCAGGCTGTGTCCGCCCGACTTTTACCCCGTTACTAAGGATCGGGTGACGTTGCTATGTGTTGATTGGCATCTGATCAGCCTGTGGCGGCAGTGAGAAGAAGGTTTGACAGGCGTGGCGTGGCATTATGCCCTCTACAGTCAGTATAGATCTAGTGTCTCAAAAACAACAACCAATAACGTTAAAAAGGTTGTAATGCAGCAACACGGCGTATTTTTGTACTTCGACGATTTTCTCGGCAGTTAAGTTTTTCGTTGCTGGCTACAAGAAATTTCAGCAGGCAGAACAGAAGTTCCAGGAAAATGCAAAGGACAGGGTTTGATCTGTTAATCACTTTCTGACAACAAAAAACGTTGCAGACGAACACAAGGCATGACCTACATGTATGAGGTCATCGGGCGAAACCACCTAACAGCAACAGTGGCGACGTGCTAGCTAGTTGCCCAGTTTGTCGAAAGCGCCTAACAACAACAGTGGTAACGTGTTAGCTAGTTGACCAGTTTCTCAATTAACATCCCCAGTATATTTTCCCGGGACACTGCTCACTAGTTCCCGTGTTTTACCATCCTCCTACTTAATGTTTAGCTGTTTCCTCTTTTGTTTCGTAGGCTGAGAGAAACTGTTGGCGCAATTGAAGCGAATCATGACGTACTAGTATATCCCTTTCCGAACCTATAGTCGAACCGCAGAGCTAGACGGTGTATTCTGGGACCGAAATGTCAAAGGTCAATAAAGGCTATCGGGAAGTCTGAAATTGGTGAATAGCTAGAGTAGAGTAGAGTAGAGTAGAATTTTCGTTCCAGTTTTAATAGACCGCTCTTCATTGTTGAATTCCTTTTCACTCAACTGTCATGGTGGGTTTGTGTGGATGTTCCAAAGCTCTGTAGTTGTACTTAACAGGGTGAACTTCCATGTACCTGTCGAATCTGGCTTTGAAGGCATTAACTGAGGGAGCGTTGATTACTTCTTCTGGGAGTCGATTCCACCAGGGGACCACCCTGTGTTTGAAGAACAGCAACCTCCTGTTTGTTTTTGTAAATGTTCTTGTTAGCCGTAAGCTATGGCCTCTTGTCATGGCTAATGACTAAACACGCTCCTAGCGGCCGTCCCGACAGATACCGCCCCCTAGACGTCAAACACGCCTAGACATTGCTAGAGCGAGTGGATTTCCGGCGGTCCTGGGCCTCCATATATGGTTGATAAGATGCAAACATCATGGAGTTGCCCGGGACGCACTGACAGCGGGATGGTTGCCTGCCCGTCGCTACGGCCAACAATAAGAAAAAAAATGTAGTTGTATAAAAACTGTAACTTGAAAAAGAAAACAGCCGGGAGGAGTCTGCATCGGAGGCTATCGCTACGTATAGTTGTGGTGGATGGCGGCGCGCCTTTGATGTGCCAAACGTGATGCGCGTGGTTTAAGGCGTGGCCGCACCCGCTCTCAGAAGTGGCTCAATGTTGTGCATCTTCGCGGGGAAGCGGCGGGACCCACACCAAAAAAAAAGGATTGTGAACTCGTGAAACAAATCAAAGGAGCGAGTAGAAACAAGTGAATATAAATCCCAACCGAGATTCGAACCCACGCCGAAACCGGCAGCTCAGATCACGGACACGCACTAGCCGACTAGGCTAAAAGGTCGCGACCAGTTAGACTGGTCAGTTTATCTATTTATTTATTGGAGGCGCTTGAACCCCCACTGTTACACTACTCCCCCTTTTCTTTTTAACATTCGTCCTCGAATCTCAGGGTTCGATCTCGATCTGTGTGGCACATCTTGCCATTTCACACAGGGCCGTTCCGTTGGGCGCCAATGAAATAAATCAAAGGAGCGAGTAGAAACAAGTGATCCCAACCGAGATTCGAACATACGCCGAAACCGGCAGCCCAGATCACGGACACGCACGCCTTATTTTTTTAAATGCCAAGCCCGCAGTTGAATCGAGTTGTGCTTGCTAATTATGTTGTTGTTGCCTGAATGACTGCAAATAAACTCTACTCTACTCTACTCTACTCTACTCTAGTAGTTTATAATGTAAATTCTGCCAGATCGGCGAGGGGATGCCGTTTGCAACCCGTCAGAAAAGCCAATTGCAGCCCGTTTGAGCCGTCTCAGGCGGCCACGGATCCGTTCCAGAGCTCGCCCCGGACCCCGGACGAACCGTCTGTGCCGTCTGTAAAGGCGTAGGGGCCTGTATCAGACGCCGTCTGAGCCGTCTCAGACGCCGTCTGAGCCGCCCCGGAGGCCAGCTGGGTAGTCCCAGGGGGCCGTTTCTGCCGCCGTCTGAGCCGTCTGAGGACCCGTCACAGACGCCGTCTGAGCCGTCTCAAATGGCGTTCAATCCCGTCACAGGGCGGCTCCCAGACGCCGTCGGAAACGCCGTCTATGGCGTCGAACCCGCCATTTCTGCCGGCATAAACGCCGTTTCGGGCGTTTCTGACCATTTGAGCCGTTTGTCGAAGCCGTCTGAGGCCACGGGAGACGGTCTGTATCAAGAACGGGTGCCGTCTGAGACGTCCGTCTCAGACGGCGTTTCCCTTTTATAGACGGCTTTATTTTCACAGAGGATTATTGTAGCGAAGCCGCATTGAACTACCACTATAGCACTTGCTACTTGAAAAAGCAACATGCTTCACCTTAAATGAGGATGCCTTGAAACGAAACAAGCAGGGACTTCTTATAATGCCATTCCTTATATTCATAAAAGATTCTCTTGTTTACCCCGCTGGCATCATCTCTGCAAACTTGAGAATTGCCTAGGACAAGTTACAAACATCTCAAATTGGCAGGTATTGTTGGGTTCCTGGCTTGATTGAGCAAGGGTTCGAGGTTCTCTTAAATTTGTCCTGGCAATAATCTCAAATAAGGTACGCATCAAGACTTTCACTACCAACATGGAGATAAGAGTCAGAAGCAAACAGAAACAAGTATCTGCAACAATATGTACACGGCGTCTGAGCTGGCTTGGCCATGCTACAAGGCTCGCACCTGGCAAACCAAGTCCTGCAGTGGAACCCACAAGAGAAGAGATGCAGAGGTCACCCTAGGATGAATTACAGACATGCGATAGAAGACTTAGAGAGACATCAAAACAGTCAACCTGAACTGGAGGGATGTAAGGAGGATGGCTGCTGACTGAACCTGCTGGGCAAATTTAACTGCCTCAGTGTTGGACGACACAGGAGCCCCAATAGTAAGTAAGTCTGTGACTTTGGTAATGACTTGTGATGCCTTTTGAATTTTGAAATTTTTAAAAAGTGCATACTTTATTCGAGAAAATCTGGCATAAAACTGTAAGTACATTCCAATGATTATTTATATGCATCAAAGTTTAACTCGTCTTTCACACTTACATGAACTCCAAGTGCTTTTCCAGCCCTACCACTATCAGAGTAACTTTCTTCCTTGGATATCTGGTTTTCACCCCATGGACATATGACTGCAAAGTCTCATGGTTCTCATGGTCTCCTTGCTGCTTCTGTATGAGATACAACAAAACATGTCATTTAAGTCATAGTGTCACAAATGCAGGGTTCTTATAATTTTTTCAGAGCAACTGGCTATCCCATCCACGTGCAACCCCATCCGGGCCCCATATGATGGGGAATAAAAGACGCTAAATTGAATAGATAAAGATTATGAAGGGTTCTAGTGTTCTCCTCAGAAAGACCCCCCCCCCCATGCTGGTTTAAAAACAGATGAGCATAGGGGGTACAAATCACAACTATGCTGGCAAGAACACTGATATGTTTGCTGTAATTAAATTAAACTGTATATTTCCTATTACTCCCCCACACACAATGGGTGATTCATATCTTTTTACAGTAGAAGCCACTTAATTGCACCTCGGATAAACGCACCTTCCGTTTAATTGCACCAAATCCCAAAATCCCAAACCGGTTCCCATTCACTGCATTGTTAGTGACTCCGCATAACTGCACCGCGCATTGTCACCAATTTCGGATAACTGCACCAATTTTTTTCCAAAATCCTCGACAAGTTAACTAAAAAGGTGCGCTTAAAATTGGCAAACGCGGTACAAATGAGCCGATACCTGCCGGTGTAAAGGCGCAATACCGCCATTATGTTTAAAACTGTTTTTGAGTAACAAAAGAAGGCGGTCTCCATTGACAGTCACATTGATAGGAATCGTATGGGAGGTCCCGGGTGGGTCCAGGGCGTGTCGGCACCATCAAGAGACGCACGCCTACCAAAGGCGGCATTGCGCTTTGGCAGACAGCATGCTGTACTCAATAAAGATTGGTCTCTACCTGTACTACTGTCTTATTACTGTGAATGCATTCAAGTTCGCGTGGATTTGATTTCGCGTTAAGGATGGCATGGGGTGTTGTCGGCGGTTTGAGGTTTGCGGCAGCGCTATATACTGTTGCCGATAATAAAAGACCGGCGTCTTTCCGTCTAGTCGGAAACAATAGAGGCTCGGCAAGGGCTACAGACGTGTAGGCGGACATAACAGTCGCTTTTGGCGGTGCGGTGCTAACGTCATCATCTGGCTGAATCCGCGTCCTAGAAACTTCCTGCATTTACCGGAACGGGTTTGCGGAAAAGGCTGGGCTGTCTACCTGGCCTGTCTGGCTGGCCTGTCTACCACGTCAGGCTACTCAGAAACCCTCATCCATATCCCACTAATTGTGAGGCTCCAGTGCAGTGGTGCCCCCTAGCAGATTTAAAAAAAATCACACCCATTACAGTGGGCGCGGTACCGATCGTCATTCGAAACCGCGATTTTTGTCCCCTCTTCTTGATTCCTACAAACTTAACATTAATTGTAACATCGTCTGAAACCAAACCAGGTGTTCCCTTCTCATGGTTCTATCGTCATTTTTGTACGTTATCCAAAGGAACTCTCAAAAACGTGGACGTCCATGGGAGAAGAGCGGGGACGAGGAACGCCCTACTGCATCAGAGGCCACACCACCCCACCTGACACCACCCGAAGAATTCTGGTGTTCGGGAGGCGAAGTATGAAAAAGTCTGGGGCCAGATCAACGTGCGAGGGGGGTGGAAGGATGAGCGGTATCTGCGGCGAAAACCCACCCGATGCTGGACGACAAATTCCATATCGCCCATCGCGACGTAATGCCCAAGTGTGCGCTAGACATGATCATGAGTTTCTATCCTAACCCACGCGGCAGGGACATAAATGGACATAAAATCCCTTGCCAAACTGTTGTCTAATGTAGCATTAATGCCGCACTACGCGCTCCTTAGCAGAGCACATTGGGCATTAATGCTGGATTCCCTCTGCTCCCTTTGGAACAGAGTATTAATGCCAGCATACACCCCTGTCCATTAATCATCATTTATCACCCAGTCTTCTTGGACTGAAGGTGAAGTGGAAACCCTTTCCCCTGGCTGGTGCCAGTGGGGGTGGTCACACCAAATTAACCCTCTGCCTCCTAACTACAGTCCACCCTTGACTGCTAATGTATAGGTCATGCATGACTAAAGGCCGTGGCAGAAAGCACTAATGCTGGAAAGATGCCAACTAATTGGTTCAAGCCTTGGTCCAAGGCATGGCTGCTAGGACATTGAGGGACTGGTATTTGGACAACCATAATTACCATGAAATTACCATGGCAGTGTGCACTTACCAAGCATTAGTGCTGCATATGTATTTCTGGCATTAATGCTACATTAGACAACAGTTTGGCAAGGGTGAACTCAAGTTGAACCCGGAAGGTTAATCAATCTCAAGCTCAGATTAATCTCACCCCAGTTATAATGTACGTGTACCATGTGTGTAACGTGTACTGGTTCTTTTAGCACTGACACCACGTAACGTATATCATTTAGAGTTCATTTTGAAAAATAAAACATTTGCACTTGTATCTGATGTAGCATTTTCTTCCCTCCCCGCTCTCTGTTAGAAAAAAAATCACATCTGCCAGCCTGGACAGAGGAAATCGTTCTGTGCCAGGTTGGCTTGCCGGCAGGCGGAACATGATACGGCCGGCCCGGCTTGCACGCGCTGGCAGAATGTTTTGAAACACAGCGGGGCTAGCGATCGTCCCAGGCGTCTGGAAGCAATTATTTTTTTAAACCTTTGCCGGTATACCAGTGTTGTTATGTACGTAAATCAGCTATTATACGTCAGGGTGTGCCATTTAGGGTATGACATTGATCATAACTTGATGAGGAATACTTCAGACATCGTTATACCAAAAACTGGCCGAAAGAGATTAGAAACAGAAGTATAATAGTTGAAAATTGTATCAAATATCCATTTATCGATAAATAGATATACAATAGATACAAAATAATCGTTGCAAAACATGTTTATCTTCCAAAAGCCAAACAAATGAATAAAATAAATAAGATAAATAGAGAGTGTGGAGCAGGAAAACCAGTTGTCCAGCCGGTGTAATGCATGGCGGTGTATTACAGGGACTATCATGTAACAGTGATAGCATCACACCAACTGCTCAGCCTATGGGTCATGACCTTTTAGTCTTTTAGCCTAGTTGTTCGGGTGCGTGTGAGATTGTGATCCGGAGCCCGTGTTGCGTCCTTTCCTTTGTTACATCGGGGTGGGGTTCTGTGTAACATTGTCCTGGTGCCTGGCTTGATTACAAACAATGAAACTGCTGTATTATATTGTTTCAAAGCAGACGATCCCTTTTCTCTGGTTAATGATTAAATCTTCGGTAACATGAAGCGAAAGTGTCAGTCATTTTTACCAAGGAGGTTACCTCCTTGTTTTTACTCTGTCAACTCCCGCCGACGGCCACGTGGTAACATACTCCGGTCCATCCCGCCTACAGCGTAAGACACGTGGTTCCTTTGTTTATCCAAACTGTCAGTATCGCCGTGTTTGCAACTTCACCCTGTCCCACAACTTACGAAATGACAGTTACACAAGTTAGCCTATACGGGAAGTCAATGGTAGACTGGGACACCCCAGTTGGAGCTGGAAGAGACGTAAAATGGTGGCTCCATGTTCGATATTAATACGTCACGGTGCATGATTACAATGACCTATTCAGAGGCTGTAGGTAACGTTACTAGCTATAGCCGTACTACCCTCCCCAATGTCAATTGAAACAGCGCCCTCCAGTGAAGCATGGAGTGAAGCACATCGTTCCATGAGTGAAGCAAGCTTGAAGAACATGGTCACAAGATGTAAGATGGCGATCGAAAGCTCCGAGCAACATCAGTGACTTTTGAGAGTTCCTTTGGATAACATACTAAAAAGGCGATAGAATCATGAGAAGGGAACGCCATGTTTGGTTTCAGACGATGTTGCAATTAGTATAAACTTTGTAGGAATCAAGAAGAGGGGACGAAAATCGCGATTTCGAATGACGAATGCTTTACCGCAACCCAATGGGTGTGGTTTTAAAACATTCCGCTAGGGGGCGCTAGTGGGTGCGGCTGTACTGGTACGTAACAATTTGTGGGGATATGAATGGGGGTTTCTAAGTAGCCTGACGTGGTAGACAGCCCAGGTAGACAGGCCAGCCAAACAGGCCAGGTAGACAGCCCAGCTTTTTCCGCAAACCCTTACCGGAACGAGGTATACGCGGGTTAGGCACTGCTACTGTATAAGGAGAATGATCTGTCCTTGATCTGAGTCATCTAACCATATCTGCCCACTAGATACACTGTACAATTCACTACCATGGTGTCGACAGTCAAATCTGTCAAGACAATTTGTTGACTCAAGTTGTAGATACGGTGTCAAGTTTGTCTTAGTCATACCTACCGTCATTTAAACTAACAAATTTTGAGACCAAAACGCTACGGCCGCGTGGCGCGTTGGATACACCCGATCCCTCGATCTCGAAAGTTAAGCAACGCGCGGTCCGGACAGTGCTTGGATGGGGGACCAACCAAGGACGTCCGGATTGCTGTAGCCTCACGAAGCTTTCCACGAAATTGTCTCCCGGGAGGGACGTAAAACGGGGGTCCCGTGCTCGAGGAGGTGCCTCGAACACGTTAAACAGCCTCATTACCCTACACATTGGGTACCTGCCTGTGGCACTGGCTGCAAATACACCTGATATTATCAAAGTCATTATTCTAGATAACGTTACAGTCGAGGTGTTTTCTTTGCTGTGCGAATCAAGCATATTTTCTCTTTCTACACGTGTACAGTACCTAGCTACTGATTTAAACATCTGTGAGGAAGCAAACAAAATGTTAAGTTTAATCTGTACAGTATCATGGTAAACTTTACAAGATTTTTGTACAGTACATGTCCTACGTAAATATTTAGTTAATAACTGCATAATTTCGTCTATTTTCTTTGTGCTAGTGTTTCTGACTGACAATACACCCCCCGCCCATGGTGGTACGGTCCAGCTGGGCATTTCGCATAATTGCACCAGCCGGATAATTGCACCCAAAATGCTGACAAATGCGTGGTGCAATTAAGCGGATTCTACTGTACATTCAATTTTTGTCCTAACCTGTTTGTAGTTATACACCAGACGTACGAAGTCATCAACAGGAACATACACCAGGGTCTCATCTTCTTCTATGTCTTTGGTGCTGACAGAACCAAGCTGCAACATAGGAGTAATTTTCGTTGATAAAAATCAAGACACTTTGAGGCCTGAAAGACATACAAAAAGTACAAATGCAACAAGGCTCAAAATACACAGTACATGACTTGTTCAATTTTGTGCACCCGAAATTGGAGCTGTGCACCTAATTTTTGACTATTGGTGAGCCAGTGTACCTAAACATCTGTGAAGGGTTAAGTACAGTTTTGCACTATATTGTACACTACTATACAGCATATTCTTGACATCTATTTATTTATTTATTCAAATTCACAGATTGCGTACAATCTGAGGGGAGCCGGCAACAGGAATCTAGTTCCTCTACGAGGCCGACTCCCCCAGAAAATTTACAAAGTTGAGATAAAAACAATAAATGAAAGACATCAAATACTGAAAGAAGTACATTAAAAAAAATTAGAGTAATAAGGTCAAATGATAAGGAAAACAGGGTAAACGGTTAAACTATGTCACTATGCATGATGAGCAACGACAAGTGGTCGTCCAAGTACATTAAGTTATCAACAGAAAATGTGTCACTTAATCGGGATCTATAATATGAAATCAAGAGTTTTTTAACGGACTGTAGAGTGAGGTTTGAGTACATATGTTGGCGAATGTCTAGTGGTAAATTGTTCCAGATGACGGCAATACGACTAAAGTTAAGAGAATGAGAATGATTCAGTTTTACATGGCCGTGGTACAAGTTGGAATTGGTCTGTAGAGCGAAGTGATCTAGTAGGTCTGGATACATTGAGGACATGAGAAATGTTGATACAGTACACGTTGCGGAAACATTTGAAAAGAAATAAGATATCAAAAAGTTCTCGTCTGTAACACAATGGTAGAAGGTTGGTATGGGTTAATCTGTCATTATAGTTAAGTTCGTAATCATTACAGATGTACTTGGTAGCACGTCTTTGAACACCTTCTACTTTGCGCTGATACAATCTTGTATGCGGTGCCCATACCTGAGAACAGTAGTCTAAATGTGGTATCACCAGTGATCGATACTAGGTGTTGGAAAGAAATAAGATAACCTTTGTTGAATCACTTGCTTAGGACTTTTTATGTTGCCATAGAACTCCTGACCAGTTAATTAGTGTTATGTACTGCTGGTGCAATGGCCTAGTGGGTAGAGTGTTCGCCTTGCACACAGTAGGTTGTGAGTTCAATCCCCGGTCGGGTCATACAAAAGACTCTAAAAATGGTACATACTGCTTTCTTTGCATTTGGGAAAACAGTATGGAAGTTTAAAACACACATCACTACCAGCGCATCAGCCCCCTGCTGTAGTGACCCAAGGGCTACAGAAATGGAGATGGCGCCACCCAATGGCATATGCATCTTTTAAGACGTCTGGGATACTAAGTGCACCCGACAATGCACTTTTAGGTTAGGTGCCACCACTAACTTTTAGGTTAGGTGCCCACAAATGAATTTCGAGCCCTAATACATACCATGTATTGCAATGGTGGCCCACGTCAGCCACAAGCAAAGAAAAAGGGGAATGGGTTGCTTGCATACCCTACTGTACAATCTCATGTATGTACAGAATTTGTTCAGAACAGACTAACCTGTGCATCTTCTCCAAAGTCATGTAGAGTGACAGTTCTCTTCCAGGTGACACTATAAGGGACTGGCTGGTCCACGATCTGGACTGTTGATCCTGTGCCCTGTACTTGAGCTATGATACTGTCTCCACACTCAGGAGACTCTGCCAGGTGCCTATCCATCACCACTGTGATGTACTGACAACAGGAGAGAGAAAACAACATAAAAACTCATATGTAATTAAAGGAGGCTACACAAAAAATAAAAAATCCCACTATGCTAGCACTATGCTTAATATATTCCATAGCGAAGTTCTTATTTCAAGTTGTTTCATATAAGGCCGTCATAGTTCTTTGATTTTCCTCTGATTGCAACTTATGCCGTGCTAACGCCTTCTCACCTGATAATTGAATTATATGACGTCAGTGTTCTAGATTTTTCACATGATGATTGAATAACATGACGTCAGTGTTCAGTGTCCCATAATTTTTAGGTGAGAAGGCGTCAGCACGGCATAAGTTGCAAACAGTGGAAATCTAAGAACTATGACGGACTTATGTGAAACAACTTGAAGTAAGAATTTGGAAAATATCAAGCAATAATAGCATAGTAGGATTTTCAATTTTGTTTGTAGCTGTCCTTTAACACACACTATGATGTAAGATATATGTCTTCACAATGAATAGCCAATCATGTGAATACAGAAAATTATTTTATGTGGTAATGTATCCCTGGTGACATTGAATGCTTCTAACTGATGATTTCATCATACTCTCACCTCTCAAATAGAAGTACCCCCTGGAATATAAGTACCCCCCGGAAAAATCTTCAAAATCTAATATAAGTACCCCCTGAAATAAAAGTACCCCCCGGAAAATGTCAAAACACGATGACAGTCGAGGTAAACTGTGTCCACACGACTGTTCGAAGGATATAGATAAGATAATAAGCAGGTAGGTTGCATCTATTCAATTATGCCTTAGGACCATACCTATTAAGTATATGAATATTAAACAGAATAACTGCACGCTTGTTCAAATCATGATGATCTTCCTCGCCACTTCGATAAAATATAATAATAATGTTGAAAAATTGGGCAACGGGGGCCACTGTGCTTCAAATTCAACAAGTGAAAATGTACATGATACAGTGTATAATGCATTTTCTACTTGGAACTTGCAGCAAGTGATCAAGGAAAATTGTTTTAACATGAATTTCAGTACTTAAATACTGCAAATGCAGAAATGTTTGCAGTGGTTTTATGTTTGCAGTTTTCATGGTTTAAGCTCTTTGCTGCAAACTTAAACCCACAGCAACATTTTTTCCCTCCTACGTTCTCATAATAACTCTGGTCTCACACACAAATTTAAAACCACGGTAACCGCAAACAATCCATTTTCTCCCTAACGTGAAATTAAAACTATGCGAACTTAAATCCACATTTACTGGTACGGTACCTTTAAACATTCCCCAGGTCTCATCCGTTTGATGGCTTCTTTTTCTACCTGTAAAACACAGGGAAAAACATGTCCTCAAAACTAATGGTATATGGAATTCTTTTTGAACCTGTGGGTATAATATATTCCCTTTTTTTCTCATCACTGATTCTCTTAATTCTATTCATCTTTTGAGACTTCCAATAAATACACCATTGGTTTTTATGCTGCTTTCAGGTAAAATCTGCTTTCAGAAAAAATCAACATAACCATGCAGTCAGGCTACTGTTTACAATCTAAGAGCTACATGTAATATGGTCATCTCAAACAAGAGCATGCTTTAAGTGTAACTTTGGCTTAAAGTGTCGCTCGTCAAAACATTATGCAGTCACACAAACATGCGCACACACACACACACATATACACATGCACGCACACACAAACAATGTCATGCGCGCACACACAAACATGCACACACACACACGTAACATTCAAGTTGCTCAGATGGGTTAGGAGTCAATCTGAATGAAATAACAATACAGGCTTTTCATTTATCGTCATTTGCTTCATGGTCGATGCAATGTATGTCTCTTAACGGTGAACCACACTGATAAGTGCTGCTTGATTCAATTATCCACCAACATATATGTGGCATAAAGTGGCGCAATCGGTAAGGTGTATCGCCCACAACCGAGAGGTTGCGGGTTCGAACCCACCGATATGCCCTGATGTTGTGCCCTTGGGAAAGGCACTTTACACAACTTTCCTCACTTCACTCAAGCTTAAATGAGTACCTAGCCTCGGTTAGGGACGTCCCTCGGATAGGACGTTAAATGGAGGTCCCGTGTTTGAGGAGAGCCACACCTTGAGCACGTTAAAGACCCCGCCACACTTATCGAAAAGAATAGGGGTCCTTCCCGGTGTGAGTGGTTCATAGCCATACAGTTCAATGGTCGCACCAGGGGCAATTGTCATATTGAGGTCACCTAGGCGCCAAAATAGCAGCCTTCAGACCCTTGCGATTCAGCCCAGTCGGGTAGTAGTCGGCCAACCCAATAATGCCCTCCTCAGTGCTGTTCGACAGCGTCCTGTCAAGTAATAACTGACAGCCCAGCTGCTAAGCTGAGAACTGGGGCTATGCATAGAAAAAAACCCAAAAAAAACATGGTTGTCTGGGGACATATATTATAAGTTTAATACAACTACTAATACTACATGTATGTATGATGTCAAGAAAAGCCTATATCGTATGAAAACATACCCTTTTCTTTGCTGCTTCCACCTCCTTCATTTTCTTCTTTGTTCCTCTCTCTTGTTCCTTCCCTTCGTTCTTTCTCTGTCTTTCCAGCTCCTTCTTCTTTAACTAAGAAGAACATACACACATACATAACTTTATTTCACAACAATTGTACAAGGTACAAAGTATGGCATTCACTGGTACATACATAACATTCTATTAGGCTAATTAGTCTATCTTACATTTGTATATGGTGTACAATACATGTAGTAGTATGAATATCAAAGGCCTGTGATTAAATGAAAAAATTCAACAAAATCTAATGAAAAGCTTTCAAATCAAGAATTTCAACAGTTTTTTCTCAAGTATATACAGTTCTAGAGCCTGAGTACCAGCCTTTTAAGCTTTCGTCCTCTACCCAAGCTCTGCTACCGGCCAGTAGCAGAGCTTGGGTAGCCGGCGAAAGCTAAAAAGGCTGGTACTCAGGCTAACAATTTTATAGAATCTACATGTATCTTATAGTTATAAGATTCTCACCAAAGCTTGTCTTTTCCTTTCTTGAATCTCCTCAGGACTCGTTCTCTTTCCTTTGTTCGTGGAGCCTTGAGGGTCTGCCTCATCCCTTCTTTGACTGCTACAGGTCAAACCACTTTCTCCAATCTTGACACTGTCCTTCAGGATGACACTTCTTGGTACAGGAGTTACAGTGCTTGACTTGCCAGTTACCTTTGAGTCTCTTACATGTACATCTGATGATCTACCTTTTGTTGAGCTTTCATCATTTCCTGGTTTGTAATTGAGCCTGTATGAAAGCTGAGGCCTCTTCCATTTATCCTCAATATCACTATCACTGTCACTGTCGCTAGAAATAGTGTCAACAGAGGCGGCAGTAGGAATTTTCCATGAGAAAGCCTTTGTGAAAGTGAAAGATTTATTCTTAACACTTGTCATAGCCTCTTCTCTTGGAAGCTTTTTTGGAGGAGTTGGAAAGTCATCTTCTGCACTTGAGCTACTGGGACTTGGAGACAAGTCTTTTGGGGTTGTTTTGAACGGATTGTGTGTCATGTACTCCAAGTCCACGGATATTACATCTTCAGCAAAATTGTCACTGGACTTGGAGGGTGAGTTGTCACCTTTCTTCTCTGTGGACTCAGTGGAGCTTACTGCATGTCTCTTGTTTCCTGTCAATGCATCAATGCTAGCGCTAACTACAGGTTTATCCTGTTTTGTTGGGACCACATGTTTCTTGTTCTTGAACCTGCAAACAATGAAGCATGCTGCAAGTAGTGCTACATACCTAAACGAAACATCAGGTACAGGGTACTAGGTTCTTACCGCCAAACTATGGAACTATGGAACTCACTGCCACTACAAGTATATAAGAGATGCAACATCTATCGGTGCTTTTAAAACTATATATACAAGAGAGCTCCACTAGTGTTTAAATTTCGGTTATCTCTTATGTAAACATATTTTTGGTTCACTCATTTATTAATATGATTTCACATTATGTCAACATTGATATGCAAATTCAACCTGATTTCATTTCATTCCATTATATTTTGTCACTAGTATATGATGTTAATGTATATATTTGGTAATATTATGTTTTGTTTGATATGTTATCTAAGTTACTTTGGTTTCATATCAATTTTACTTCACATTATGTATTGTTACTTGTTATTTTATGTAAACAACTTTGTTTGGGGATTTCCCCCCCAGGGCTCATTGAAAAACGCCAGCTGGCGATATGACTCCCCTGGTAAAATAAAAATAAACAAACAAACAAACAAACTCCCTTGGCCTTGCTATCAGTACTGTGTACTGGTACGCAGCACTAGCTGTAAGTTCTAAAATCATACTGGCATACTTTGTTTCCTGACAATAGTGACATTCTGTTAACATAGCATTTAGTGAAAACTTTTATGTCAAATATAGAGCATTTCAAAAGATGTTTAATGTTATTATAATAAGGAGTTACATGTAACTGACAGGCTATGGAATTTGCCAGAATCACTAAAGTATTTCCTCAGTTACTTTCTATGATAATCTTGTCAGTCAAGGGGACAGATTATAGCAATATGTTACACAATCACAAATAAGAATGTGCAGTAAATGAAGTTGCACTAAATAAACAATGGAACTTTACTAGTAACCTGACGTTATAAGCCAGTTCACAGTTTCTACTACGCATGTGCAGTACAAAGGTGAAGGCCCCCGAGACGTAAACAAAACCCGCCTGGACGTTGTTATGCAAATCGAGACAATGTCGAGACGAGTACTGTTTACAAGCCGGGAGCCTTGACACCTTTGACACCGCACATGCGTATTAGCAACTGTGAACTAGCTTACTTACCACTCTTTCTTGGCTGATTTAAACTTCAGCCAAGCTGATGGATTAGTTGAACGACTTGCTGACGCTGGCAGGTTGAACAAACTAGGCACATAATCCGGATCGGCCGGGTCTGTTGAACGTTTCCCTGCAATACAAGAAGCAACGAGGTCAATATTTTTCATATGTCCTCATTGTGGACATGTTTTATGTACGCTGTTTCAAAATTTAAAACAGACATATGTAGATGTATTCATTAATGACTTGAGTTATATATACATTTCTGGCAAATATAGATATCATCGCTGTATTTACCATATATAAGTTATAAGCAAGGCGTCTCAAACCACCCCCCTCCCACGCCCTTACATAAGCGACAACAAAACTTAAGTTTCCTGTGGATGTGCAAAGTACAAATGAAACTAGAGTTGACGCCAGTATTTGTGCTATATATACTACAGGTTTGCTGTGTTAGTTTAGCTATTACGGGGTCATTTTACAAATATGAACTGGTATTAAATTTTCATTTTTATTTGAGTTGAATGTGTGATAGTTGTGTGCCGATTTGTTAAGAATAGAGGGAACGCTAGCAACCCCCAAAAAACACCCCTCCCAATAAAATGGAATTACAACCCTGTGACCTCACAATTCAAGATGGCGGCCACCGCACATGCCAACGGATCCAACAAAGGTTTTGCTGGTACGCAAACCTGTTATTTAGGCCATGACATCACTATTATGTATCAGTGAGAGGTGTGAAACAACGATAAGACATCGTTTATTTGGGTAATCAAGATGTCTTGACCTCTAATGACCTCTCTTCTCGAAGTCGACCAGAATACGACTATATACGTCTGATTGCCGACCGCGTCGTATATTGGGCGGGAAACCGTCGTGATTACGTCCATGGGATTCACTTTATGATTCAGCCGTACGGTCGTGTTTTGGTGGGTGCCAACGTCGTGAAACGGGCGATCAAGATTAAACGACTTGAGTCAGACTAAATTACGCTCCAAACCTCACTCATTCCCGCCTGTCAGAGCACTGTGAGTCGATCGACCTACCTGAAATGAAGTGGTCGCTGCAGACCCTCTCGTGGCCTTTCGGTGTCCATGCCGCCGGGCTTGTTTCCCTCCCCGCCTGAAATTCTGATCTTTTCAGGGCTCGCAGCCAGGCTGCTTTTCGTTCTGGTTCGTGAGGGATTCGGAAGAAACTTTTTGTACAGCCTTTCACCTTCCGATTGGTGCAGTTAACTGCACAACAACTCACCGGCATAACGTCAACTTTAGCGTTCGTGGCGCGAGCGCTTCTCGCCTACCACCGCTAAGTTCTGCCTACCATGACGTCACGTGACGTAACCATTACGTCATCGCGATACGAATTTCCAAATTTAACCTAATCCTAATTTCAATGTAAATAACCTTAATAATAATGTCCTTGGGATTTTTGTGCCAAAACTTTTGTCTTTCCATGTCAGTTTTATCTAAAATGCAGCTGCTGTCACGGATCATCACGATCACTGACCAATCGGGTGAAAGACTCTAGAACTTCCCAAGATGCATCAGCATAGTGCCGCAAAATCGATTTTACGACAGATTTATCAAAAGGCGCTTTTATACTTCACCAGTCTTGGTGTTTGTGTGTGTGTCGCTGTGTGTGTGTGTGTGTGCGTGTGTGTGTGCGTGTGTGTGCAAGTATGTGTACAACTGCAGTGATATTTTCTGTCTTATTTGATTGATTGATGTAAGAAATATTTTGAAGCAGATGCATAGCGTTATATCTCATCCCATTAACGTTACTACTAGTATTAAAAACTCTGCTCAAGCATTTGATAGAGAACATATAAACAATGCGTTTCCTGTTAACTTAAAAAAAACACAAGAATTTCATACTTTTTCACTAATTATTATCTTTGAGCAAGTCATATTTATTTACCGGACAATTCGTGCTGTCATTAACTAACTATATCTATTTTGTTATACTATTGGACATGATTTTTGGACGATATTGTCATGGTTAATGTTACGTAAGGTCAGTTTGCGCTATGTCGATGAAAAATTAGTCTCTTGATCTATTTCAGCGAGATAAAAAAACATGAGCAAGTAAAGTAATAAAAATATGAACAGATATGAACACTTAGGACAAATGATGCTGGACATATAGAATACAACACGGTATTCCGTATCACCCGAGGTTCCAGCCCGACCGCGGGTCGGATCGCCCGACGGCCGTAGGCCGGAGGGTGATCCGACCCGCGGGAGGGCTGGGACCGAGGGTGATGCGGAATACAACGTGTTGTATTTTATTTATGTCATACCTTGGTCATACCCACCCGAGAAAACAAACATTTCAATGCGGAATGCGCCAGAACTTGAGGGAGTTTTGTGTCCTCGAACAAGAAACTGTAGCAACATTGATTCCAATCTCCGAATCCGGTATTCGAATTTCCGACGGCCGCACAACCGGCGCGCTCGAAATGCGTTCGAAATATTCTATGGAAGCCTGTGTGATAACACTTCCGAACCCAATGTGATCCGGATAGTTATCACACGGTCCGGAAAACCCGTATCAGGCCCAGGCATGACATAAAGGGCGATACTGCGATGTATGTACTTATTTAGTCCCGGCCGATGGCCGATAGATGATTATGATGAAAGTAATAAAATTTTATCTTTACAACTGGATAAAATACATTGTAATTCAATACGTGGTATGTTCGTGCCAGGGTTGCCCAACTAGCCGGAGGCTATTACTAAGGGCAAACCCTGCAGATTCTAGGATTCATTATCTGTTTTAAATCACATGTTATGACTCAATTAATGACACATCCAAACGGACCAGTAAGATGAAGCATTCATTGGGTATTTCGTTGATTGCGTTTGAAACCCGTTATTGCTCACAGTTCCTTCTACCAACTGAAACAACACATCTCATTTCGCCATAGGGACGTCCCATTTTCGGTGTTTAAGCTAATAGTTGTACAGACATTTCCAGATGTGACTCTGCAATCGTTTGTTTGTTGATGTATAGGGTGTCCAGAAGACTTCAGATCTAGATTGTAATGATTGCAATATATCTACCATCATTATTAATATCGTGATTTCAAAAGGGGTCTTCACAAATTATCAAAAAGACATGACAAAGCACTTGTAAACTATACCATGATACATGTATGTGGTTTTCATTCCGGACAACATTGACAAACACAAGAATCAGCAGCATAATCCACACATATGAGACTAGTTTGGTGTAATGATAAAGGCGACCTCACAATTTGATTTACTGTATTGCAGTGTCTCCTGTTGATTACTTTGAAAACTGCAGCAGTAAAAGTATATATTACACAAAAGAATCAACACTTATAATTAGTGGTGCGGATCGGTCCGGCCGGACCGGTTCCGGACTTGTAAAACGTTTAGGTTCAAGTCCAAAAAAACCTAAACGTCTGGAAACAAGTCCGGACTTGAAAAAAAAATCTCTCACTTATACACTCCTTTTTGTTTCAAACCATCTTAAACCTTCCTTAGATCGTGAAATTTGCACTAGAAAAATATGAAAACATTGCTGTTTTTGTGTTTATAACTGAACCTTTGTGTTAATTACTGACTGTATATAATTCCGTATATATAGTTTTCAAATTACATGTAAAATATCTGCCAATTTGCAATGTTACATGTAACACGAAAAAAATATTCCAAAATTATTGTTCAGGTCCGGACTTTCAAGTCCGGACCTGAACCTAAACCTCTGGACTTGAGTCCGAACCTAAACCTAAACTCGGGTTTCGATCCGCAGCACTACTTATAATACAAAAAAAAATCCTTAAATAATTGGTCTTGTAATTAGCTTGGTAAAGAAGTACATACTATAATAATTTATTTAGATATTATAAACACTATATTTTTTTCTTCATTTAATTGGATGTTAGTAAACTCTAATTCCATGCATTTTGTAAATGCTTGTATGTCAAAGTAGCTTACTTATTGATAAGCAATTGAAGGGAATTTTCTAAATCATTTTTGCAAAATTCAAAGTCCTGTCGAAGCCAAATTATGACCAGATTATAAGTACATGTTGACCTTTTCAGTTATACCAGATGTCAGTACTATTTCCGTTTTGATTTTAAGTTCACATCGCGAATATCTTGATAGAATTAGTGTCAGAAACAACCAAATGTCCGTCGAGCGTAAACAAGAGTCCCTTTGGGAAGTTCAAATTGTGTTCCTCCTGTGTCAGAACGTGCCTGATAAACGTGCCCTCCCGACTGAACAGGGAAACACGATGGTTTTGACAGTCAGCCACTATTATGTTGTCCTCCCTGTCCGTGATGACACAGAAGGGGTAGTCCAGCTGACCGGGTCCCGAGCCACGT
Source organism: Branchiostoma lanceolatum (assembly GCA_035149815.1). NCBI lineage: Eukaryota > Metazoa > Chordata > Leptocardii > Amphioxiformes > Branchiostomatidae > Branchiostoma > Branchiostoma lanceolatum. Next base: position 18,960,353 of record CM068873.1, read on the forward strand.
GACCCGCACGTGAAGAGATAACGTCCGGTGGCGTCAAATATCTTCAAGTTGTGGTTGTAACAGTCACTGATGATGATTTGGTTGCTGCTGTTGACAGCCACACGTAGGGAGGAACTTGACTGACGCCCATCTTCACATTTTTCCCCGAACGTCAGAATGGCGTCACCATTGGGACTAAGTATAAACACTTGGTACCCAATAGTCACGATGATGCGTCCCAAACCGTCAACAGCGACACCTTCCGTTTTTCTGTCTTTCTCTACAGCACCGGTCAGTTGAATGGCACGTGACTCCTTCCCCTGTTTGTCCAGTACGTGAATCCTGTGTCCGTCTCCTGTCACCAACAGCTCGCCGTTTGGCAGAACCGCCACACACCACGGCATAAACCTAAAATGTACCCTTTCCAAATAGCCAACTTCGTCAAGAAATTGCAGACGTTTTGTGCTTGTATCCGTCACTACAATGTCTCCATCTGCAGTGACAGCAAGTGATGTAAGGAAATAGAATGGGTCCTCTTCAAGTTCGTAGTCACCAACGGTTTTCAGAAATTTAGGAGATCCGCCGCAAGTACCGACCGCCAAGTTTGGCCTAACAGATGACTGTGTATTTAACCTTAACATTTTTGTTTCTTTAATCTCTCCAATAAGTTTTGCAATATCCTGCTCCAATTTACCAGCCGGTGGGTCAAAGTTCAAGTTCGTTAAACTATTAATCAGTTCAACCCTCTGCGTATCCTTTTTGTCCTCGGTTTGCTCCATCCGTGCGGTTAGTTCTCCAGCCACCGACATGACCTCCGCTGGACTCCCGTACTCCAACACACTGTCCGTGAACTGGACACAGCTCCTGGCTGAGGCCAGGTCCATCTCAGCTGCCTCCATGGCGGCTTCCATCTTTTTCTCTCGAGCAGCATTCATGGCGCGAAGCTTACTGATTTTCTCACTTTTGACTTTCTCAACGGCCTCTATAATAGCCTTTGCCCGCTTGTCGATCTGTTCTTCTGTACGCTGTACCTGTAAAGGCCAGTCGTCCTTTACTGACTGCAACTCTTCTATCCACTTCTTATGTAGGTCTGCTGTGTTCTTGACTGTCGGCAGTTTTGCCTTGATCTTCGCTCTCTCCCTCTCGACCACAGTCTCTATTTCCATATACTGGTGATCTTTGTGCGCCGTGACCACACAGTGCAGACAGATGACCCGGTGACAGGTGTCACAGTAGAACGTGTTCATTTCATTGTGATCCTCACACTTGGAGGTCTCCCTTGCTCGAAGCTCAGCAGCAAATCGGCCAGATTGCAGATCTTGAATCGTTACAACTTTGTGGGACTTACTTACTTTCAGCCCACGGTGTGTGTCGTTACACACCTGACACAGGTAGTCGGTACACTCCATACAGTAGACTTCGGTAGTGTTGCCTCTGTTACAGACCGTACAGGGTACTCCATTTGCCCGTGGCTTCGATGCTTCTCCCTTTCTTTTCGGCTGTTGTTGTAGAATGTCGTGTAATTTGCCAACGAGGAAGTTGGACTTCAGCCCTTGGACGCCATTTTCTGGGAGGGGCACGTCCTGTCGGATGTGTATTTGTATATCGCCAGCATAACTCAAGAAGCTGTTGATGGATCTGTATGATATTCAGTGGATGGGTAGGGTTTACAGAAAGGAAGGTCAAGTTCGATAATGTGCCTTCTAGCGGGTACCTAAGGTACTGCAGTGGAACTTCAAAATTTAGGGGCATATTTTCTGAAAGTGCTATGGTCATGATTTTTGTGTGGTAGATAGTTCATGCCACAGAAAGTAAGTTCTGTAAATTTGGGCCCCCTAGCAGCATGCTTAGAACTTCAGTGGGTGTTTTTGTTTTGACATTCGGACATGAATAACTTGAGAAGGGGTCGGCAGATCGTCGTGATGTTTGGTATGTAGAGAGCTCAGATGGTGCTTTACATCATCAATGACTAACTATGCAAATCACGAGATAACTTGCATAATTAGTAAGGAAAGTTTGTTAACCCACTGTATTTCATTATGGGACATGGGACAGTGTCAGGTCATGTAAACAGATGGCCTTGCATAAACGCACATGTAGGTCAAATAAATAAACAGATGGGGCACCCACTATTCTCCGAGCAGAGGTGTGGGTCCAGCTGGTTATCAACGTGTTCAGTTCAGGCATTTTTGTTCAACACGGTTGCATAACTAAAAGGGGACAAAATAGAAAGCCTGACAAAAACACCTAAAACACGTCAAAAACCAGTCAGAACCACTCCAATGCTTGGAGAGTACACTGCACCAAAACTGCACCACTGCTAGGTGCGGAAAAGTCACATGTACTATGTCTTTCAAATGTGTATGATATGGAATAAAGATTTTTCTATTCATATATATTGACTGTGTACGACCATTTCATCATCACTTTCAACTTACAACACTGCAATATCGAACCTTTGTGGCCCATATAATATCAACATACTCTACACATACACAAGTCATGTACCACCAAATGATTTTGATCCTATCTAGACTGGACTCATTCGCCCCATCATAACTTCCAAATGGTATGGTGCATGATCAAATTTGCAGGGGTGATAAGCATGTAAATGTCAATCACTCTCCATGATAAGCCTTGATTATTTGGCGAAGATAATGTGTTCGTGGAACTCTAGTTGAAATATAGAATATCCCGAAGACTTTAGATTTTGATTGTAATGATTGTTATAAATCTACTTTAATTATCATCAATACTCTGACTTTAGAAGAGGTATTCAAAATTTCGAAAAAAGACATGACAACATGACAATTGAAAACAACACCAAGGTGTACGGTTTTGATTCCGGACGACATTGAAAAAATACTATAATCAGCAGGAAAATTGAAACAGATGAGACTAGTTTGTAGTCACTATGAGTATGAAGGCGAACATAGAAGTCAATTAACTGTATTGCAGCGTCTCCTTTTGGTTATTCTGAAAACTGCAGTAAAAGTAATAAACTGGTTTTGCGAGGAATTGTAAACGTTGCATGCTTGAGCCACATATTCTATAGATTGATTAAATCTGAATCGGGGCACCATGTGTATTTATCCAGATTTACATCTGTCAGAAGCGTCTAAAAGAACATGCAAGAACATAAAAGTACATGAAAGTAGTTATAAACAGGGTGATGATGTTGGCCTGTGTAACGAACTCACACAAAGCAAATGAAATACGTCTCATCGTCCTCGACAGTTTCGTTTTGTGATTGTATTAGAGAACGCGGTTTATTCATAACTGCAAACATGTCGCCACAAAGTGTAGTAGGAAGAAACCACACACACATCAAATCTAATCATTAGTGTTTACAGGCTTAACAAACAGTTCTTTTTCATTCCATTATGTTTTTCTGGCGTAGGGATCTAAAAAAAAAAAGACAACACTATGCGCTTGGGCCTGGCTCGTTGAAGCACTTTATAAGCGTGGTCGCACTCTCGCAGATTCGGGCTCCCACGGCATCTAAACACAATTGAGTGACAGTGAGAATGTTGTCAACTGGTGTTACTTATATAGCAGCATCGGTGGTTTAGTGGTAGAATTCTCGCCTGCCACGCGGGAGGCCCGGGTTCGATTCCCGGCCGATGCAGATTGTTTTGCCTCGTTGTTAGACGTCTTATCTATCTTACAAACATCTGCTTGAAGATACGTTGTGCAGCTGTTTACGTCTCAGGGGCCTTCCCCCTTGGCTCTGCGGATGCGTTCACCATTTCGAATACACATATGCGCATACACACTAGTACTTGATCAAAGGTGAATGCCTCTTGAATAACTTTTACATTCCCTCCATTGGCCTGTTCGCGAAAAATAAGTCGGACGTGGTTTGTTTATGCTTCAAGCGGCTGACTAGAGTAGTCTCCTTTGCAGGCCTCCCGGGCGGCGCCGGCGTTTATTCTGTTGGGGAGCTCTAGCGCTGATTCGCGATTTTCGACTTAGGTGTAGCCGTAGGCGGCAGAAACGGTCCCCCGACAGATACAGTCTCGCTTAACGCTCGTTCTCATTTGAATGTACAAATTGCTGTCGCCAGCCTTTACGACTTGATATGAGCCGAATTAAGGGCACCATCGATGCTTTCTTCACTTTCCCACAACACATATCATGTTTCACGAAAAATGCACCTCAAAATTACTTATGGATTTTGACTTCGAAAAAGTTATGGCAATGGGTGGCCTAAAGAGTCACAAAAAACGGCTGTCGCCTGTGGAGATATGCAAAATTTAAAAAGCAGCAGAGAATGTAACAATTCAGTTCAGAGAATGACCGGTTAGCTGGTGAATCAGGCTACTAAGGCCCCCCGACAAATCACGTCAGATCGCTCCTGACACTGTTCTTGTACGCTGTGCAAGGCGGTTTATGCCTGTCGCCCAAAACGGTAAGCTCCGTTACCGTTTAAAGTAAGACGTTCCTAACATTAAGATATGCCACATGTAAGGTGCCAACCTGTCGTTTTTATGACGACTTAAAGCTTTTGTGGCTTTTAAAAGGAACAAATAAGAAGTGTTTGCTATCAGTTGTGGACCACCTCCTCGAACAAATGACAGTACAGTAATGAATGTAATCTCCGTTACCATTGTTTGATGCTCTCTATGTTTTTAACAATACCTGGTGTAGGAACGCTGCCCATTTTCTAAATGCCCGTACATACGTCCTTTTAATAATAAAAGATGGAACGCAAAAACGGAAATCCCTTTGAAGGAAAAGCCGAAGTTTTACTGTAGTAAGCTCCGTTACCGGTAACGGAGATTACACCTGTTGCGGAAAATACATAACCTGGCGCAGACCTTTTTGTAGTTGCGCACCATAAGGCAAAATTAAAAGCGTTTGAACTAGAATAGAAAAGTATAGATTCAACTGAGAGAAACCCCCTGTAGGGTTACCATATTCCAATTTTCTACTCTTTCTTCCAGATTTTGTTTCCAAAGTTGAATTCTTTTTAAATCTCAAGACAATAAGTAATCTATAGCCTTTGATATGTTTGGAGAAAAGAAATCAGAAGTCGATCAATTACAACTTGGCGACTTACGTCTGGTTAACACGCCTTTTGGCGACAGTATGTAATCTCCGTTACCGTTTTTCCGCGATTCCCCTCCGTTCCAAATGCTTTACTGCTCCTAAGCAGTATTAGTTCGCAACATTGAATATTTTATAGATGTTGTAAGAGTTAAATTATTCGGATCAACGGAGGATCGAACGTTTTGCAAGAACTATCAGATTCCGTCTCTGCTAAATATCTCAAACAAGTCGAAATGCAAAGACAAATCCAGGCAATATTAATCCTGAATGAAACAGTTAAACAGCAATCGTCAGCACGGCACTAAATTTGACAGACGTTTTACCAGAGATACTGACCCCTCAACTATAGGTTTTGAAGTCGATGTCACGACATGAAAGCTCCAAAATTGAAGTATCTAATTACTGATGTTCAACATTTTTTTCCGCAAAAATATGGGTAAACTCCAAGAACATCTAATCAAAGCTTAGAAATTTTCGGCAACTTCCCTTGATAAATTAGCTGTAATATTTCGGGGATCATAAAAGGAGATGTTCAGCTAAAAAATGAGGTAGGTTTGCTTGGAAAATGAGGTGATCAATTTTTCGACCCTTAAAATCGCTATTTTGCACATTTCATTGAGAACGAGCGTTAAGCAAAAGACCCTGGCCCCGATAAGTTGAAAATCGCGAATCAGCTATTTAGCTTCAAGGAAATGCCATTTAGACATGCATATGGTAAGACACACTGCTAAAGAAACCTACAAGTGTGACCACTGTGACTATTTTTGTGCACGGAAAAGTCATTTAGACAGACACATCACCAAGCACACGGGTGAGAAACCCTACAAATGTGGAGAGTGTGGATACAGGACGTCTGACAGGTCTAGCCTTTCCCGACATAAGAAAAATCACTCGGATGAGAAACCATTTAAATGTGACCAGTGCGACTATTCTGCTAGCTGTTCATAAAACCAATTTAGTCCGTAACATGCCCAAACACAAATGTGAGAAACCCTACGTTTGTGGAAAGTGCGGGTTCAGAACAGCTAGCAGGTGACGTGTAGTCTTTCCCAACATGAAAAACAAACATATTGGAGTAAATCACAAAAGTGTAACAAATGCGACTATTCTACTGCTCGGAAAAGCCATCTAGATCAACACATGACAAACTACACTGGTCACAAACGGTAGGGAGTGCGGATTTGGGACGGTAGGCCTCTTTTGACTGCACATATTCTCAGAATCCACACAGGTGAAGAACCCTACAATTGTGACCAGTGCAGCTATTCTGCACGGAAAGGTGATGTAGATCAACACAAGATTGTACATACGGGCGAGAAACCCTATGGGTGATGGGAATGAAGGCACAGAACGGCTTGGAAGTACAATCTTGTCCAGCATATGAAATTGCGCCATGGAAAAATATGATAATTTCTAACTTGTAAGGTATCTAGGAGTGCTGTTGTACATTATACTGAGGTTGTGATGTACTCGGTAAGGTTTGTTTTGTGCTATACATTTTGAAACTTTCGGTAATGGAAATGCAAACTTTAGCTAAAGTCACAAAGAGTACGTAGTTAAGAGGTTTGAAATGTTTAAAAAGAGCACGCTCTGGGGAGGGTTTCCGAAATCTACAGTACACTGAAACTCCAACAGCAAGCCAAAGCACCCATGCGACACATATAGTACAGTTGGTCATTTGCAGTTTCATTTGGGTAATCAGGTATACATTTTTGACCTTTCACCGCCGGAGGCACCGGCAAGTGATTTCGTTTGTCCGCCATCTTGACCAGCGACACCGTACTATATTTTCTGTAAATGTAAGACTATTTCAAGGCAATTCAGCGCTCTGTCGACCGTGCAACTATAACAAAACACAGGTAAGAGATCAGTGATCTACCAACGTTCACATATTTTCGCTAGTATATACGTAATTAATAAATTGTAGCGTCCGACTCTGAGGGCGTTTTTTGCTTGTACAGTATAATATGTAACATTCCGTTATGGCTATAGAAAAACACTTTCAGCAACACGCAAGCTCAAGTCAACATGGCCAAGAGCTTAATATCTGCAAAAACGATTGACTCGTAACTGAACCAAGTGAAACCTAGCACCAAGAACCCAGAGAACATATAGACAATCTTGCATGAAAAAAAAGGAGGGAGGGGTTTGACGTGTGATATGTTATGAGCACTTGAACGATCTGAAGTTCATGTATTCATAGTTTTACAACCTTGAATATTACGTTTTTGGGAGCCTAAGTACATAGGTGTGATTGCTGAAGTTGAATCCGTGGCTTCAGTTTCAATATGAATGATACTATACTATACTAAGTAATAAAGTATACTATACTATACCGTATACTAATTGCTGTGCTGTACTGTACTTTACTATACATGTACATTTTGTACTTTACTATACTATACTATACTATACTATACTATAGTATACAGTATACTAATTGCTGTGCTGCACTGTACTACACTATACTAGTACTATGCTATGCTATAATATTATAAACTATACTATATAATTATACTATGCTATGCTATACTATACTATACTAAACTATACAATACAGTATACTATACACATACATGCTTAGAATAGTACATTTTATCAAGGGTAATGTATATGGGTACTAGTACCTACTCATTAGTAGGCTAGTGTTTATAATTTTTCTAAATATTTTATTTCTGTTGTTAGAAATGGACGAGACAAGCTGTGAAATTCCTGTCGACGAGCTGCCACCGGGGATACCGGGGAACAAGACTAACAGCACCGAGGACTCTGCAACAGACACAGAAAGACAGCAAGATAAGGACGGGGACATGCCGTGTGAGGAAACATGCGGGGTAAACAACGTCCATCTTCCTGCACGCGTAAAGGGTCGAACAGAGGAGACGGACACTCTCACGGTAAAATGCACCGTAGACAAGAGCTACACATGTGCGGAGCATGACTACGTGACATATAAAAAGTCTATCATACCAACGCACATGAGAAAACATACAGTTGGAAAAACATACGAACCTAACCAGTGCGATTATGCTGCTGGAAGGATAGACGCTTTAGACCAACACACGCCACAACTTGCTGGTAAGAAGCCTTACACGTCTCAGGAGTGCGAGCACAGTCCAGTTAGTAGGCCTTTCCTATCCCAACATATGAGAAAACACACAGATGATCATGTAAACCCTCACAGCTGTGATTTGTGTGACTTTTCTTCAAAGTGGAAATCCAGTGTTGAAAGTCACATGGTGAAACGCCACGGAAAGAAACCCTACATGTGTGGGGACTGTGGGTTCAGAGCACCCTACAGAACTCTTCTAATCGCTCACATGAGAGTGCATACCGGTGAGAAACCCTTCAAGTGTGACCTGTGCGACTACTCTGCAGCAAGGAAAGGCAGCTTATACAGACACATGATCAATCACACTGGAGAAAAACCCTACACATGTGACCATTGCGATTATTCTACTGCACGGAAATGCAGTTTAGACCGACACACGGCTAAGCACACCGGCGACAAACCCTACAAGTGTGACCAGTGTGACTATACTGCTGCACAGAAAAAGTCTTTAGACCAGCACATGATCAAACACAATGGAGAGAAACCATTCATGTGTGGTCAGTGTGACTATTCTACTGTACGAATCAGTGATTTGAAAAGGCACATGACAACACACACTGGAGACAAACCCTATATATGCAAGGATTGTGGGCTCAGAATGGCTGACAAGTCTAACCTATCAAAACACATGAGGAAACATACAGGAGAGAAACCCTTCATCTGTGGTGAATGTGGGTTTAGAACAGCTCGGCGGCTTGCCTTGTCCGCACATATGACAAAACATACCGGTGACAAACCTTATAAATGTGACCAATGTGACTATTCTGCTGTACAGAAACGAGATTTCGATGCTCATATGTTAAAACATATATACACTGGCGATACCTGTGATAGCAACTGAAGTCGATGTGTAGTAGATAGCTGTAAACAATCTTAGATTGTATGTCTTAAAGGGCAAGCTCGTAAAATTGTGCCATAAAATCATCCAATGAATTCAGCTAGCGTAAACTATCAGACCTGTCTTCTATATTGATAACCGTGGCGTTCACATAGGTAGCTATAGAGCTAGGCCTGGATAATGTCAGCGTTACATATGTCATGTACACATGTCGTCTTTGTGGTAGATCATGACAATTTGTACATATTTAGACAGTCAGGATGTGTACACGTGAACGTACAGGTAGGAAGGGGGCAATTTAACTTGCAATAAAAAAAGATATGCGTACAGCTTTGAGTGGATATGATTTTGGTGATGTATGCTTCATTTGCTATGAAATGATAATAACAACTTTATTGCGCAACAATTGTACAAGGTAGAAAGTATGGCTGGTACATAACTACAGCTCTATGTATAGGTCTAAGGGCCAATCAACCTAATACAATAATGAATTCTTACAAACATTGGAGGAATTTCTGTCGTCTAAACATTGTTTTTTATAGCAACAATATCCTGACCCCTAAGTGACAATATTTTAACCCCCAAGTGACAATATTCTGACCATATTCTGACCCCTAAGTGACCATATTCTGACCATATTCTGACCCCTGAGTGACCATATTCTGACCATATTCTGACCCCTAAGTGACAATATTCTGACCATATTCTGACCCCTAAGTGACCATATTATGACCATATTCTGACCCCTAAGTGACAATATTCTGACCATATTCTGACCCCTCAGTGACCATATTCTGACCATATTCTGACCCCTAAGTGACAATATTCTGACCATATTCTGACCCCTAAGTGACAATATTCTGACCATATTCTGACCCCTAAGTGACCATATTCTGACCATATTCTGGCCCCTCAGTGACCATATTCTGACCATATTCTGACCCCTCAGTGACCATATTCTGACCATATTCTGACCCCTAAGTGACAATATTCTGACCATATTCTGACCCCTCAGTGACCATATTCTGACCATATTCTGACCCCTAAGTGACCATATTCTGACCCCTAAGGGACCATACTCTGACCATATTCTGACCCCTAAGTACCCCTCCAATAAACTACAGCCATGTGCAGCATACTTATGTATTATATACAAACTACAACTGAGGCAATGCTAAGAAATATAGGGTAGATCTTAAAAAAAGATAGGGTTTCTGGATACTTGTTTGTCAACTTAATTCAGCAACTTCAATTTCCACTTGCTTTCAGTCAAGAATTGACTTTAATCTCTCATTAAAGATTTCCATTGAAACCCATTCAATTTAAAATGGTGTCCTAGCTCAGACGAATAAGGTGATTTTCAGAAATCCAATGCTGAAATTGAATATGTAATGTATGTAGTGTATAAGTGACTTGCTGTTCATTAATTTTTAGCCTCCAACGACTTTTGATATTGGATGAGGAAGGTTAGGATGGCTTTGTTCCAATGTGTTGCCAGAATGAATAGTATGTAGGTAATCAGGATGGGAAATTGAACTTTGCTCTTTGGTCGTTCACTCGTGACCCCTCGATACGAAAGGAGCGCATGGTCAGAGGCCAAGGTCATGTGAATGGAAAAATCACCAGCAGAAAGCAGATAAGATCCCAACGTGAATGACAACTGTTTCCATATTGCGTATAGAATTTTCTAGTTATTATCTCCATGAAAAATGGAGATATAGTTATCTCTTATCTCCATAAAAAGTGGAGATATAGTTTTGGGTGTGTCTGTGTGTCTGTTTGTGTTTCCGCACCAGCATAACTCAAGAACCTCTTGATGGATTACGATGATATTTGGTATGTGGGCAGGTGTTGTGAAGCCGAAATTCAAGGTCGATTTTGGGCCCCCTGGTATGTGACCTTGGTACTGCAGCAGAAATTCCATTTTTGTATCTCTTGACCTGGACATGCTATGGTCTTGCTTTTTTTTGGTGGCAGATAGCTTGTGGTGTAATAAAGACTGTGTGAGTTTGGGCCCCCTAGCAGCTTGCTCTGGAACTGCAAGGGCGTTATCTTGAAAATCTTCTAAGGAGAATAACTTAGCAAAGGAACGATGGATTCCCATGATATGTAGTATACAGGTAGCTTAGACAGAGATGTATATAATGAAGTGCAAATTATGTTAATTCGGACTTAACTTGCATAACTAATGAGGAAAATCTATATTTGCAGTGTTTTCCATTATCAGACTCAAATACATGTAATGTATGTAGTTTATGTAAAGTGGATTATCAACAGATACCAATTATGCAAATAAATTCCTTATTTGCATAATTAATGGACAACACCATATCTCATCTAATTTGAAAATTATAGGACTGTCAATATGACACTTAGTATGCAGGTAGCTTAGATAGAGATATACATAATGAAGTGCAAACTACGCTAACTGTGACTTAATTTGCATAGCTAATGAGGAAAATCTATATTTGCAGTGTTTTCCATTATCAGACTCAAATACATGTAACATATGTAGTTTATGGAAAGTGGAGCATCAACAGATACCAATTATGCAAATGAATTCCTAATTTGCATATTTAATGCAAAACACCATAATTCATCTAATTGGAAAATTATAGGACTGTCAATATTGCAACATGTGTAAGTTAGATAAAGGTGTTTATGACCAAGAATATATTATGCAAATGTGTAAGTCATTTGCATGAATAGGATTGTTCATGCAATTTGCATAGTTGTGGACGTGAAATTTGGAAATGTGATAGGGGAGGGGGGCCCAACCAAACTTGGACAATCATCTGGCTAGACACACTGGAGTTAAACCCTTTGTGTGTTAGGAGTGTGGGTGCAGACTCTCACCTAATACAAATTTACAGTCCTTGGATTGACAGTGATTTAAATCAGAGGCCACCCTGCATTTTAAAGGTAGAGAGAAAATAGTGTGGTTTTGACTGGCCATTTTGTGTTAGGATGAAAACCTTGACAGTTTTACCCGACTTTCTTCACTTTTATCAGGTAAAAAAAACTATACGTAAGGACGTCCTTCAGAAGAGCTGCAAGGTTACATTATCTGTGGCCACGTCATAGATACACGTCATCGGTCCCTGACCTCAGCTGAGTCGGCACCAACGCGTTACATCTGCATGACTTGTTCACGTGGGAACACACCAGAACCTGCAGATCAAGGTTCTCACGTCCATATAGGGCACCCCGACTATACACGGGAGAGATAGGACAAATGTTAAAGAATAAATTTAACATACGTGAAAGTTTTCTACTGTCGGGAGGGGGCCTGATGTTATGATTGTGAAAGTTTGTTGTTTTTTCTGGTCATTCCCGTGTCAGACATCAATTAATTACTTTTACTTGAATGAGTCTATGTGACACGATCTGTGCCAACGGTAAACTAGTATCTCTTGCATGAGCGTCTGTATGGGGAGGGCCCGGCAACGCGTAACGGAAAATTTTAGGAAGGTCAGCAACCATTAATGATAAATTGACTGGCATATTCCTTTAAATGTTACAATAGATTGGGATATTTCAATCGGAAAAAAAACGTTTAACCTTGAATTAGAGTGGAGCGGCGGAGCTACGATGAACAGTAAATTAAAATAGCTCGATACACCTCATGCAGACCCTCTTAAATCAATAGTTCTCACCAATTTGTTTTCTTACGGCGTGGTCACATTCATCGTAGGTCGTCGTACATTTTTAACGTGCAATTTTCCGGCAGGCTGTGACAAAAAATAACCGCCGACAAGGACCTAAGATAGCCTTTTCCTTTACAAGACAGCTTAGTTCTGGGGATGCATGGACGGTTATCCTAAGAATTTGACATTTGAATGCCCTCAATCTGCATTCGTACGACGATCGTCCGACGCATGTGACCATGCCCTTACTTGCCAGTTTGTTCAGATCAGCTAATCCAGAATCTCAGATCCAGGTTTCCCTAAGAGGTTGGTTGCGCTATGACTTGCGAGGTCTTGAAATCCTGGCCTTCGCCCAAAGTTTGCTAACCAGTCCCACGTAGACTACGGTCGGGCATTCTGCCAGCGTGGCCGTTATGTAACAGTCCAACCACTGATATTTCAGGTTTGGTGGGTCGCGTTTGAAAAGTATTGACTCCGTCGGACAGTAATGTCTCTAAGATTGTCGTCCGTTTTCTCAGTCAGGTGAGAAGTTTACGCAGTAAAACTTTTAGATCTTTATATAAAAGCCGTCGTTTGTCATTGTGAACATGGTGTACTTAATTTAAAGCTACTTTTCCGTGAGAATGTTATGTAGTTTAGCATGTTATGTAATATGTTAGAAGTGCGACGTATCATCTCATGCTATTATGTCATTTTCCATGCTATATCGGAGCTGTTTTTTTTCTGCTGGACACTTAGTCGTGTATTTACATAACAGATAAACATATATGGCATGTTTGGATCATCCTTTTTCAACGTATAGGATATTTGCTTTGCGTGTTCTGTGGGCATTTTTTACTTAAATTTTACGAGAGATTACTGGTATCCATATGTGGGGTTTCCCTCGGAACAATTTGCGTTGATTTTGATAAACGAGATTTTTTTCGAAATTAGTGGCGTTATTGTTTATAAATAGGAGATCAGAAATATAGTAAATTAGTTTGTAACTACGTAATGATTCGATGAACGGTTTGTGAGTTATATTCCCACGGTCTTTGATCCCAATGTGCCTCCAGCGAATAGATAATTGGGTGATTTGGGGTGTTAGTGTAATTATCCAATCATTTTGAGTGATTAACCCGAGGTGTTTGACCATTCTTCGCAAGCCTGGAAACCATACCATCGGAAGCTCCCCGGTATCTCTTCGGCGCTAGGAGTGATTCCCGCCCGCCCACTCAGTTTAACCCGCTCGGGGTGGGTTTACGGGCTTGGCTTTAATTAGCTCGCGCCCTACGTTGGCGGCGAAACTCTCTATGGCAGCTAGATAGACAGGCTGCGAAACTATTTATGGCAGCTAAGTAGACAGGCTGACAGGAACGGGAAATATAGCAGACTGGGCCGGTAAGACACCCCTAAGCCTAGAGACTGGGACCAGGCTATTCTTAGCGGAACCGTGGGCTTATTTGTTATTCTGTGTGTTGCCAAAAAAATTTATCTCCAGCTTTTAAATTTTCTTAAGTCCCTCTCACGCTGTATTTCCGAATCTTTTCAGGGATGTTTCGGATGGGGAATGAATGAATGAATGAATGATTCGAATGAAAATGAATGAAAAGACGAGTGGTAGTGAGAGCCAAAAGTAACAATTATCTACCAAAGACCTGGAAAATTTAGGATTCATTAAGCATGATTAACGGGGGGAGGGGGGCATTGGGACGGAAAAGACAAAAATTGGACTCTGTTGAAATTTGGAAGCTGCTATTGCTTATTGTTGTTGTTAAATCTGTCATTATAGGAGGGAAGTGTCTTGGAGACAGGCCTAACATTCAGGTAATGATCGAACCATTTGTAAATACGCTGAACTTATTGCAACATTGCGCTTTCTATAACATAGAACTGTATTTGATGGTGGCTGCGCAAGTCGTACATAGTTTGACCATCTACGTATAAAAGTGTGTTTTGTATTAAAATGAAGTATACGACGACCTATTGGAAAAATCACATTGCTGTATATATATGTTGCCTCGCACGTTAGTACCGATGTTAACAGACCTATAGACAGGGGTAACCAAATGACCTTCGACCTTGCGATGTCAAGGACAATGATTTAATCATGACCTGAAAACGGAGAATATCTTTGTAAGATAATAACCCCTACTCAGGACAAAAAGGCAAAACGAAGAATGCTATCACCCCCATCACCCCTTTATTGCAAGGGTTGGATGTACATTTTGTAGCATGTGGATGTGAAAAGTCAATTTTTTCTGTCCCAAGGTCAAGGAGTAAATCGGAAAAAAAACTCAAAGCATAAGAAGACCAGAAAGACTTAGGGAAGGCTTGGTGTTGGGAGATATCTCAGTATGAATCGAAGGAAGACACTCATAATGTTGCCGCATTCTACAGTTAAATTAAAGAATAAGCTTTCTATATATTATGAAAACATCTAATAATCAAATATATCTGAGGGAAACTGAGAGAGAAAAGAGAAAGAAACTTACTTACTAATGGAAGATCTATGTTTCAAATCTAGTCAGCAAGTTAGAGGCATGGCTAAGGCACATTACCACGAAGACAAAAACTTTAGAAAATACATATAATTGATGATATAGTTGTTATAAAAAGATCTAATGATGTGTTATTCGTTTTATTTTCCATAACTAGTACGTATCATGTTGACTCTTCAATTACTTGGCGTGGTTACCTTCTTTTTGCTATTTGATGGCGTCTTCTCCCAAACCGGTGAGTTACCATTATGGTTATTATTTTTCATTTCGCTCAACTTTATTGTTCTTCACGGCCGTCAGGTAACAGGTATGAGTTAAAGAAAATAAGGTTTGATGACACGAAACGTTGCATGTGGGTACATGTTTTATAAACGCCTTTAAAATACCTTCCTTTTGTTTATTATTATATTTTAATTTTCCAAATGTACCTTTACGTCATGATAAGCACCATTATGGCCTAAGCGATTGCTCTTGCCTAAAGTTAAGGTGTATAGATTGATAGAATGGCCCTCTTATTTCTTTTAGAGCATATACGATACGCCGAAATATCAACATATTACATCGTTTTGTTTTGGAAAACGATACTGTGAATGCTCGCGGGGATTCAATTTCGCGGTAGGAAGAAGACGGAGTGTTCGCAGTGGTTCTGAGTTCGCCTTTTAAATAATAGTTGCGCTACAGGCACACAATGGAACAGTTTTTTGAAGTGGTATTAAGTTCGCACTCAAGAGTTCACCGTGAAAACCGCGAACATAAAACCACCGCGAACATTTCTGCATTTACATGGTTCTGCTATCACTAACTTTGATACTTGTTATAAGAAGTAAAGCCATCTTGGATCTATCTTAACAATAGACACCCCTCGCACGTTAAAGAACCCACCACACCTTTCGAACAAAAGTAGGGGCATGCCCCGGTGTGAGATGGTCCAAACCTTACGGTCGGGTCCGAAACCTTACGGTCTGGTCTGGGTTGACATTTTGAAAAGGTGATAGTCACTTGTTATATATGTCAATAATTCCACAATCATGGAACATTTGAATAAATAAATAAAATGAAAGAAAATACATCTTCTCTCTTTTTCACTAGTTTGTGGACGCCTAACGGGTGCCAGTGGATCGTTTGTCAGTCCAAACTACCCAAACAAGTACCCGAACGGTTACGACTGTCGATGGGAGATCACTGTCACTCCGCCCAAAGTCGTCCGACTTACCTTCACAGAATTCCACGTTGAACACGACTATGATTTCGTATACGTGTATGACGGAATCACAACTGACGTCTCAAATCGAATAGGTGAGAGACGCTATTTTTGAAAAAGCAAACATTCCTCCGCCAGCAATATGTAGGTGATTTTTTGTTAGTGCTCATATCCTTTCCGATACAATTGCAAAACATGTGCTTTGACAAAAATACTGAGGGTAAGGGCCGTAAACGACTAGGTAATAGAATACATATTTAATTGAGTTGAATCCGATAGTGTTTAATGCTACTCTAAAGCTGTGCTTTTCCATAACACTACTACTTTAGATGGATTAGATAGAGTCAGTGTAGAGGTCTCGGTATCGTCTTGGATGCAAAGATGCTATACTGGTGCTTTTTTGCGACACCTCCATTGTGGAAGCGTTTTTCACAGAGTTAACATTTCCTAGACATATTACAAAAATTGCCCGAATGCATCTCCTAGAGAAATGACTTTGATAAGCTTCAATAGCTAAAGAAGCTGTGGATGGATCTGTGTTTTGTTCTTTTTTGTCTGTTTGTAGATTGCAGCAAAACATTGAGCATGTGAGATGTCTGTCTTAACTCGATTTAGCGCCATCTGGTGGCATTCAAATGTACTACAGCAAATTTCTGATGCTGATAGATAGTGCTTAGGTTTTAGAAGAAGTGGTAAAATTTGTACTCCCTAGCATTTACTTGAAGGAACTACAGGGGCCTTTTTGTTAAAGACCTTTGTTAACGACATGCTTGCGTGGTAAATAGATTATAGAACGTAGCACCGTAGCCTGATTTCAATCAAGCCTCCTATGACCGCTCGCCGCCCTGTAACTGCTCGCCGCTCTAGAAACCCCCGGACAGCTGCAGTTTGCGTTATACAGACTAGTAGCACCGCTGTCCGTTGTGCCATGTCTCTGATCTATTTGTATTCAACAGCAATACTGACTGAGGAAATCCTACCCGATCCTGTGACGTCATCGGGGAGCACCATGACTGTCAGATTCACATCCGACGCATCAAAGAACAGGAAAGGCTTTCAGGCCAACTTCACAGCCGTGGACGTGGAAGGTGCGTACAATTAAACCAACCATAGCAACCACATGGAACACAGTTTGATTATACAAGACGAAATTGGCTACAAATCTTCTCAAATTAAGCATTCATGGTTAATGACCGTCTCCGATGTGTTATGTTACCGTAAGCATTGGGAAAAAAGGTTATTCTCATATAGCCGAACCAAATCACAGACACATTTCAAATAGATGAAGGTCACATTATTGGACGAAGATTAATGCACTTCTTCATTAAACCCATGTTTATGAAATGATTGCTGGACAAAAATAGGAATGGAGGCTTGTATTTGGTTTTAACATTATTATAATGATATTCTATTAATATGGACATGCTTTTTGCATGGTTTATAACTTATGATGCCCATTTCAACATAATATTTCACAATTATGAACATCCCATCATCAACCGCCGAGGTATTTCAGCAATTTCTAGGTAATTTTGCATTGCACTTACTCCCCTAAAAATTTCAGTGGTAAATAAACTATTTGTGACATGTGTTATGTACAAGATTTAACAGCTCAAAACAGCTATAACATACAGGATAAGATCTTAGGGCATAAAAGTGGTATAAATGATAGTTATCACTTAGTGATAACTATCATTTATTCCACTTAGTCATAACTATCGATAAACTATCGTTTATCACTTAGCGATAAACTATCGTTTTTATCACTTAGTGATAACTATCGTTTATACCACTTTTATACCCTAAGATCTTATCCTGTAATGTTTTTTGCTGTTTTTCAGCTGTTTCATTATCTACATTACAAATGCAAACTCGTAATAAAGACTGTTGCTCAAATTTAAGCACAACTGTTGACGTATTTGATTCCCAGAGTTCGGTACTTATCGGTGCGCCGACAACAGGACCTACATACAAGCTCGGAAACGGTGCGACGGAAATATCGATTGCAAAGACGGCAGTGATGAGGGTGCAGAAACCTGCTGTGAGTACCCAACCTTGCAATTTGATTTTACTTATTTTGATTTATCTAAGCTGTGTAATGCTTTGGTCCTAAGTTGTGCTGGTTCCCGTCGGTGGTGTTGTCCCGGCCGGGCCCCTGAGTCACAAATTTGTCCCGGTGGACTGCCGGGTATCGGGGGTACACCTCCCGGTGCTCGTGCGATTAGCTCACGGCCGCTACCTGTTGCCGAGTCCCGCGTTCAATTTAAGTCTGATTCAAAGTCATTCGGGATACCGGCTGGGTCCAAAAATAGCCCGGCAGCTGCATGCAGTGTGTCCCACGGGGCCAGGTAGGGGTCATGCCCCACGAAAGTGCCGAAAACAGCCCGTAAACTACTCGGCGGGGCCCTTTTTCCAATTGGAACCGAAGCGTAAGACACACACAACAAGCCGAAGCGCTAGACCTGCTGACTGAACAGTATATATAATGAACAGTTAAGTAGCACATTTACTAGGCACATCAAGGCGTTTACAAAGCACAAGACTCGGGTGCTATATATAGTTTTTACGTACTAGGTGATACAGACCATGAAAAGGGGAGACGACCTGGGTTAGTAAGTTAAAACATAACAGTCCTGATATCTGTGATAGAAAGCTATATAAGAAATACATTTTGAAGCTGTCTAGCATGGCCACTATGTATGTACTCTAAGTGCAACATGTGTTTTCCAACGTTACGCACAGAGTGTGTGCTACTGTTAATGACTGACATATGTGATTTACAACTTGCTCCTACATACATCTGAATCAAACGTGGGCAGTAGAACTTTAATCTATACATTTATGAATATCATTCTAGCTTGCCAAGATATCCCGTCATCTCTGGCGATTTGTCAGCACCTAGAGTACCAACAAATGACACTCCCCAATCCCCTCAACTTCACGCACACAACGGTAGACCAGGTCATCAACTCAGCAAGATTCGACGACCTGAGCACCCTCGCACACTCCGAGTGTCATCCCCGTGTTAGAGACATAGTCTGCGCCGTTATTATACCGCGATGCGAGTCCAGGTACATTATTACAATTTTCCATCTAAACATATGAGTAATGTATTTTTCTAGGAGTTGCAAAAATGCAGTACGATGGCACCGCAGCCAAATGCAAGGTGCTATAATGTGTTGAAAATCGTTTTTGATGAGTAATCAATTTAGAACAGGGTACTCCGAGATCCTCTGATTGGCTAATCTTGATAGTGGAAATTAAAATATTGAATTAACAACCAGCAAATGAGAAGCGACTGAATATTATAAAGGGAACTTTCTTATCAGTTAGAGAAGGAACTATATCAATATAGATCTCCACTTTGGTGTATTTTAAAGGCTACAGAATCTAGCGTTTTTTTTTACATTAGATGGGAATAACTTGAAATTGAATACATATTGCAATTATTAGGGACGTCTTCATGATTGTAATTTATGAATGAAGACCTTCATTGTACACCTATACCCACTAGGTTCAGTTCAGGTCATAACAGAGTACGTTACAGTTCACAAATAAATAAATACAATGATAAGGTAGCACTAGTCTAATAATTACAAGGATTTGGCTTCTTAGTAATGGGGTGAATATAAATGATAAGCTTTGTCGTCATCTGCTGTTTTGTACAGTCCAAACCTCACACAACTTCTGCCCTGTCGGTCGTGGTGTGAAGAAGTGACGTACTCTTGCAGTAAAGAGTCTTCTTGGTCAGCGTTCCCAAGCTGCACAATTTTCCCAAACAAAAACTGTAACAACATCATGGCCTCAACGACTAAGGACGGTGGTAAGTCTACCTTTATGTCAACTATGGCAATCAGCAAATGCTCACCTCCACAATATGTTTCACTTTCAATACCAAGGGCAGATATCTTTTTAAGAAATATATTGTTTACTTGTAGCTCATTATTCTTCTCGTCCCCTTGTCAATCTGGTTAATTAGATACAATCGCATCTATGTATCTGTGTTCAGTAAACGTAAATATAAAGGAGTGCTTTGAACATGAGCCCACAAGATTTTCTTAACAATGTTTTGTGTCAAACATGACTTCAAAATAAGTTATTTCCGATGATTGGCCTTTTTTTAACCAGACATGAACATTTTGGGCTCCAGCGCATTGGTATGTAAGCCAAATGACCTGATAATACTATTTCTAAAGTCAAACTGTAGTAATACAATTAGTAATACTATTTTTGCTTAAGCGTAAATCACTTGGCAAACGTTTCAGAATTTTATTTTCACTAATGAAGAGTGCCGGATGGCATTTGAGAGGTTGGCAACTCGCAAACATTTGTCAAGTGGTGAAGACTTAATTTAAAAAGATTAATATTTCTTCCTGATTGACTAAACTTCATAAATGTGGCTTAAAACTCGTATGGCACTAAATTGTTTTTCAATATTACCTTTCAAGTACAGTCCTTTCCTGTTTTGCTCGTACACTAGAGTGCTTTGATGGAAATGGTGCGAACTATAGAGGGGACCAGGCCAGAGGTCCTCTAGCTGGGGTGGGCTGTCAGCGATGGGACGATGACCACTACTACAAAGAGGTGTACCCCTGGGCAAACCTTGAAGACAACAAATGTCGTAACCCTGATGGCCACTCCAGACCATGGTGCTTCACACCGATTGGACTCCAGTTCTGTGACGTCATTCCCTGCAACCGTAAGTTACCAAGTCTTCTCTGTTGAAGATATGCTGTTTTCATGCGCTTGTTTATCTAGCCGTTTGTGCTTGCGCATTTAGTGTTGGGCATGTCTCATCGCAGCCTGAAGAAAACGTCAAATTAGTAACCACAATTAGTAAAATAAACATTCCTTTGTGTAATGAGGGGAAATTGTAAAAGTTTGTACACCGAGCACACAGACAAGCAGCGCATAAATTCATTTCTCAATTATATAAGTTATATCTATATCTAAAATATTAATATCCTGTTATTATTTGATAGTGCGATGGACCCCCTTCCGGCATCAATATGATTTCGGTATATGGTTAAAACTTGGTGACGACTGTACACGAATTTCATAAAGATCATCAAAATGGTATAAAAGCAACACGGACTACATTCTAGGACCGATAGCTTTGAAATTCACCATGTTGTATCATTACAGCCAGGCGGTACCTATCTGAGTAATGAGGCTGTTGTTACCAACAATTACGTGCTCGCGGCACCTCCTCAAAACGGGACCCACAACGATGTTTAAGTCGCTTCCGAAAGACAGTGCAGCTCCAACTAGAATACCCTTCCAGATTCGAACCAGGGTCTCCCAGTTATACCTCGGTCCCATTTCCAATATAGAGCATGGACAGGCTGTTTGCGAAAACGAGAAATAAAAATGCATATCAAGAAAATACACAATATATGGTCAGGAGTAATATTTCTATGTTTTGTGTATTTTGAAGTCTTTTGTATCAAATTTGTCGTTCCCACAAGCTACCCGTCCGCGCCTCGGATTGGAAATGGGACCGAAGGATTACTAACTATATGTTTTTCATTTGTGGTTGTTTTAGAAAAAGGGTGCAAAGATCCGGGAAACCCCCGCTTCGGAAAAAGGAGCCCCATGCTTAAGTTCTACTGGCCTGGCGACAGAATCACGTACAGCTGTGATGTGGGATTCAAGTTCGGGGAAAACTCACCACCCAGCAAAGCCCGATGTGTTATAGATGATGCAACCGGAGAGCCCGACTGGGAGACACCAGTACCTCAGTGTAAACGTAAGTATGTCAATTCATCGCAAATATATTACAGCATCATAGACGCTTCAAAAGATAGTCGGATAAACGTCTACAGACATTCGCCTTTCATTCCACATTTAGTTATAATTCATAGGAAGGCAATCCTTGCCGTATGCAAAAAGATAGATACTTTTGTGTTGTCGTTAATTGAACAAATGCAGCTGATATGTACTCTTATATCAATTACTACGATAAAATCCTTGTATTTACTTTTGTGTGTTTGGAGTTGTAGAAGACTTTTCGAAAGTTTACATACCTTTGTTGCGTCAATAAAGCTTTCATATCAAGTATCTAGGTCGAGTCCATGAAACGGCAATATGAATTGGACATGGATTAGCAAAGTGGTCTATTCTTAGATCTGAAGAATACCGGATGCAAAGATAAACCATAGATCCAATGATAGATTATACAGATTGAAATGGAAACGACATAAGAGGTAGCATCATTGAACTAATTCATTCTAAGCATTAATGAAGGTTAGACAATCATGTATTAATATTCGCCAAAAATTGTTACTCAAGAAACTGGATAAAATTTTGAAACAGACGTTTCAGACAGCATCCGCTGTCTTTTGTCAGTGAATAAAGATAGGACTGGAAAACCAGTAGTTAACTTAACTATTAGCATAAAACTTTGTCTTTTATTGAATGGTTTTGCAGTTCTATCCTTAGCCACTGACGAAAGACAGCGGATGCTGTGTGAAACGTCACTTTCAAGATTTTATCCAGTTTCTTGAGTAACCATTTTTGGCGCAAGTCATTCTATATTTAAGGATGAATGTTTAGAATGTATATGCTCCTTGTGCAAGTAATGATGATGACGACGACGACGATGATAATGATGATGATGATGATGATAATGATGATGATGATGATGACGACGCTGACGACGACGATGATGATGATGATGATTGTGATGATGATGATGATGATGATGATGATGATGATGATGATGATGATGATGATGATGATGATGATGATGATGATGATGATGATGATGATGATGATGATGATGATGATGATGATGATGATGATTTACCAGGAAATCAGACACAGGATCTATTTCTGTTACAGGGGATTATATATGGCATCTACAACATGATCTTATTCTGAGCTCTCATATCTACAACAAGGAAGTGTCCCCGACAGAAAACTTGGAAGTGAGGGCATATGTTGTTGACATCATCAATTTGGTAAGTGCGAAACACAACAAATATGCATTATGATACGTTTAATCGTGTGGGCGCATACGTTTCCAGTTGAGTATTATGATATTTCAAAGTTTGCTTCCCGAGAAAAAAAATGTTTTACAATACCTATTGAATACATCATGAAATTTTCTCAACCCTGCATACACAACAGTGGAAAACAAACTTTCTTAAAAGAACACCAACTATTGTAACAATACAATTATAACAATGCGTAAAGGTTCAACTTGCATATAGCATCATTACACAGTGAAAACATTTTGACCATGGATCCAGAAATATTGTTTTATCATTTGCATTCAAATAAACGTTCAGATAGTAAAAGGTTTTTGAATATCATTTGTCCATCTCGTGGAAATTGTATTTGCCAATGTGTAAGTATTCCGTCCTCCAGAGTGCTAATCTGGGTAACGTCACATTTCAGGATGAAAAGGAAGAACAGATCGTAACATCCTTCAAAGCTGAATACGTAAGTTATATCATTCCTTTCACTGTAGTACATCCCTTTAATTTATCTTAAAGGAAACCCAAGCAATGTTAGGGTTCGAAAATCGGATTTTGTAATTCTACTTATCTAGTCATTTCTATACATGATAAGATCGGACTTTGAAATTCTGTTTATTTAGTCATTTCTATAAATGATAAGTTCAAATAACACTATCACAGCAACGTTTATGATGCAAAAATACGACGTTGTTTGGATGTGAGAACTCACTAAAAATCGAGCTTTTGTAGGCCCGTGAAACTAAGGGTTTCGTATCGATTTTGCGCGGTTTTAGAATCCTAACAGTATGAAGTTATCTCGCAAATGTGCTAAACAATGTTAGTAGATGTCACTACCATAAAGATTTCAGCATTTTATAAATTTCCATTTCTTGGCCCTAGTATTGTTTTAGTTGCCTTTGAAACCTCCTGTTGTGCAGTGCTTACCGAAAGAAGCTAGAAAATGGCTAACAATTACGTCAAACAAAAATTGGCGCCAGATTGCTGTTCTACATAGGATCATATTATTGAAGCACAAGGCAACTCTATAGCCATTTGCTGAAGGCATTTACTATTAGTACTTAAAGAGGGAGATACTTTTGCCCAGTGGCCAGCATTTTTAATCAACACATTCGTGTGTACATATGCATAGTTATGCGTGCTTTGAAATTTTACCGGTTATGACATAGCTAGTTATTTCTGTACTGTACAGGTCTGGATAGACGAGAGACTGTCCTGGGATCCTTCAGATTATGGACATTTACATCATTTCCATATCCGCGACGATCTAGTCTGGAAACCAACGTTGGCACTACAGGGAAAGTAATTCATTTATTCATTCATTGGTTCTGTTGATATGCAAACAAATTTAACCAACTAGCCATCGGCCAATATCAGGGGGTAGCCTTGATAAGAACTGGCTAATGCCGACTAAGGTTACAATAAAATTTCCACTCATTTCGATATGTGTAGTGGATTTAACAACGTACGTACTAGGTACGGCTCGCCTCAAACACAGGATCTCAATTTATCCTTAATACCAGAGGGATATCCCCGGCCAAAGCAAGGTACTTAATTTCACCTGATGGTTCATGGCACAAACTCAGAAGCAGTAAAACTGATGCTTTGTTCGTTCCGATGCCACGACGTTCCATCTACAATCTAAGCACGAGTACCCTTTTCTGGACACTCACATCTACAATATTTCGCAAAAAACATCCATCTAAAAGAAGAAGATAATCTCCATACGGAAATAAGTTTTATTTTACTCTTAACCAAGACATAACATGACATCGGACGTTTTGGTGACCGTCTGTCCCCTAAATCAGCTGACTTCTTCTTTCTTTTATATTTAAGATCTCGCTCAATGCAAGGCCCCTTCTAATTTGTTTTTTTAATGTTAAGCTAACTGGTCTGATTAGTTTAAGAATAATTCTGTGTTGTTTGCTACTTCTTTCAAGCGCTGACGCAAGATACAGCGGTGGATTCCCCAGTTCAGAGGTAGATGTCGATGAAACTGGTCAAGTCACCTGGACTGTAGAATCACTGGCTAGGACCATGTGTGACCTCGACCCCTTCCTCTTCCCCCAGGACAACATGACGTGTGAAGTGTGCTGGAAGGCAAAGAGAGAGTATAAAATCGGTACAGCTTTTTATACGTACAGAATAACTTTATTGCACGACAATTGTGCAAGGTACAAAGTATGGCAGCAAATCTTAAACATAATACACAATAATGATATAGAATAAAACTTAACATCCTAATTATTAATACAATACAATAAGGGCTAGTATACGTTTTTGACATAGTGTTATAGTCGAGTGGGGTAAATCATTAGTTTCGGTATTTGTTCTAATGACAAAGCAGTCGTTTAGATATTTTTTGCATTGTGGGGGTTGTCGCAATTGAATATATAATCAAATAGTCTGTAGCGTCGAGGCTCTAAAAACTTGTTGCACTAGAAATGTGAATAACCTATAAATAGCCTGCTATCTCTCCCTGTTATCGCTACCCAGTCATTATGTCCCACCAGAGTCCAAGTGGCAACAATAGGTAGCCATATAGGAGTAGTATTCGAACACTTAACCTCAATACCATATCGCAATTTATTTAGTTTTTCTTACCTCATCACGGTAAATGTGTAACAAATGGGTAAATAACGTGTGTGTGTGTGGGTGGGGTCACTTGCAATTGACAGGTTTTTTTTCACGTGCTCGAACTCACGGCGTTCCATCGCTAGTTGACAGAAAGAGTCGGGATTTGATTATCAAATTATCACTTAAATCTGTAGTAATTTCATAAGAAATGCATTCTTACCTTTTTTCAATACATTTTACATTTTGGCGCTGCAAGACGTTACATGAATGCAGCTTCCTATTTTGTGCTACGCTAGACTTGGGACGCTTTTTTTCTTTCTGTCTTCAGAAGTTGTCGAAACGTACGCATGCGCAGCAGGTATATAATTAGTTTCTTAGGGGCCTTTCTACATGTTGGCAATCTGCAAGGCAGTTGACACAGAACGTAAACTTGTTGAACATAACATAAACTTTTCTCTCTTCTTCAAAAGTGTGTGCAAACTCAACGAGCCATGAAGACGAGAACTTACTGACTTGCCAAAACGACAAAGAAGATGTTGAGGATGGAGAATGGAGTGGAAAAGCAACTCTCTCAGCCATCAACAACACGGCCTGTCTCACTATGACACTCAAACGAGACCCCACCTATCATTTATCCACAACCATCTCTCCCTGCCTCATCCTTATCGTCCTTATGATCATCACCTTCATCATTCCCATAGACAAGGGCGATAGGATTGGATTCGGAGTCACCGTGTTGCTGGCTATGGTGGTGTCGCTCGTGGTTATAACAGGATTTCTCCCTGTGTCAAACACCCTCCCATTCATAGGTGAGGTGATTTATTGAAACATCTTGATATTCACTACATATTCAACAGCACAGGATATAACAATTTGTATTAATCAGTTATACAGAAAAGAAAAGTATAGGTTTTTGCTCTGTTTTTCTTGTCCTCCCCTAAACAAATAAGATCAATATCCTGGTCCAGACGATTGTCACCATGGTAAGTGCATGTGTATCAGACACCCGGTGCTGTTTAATTACATTGTTTATTATGTAGCAAGTGGCAGGACAGAGCTGGGGCCTGGTCACCATATATAGGAAAGTCTTTGAGTAAGACTAAACAGGGCCGTGTTCGGCTAGACCATGTGTAGATCAACAGTATGTATTTTGCTAGCAAATGTCATCTTTCCAGTTCGTTTCATTGACCTTTTGGCTCCGATCTGATGACCTATATGATATCATTTGGTCATCGCAAGTTACATTTTCTTCTTTTATAGCTATGCTGATTATTGTGTGCATGGCTCTGATGGCACTCTTCATGCTGACGACTGTCTTTATCATCATCATACACGACAAGAAAGGACCTGTTCCGAAATGGGCACGGACAATCTTCTTGAAACACTTAGCAAGGTCTGTATGGCAAATATTCTAGTGATTTACCATTCTTTAGAACTGTATGTGCAGTGTGTATAGTCATTGGTTAGTGACTGACCATGTTTAGTTTAGGGGGTTCGAATATCGACTTTTGTCGCCTGCATGTTATTGGCAAGGGCTGTGGACCTTGTCCCCCGGTAACACAGAAGGTAAATCAGTCGGCTGACGAATCTGCTAACTCTATAATGCATTTCGTTCCATTTCCTTTCATTTCACACATTCTGGAGACCCCCGCCAGTAGTAAGCCCAGTGTTCTCTTGATCATTGCGCGATTTTAAGAGATCGGCCGATGATTGCAGGTCCCCCGATGGGGTAGACTTTGAACTTGGCTACCTTCTGGTGTTACGGTTGAAGACTTTTCGACAGGGTTTGTAGGAAGGGACGTTAAGCCTCGGTCCACTCTTCTGTGCGTGTTGAAAAGGACGTACAATAAACATGTGAATATTGTACATAGCGCCGGGAATCACTAACGCGGCTGGTAAAATATTTGCTCATTATCAAACTAAACTAGTTTGAGATCCCTTTCTATGTTTTTCACTTGTACTAATGCTGATGTATATGTATTCATCTCTCAATGCGACGCAATCTTGAAAATGTTAAATTTTATGTACGTTTAGGGCACTGCTGATGGGAGACCTGACTGAGAAGCTGAAAAATGAGCCACAAACAGATTACACTTACAGTGGTGTGGGGAAGGTCGTCGGTGGACACACCAATAACTCTTTCATGTTTGACAGAGACGTTGGATTTGCAGGAGTCAAATTGCCCCGTAAAATGAAGAATGAGGTGGGGGCTATCATTGGAATAAAGCTGGATGAGCTAAATAGTATCGTTAGGCTGAGACTAGATAGAATAAAGCGCTCCATTGATGTTCTGGCAATGGCAACCAGTGGAAACAATGAGGAAGAGGTTGCAGAGTACGCTCTGTTGGCTGAAGTCCTAGACAGGGTGTGCCTGGTGCTTTACATAATCGCCATCGCCGTGGCAGTTCCTTGTACTCAGTTCATGAGTCGCAACTGATCGCCATCGCTTAAAGGAGTCCTAAACCCCAGAGGGGGAAGTTATTTTCCAATGGATGGTAATTTTAGGAAGTAGAAATGAATATTTTTTACAGTATACGATTAACTACCCACTAGTCCCGTGCGCATCCAAAAGCATTCAGTATTGTACCAAAATTCCCCAGATGACCCTCAGCCTATGTGTTTTTTTACAATGTGCCTGACAATGCCTGACAAAAGTTAGATTACAAAAAGAATGTCAGGGTGGTTAAGAAAAACTCGTCTTGCTATGTGTTCTTTTATATCTTATTAGCAATTGGCCTTCTTATTGTGCTTAACCACCCTCGTTTACGCCGAAAATATCCACGTTTAAAAATGTATGTTTACGCATAGGGAATACACTGGTAGGGTCTGCAGGGGTTTAGTGAGTATCATATTGTTTTAAAAACACACCTTGTGTAATTCACCACAAGTGGAATTCTGTACAAAGTCGGCTGATTATGTATTGATTGATACATAATCTAGTAGAAAATAACACCACCTTCTGGAGTTTAGGACTCCTTTAAAGCTCACTCGACCCGAGACGTGTTCGCGACCTCGCTGCGTCCTAGATTGAATTTGAGTTAGCCTTGATTTTAGAATGGGAAAACCATTAAAAAACGTACACGGAAAGACAACAAATAACACAAAGCGTAACTGAAGATAATTTTTTATCGAGGAAATCCGTTTAGCGCGGTGTCAAATCGCTCGGTCGCAGCGAGGTCGCCAACGTTTTGCTGGTCCAGTGAAAGGGGCTTTATCCTAAATAATCTACAAGCAGATATCTTAGTTGGCAAGAGAGCCTCCATGGGCCTAAACAGTATCCAGGGAGAACTTTGGTTAGCCATGGATAATGTTTCGGCCCATGGATACTGTCTTGTCAACCGGAAGATCTGTTTGAAGATTAGCCCGAAAAGCTGACACTCTTGAACAATAGAGTTTCCTTAAAAATGCATAAGTTTCTTTTAACGTCATAATTGCTAAATTTAAGTCAATAACATTTGATTTATTGCAATGATGCATCATTCATATCGTCATTTAGTCAACTAGGCTCTATGGACCAATTACAAGCCTCCATTTCTATTGGCTATGCAAAAATACGCCATAATCATGGGTTGATTAAGAAGAAAGCAGAGCGATGATGATTGGCCATTAAATAACGCCTAATATAAGAATGAAAATGACAGTAAGAGAACGCAAGGCCAGTGACCGCCCAGGACAACTTCCTAAATATCTTTTAACTTCCTAAATATGGGCGAATTAGAATACTGGTGACGTTTGCAATACTTTATATTCATTTCGAGCTCTGTGTGTTTCTCGCAAAGCAACGAAATTCTAGAATAGCCGCTTTTCAAGCTTTATGCATTTTTTTATGGGTCTTGACGCACACTTGAAGTAGTGATAAAATGTTTCAATAACCGGGGCTTTAAAATGTCAATGGATAAGACACATGGAGAGTTAACAATAGTCACTAGTCTTTGATTGGCTATACTTAATCTGATGTAATGCAAGATAACCCAAAAATCCAGTCTTGGTTTCTAAAATTATTAATATGGTAAGGAATGACTTGGAATGGATTACTTTTTTAGGTCTCAACACAAAGTTTACGGCGTTCTATGTCTTCATATTACATTTTATATGGAACATATTTATATAAGACGCCGTAGGTGGCCCGATGTATTATGCTATGCTATGTTATTGTCATGTCATATATCATGTAATGTAATGTAATGTAAAAGAAAGTCATGTTATATTATGTCATATCATGTCTCGTTATGGCATTTGCAATAATGATAAATGATAAGAGAGTGTAACCATTAAGTTACTTAGAACATCATGCAATATATCTGCACCTATCTATTATAGTATGCTGATAAGGTGCGACTGTCTACTAGTTTGGTGCTGAATTATTAATTTACTTCTATATGTACTAGATATATTAGCCCAAGCTACAGGGCTTTATAGACGCAGTCAGCTTTTTCTAACAAGAAATTGATAAAATGATGAATCTCAAGCG
Organism: Branchiostoma lanceolatum; assembly: GCA_035149815.1. Lineage (NCBI taxonomy): Eukaryota > Metazoa > Chordata > Leptocardii > Amphioxiformes > Branchiostomatidae > Branchiostoma > Branchiostoma lanceolatum. The sequence continues at coordinate 18,990,690 of CM068873.1, forward strand.
AACATGATCAAACACTGTTCTTATTTATTCGGTATTCATACACGCGAAGTCGATGGTTTGAATAGCGAACTACTAACCAGAAATTGAACGCTTCTAACATTATGGTGATGATTATGACAGAACATGACGTACACCTATGAACTATTTCTTTTGTATTATACACCATGATGCTGTAGACACTTCTTTAAAGTTCGATCTGTTAATCATGATTCATGTTAAAACAAATATCTGTTGATTTATTTTTCTTCATCTTACTTGTGGACAAATGCGTGCTCCAGACGTCATACGAATTTAACAATTACTTTCCAATACCAAATAAGGTTCCAACTTTGCTATTGCATGTCACACAAGTGTGTTGCTACCTTCATTAATCATGCTAGACATTCATGAGTCATTCGCCGTTTTTTCTTGGTGCGATTTTACTTCATTCATAAGCAAGAAAAGCACAACTCTTCTACTTATGTAAATTAATTGCTTTTTCAACACATATTCTTTTCAATACTTACTGTTAATGCCATGGTATCATTTCCAAGTACGACTACTACTTGAAGCAGACCATCAGAAGACTCTAACATTTCTGAAAGACGGTGACATCCGCCTTAAAATGTCCTACTCGAACGTGTTACAAATTTCAACGTCCTCTTCACATTTTTTAACGAACTCACTCAGTGCAAGGCCGTAGGGGGCCACTCATCAAAGCACTGAAGTAATTGTTACTGTACGTAGCAACATCTCTTCGCCCTAGGTCAGAAACATCAATGCTCAATACAAGCATGACTTCACTGACTCATTAGGAGAAGCAGGGGTTACGAAGGCTGCTAGGGAAGTTCCCTACCCCATTTAGGCCGGAATGTTTTGATCCACTCACACCGGGGCATGCCCCTACTCTTCTTCGAAAGATGTCGTGGGATCTTTTACGTGCTCAAGGTGTGACTCTCCTCAAACACGGGACCTCCATTTAACGTCCTATCCGAGGGACGACCCTAACCCTAAATGAGCTAGGTACTCATTTACGCCTGAGTGAAGTGAGGAAAGTCGTGTTAAGTGCCTTTCCCAAGGCACAACCTGGGATTAAATCCCGGGTCCCACTGTTTGACAGCCGCGCGCTCTACGCTTGCGCCACACGACGCCACATGTACTATTTCCAAAATAATCATAAGTTTTTTAGTCAACAAAGTCTTGACCTTATTCAGAAAAAAGCACTTATTTTTAACCTTTTAAAGAAAACCCACTTATTCTCGATCTTTCTACTAAGTTTCTTATAAGTTTGATTCCAACGTTCTCTAGTATGAAGTAGGTGCAATCTGAGGACCGTCTACAAGAGGGGTTGAGATCTCCAAATCCCAAAGAACAGCCGTACAGTGGTGCTGAGACATCGTCCTTTCGCCTAGCCATTCCCTGTAAGAGATCGTTCGAGATTACTACACATAAAGAGGAATTTGTCGAAGAATTTTGATATAAAGACTCTTGGTAAAATCTGCAAATTCCAGGATTGTCATTAGAAATGATCTATAGAAACATTATACTTTACCACTCTCTGACGCCAGCGGGCGATACAACGTAAATTGTGGAGTCTCTGATAAACCAGACTGAACTTCCACTTTTGAGGGTGCGGACTGTAACCAGCTGTCAGCCACTCAGAAAATAGGCTTTGCCTAACGAAAACATATCGACGATTTTTCGATTGGCTAAGAGTTGGTTAGAGGCGACACCCACAAAACTGGAAACCATAGCGCGGTTGTAAAGAAGCCTCCAAGGTGTATCTTATTTATATATGTACCACGGTAGAGGATCTGAGTAGGAGTATAAATATTAACTCACCCGGATACTGACAGGCGAACGGTAATTTGTCCATACATGGCGTGTCGAACCATAGTCCTCTAAAGTCGGACGAAACGCAATCTTCATCACGCCCAGCAGCGTCATCTGGCTGTACAGGAAACCAGCAGTTGTACTTCGCAAGCGCAGTACCGTCAATCCACTCAAAGCGTCCTTCTGTATACTGATCGTGCAGACCGATCCAGTAATTGAAAAGGGGGTAGTACAAGGTGGATATGAAGGCGCTGGTCTCGGCGTCACGGGGCATGACAAGGGTACCGCCGTTTTGACGACAGGTCGCGGCCGCTTCGCTGAAAGTCTTTCGATGGACAACCGCAACTTGTGGCAACTTGAAACACATCCGACGCCATTTAGCATAGCCTTTTGGGCAGCTTACTGAAATAAATGGTCATTTTTTAAAAAACAAATCAAGAGTGACGGTATCTTTAACACTTATAATGGCATAACGTTGAGTCCTTTTTTTTATATTTTGAGTTATTAGTTTACTTCGTCATTTCTTCTTTTGTTAAGTTAAGTTTTGGATGTTAAAGTTTTCTACAGGAAGAAATAGATTCACCTGGATTTGAGTTATCCCTTGCGGATGTTTGGGAATGTTTTGGTAATCCAGCAGGGCAGACAGAGCTTACTCGCAGACCTGGGAGACCAACTGGCCCAGCCGGCCCCATGGGCCCATTCTCTCCAGGAGGCCCAATTGGCCCTTCAGACCCAGTGCCAGCTGGTCCCATAGCTCCCTTTTCTCCCGAAGGTCCAGGTGGCCCAACGGGACCGGTAGACACAGGACCAGCCGGTCCCATTGGTCCCTTTTCTCTAGGAGGTCCAGGTGGCCCAACGGGACCGGCGGAAGATAACGATGGGGCCCCACACATTTCTGAAAGAAAAGATGGAAATATCACAAAAATGTATAAGATCGAGGATTTAACATATTTCTGGACAATTGAAATATTGAAAAAAAAAAAACTCAAGTTAGAAAAAGGATCTGATTTCTGACACAGATTATCCAAATTAAAACAAAAAGCATAGTACTCCTGACACCGATTAGATAAAGGTGCAACACGTGATATCATGTCTACCTATCGTTGAACAAGATATAAAATCGTTAATGATAGTTTGTAACACATGATATCTGATGATGATTATTGATAATGCAATGCTCACGCTTTTTAGCCATCTTGAACCGGTACTCCATGTCTTCTGATAACCTTGCGACTTCCCCTGAAAGTTTTTCCATATGTGCAGAAACCTTGGTCATCTCCGCAGAATTGATGGTGACTTTCACTGTGTTAAAAGGAAAAAAGCAACTACAATTGCTAAGTTCTGCAATGATACTGCGAACTCAATATAGAAACAAGAGTCTGAAGACCCCAAATTTCAATGAAATTTATCTTTATATATGATGTGCTTTTGACAAATACGCCATTGCAGTTCCAGTGACACATACCAGAGGGCCCAAAATTGACCTTTCTCCTCCCTAAACTTACCCACATACCAAATATCAATACAATCCATCTACACATTCTTCATTTATACTGACTTTAAGCATCCGGAGACACACATATACACGCACGCAAACACACACGCAAACATACACGCAAACTGCATTTTCACCATTTCAAGTAACACTTAAGCTATCCACATAGTATACAGGTTTGGTTGTATATCCCTTGTGGTTTTACCACAAGCTGTTAGGACCAGGGGAATTCTTGTCCCAGATTTGAAACCAATAGGTGTGCAGCTCCCACAACATGCCTAGAATGGAGGTATGGATTTTCCTCATTACTTATGCAAATTCAGTCCAAATTTGCATAATTTGCACTTCATTGTAAACATCTCTGTCCAACCTACCTGCATATCAAATAACATAAAAATCTGTTGTTCTTTTCTTCAGTTATTCTCCTTAGAAGATTTTTACAAATACGCCATTGCAGTTCCAGTGACTAATACCAGGGGACCTTTCTCCTCCCGACACCTACCCACATACCAAATGCGTTCTTCAGTTGTGCTGACTTTAAGCATCCGGTGACACAAACATACACACACACAAACAAACACGCAAACACACTCAAAACAATATCCCCATGAAAAAAGTTTTTCATGGGGATAATTAAAAGCATAAAATATAGGCTAACATTTGATAACATTCTTACCTACAAAATACGGCAACAGTAAGCAGACTACCACGATGGCAACAAGGGCGCTCAGCTGCAGCAGCTTTTTGAACAAGCCCGAACATTTCGTCTTCTTTTCCGCCTTAGCTTCATAGGATGCATCTGTCGGAGCAAATGGTTATTTACCTCTTATAACGGGAGTCGTCCAAACACGTGACTACGCAGTGACCCTCTACTCAGCGTTGCCATCATTATTGTCAAAATACTATTCTCGACAAAACAAGAAATAGATATGTACAGATATGTTTTGAATGCAAATAACAATTATGTGCATGAACTTGGTTTATTTACCTTCCTTATGAGCATAGTCAGTGGACAAAAACGCGGCGTACTTATGCATAAAAAGATCACTAAAAATCCGTCACGTGTTAGGGCGCGTCATGAGTTAGGGCAACCCCGTTATATTGTTGAAACATCATTGACACAACGAAAGTACAGGGACTTCCGTGCGTCCTTTAAACAATAAATTTACAAACGTAAGTACAATGGATTAAAGATGTTTACAAGGTATATGAGAATATCACGACAAAGAGTATGAATATCATTTAATCTTATACAATAGGTTCTAAGATATAAAAATCATTTGTAATGTATTTGCTTATATCATAAAGATTGTGCTCTCCTAGAATTGATATATTTTTCAATTCAATTTCATTGCTTTGAGCAAGTAGAAAGAAATATGAATTATTGAAATCATTTGTGTGTTCATTGTCAACAAATCCATGATGAAGTGACGTTCATTTTCAATTTGATTTACAATGTATATACAATGTACTAAACCTGTGGTCAGGGTGGATCTTATACAGTTTTTGTGTATTAAAATCGGGACTGATAATCCTTGTCATTGTGAATTCAAAAACTGTGCTTATCGCTCATATCATCCCTATTTAAGAGAGATGAAAATACACAAAATAGGATCAAAACGGATTTGATTTATAGACGAAAAATTCTTCAAACGTCAAAAAATATGTAGATTGTAAGAGGGGAGCTTGCTGGGTACAAACCTAGTTGTAAACATTTTCAAATATCTCTTGAAGTGAAAGAATAATCTAGATATTTCATAAAATGTTCTAGATAGGGGCAACTTTTCCCAGTCACTTTTACATTACAATGTTGACAAAATATCTTAATATGAACAAAAATTCCTTTTACTTTTTATTTCACTTTTGCATAATAATCCCTAACTATCACAAATGCTATATAGAAATATACGCAGTGACTTGCAGCAGATACTTTGAGATAAAAAAGTTTTCAGAAGTGAGGCCTGATCATAGCTAGACCCTCACAATGGAAGCAAACCGTTTCACCTGCTACGGAGGCGTACAGAGGGTTGGGTATGTTCGCGGCGGCGTCCGCACGTGCCCGCCAATCAGTCTGAGCTTGCTGCATGGGTGTGGTGCCTGATGGAAAATTACAACATGACATTGTGTATCGGCTCGAGTCAAATGAAAAAAAAAAGTGTAATGAACCACACACACACATATTACCATCTATCTCATAATCTTATATTTAGCTTTGTGCAATGGATAGAACATTTGACTGCCAAACATGGGGACCCGAGTTCGAACCCGGGCTGCCCCCGGACATGTCTGGACATGCGCCGACTTCTCTTCTCCGCAAGCTCCGAAGAGAACTAAGTTTCCCGTCTATTTCACAGACAACATATACATAATTAGGGTAGTGAGCTCAAGAGCTCACCGTCACTCTGTACGGTCGGGCATTTATTAGCTCCTCAAATTAAAAACAGAACAACTCTCGTATTACACACGTTGTTTCCATATCATATGCATTCTTATACATGATCATAATACTGGGTCCTCTTGTTTACTTAGAAGTCATGCTGCGAGGTGGCGACCGCTTTACCCTGGTCTGTTAAACGTATTTAGCCAATACCAGGCTGGTCGGTTAAACCGAAGCTCTGTCCAGTGGATGTCTTACGCATCCTGACTCGTAAGTAACTCCTCAACGACCAAATCACAATAAGCCCATCATCATAATCGAGGTTGAATAAGGTCATTGCCGGGACATTGGCGAAAACAAGAACATAAGCACTGGATGAGGAACAAATCTGAGGTACAGTCTAAGAAACTATCGGAGTGATAAACAAGTGAGAATTTATCAGGTGTACTTAAAACCATCTTGTACAGGGGAGTTGAATGTGTCAACACTCAGGTCAAGACAAAGGAACTAAAGCATAGATAACATGATAACGTACTCAGGCTCCAGCTGTTCTGGGATAAGGCATGGAGAGGGTTGGGCGGGAATGTGACCGTACCGATGGAAGGAGAAGCCACAAATGAGTTTGCAGGGGGTAAGAACGGTCAAAGGGCAACAGAGGAGGAATCATTAGGGTCAGGATAGGGATTATTCAATTCAATTCAATTCAATTTTTTTATTCAATTTTATTTATTTTACCAGGGGACATCTCAGATCTACTGATCTGCTTTTCAGATGACCCTGGGCACAAACATTAAAAATACAATCAGATACAAATATACAGATAACGTTACATGTACAGACATATATCACAGTATTTCAACTTAGGTACAGTCCCGCTACAGTCTGTTTCTAAACGCTGACGTAGTTGCAATGTGCCGTTGGTCCGCAGTGAGTTTGTTCCACAGAAGTGGCCCTTGATACTGCAGGCTCCCCTTGAAGGTTTCCACGTTTGCCTTAGGGGTGTCTAGCATGTGAGGGTCGTAGCTATAGAGTTGCTTCGTGGCAGTGCGTGTCCGAGCTCTGAGCACTGGGGGTGACAGCCATTTAAACAGTTTAGTCATGTAGGCTGGTGCATTGTGACTAACCGCCTTCTGTACAGCTATATGTGATTTGTCTGCTCAGCCGACGGGAAACGTGACGTTGTGCCCTTAGGACAGGCACTTAACACGACTTTCCTCATTTCACTCAGGTGTAAATGAGTACCTAGCTCATCTAGGCGTAGGGACGTCCCTCAGGTAGGACGTTGAATGGAAGTCCTGTGTTTGGGGAGAGCCTCTCGCGAACATAGTGGATAAGTGCAGTTATGAATTCCATAAATATCGCTCGCCGGGTCAGATTTTTGTGACATTTTTTTTCAGTGCGTAGCGAACGAGTGTGCTCAGAGTACAAACCATAACATCTAAAAAAACTGTTCCTTTATTGGATTTGCGGCCATAAAAGTTGCGTAGTTTTACATGAAAACAAATGGGACAGCCTAATTGCGGTAGGAGACCTTAAAGAATACCGAATCACATATAAGTCAGCCATATTGTTCGTAATCATAAGTCAAAACAACATTAACATACATAGATACCTTATGATAGTACTTTGGTTTCTGGAACTAGCTCCCAAGCAACGCAATGTATCTTTTTTGTTCTGGTTTATCAATACAGCTAATTTTGAACGAACATCTGTATGAAGGGGATGACAACAGCAAAGATTCTATAGTACTGCTATATACATGCTGTTTTCCCTTCCATTTAAAAATAGCATTGATTCACCAGGTTGCATCATTACAGCCAGAAGGTGCCCATCTGAGTAATGAGGCTGTTGGAAGGTACTCGAGGCACCTCCTTGGGCACGGGACCCCCATGTACACGTCTCTTCCGAAAAACGGTGCAGCTACAACAAGGATACCCTCCCGGATTCGAACCAGAGTCTCCCAGTTGCCAGCTAAATTGGAACCTGGAGGCTCAACTGTGAAGCCACTTTGGGCAAAAAAAGAAAAAATATTTAGATACAAAATAACAGGTCTTCTTACCCCCTCTATCACCAGTCTGGGACTGCTGCTGACCTCCCGGCACGGTGCTACTAGTTCAATTTCGAGATAGCAAAAACACGTCTTGCTTTTGGCAAGTGTGTCGTCTGTCTAAACGTCACTCGAGCCCTGAGAAGCAATCTACCCCTTGCTTTGAACAAAAGAAAATGAAAAGGTAATGATATTGAATGACTAATCTTTACAGGCTGCACAGTTCAGACCAATTACTACCAAAATCATTTGTTTAAGAAAACAGACCAGCATATCAATGTTGCTTATCTTTTAGTGATTTTGTCGGTGTATCTTAATTTGTTATGAGCATTTATGCGTTTATAAACTATTACAAAATGATACGCTCTGTTATAACGAAATCGGTTTGAACAATGGGCAGCAAACAGGAGGCCATAATACTCTACTTGTTTATATCATAACCAGATGTTGAAATGTGGTGGTACATGGTGGAGATGAATAGAATGATAATGCATGAAAAGCAATCAAATCTCTTTGTACAATGGATACGATTTTTTTGGGTAATAATACGCGAGTTGTTTGGTGATTTGTGCGTAGGAGTAGCTTCAAACAATTCAAATCTGATCAATTACCTGTAGATCACGAAGTGAAAAAAGAAGATGAAATGAAAGGCAGTGTTTGATGACTATTGAGTACCGAAATTGAAGAGGCACAAGTGGCTGCTAAATCGTATGAATTCGTTTCAATGGATTAAAGAAATACTAGCTTTACCTCGGATTTTGAGGCTTCTATGGGGGGTAGATTTTCCCTTCTAATGAGACATAGTGTCGAACATAGGAGTTATTCTGATCTACAATTTCCCATTCCGTTCCCCGTCCCTCAAAGGAGACCGCTCCGTTGTAGTAAAATCATTCTTTACTACTAAGAAATGAAGTTGGTCCAGAGCCCAGGTCACAATGGTCGTGTGACCAAACGTGCAGGGAAACACATATCTACAGATATAATACAAATACAAATTTACTTTTAGAAATATTACAAATTAGGTTACACTACTATTTGTCATTTGCATTCCAATAAAATAAAGGCTCACTGTAAGTTTTTAGAGATTCCAAGGATTAAACAGTTATTCATGCGCACAACTGTCCTGATTAGTTTCTAGCGACTACTTTTGAAATCACCTAAGCCCAGGGTGAGGAAATAACAAATAAATACCATCAGATACGATAAAACGATTGAGCACCTGTGTAGAAGAAATGCCTGTAGTGAAGCTGCATGGTTAATGTTCCTACCTATGGAAGTTACCCAAAGTTCAAATAAATTGATTCATAACTTCTTCAGTGATCAGTTTTATAAACAGACCAACAAACAAACAGCTGAGATTTAAACAAATCTGCCATGGTGTAAACCTAGGACTTATTCACATGCAAAACGTGATATCATGTAACAAAGATACAAACATGTACATTTTGTTAACATAAGTTCCGCTTTTAGCTATCAACAGGCTCAATATCTGGTTATAACGCTATATTCCGACTACAAAAGAAGCATTCAAGTTAACCGCACAACAAATCCTTTCCGTGGTACAGATATCGGTTAGATATTGGGAGACATCCTTCTATCGTGAAAGATCTCACTTTTACTGCTACATTATGTGGGTCATCAGCGCATGTTTATCTGACCTTTGACATACTCTATCTTGCTCTCGTTATCATCAAAATGGCTGCTGCAGACCAAGAACCCCACGCAATTCGTCCTCGTTCCTACCAAGACGAGAGCTATCTGCACGGGTTTCTTAGAACTGTGGGAGACTTACAGAAGGCTGGGGTACTGCAGGATGTCGTCCTTGAAGTCGAGGGTCGGCGGTTTCCCTGCCATCGGCTTGTTCTGTCCGCGGCCAGCCCCTACTTCAGGGCCATGTTTACAAGTGACATGGCGGAAAGTCGGCAGAAGACGGTTGTTTTACAGGTAGGGTTGGCGTGGCGTGTGGTTAGAATAGAGTGAAACAGGGAACTTTAGAAGATGCTAAGTATCGTATAGAACGTGTAAAGCAACAAAATATTGTAGAGCTTTAAATATGAATAATATAAAATGTTTGTCCTTTGCATGCCTCCCTCCCCACTTACATCTGTTTGGTGTTATATGGGGTAAAAGTTAACTTGCTGGCAACAAGTAATGAGTATTTTCCTGACTAGAAATACTTTTTTCGTTATAACATGCAGATAAAATGCAGAATGTAGATTAAAATAACATAGCCTTCATCACTATAGATAAAATTCTGATATATTAGCCTGCTATACACATGTATAGTCCTTGATGTCATATATAACAGTATATGGTACATTGAGTATTGCTATGTTGTGTTCTTCTGCAGGGTTTGGATGCAGTCGTGTTTTGGGAGATCCTGAGTTACATTTACTCGGGAACCCTCCATGTGTCCCTGGACAAAGTGCAGCCCCTGTACCAGGCAGCCGACCTCCTCCAACTGGACTATGTGAGAGACACCTGCAGCAGCTACATGGCCATGAACGTGGAGCGCTCCACCTGTGTGGACCTGTACAAGTTTGCTGGTGTCTTCTCCCTGGAGATTGTCAGGGCAGTCTGTCTGCCGCACATCGCCAGAAACTTTACTGAGGTTAGTGTTCATTATGGGTAAGGCATTTGTCCCAAATAGAAATCTGATACTGTATTTATATTACAGATACTGCAATGGAGATCAGATAACTATAGGCATCTACAGTCTCTGCCTCGAAACTTGGTATTGCACTAAGTTGGGATAAACTGGGAAAGTTGGTATTTCGAACTCTGCTTTTGCTGCAGGGCGGTTACACCAGATATACAGGCACAGATACAGAGCCTTTACTTCCAATTTTTTATTTGTTTTTGTCTTGTACACAATCATGTAGCATCTTGTATGTCAAAACGAGATTAAGACAAATTTATGCAGTACCTTAGAACAAATACATGTACTCTTTGTCTCCACAGGTTGCCTCCAGCGAGGAGTTCTGCGGCCTGAGTGTGAATCAGCTGACTGAGATCATCAGCCATGATGAACTGGATGTTAAAGAGGAGATAATAGTGTGGGAGGCTGTGCTGAGATGGGTGCAGCACAGCAGGGAGGACAGGTGGGTGTCAGTGTTTTGTTGGTTCAACTGAGTTTTCATCTTGTACTTGAACTAAGTATGATGTATCAAGAAGCTGCTGTGTGGCCAAGAAATCAACTGAATCCACCTTTACCCTGTATCCTACAGACTGCACCACCTACCCAGCATCCTCCCTCACATCCGCTTCAACCTGCTGACCTCTGACGTCACAGCAGCCATTTTTGAACATTCCCTAATCAGGGAGGATCCTGGGAGCTTTGGGGTCATCAGGACTATGGTACAGAAAGGGAACCCCAATTGCAACCTGAAGCCGAGGCTTGGGATGACCACGGAAATGGCTGTGGTGTTTAATGTAGAGTCAGTATACACTTATTCTGTATTTGTTATTTCTTCTCGGTTTGACTTTCACCAGGACAGTTCTTTTTCTATGAAATTTCTGATTTTATAGTTCACATTTTCACAGTATTAGTCATGTAAATATCATCATCATCATCATCATCATCATCATCATCAGTCGGCTACTTTTTGCTCACATAAAAATGTTAATACACTCTTCACCTAAATGCAACTTCTTTTCTGAAGTAGTTACAGGACTTGATTTGATAGATAACATCTGTACATGTAAGGTTACATGTAAGGTAAGTAATTTTCAGTGCAGTTTTATTGACAGTTTACGATATATTCTATCCTCCCCAGGACAGATGAAATCCTCTACATGAACCCTCGGGAAGGCAAATACATCACCTGCAGTTATCCTAATAACTTCACTGATGCCAGGGCTGTTACAGTCACCAGTGATAATGATGTCTATATTTTGCTCAATAATGGAGAGAATGATAACTCTACGTTGACCATGTTAAAGTACAACCATGCAGAGGATGTGTGGGAACATCCTGGTATTTCCTCAGTATCTGATTACTCGGACAGTCATCGTATTCACTTCCATCAGCTCCTTGTTAAAGTAGATCATTTTTTCTACAACCTTACCGTGCAATTCAGATCAGACATTGTATCGGTTCAGATGAGGAAGTACAACCGGCACACGGACCAGTGGCAGAACTGTTCAGAGATGGAAATGGACGGATATTGGAATTATACTGCCTCAGTGGCCAGCGGCCCACACATCTATTGCATCACCAACACAGCAATGCGTCGCTATGAACCAAGCCTGGACCGTTGGTGCAAGCGGACCCCACCAATGGCCATTCCTAAAGTCTTCACAGCCGTTGCCATGGGAACAGAGATTTTCTGCACAGATTTTAACTTCAATCACACTATGTTGTATGATACAGAGTCAGACAGCTGGCAGAAACTGCAAGGCTGGCCGAACCCAGGAAACCTTGATGTTAAGGTTAAATTTCCAAGTCTTTTTGTACTGGAGAACCGCCTGCATATCTGGGTAAACCTCGAAAACGCCTTGCGAAAGTCATCAGTAGACTATCTCATATATGTGTATGACAGGTCTGCTGATGCCTGGAGAGACTCGAAGGTCCCCCTGCCTGATAAGGAATATTATGTACTTGATCGCCAGTGCCCTGTGGTACGCCTGCACCTACCATATCTCAAAACACAAGTTAAGGACACATAAAGCACAGCAGGCTTGCTGGGCAGGACTGGTTAATGACAATTTTGTTTAGATCATGGGTTTTGTTTGATGCCCTCACAATGGGAAAGATATTCATTACATAAATCCTTCTTTCTTTCTTACCTTATAGAAAAGGGATATATTTTCATGACTGGCCGGATGTTCTGTGCCTTAAAGTCTAATAGCAGTAACAGGTGATTTTACCCTTCTGTGAGCTAGAAAAAAAGTACTTGGGTGAAGGGGTGATTACATCTTTTTCGCCAACATTAGAATGTGCTATACGAATGGACTTTGGTTTAACGGGCACACATTCGAACGTATTTGATATATATGAATGTGGACGGAACGTATCTAACACTGCCTATGACGCAAGCAGTTTTGTAGTTTGCTGACTAAACGTCATCTTTAACAGACACCATGCATTAGGCTGAGTGCAATCCTCGTTAGATTCTCATAAACCCCACACACCGACAAGTGCAGTTGCCGAGTTGGTGAGGATGCCCACCTAGACTAAGGCATCATACCCTTTGTAAAAAGTTTGTACCTGTATACTATATTCATGTTTGATATATTTGTTTATCTAGTATTAATCACTTTGTATTTGTTCATTCACTTTGCCTTTTTGTCGTTATCATTTGCTAAAGAAACCTATCCCATATGTTTCTAAAAGAATATACTTCTTTTAGTATAATTTTTTTAACACATAAAAATGTAAAAGGTTACTGATGACGTTTTCATGCAAATAGATTACTATAGTTCCTCAGTTATTCTCTCAATTAAATTCTAAGCAGTATGACTATGTTCATACGTTCGTTAATTACTCAATAAGTACATTAATCTACAGCTTTTCGAGTGATTCTGTTTCATAAAGCGACCAAGGATCAGCTGCAGTTTCTAACAAAATACCTAAAATGACATTTGCGGAGTGAAGCTAACAAGGTTGACATCATGTTCCATGAAATATACAAACAGGTGTAACATTAGTGCTAATGTGAGCCAATAACAGGCTCTGATTACTTTATAATGCTACACATATTCAGATCTGGCCATGTCGTGCAAACGTAGCAAACATTTGAAAACCCCATCTTCACCCCGACCAATCGATCGCATTGAAACTCAGATTTGCATCAGCCATGACCCGACAAATCGCTTTCTTACTTGCATTAACGCTGAATCTGACAAAACAAACTCGCCAGTGAGATGGTGGAAGGTGTCAGCTTCCAAAATATGTTTTCAGATTGACAATTTTGGCTCTTTGAAAGTGATTGAATGCGTCCGCTATTTAACGTTTAGAGAAAAGTAGTAGAAACTATTTTGGCAGTACCACTGTACTCCTGCATAGCTAAGGATGAATGGGGGAAGGAAAGCTGTGCTGTCATTAAGATGATCAATACCATCTTCTCATGCAGATCTGCCCCGTCCTCCTATGCAAATTCTTCCCGCGGCCTTTAATATTTATTATTTTGCCGGTTCTGACTCGATTAATGATTATTGAACCATCTTGTTCATAAATATCAATGATTTCTTATTTTGTATCTAAAGTCACGTTTAATGAATACGGTTAATCAGTATCTGCACAGTATGTGTTATATCTGGCGGCGAACGTTGAGTCACGTATTGAATGCGGCCCAAATAACAAAATCATTACGAAAAAACGACACCGCTTACATCAACAATACTTCGTCTACTTATTGGAAAATATTTTCGCCATTTCAGCATTCAGTTTAATTTTGATAGACGCTATCAATCACTTGTAAGAGCGTAACATAGCCGTGCGTTGAATCGTCCCGCGACCATGGCGGCCAGAAAAAAAGGCGGGCAAACAACGTCGCAAGACGACAGCGTTGTTTATGTTGTTTTTCTTTGGTCGGTTTCTTTTCAACAAACACTTAAAGACCCAAATTTTCAGTGTTTTATCAAGTGATATGTCTTATGTGTTTGATAAGTGTGTATCTGCTTGGCACAGGTCGTATATTTAGGCGCCAGGCCGTTTAGCTACGCAGTGACCCTCTACTCAGCGCTACCATCATTATTGTCAAAATACTATTTTTCGACGAAACAACAAATGAATATATGTACACTTATGTTTTAAATGAAAATGACAGCTATGTGCATGAATTTGATTTACTAACCTTCCTCATTAGCATAGTCAGTGGTCACAAACACGGCGTGCTTATGCAAAATAAGATCAGTAAAAAATCCGTGCCATGTTGGGGCGCGTGACGTCTTAGGACACCCCCCGTTATACTCCGAGTTCTCCGCTACACAATGAACTATGATTTCTCAGCCGACGTTTCGGTAACATTTTGGTAACCTTCCACATCTAGGTCACAATGTTGTACAGGTAACGATATTAGAATTGTAGACTGCATTTCTTATACTTTGCGACTCAATTACAACAAGAGTTCCGCGACCTCATATCTCCACGAACAATTCTATTTATGCATATGACTTACACATTTACATAATATATGCTTAATCATACACACCTTTCTCTTACTTACACATGTTGCAATATTGACAGTCCTATAATTTTACAATTAGATGAATTTTGGTGTTTTTGCATTAACTATGCAAATTAGGAATCCATTTGTATAATTGGTATTTTTTGATGCTCCGCTTTCCATAACCTACATATGTTACATGTATTTGAGTCTTATAATGGAAAGCACTGAACATATAGATTTTCCTCATTAGCTATGCAGATTAGGTCCCAATTAGCATAATTTGCACTTCATCGTGTACATCTCTGTCTAAGCTACCCGAAAACTAAATATCACGGAAATCCGTCTTTTCTTTGTTCTGTTATTCTCCTTAGCAGAGTTTCACAATAACACCCCTGCAGTTCCAGAGAAAGCTGCTAGGGGGCCCAAATCCACACCACTTCTTCATTACACCACAAGCTATCTGCCACCAAAAAATCAAAACCATAGCACGTCCAGGTCAAGAGTTACAACATGGAATTTTTGCTGCATTACCAAGGTCACATACCATTGGGCCCAAAATTGACCTTGAATTTTGGCTTCACAACACCTGCCCACATACCAAATATCATCAAGAGGTTCTTGAGTTATTCTGACTACAGTAGTCCGGAAACACAAACAGACAAACAGACACACAGACACACCCAAAACTATATCTCCATTTTTCATTGAGATAATCACATACTTGGATTGAATTCAACTCATATTTTTTTATACATGTATACATTTAAGGTACCGTTGAAGGGCGACTGTGTAGTTTAGGGATGTTATTGGAAAAAAAACCTTCATACATCTCTGTATACATTCCTCAATCTTAATTTTTTTCAGGAAGTAGCTTATAGCAAGGTGATAATTTATGCAAATTTTTAGTGGTAGCATTGGATATATCTGCATCATACTACAACTTCAACTTTGTGGTCCTTCGCTGGACGGCCTCCACCGCCTGTATCCCTTTGGAGGTGTACGGGTCCCAGACGGTGGCACTATATTCCAAGTGGGGCCGCACCAGCGCTTTGTTTATGTAACAAGTGGCCTTGACCCTAGAAGGACAATGGGTCAAATTG
This sequence comes from Branchiostoma lanceolatum, assembly GCA_035149815.1. NCBI lineage: Eukaryota > Metazoa > Chordata > Leptocardii > Amphioxiformes > Branchiostomatidae > Branchiostoma > Branchiostoma lanceolatum. The sequence goes on from CM068873.1 coordinate 19,006,633, forward strand.
CGCCGAATGACCCCTAGTACCCCACCGGCTTTACTAGTGGCGTAGGTGATATGGGTGTCCCACCGCAGATCGTCGGACAGTTGTACTCCAAGATAGGGGTGGGACTTGACACCGGTTAGGGCTTCTCCACAGAGCGAGTACTGGATTAAAATGGGGTGCTTTTTACGGGTGATATGGAGGATGTGGCATTTAGAGAGATTGAACGACATAAGCTAACGATTTTACCAATCTGTTAGTGCATCAAAATCATAGTTGGAGCTATAGGTTCACCAAGGGTAGGAATGGTGGACTTATCATCCCTGGTAAACACTGACTCAAACTGGGCCCCCAGTGCATCAGCCTTTTCCTTGGGGTCAAATGTTAGCACCCCCTGATGTGATAGCTCCAAAAGCATTGGGACTCTCCTCGATGTTGGTCTCGAGGTAGTTGGAAACATAATCCCTATGGGCCTTCTTAACTCTCTGCTTAACTCCCATCCTACACCTCTTGAACTTTGCCCAGGCGTCATTGAAGTTGGATCTCCTAGCCTTGGAAAAACGTTCATACCGCTTACGCATGGCTTTGCGAATCTGGGGTGTTATCCATGGTTTGCTAGATTTTGGCCTCACTCGTTTCCTGGGAACATGCTTATTGGCAGCACCACTAACACCACCCTTAAACAGCTTCCAATTTTTGCGCCTGTGTGCGTCTTTGCGTTTGTATTGTGTGTATCTGTGCAAGTCTGTGCTTTCGTAGGTATGTATGTTTGTTTGTGTGTCTGTGTGTGTTTTCCTTTGTGCCTACCATGTTTGTGGGGGTGTTTTTGTGTGTGTGTGTGTGTTGCATGTATATTTTGTGCGTGTCTGTGTGTATTTAAGTGTGTGTGTTGGGAGGGGGTGTTTGTACGTGTTTGTTTGTGTGCGTCTATGTGTGTATGCTTGTTTATATTCCTTCTCGACCTTCACTAACCTATTAGCAGAACATTTGACAGTTTCGGGCAGTAGATATACAATGGGTTTACGTCACTCTCACTTCTCAGTAGAGGAGCTCAGTATAACTAGCTGTTTCAGTTCATAATATGAAGGTTCGAATAAAAAAAAGGACAAAGTATTGTGCACCTTACAGCCTTTTTTTTTACCTGGGTTGTCTTAAATGATTACCTAGCTTCGATTGGGAACGTGAAGCCAGAGGACAACTACTTGGGAAGAGCCACACTTAGAGCAATGCCATTCGCCACCCGGCAGTGTGAGTGTGAAAGTTATTCAGTACCTGGGACAGGGATGGCAGTGTTAGAGTGAATGTCATTCAGCACCAGCGACATGCATGTTATTTTCTGTATGAATGTCATTCAGCACCAGGAAATGGCGTTGCAGTGGCAGTGTGAATGTCATTTTAGTAACACGGGGCATGAATGCCAGTGTGTGAAAATCATAAGCACCAGGAATAGGGGGTCTGATTTTCTTCAACATCAGGAAAGGATTGCAGTTTGAGTGTAAGTGTTATTCAGCACTATAGAAAGGGATCTCAGTATGTGTTTGCGAATGTTATTCGGCATCAGGAACAGGGATGGCAGTCAGTGTGGGTAAAGTGTAAATGCCATATAGCACCAAAGAATGAGATGGCAGTGTTATTGTAAATGTCATTTAGCATCAGGGACAGCAGTGTGATTACAATATAAATGTTATTCAGGACAGGGGACAGGGATGACAATGTTAGTACGAGTGTTAGACAAAAGTCACAGAGTTGGGAAACAAACTAAGTAAGCTGTAAAAACCACAGACACAACCAGTTTCTGATTTAATACTTTATAGTTATTTCTAGAATGCAAGACTGAAATAAAAACATTAGCCAGTTCTATATATCATCACCTTTATGTCATTGTCGTAGTTTACTAGCCGAGTCGATCTGCACCACATATTTTCTATGAGAATATAGGGCACAAGTCTATATACATGTTTGTATATTTGAAAATGATTACCTTCACCAGCAAAAAGATTCTGAATGGACCGATAAGATAGAAACTAGAAAGACAATACTAACCTATATAGTAAATGCACGATACTACGATTATGTTATAGAAAACTAAAATTTCGCGATCTCTTGCCTTCACCAAATAATGCTAGCCTCATCAGGTGACTTATTGAAAATGTTACGTATAAGTGATATGCAAATAAGGTCCGGATTTGCATAAATATTATCAGTTCATCACCTTCTTTGCCCGAATAACACAAGATATTTCAGGGTATGAAAGTCTTATACATTATACATAGTAAGTAGATAATGCTATTGTAGCACGTCCTTTACTTTGATATGGATTATGTTCACAAAAACCTGCTTTATGTTCACCCATAATATACTTAATATCCTAATGCCGCAAGTATAAAATCACGTACTTGACCACTATATAATCATAGTGCTACTTATCTAACACCTTTTATGAAGAAAAGCATCCATGCCTACTTCTCCTCCAGTTTGACGAGCAGTCCGTACAAAATGATGACTCCGTGTCGGTCCGTGGACCACTCGATCTCACTGTCGCTGAACTTCTTGTCTATGTTCTTCTGTGCGACCGTAGAGGAGCCGACTTTGTAGCTGCCCGGCTTGATGTAGACCTGTAAGGCAACCTTCGTTTCATAGGTTGTTCCACGGTGAGTGAAGCTGCGGAAAAAATTAGCAACAATATGTGTAAATCTTTGACAGGTTAAGTCAACCTTAATACACCATAAACTTGGGAACTTCTTTCGTGATCTTTTCAGTGTACATCTATATAATATACTATAGCATATCCTGATTTTTACATTAATAAGCAGAATGCTGTAGAAATTATATAGGATAGTCCATGTTGACTCCGAATGGGGGTACATTTGTACTAAAGCAAAATATGCAGCTCTTCAAACGATTAATTTTTGGTTATCCTCAATATTTATTCTTAGAATCGTAATTACAAAATGCTAGTATGTATTATAGCGTAAGGACGATACATTCTTTCGAAATATATCTCATGTTTTGGTAATTTCCACAATGCAGAGATTTCCACATATCATTATGTATTTAAATTTGCTCAATTGGTTCGTTTATAAGAATACTGGTATAGAAGATACGATGTCTCTAAAGTGCTCAGCCCAAGGCTCGACCAGTCCTTACTACGGGGATATTGAGAGACGAATTCAGGAAAAGTAGGGTGAATAATTGAGACTGGCTCAGCCAACTCCAAGGACAACACTGTAAGGGCCGTGTCATGTACCAGTATATTCTGCGGTGGTCGTACGATGCAAACGGAAAACATTCCTTGGATAGCCATGCTGCATGTGTCTTGTGACGGAAAAGGCTGTCTTAGATTCATGCCGGCGGTTGGATCTGCCGCAACCTTCTTAAGAATTCAACTGCATCATGATGACTTATGGAATAATGTTACAAAACTATACAAACTAAACTTTCTGGCAGTTGGCATGACCTGGCAGATCGACTACAAGTCAATGAAAACCAGAGTTAACTACCTCTGCCTGATAGCTAAGAAAGACCATTCTACTCAATCAATAATTTAAGGTTCTGAGGACGGTTAGGCTGGGCACTGGAAAGCCATTCGTAAACTACTGCCTAAAAAGACTCCAAACACCATCACTTGTTTGGAATACGAGAGCCTGAGTGTTTCTGATGACATCGGAATGGCCGAAACATTTAACATTTTCTTTCACAAAATAGTAGAGGACTTTTACATGTCACTCTCAGGGATTATCTCCCCCTTCTCTCCGGTGTAGTTTGTCACTAAGGCAACCGGCACTTTCACTTGTACACCAATTACTGTTGAATTGGTCATAGACCAACTGTCAAGCGTTAAGTTAAAGAAGGCCACAAAGAGCAAGGCCATGCTTGTTGGGATACACAGGGCTAAAGCCGCTGCCGGTGACTAGGGTGTATATCTCGATAGTGCTCTACATTGGAAAGATCATATATTATTCAGGTCACTAAGAAACTCTCGCAAGCTATTGGCATCATGAAGTGACTGAAGCCTTTCATCAACAAACAAGCCTTACTGGCAATATATACATCACTTTTTCTTCCACACTTGCAGTACTGTAGTACTGTGTGGGACCAAGGGAGAAAGGGTTACATAGACAAGCTACAGAATTCGAAACTTCAAAACAGGGCAGGTAGGGTTATCCTGGGCTGTGATCCCTATACACCAAGCGAAACAGTAATGCATACACTTGGCTAGACCTCAGTAGTCGACATTCAGTGCTTCTCTTTAAGGCATTAAACGGGACTTCCCCATTCTACCATCTCGGGTCTGTTCACTCAGCTAAGGGAGGTTCACTCTCACAACATACGCCTCAGATCAGAGGGCGGTTAAAACTGTCCAAAGCTCATCTACAGTACAAAAAGAAATCAATCTCCTGTACTGGTGCAGCTCAATTGAATTCTCTACTATCTAGACTAAAAACGGCAGTTTCTGTCTCTTCATTTAAGTCTCCGTATAGCCAGGAATGTCTCGCCACTTAGTAACTGCTCTTTTTGTTTAAAGAATCATCGATATGCAAATTCCATTATCTATATCGTTTAATTCATTTGTTCTACTTGTTTTATGGCTTGGCTTGTTTTATGTAAGTTATTAGTTTGTCATATTATCTTGAAGAATATTACTTTGCACTTTTATCACTATTGTACCTAAGTTGGTTTGTACCTATTATAGTTTGTTACTTCAGTATGTTTTGATTATGTATGCCAGTAGGGCACATTGAAAACCGCCCTTGTGGCGATATGTTTGACCTCGGATAAATAAATAAATGTAAAGAAATAAAATTTTAGTTTTTTCACCTGCTAGCCTTTGCATAGACAGGCAGTCCTGCGTAGTGAATGCTGGGGGAGACAAAAACTTGTTTGGTGTTAAAGTCTTCTGGCTTGCAGCTGTCCTTGAAGTGCCCCTCCCGCTCCGACAACGTGCTCCCCTCCATAGTCTTGTCACCTAGAAGCGAGGTAATAACATTAAGTGCGCAAAAAAAGGTTAGCCTTGATTGATATAGTAAGCGACGAGACATAATAAACCTAAACACATGACCAATTAAACCAGTCTCCTTATTAAGTACATTAGTGAAGAAATGGTTCATACCGTTTTTCTGAATGCCCCACTTAAGAACGGTAAAGAGCGACTCATGCAGTTGTTAGTGCAAATAGTGAGCGGTCTTTAATACACAACAAAACAACAGAAACAAGATGGTGGAAACCGAACAATAACACGTGACCCCTGACAACAAGCAGGTCAGAGGTAACTCAGTGAAAGAGCACGTGACCCTTTACAACGACAGCAACTTCTAATAACTACGAGACTTTGTGTAATCAATAATTACGTGTTATGAAATGAAGATGGACAGAAAATAGGTTGCGTTTGCCAGCAAATGTGACCTGCAGCCTTACCTGCTTTGATGAGATCACCAGTGTTGAGAATACTCTCCAGCGCGCCCACAGTCGTGCCGTGGAACGCCACGTGCCACTGGTGGAACACGTCAAGCGCTGTAGCTCTGGGAGGGAGCCTGGTGATGCAAAACACATATCGGTGACTAAACTGATACAATGGTATATAACAATATTGTGGGGTCATGTGGCGTAATGACAGGGTTTTCGTTCAGCGGTCCCGGGTTCGAATCCCCTGACGCCGATCTTGTGCCCTTGGTAAAAAGGCACTTTGCAAGACTTTCCTCACTTCACCCAAGTGTAAAAACGGGTATATTATGTGTATGGGTCACGACACCAGCAATAGCTGCCTGCGCCCCACGTGCATTGCACTGTTGCAATTCTAATAAAATTTAAAAAAAAAGTGAAAATGACATTTTTCTAAGATGGGTTCATTGTATTTTGTATCTGATTGATTTCTGAATCACTCCGAAAAATAGAATGCAAGAGTAAATATGATATTTTTACATCAGACAGCACTGCAAACGATTCAATATTTCAGTGCATGCTGGTTACTTTGTGTCTTTACGTAGAATTTGCGCAGGATTTGATATCAGCTTTGTGCTACCTTACAAATATAAACACACTCGGCGGTTTACTTGGTAAATATATGTAGCTGGCCAGGCGTTATGTTTACGTTAGAATCGTTAGTGTGATAAGTCCAAGTCAAACTGACACAGTGTTAAATAGTTAAAATCCAACCATCCTTTAGGTAATGCATTCTATGTATATTAATGGTATATTATTTCTTCTTCACTAACCCATGTTTAACGTTATGACTGTAGAACCAGTAGGAATGACAATTTGTGATTGTGATCGGTCTACAAAGCGCTGCCGAATGATGATTGCTTTATGACGAAAAAAATAAGCAAGTGATAGACTTAACGGCATATTTTCACTCACCTGAGAGAAAAGCGGCACCATCCCACTGGCAGTCCGTAGTCCTTCTGGGGAACGCCGCGTTTGTAGTAGTCCTGGTCCCCGCGGGACAGGTGGCACTCCCGGCAGTAACACATGTTGAACTCATCGTTGAAAAACCCGTCTGTAATCATAGGAACAAACATTATTGTTAGCAAAGAAGATATAAGAGTCAATTTTGTTTTGTGGTTAGCCATCAATAAATGACGCCCATGCCTACTTTCATGTACTTCGCAGGGATATGTGAATTGTTTTACCCCCAGCCCACTGAGCTACATTTGCAAAATGCTTCTTGGTAAATACTTGTAGAATGCTGTTTATTTTTACACAGTGGTCAATATGTAACAAGCTCCGAAGGTCGCCACATCGTGTCATTTTTGTCTCAATGTTAATAAAGTTTTATTGCAAGTTAACACTACAACTTACATGTACAAGGCAAACATCAATAAATTGGGTTTATGTATAGCGGACTTACCTTAACAATTTCAAAATAAGATAAAGTCGATATATATCTACAGCAAGATTGTATATTCTCAGAGAACTTCAAAATTTGGCGGTTGTTGAATTGAAATTTATTTGTCGTACCTTTTAACTTTAAAGAAGTCTTTAGCTTCATGCACTTCCGCATATACGGGCAATCATCTGGAAAAGAATTATAAAAACGTTCACAGTCAATCAAACGTTACGTCTTTAACTAATATCTGCGTGCTAGTTTTAAATCTCACCTTGGTTGGTTGATAGCACAATAAGAATCTAAATCTTTGAAACAATAAGATATGTACATTTCATGCCTTTGGCCTTCCTCAAGATAAATACCTTCACGAGACTTCAGAAGAGGGTGAAAAGTAACATTTCTACAGTTTCTACTAAGAGATGGTTCATGGTGCATCTAGATAAGTACTTTCATCTCTTTCGAAATATATTCATGACTAATAAAAGTTCGTTTAAGCTTTGAGGTATACATCTGTAATATAATTCGGCCGAGACAGTAGTCCATCTGCAAATAAAACCAAACAAATCTGTTAAAAAAATGTGATGAGTCCATAGTAGTAGATAACTTAAAACGACTTATCAGACAGCGTCAAATTGATCGCAAAGCACTAGTATTTTGGCAAGATTAAGATATGATGTGGAATTGGTTTGTTTTATGTTGCGATTAGTTTGTGATTACCACATACTTGCAGTGATTTTCTGCAGTATCTGCACGGCATCGGTGGCAGCTTTTTTGACAGCATGGTCGTCGTGCTCTTTCAGCTGGTTCAGAACCGTCATCGCGTTAGGATCTTTCTTCACCTGTGCCTTGATGTCAGGGTCGTAGAGAAAGGCCTGTACTGCCTAAAAGGCATGGCAAATTATTTCACCAAAAATATTCTGATAGTCTTATTAAAATAACTAATTATTAATAAGTCTATTCACAGATACGTTTTGTTTTCATTCTCACTAAATCAAATTTAAGTCTACCATTTTCTATTATAGACTTGGCAAAAACTCATTACATGTTTTGAATTCATAGTATATGATTATCAACCCATGACATTCATCTAGACAGGCTTTGGTATCGAAGAATTGCAATGTAAGATCACGGATCGCTAGTTTATTTTGCATTTCCATCTAACTAGATATATGTCACACCTTCGCAGCCTGTTCTTTATCGGAGCTGTCAAGGCTCCCTTCTCAGCGAGCAGCTCCTTGTTGGCATCGTTCCGAGCCAGCGCACCCAAGGCCATCGCCAGCTCCATGACTGAGTAGCCAGCGGCCCTGAGATAATGCGACAATGCACGTATGGGATTGTGTTCTCGCCGCAAAATCGCCACCTACTACGGCAAATTATAGCGGTGAGAAGCAAAACTCCAGTCAAAAGCTCTGAGGAAGGTGTCTGACGTCAGACACCGAAACGTCAGCAGGTGAGATTTACCGATTATGTAAAAAGAATCTCCAGTATCCTATTTTCTACCAACCTAATGAAATCATTTTCAGACAGTGCACATAATGCGATAAAAATTAAGAAAAAAAGATTTGCAGCTGTGGACGTAATTTTCCTATAGCTATGTGCTGGAAAGAATACATTAGCTAGTTGCATCTAGTGCAGGCCTTTTATTTCATAACGTATGTTGGTGATTAAATGTCGACTGCTACACAAGAATGTAAACCCCATGGTCACCACAAGTAAACTATTTTTTACCTCATGTCGGAGGAACTGAGTGCTTTGTTCATGGTCCGGACGATGTAATCCGCCACGCTGTCGTCAACCTCGATCAGGCTGCTGTTTCTGTCCTCCACGATGTACGCCATGGTCAGCACGGCAGGAACCTGGCATGTACATACAGTCATCAGTAATGCAAAGGTTGCTCCAGGGGGTTTGCTAAGGTATGCTAGATGGTAATTAGTGAAGTACCATTGACACTTTCAAGCAGTATTGTATGATAACAGTAGAAAGAGTGGACTTGTAACAGCAAATTTAGATTGCTGTGAATGGTAGCCCAACTTTTTCTCATACCTTCACATGATACAACAGCATTAATGTCACTTGTACAGAAAAGGGGGCAAGTATACAAGGTGCTAGGTGTATATGAAGCAATGACGGCAAATGTTTTTGCACACAGTAATGGGGCAATTGTGAATTTGGGTATTTGTGTGAGTGGGGGCAAAAAAGGACAGGATAATTGTAATACAAATATATTTCACATTACAAGTGGCTGAAAACTTAAAGCATTCCTACTGTGCTAGCTACCATGTATCCATCGGCAGTTGTCAGATCACCCCCTTTAGTTCACTTGGTGTCACATTCGGCCAACACAACGAAAATTTGCCTTAACGGTTGATTTGAATAACACAGTCATTGGACATAATAGAGCAGCATTTAGAAAGAAAGACAGCTATCGTCAAATCAAAATGATATGTTATGTGTTACGTACTGTCTGATATACTGCAAATTTTTTCATCATCATCATCACTAATTAAGAGTTTGCGAGGACAAAGAAGTATATCACCATTATCAAAAGTAAAGATTCACCTTTAGGTTCAGATCTTCGACTTGCAGATAAGGCCTGATGCGGTCGACTGCCTTGATGTCCTGGAAGAAGTCTCTGTTCTCCGGCACCTTGGCACAGTTGTGCATGACGGCAATGGCAGACAGGACCACCAGGTGGATGACCTGGATTATTAGTATAACGTAGAATGAAGAAGAGAGAAGGGGTAGGTGGGATTAGAGATGATAGATATGTTATTGTAAAATGAACGCTATGCATCATGTAGTAAGTCTTTGGTACCAACATGCGTTAAATATGGAGAGCGTGATCGTAATCAATGCAGGTTGTATCAAAGTATGCAAAGGTAGTTTCAAATGAATACAAATATTAAATATCAAATATTTTCTTAATATTATTATTTGTGGATATTGTGACAAATAATTTATATCATTTTAAATCATTTTCTGTTTCCTCGTACTTACAAATCAGTTCACACACAACATTTTAAAATATTTACATTGCATATACAACGTGTATGTGTTTGCGTAAATGAACCTCTAGAACCAACATCCATGAAAATGATCTGCTTTGGTATAGACAAATACTGTAACATCAAACATATATGGTTGATTGCAGTAGACCGAAATGATAATTTGATACGACTTAAATATCACGCTTCATCAAAACGAATTGTTACTCACCTCATGCTTGAGATCAACACCGTCGAAGTTGGCCAGATCCTGGGCAACAATCGTCAGGAGGCCGGACTTGCCGAGTTCCCGACAGAACTCAAAACTGGCATCGGAGAAATTCCACAAGAGACTCCGGACGACATGCAGGCATTGCAGCTGCATCTAAAGATATTCAAACATCGATATACACATTAATTTAGACTTAATGAACAAATGCAAATTAGATCTACAGTCTTACTATTATCTCTCTATAACATCTACAGGGAATAAACTATCTATAATTCCTTTAAGCAAGAAAACAGTAAGATAAGAAAGTCGATAGATTTTGGAAACTTGTCCGAAATGTATCCAGTTCCTTGAGTTCCTTTTTCCTAGGTATCTTATTAACTGGAAATCTTACCTTTATCTACATATCAATTTGTCAGCTGACAAACGCCTCCAATCTAGAAGCACTGATGACGGTGATTGTAATAACAAACTTTTTGTGTTGACGAAAGCACGATATGCAAGTCTACACTTCCGGATTTGGAGAAGGACTTATCTTATCAATATTGTTTTAGATTCCAATTATATGATTGATTATGATACAGCTTCATAATATCATTTACTTCATGATCAACATGCTACATCCATGAATGGCATATATCTGTGTTTAACAAATGATACTTTAGCTGGTCGTGATAGTCTAACGGGTTTCTCATAGGTTACTTCACCTAGCTTTCAAAAAAGATAAATTGGTTAAAAAGGTGTGAGTTTCCTACCTGTTCTTCTGTGTATTTTCCATTCATGAGGAACTACAGGTAGTCCGTCAAGGCTCGCGCACCCCCGATGTTGGCCAGATGGTCTCCCATTATCTTACGTTCTGCCTTCTTAGGGAACGACTTGTAGGGGCCGTCCAGAGCTTCTTCCAGCTTGTCTTTGATGGTGGAGACAGACCCTCCATCCCTGATGATTAACAAAACAATCCAAGCGATAAGAACCCCATGCGATGTTGTTACTGTTCTTCTGAAGCTTAATGGCACATAGGACATCATGTTTCATTTTGACCCCTATTTTGCGTCCATTCTAAAAGATGGGTGCAGCCCCAAAAAAGAGTTGGGAGACCTCAAATCTCCATGAACTACTAGTATTCAGATCATGCAAATGACTTCCACATTTACGTAATCTATGCAAGGTCATGTACACCTTTAACTAGCATACACATATCGTAATGTTGACAGTCCAGTCATTCATCATTGATTATGCAAATAAGGTATTCATTAGCATAATTTGTATCTATTTAGTATCTTTTTAGAAGAAAACATACTGAACTGAGCGTTTGGCTTTAGTAGGGCAATCTGGGCCCTTTTTTATGTGACCCGATCTAAAGAGAGACTCTTAAGTTATGCTGACTACAAAAATTGGGAAACACAAACAGACACACAGACAAACCCATAACTATATCTCCATTTTTCATGGAGCCTAACTGTGAGGCTGCGGTTAGTTGGGCTACAAGGACATATCAGCGTGACGTTGTGCGCAAGTTGTATCATTTGTGTGGTAAGATAGTACTAAGTTCTTTTCTACAGGGATAAAACCTATCATACCCACGGTTACCTCTGCAATCACAGTTCCAAAGTAAAATGTCATATCCAGGATACAGCAAACACAGAAATTTGGGGGTCGATTTTTTCATCGTAACGTCGTTACATTTGTTAATTTCTCACACCGGTTAAGTCAAATTTGACCCCTGCTGCTGTAGTAACTGGTAACTTGAACTTTTCTGTGGAATACAGCACTATTGGATGATGGTTTAGGATTTTTTTTTGTATTGAGAGAATAATCATCACTATACGAAATGACCAGACCGAATGCTATTTCAAAATTGCTTAGTAACATTATAATTATCAAAATATAAAACATTTTTCAAACTTAAGCCAGCATGTGGCTCTTCAAATTTGACATGTGTGTATTCAGAAATAATAACTCTACGAAACTGTAGTGACCAGGTACTTGACTAACATTACATGGTGGATATTCATAAATTTGTTATGGTGCAATTCAATTTTCCAAATTGAAAGGAAACTAATTGATTGGCAGAACTTTGTTGACAAATGCATTTTATTTTTGTAGAAGACTTGTTTGACATAAATGGGAAACCCTTGTCTTATCATGTGCTAAGAAATTTAGGAAGCTCTGTTCTGAATATACATACAATGGGCTGCTTTCTGTATTAGCTTGAGTGTGTCCACGCAAAATCAGTGATAATTTCAATCACTTGCTAGTGTGTAGACCGCTTTAGAACTATGAGTGGTGTAATGGAACAAGAATTTATAAGAAAATGTTAACTTCTTTATGGGATACAAAAGGTTTAAGATAAATCCAGAAAAGACCATGTCTTATTGGGAAGACGATTTTAATATTGCACTCCCCCGGAGAGAAAAATATTTTAATTACCTTACAAAATTACAATAGACTCCGCAAGCAGGATGTTTCAATTTAAACTCTTACATAAGTTTCTGGCTACAAACAGAATGTTGAATGTTTGGAAAATAAAAAGTACTTCGAAATGTTCGCTGTGCGGGAAGGTCGACTAAGAAACAAATTTATTTTGTAACTGTCACATTGTATTTTCATTTTGGAAAAAGGTGCAAATCTGGTATAATTTCACAACGGGACACTACCTATAGATATTAATAACTTATTGAATGTATGATTAGTGGACTTATGAAGTGAAACACCAGTCATTTCAAATGTCATTATCCTGTTAGGAAAAATATTTATCTATGAAATCCGCGACTCATGTAATCTATCCATCCAAAAAAAATCAATACCTTTGTTAAGTATATATACAGATTAGAGAAAACATTGCAACACTAAAGAACAAAATATGTAAACACAACAAAAAGTGGGAATCTTTATCCCTTGTTTTGTAAGCTCCATTGATTATTGCCACAGGCTATTCAATTGTTGGTGTATGTACAACTGTATTTTCTTTTTTCACGTTTTTGTTTTGTATATTTTGTTTGTCTGAATAAAGTTTGTGGAACATTTTTTTTCTGAAATGTTGGGTCCTGAGTTTCGGCCGTTTTTAAAAATCTAATATCTCTTCATACACTGAAAACACGGGCACCATATCCAATTCACATTTGGCTGAATAATTCCCAGACAATATCACAAAGAACATTGCTTCACACCTTGAAAGGTTCCAGGGTGCAGATCACCTGGCCCCCTGGCACCTCATTGCTGGGGGTCCTCAAAACGACTTAAACGCGATGAGTCAATTTTGTAAATTTGGGGATAATTCTGCTCATTTAAAGCCAGTTGACTATTGACTTGCAAATGAACGCTGAGTCATGAATTTTGATTTGATAACCGCCATACACATCTAAAACGCTTGGCAATTGTCTTATCTACATTGTAGTACCTCTTTGATTTGACCAAGTCGATGGCCTTACTCATCTTGGGCAGGTGCTCGTACAGTTTCTCCCGGCGTTCTTCAGGTAAGAGCGTCTTCACGGACCTGGGACTACCTGCGCCCTCTTCACTCCTCTCAAGAGAAGCTTATGGGAAAAGGAAAAAATAAGGGAAACTTGTTCTTTACTTTCAGAACATAACCTGCGCAAATAACATTTGTTAGAACTTAACTTCTTGTTCTAGAATATGAAGAAAAACCAGTAAATCTGCTTGATATGCCAGAAGGTTTTCGTCCGTCGAAATCGAAGCATAATACTTAGGACAAACCGTAAGGAGGATAACGGGACCCTGCTTTGGTATTGCTAGCCGTTATAAGTAACCAAACACACCGGGTCACTCCTAGTCTTCTCGATAAGTATGCTGGGTTCTTTGAAGTGTAGAAGATAAACGTCTTAGGCTTACGCCTGAAACTCCTAAATGCATAGGGTCACCGGCTTTCAATCGGCTTGACGTCACCATCCGATATGTTATGGTGATATAAATATAAACTCTAAAAATAGATGATATTTTGTCTCTCCTAATGCTACACAAATGAATTAAAGTTAGTTACTGCATTGATGTAGTCAACGGAATCCATTATACCTATCACACTCAATGTTTGATCTTTTTCGTTGCCATTCCCCCTATTTTGTAGGTGTGCAATGTTACAACAATTATAGTTACAAATGAGTTTGCAGATTACCTTTCAGCAGGTCCAGCACAGTGAGTTGATCCCGCCCGACGGCCAGGTGCCTCATCAGTCCGCCGATGTCCTCGTCACTGTCGCTACTGTCGTCCTCCCCGGCACACGTCCGGCAACAACCGCACCGCTCACAGCCGGCATCACCCAGGCCACAGCCGCACGGACTGTGGTCATTAAAAAAATTATGTTAAACATTTCATCTAAAGACAATGATATCTTGATATACTGTTTTTACATTTGGACCATACTTTATTTGGGCGTATTTCTGATACAATCTACCTGTAACGCTTTGGTCAGATTTTCAATCCGGCAGTTTGTGATAAAAATTACGGTGCAAATATGCAGATGTTAACACATTGACGCACAGAGTAGTAGGTAAATCAAGGGCACTATGTTTGGTTATAGCGAGTATCAAACCCTGAACCTATTGGTTCTGAGTCTAACTCTATCAGTGCGTCACACCGACAGCACATAGACGTCTGCGATAGCGAACAATAAAGATAATTATTAAGAAAAACGAGCAAATGTTGCTTATTACTAATCTGTATGTTTGATGTGTTTTGTTGTCTTTTATGTCACACATTTACAGCTAACGGCTGTTTCTGGTATCGCGCTGGTTTGGATATCTTATCCCAGCCTTGACTTAGTCTAACCTTTATCTTTGAAAGTTAGATGTGTTCAGAGCAAGCAAATGTTCAACGAAAAGGATCTGAAACGAATACTCGACGTTAAGTAAACACTAGCGAAATTTGCGAGATGAAAAAGATCAATATGGGCGGAGCTATTCAAAGTTTTTAGAATAATAGTTACAAGACTGTCTTTGATTAAGCAGGAACTCGTGTTGCGGTTTAACCTTATCTAAACTGGGCTTTTTTGGGATATCAGGGACTGGGGGGGGGGCGAATTAGTCATCATAACTTCCAAACGGTATTGTGTATCATCACCAAACTTGCAGGGAGTAATGTCCTCTTAAACTTCAATGGTTCCTGTAATTTGTGTGACTTTATGACGTAATTATGACGTAGCCGATGTGATTTTGTTGGCTAAATAGGGAATCCGCCATCATGGATCGGCCATTTTGAAATTTTTGAAAATATATTTTTTTCCACAGACCCCAACACACAATGAAAATAAACTAGAAACGTTAATCTGAATATTTTTGGTTAAAAAAATACCAGGTATTGACAAATTTGAAGGCGTAAAAGCCTGTTAATACCTAAACTAATGATATGTTCTGCCATATTGGACTTTGACCGATGACGTCATTAAATTAGCATACTTTATGAATATTAAATCCTGAAAGTTACATTAGATTAAATATGATGTTATAAATGCATGATTACACATTAGCTGTTTCTTTAACGTTGACAAGGCATATCATTTAATAAAAATCAAAAATGAATATAGACAGGTATATAACAGTAATTGATTAGAGTTTTACTATTACCGTAGCATATAATGTAAACACCAACTGGACATTGTTGGTGGTCCCTGGGATTATTTTCCCCTTGACTCAAGAAATAAGGAATCCTGTCTACTGTGGCCACCTGTCACCATTTTCTACAAGTCCTTTGAGTTGTCACTGTAGACGGAAAAAATATCCAGCTGTAATATGTAAGCCTAGTATGTTACTCATACTGTAAAGGCCTATTCTGCAACTATTTAGGGTTCAAATATAATTTGAAACATTCGAACTGATCACGTGGTTGCATTTGGCCCCCCCTTAAGACCGTAAAAACAAATTGAAACAGAATGGAGGGATATTCTGTTACTGTCTACTATCCATACCCCCATAGGGAGGTCTGGTTGAGGCTATTCTGTTACCAATCTTAAGTTTACACTTTGAGATCAAAGCAGTCTTGGGGCCCTATCAACACCCTTTATGTACACAATGTTTGTTTTTAAATGGCTGCCGACTTAAGTAGAAGTCAAAACCTACAGTCAGGTACGCTATAGTTCACCTTCTGCCACGTACATGTGTTTACGTACTATAGGTACAGGTCTAGTCAACAGTCCATACTTATTCAACACATATTCACAGTAAGATACCTCGTCTCTTCGACCTTTTAACATATTTTCTGAGCCAAAATATGTTTAAACTAGTTTTATCAACCAACACTGGTTTGCAGTGTCCTTCCTCTTTTTACGCAAGCTTTGTTAACCTAAGCGCCGTACGAAAGTGAAAGCAGAAATGCTACCTTGTTTACCAATATGTCAACCACGTAAGATAATGATATAAAATCCACATACTCAGCTTGTTATACTCGATAAAGCGTTACATATACGACTTCATGACTATTTTGTTTTGAAACATAAGCAGAGTGAGGAAAAGCGAACCTTGGGTGAGCCGACCGAGCTCTGCGTCCAAAGCGTTCCCCATCTTGGTTGGGTGGTCACGTGACCCTGCTCAGTTCTGGGAAGTCCCGTTGTGCGAAACTCGGTTCACAGTTCGCGGTACGAAACTTACCTGACGATATGTATTAGGTCAACTGATCGCCGTGAACACAAAAATATATGTCTTTGAAGAGGTTCATCAGTCACGTATAATCACAGTTACTAGAATATTCTTCAAACAGTGACTCGATAAAAGGTAGCGAAGTACTAACCTCCAAATTTTCGACGTCTAGTCTGTACGTCTTGATCACGGAGTGACCTAGTCTCGCGAGAACACGAGACTAGGCCGAGACTTGTGAAGATCGTTTAAAAATATGTCTATTACCTGGCGTTGGTGGGCAGTACAGTTTGTAAGAGAGTAATATGTTGAAATTATGATAGGCTTGATTGGACAGTCTAATACTACATACACTTGATGCACGCATACTACAAGGGAATCCGTTCGTGCCATGTCGAGTATATGAGCTGCTTGTAGTCCTTGCGTATCATTATTTGTTATAATATCCAAAGACCGCCACATTGAAAATAACGGTGTTGCCAAGGCCTTCACAGGAATGTATTGAACGGCTAGATATCTGAAGTGTGGATATTTGGGGATTGCTACAAGTATATTACTAGTAATGTAGTTATCACTGATGTAATGTTCTATTAGTAGATCTCTTTAATATCTTCTACAGGAAGCAGTTAAAATGTTAATTTTGGGCGTTAACTGATAGACAATAGACCTAGCCTCATCACCCAAGTGTTTCCGTTGCTAAGATTTCTTTTATTTTGTAGAAAAACGAACTTAAATGATGTATCTTTGGTTAGGATGACGGTCTGAGTCGCACTTCTAACAGCTATGAAGGTATAATCGGGAATCTGCTGAGAAAAGGCTATACAAATTGGTGTCGGTCTCGGTGCGATAAACAAGCCTTGGGATGTATCTTCTGATATGTGCGACTTATTTGCCTGATTGTGGTAAACTAGCGCGACAGCGAACTTGACACTGGATTGCAGGTAGGCCATGGAACTCGAATTGGCGCAACTCGTGACACGAATTGCGCCACGTAGAGGCACAAATCGTGACGCGCAAAGCACCACCAGGGGGGCTAAACTCGAGATCTCGAATTCGTCCACGCGGAAGCGATAGCTCGAAACGTAATACAAAATCGGCACTGACATGTCTCGCAAAGCGCCACCGGGAGGCGAAACTCGAGATCTCGAATTCGTCCACCCGGAAGGGGCATCGCGAAGCCCGCAATGTAGCGTTACTGACATCATGAGTTACGCAACTATATGTCCAACCAGCGGTGGCAGCGAAGCGCATATTTACGAAACACGGCTTGCGATTTTTCCATTCTGTTAATGTTTAACTTATGATGTATTGTAGTCGGCTAATCGTAATACAAAACACGCACAGACCAAGGAGTAAATGTATTCGTCCAACCAGAGGTGGAGCGAAGTGCATATTTACGAATTCTGTTTGAAATTTTAACTTATCGAATATAGGTAACAATTTCAGCCAGCAATTGTTGCTTTGTTTATAATCGTTTATGTCAATAACATTCTGTTTAATTTGCTGTTACAGGTCCTGGTTACGGGGCTGAGAATAATAACAAATTAATACAAATGCATTGTGACAAGATAGTGACAAGAATGGGATAGTGTGTGTTCTAAGTACTAGTAACATTTTTGCTCCAGTTTCAGAATCGATCGTACAGATAATACATCCTTTATTCACGACCATGGCAAAGATTTCCTGCTAAAGCTACTCATGGCAGATCGAATTAGTTCAATAAAGGGAACATTACACTAAAGTCGGGGTCTGATAAATCAGACTGAAATTACGTAGACATTCACCACAACAAACATAAATTCAAACAAAATGGGGACCATGAAAATATGATGCTATCCCAGGAATCATTGCAGTTTGTACGAGCCGGCTATTTCCGAAAACAGTCTGCTTCCAAACTGCAAAGAATGATGGGATAGCATCATATTTGCGTGGTAGCCATTTTGGATTTGAATCGACAATCATAGACTAATGCTGACATAGTTTGTAGCAAATTCACAAATAGACAAAATTGGACCAATGTTTTTTTTTTGTGCTTGTCTATGTACTTTCAGTGGTAGATTTTACACGTTCTCTTGACACTAAGAACACATACTGTCTCATTCTTGCGTCTTATCGCACTATTTTTGTCACTATTAATGCCTTAGCGATTTATCAGCCCCGTAACCAGGTCCTGTGAAAGCAAATAAAATGGATTGTTATTGATATATATATATATTCGTCAGGACAGTGCCAGTTCTGATGCCAGTGAGGAGAGGGCCGTGCAAGACCAGCGCATCGACAGTTTGATCATCCTTTGGCAACTGCGTTCGGTTGTTAGCGACCTCATCAAGAAGCTATTGAAGAAAGGGGTGGCAACAAAAGAGGTAAAACGAGACGAAGTTCGTCAGGAGATCGCAACCCATCACATCGAGGGCTATCAAGCACCATCGGACGCGCCAACAGCCATGACAGATCTAATCTTTCTTGAGATTCAGCGTCGGCTCTTCGAGTAGAATATCAGAACAACCGGCCCTTTTCAGGGCCAGCCAAATCTCTCCCAAAAGAGCTGTATCGCACATCACAATCACGAAACAAAGATACAACTTCTGACCATAAAGAAAGAAAGAAAGCTGTTTATTTGTAACACATCCCTCATACCTATATCTACTATGCAATTACACAATGAACAAAATGACAAAATTGTGTCGGAATAAAGTTGGTCATTGTTTATTCTAAATGAATCACGTAAGTAAGTTCAAGTGACCATGCGGCACTTCTTACGACTAATACTTCTCTCAGCACTGGTAAGAAAAACGTTCCAGTGCTGAAAACACTTTAGCACTCGTTTTCTAGTGCTGAGTTTTTTTAGCACTCGCTTTCCAGTGCCGAGTTTTTTTTCAGCACTCGTTTTCCAGTGCTAGGAATTTTTCAGCACTCGTTTTCCAGTGCTGAATTGTCCCCGAGCACTGGTAAATCCAGTGCTGAAGGCGTGATTTTTGTACATCAGCACTCGGTTCCAGTGCTGACGGCGGTTTCAGTAGGCGTTATGTGTGTTATGTGGTTGGTGGTGCTAGGTGCATGCGCTAGGTAAAATAAATAACCAGTTCTTTGGCTAAAGTGACTTTATGAGTAAGATCATCACCATGGTAACGTGACGTCAGTGATCACGCTCTAAACCGCGCTGTCAATGCATTGCGCTGTACCGTTGTAGAATACATCAAAATGGGATTTTTAAAAAGAAGGCGGGTGACCTCCTGACCTCCCCGTCCAACCGCAGACGGCTATGCGCAACTGTTCTGTGCAACGTTCTCTAAGACGACGTTCGTTGGGTCCCGACCGGACCTGGGTTTGACCCTGTTGCATTGGTGTGAACAACTTCCTATGGTGCAACAAAAAGACCTCAGACCTACATAATATAGTGGTTATACTTTTTTTAAAATATTTACAGGACTTGCCCAATGAAACTAACCCTGTAGATATTTTGTGTATTGTAATGTGAAAGCGGCCGCGGTGGCCTTTGAAACATTAGCAGTTTTGGTAGCTGATGCAATTATCAAACTGATGCTGTGTGTGTGGAATTGTAATGGCTGTTATTTGAATATGATATATATTTGGTAATGTTAATAACTATTCGTCGATAGTATGCCCTTTTCCCTGTCAAATCAGGGTCTGTGACTTCGCACCTTACATCAAGATCCATTTCATGTATTTATCTTACAACTAAAAAAACTAGACGATCAGTAGCAAAGGTAAATAACAAAACACCTCTGAGAGGTCAGAGGTCATTCTTCCAAGGACGCCGTGTCTTCTACGCTCTGTTGCATATTTGGACGTATTTTCCTTGTTTTTTTGGGACACCAAGCTGTGTCTCATATAGTCTCGGAAGTGCAATAGAAACGTCTGAGAGATTGGGACGGCGGTATTGACGCCGTTGAGTTTGCAAGAGGCGGCTGTTGGAGCGTGGAGGCGTAACTTGGGAAGCGGTGCAGTCCTAGGTGCCATGGCGGCCGCCATGACTGCCGCCATGACTGCCGCCATGACTGACGCACCACTGTACGCACAGGTCGCGGCGAGGCCGGAACGGGAGAGGGATCCACCGGCGACGGCGGGTTCGGTCAGCACGGGGTGTAAACCCGTTTTCTTATTGGAAAGAGATGTGCATGAAATATCTCCGGAAGAACCGTACTTCCCAAACGTGGAAGTCTAGATCTACAAGGTCATATCGAGAGTGGTTGAAGGACCAAATATCTCAGGAATACAGAAAGCACGAGGTATGCGGAGAGTGTACCTGAGTAAACCGGTCGATCGAACAAAGCTGTTAGTGTCAGGCTTCAGTCTCCGTAATAAGCACGTCAGTCCAAGAGATTTACAACCATTTCATCAACAAAATGGAGTCCGTATCACTGTAAAAGATGTGTCATTTTCAATCGACGACGGTGTGATCGCGGACGGCCTGAGAAGGTATGGTGCAAAGCTCTTAGGCCCTCTGAAACGCGTAAGGCTAAGGTTCGATGGTCGTTTGACAAACTGTGAAACTGGTGATAGATTTGGGATCATGCAGGAGCCAGCAAACCCCAATTAGAACATACCCAAAAATGTTGAGCTAGGCGGACGTTGGCGGCGAGCCTGTGTGTTCTACCGGGACCAAACTGCCGAAAAGAAGTCCCCGAAGTCCCTTTTTAAAGGTCACCTAGTAGTGAACTGCACCTCTGACTCGAGATGTTCGCTATTCAATAATCTGGGACACAAGCGAGCTAACTGTGCTGATTTTAAACCAGATGACGCGAACAGCAAAGGTTCTGAACAGGGAGAACAGGACAATAGTGATGTCTCCCAGTCTGAAGCTGAGCTCAGCAATGACGCCGGTGATAAGGCGTAACAAACAGACCCGGTATCCAGTAGAATTGTTTTCTTGCTTATTAACAAGTCGTTATCAGCCAATGTTATAAGATGTGATATTCGAACATCTATTAGATCAGATCACTTAGCTATATTTTTAAAGATGCAACTAAACTGCTTTACTAGAGGGCCTTGGTCTTGGCGCCTGAACACCTTGCACCTGATGCATGAGAATTATGTCACAAGTGCGAAATATACAGTACGTTCTGTTACTCAAAAACTTAATAATAACTGTCCTTCAAAACGACTAGTTTGGCATATTTTCCTACACGGTTCTGGTGACAACACCGCCCCAGACGCGGAAGGCGTCCTTCTTGCCAGCCTCCTGCAAGAGTTTACGGGCAGCTACCTCGATATTCCAGCAGACAATGACACGGCAACGTCAGCCGAGCTCACGGAGTTCCACATCCTACATCCGGGATCTGTCTATAGAGTCGGCGACATTTTGTCTGTGATGATCCGTGCAAAGGACATGCGCAACAGGTACGTAATAACTTCACAGGGTGGTAGTGACGTCATCATTTTATATATGACGTCATTAGTAACAGCTCTGAAGTCCGAAAGAAGATCGAATCTTTACTACTGGATTACTGAATTTTGATCTCAGACGTTTCAAACGTCAATGAGGGGATAATGTTTATTTAAGACTTTTCCTGATAAAATCATAGGCTGCACATTTTGTTCAGACTCAGAAGGAATTCTAGTATAGACAAGATACTACGTAAGAACTGTAATTTCGGTGTCATGTCCATCATGTTTTAATCGTGTATATAATTAGCCCATGATAAATGTTGCAAAATCTTTCTTGCTTTTAATGCCGCTTTCCAGCTTATGTTTCGGAATGAACTGTGGTGTTGCTTATTCGTGCGTGTGTTTAACTAAAATATTAATTTTTGGCATTTCAAACGCCCATCCGACGTTTTTGTCAATGAGAAGTTAACGTTTATTTAAGACTTTTCTTGATAGAATCATACGCACCTCATTGACTATTTTTCGCAGAGATTAAAGGTTTTTGTCCTCCTATTGGTGAATCTAGGAAAGGGAATGGTTCTTTCGAGCTAGAGGTGAATGGCCACAAGTTATGGAGGAGGTCCAGTAAGCCACTGAAAGCGAGATATGGTGTAACACAGGCTACTGATGTCATTATTCCCTTAACACAAGAGAGAAGACTTTGGGAGGAGACTTCTTCCGTGCAAAAATCTACACCGAGGGGACCAAGTCCAGCGCGCCCGGCCGGGTCCGAGACTTCGGCAACGGGACGTACGGCGTGACGTTTCGCCTCCTGTGGGAAGGTGACGTCACCGTCAGTGTGCGTATGGTCCATACCTCCAGCGCAGTCCGTTTGTTGAAGCGACTCCGGGAGGATTTTCCCACCAACAGGACTAAGTAGGCAGATTTATCTTGTCTAGTAGTATAAGTTACGTACCGAGAAATAGCTATGTTGTGCGAGTGTGCGTATGTCAGTGCGTGTTTGTTTGAGTGTGTCTGCCTGTTCGTGTGTCTGTGTGTTTATTTGCGTGTGCGTGAGTGTGTGTGCGTTCGCATGTCTCTTTCTCTCTCTCTCTCTCTCTCTCTCTCTCTCTCTCTCTCTCTCTCTCTCTCTCTCTCTCTCTCTCTCTCTCATTCTCAGTGTGTGTGCTTGTTTCTGGTATCTAATATACTGATAGCGTCAGTAATCCCCAAGGTATACACAATTCAGATATACAAGTATTCAAGACGTTATTGCAAAATCCTTGATAACACCGCTTCTTATTTCAGTTTTGATTTTGCTGTCTTAGGATTCCCATTTACGTTCCTGTATTAATTTGGTTTTGCAAATTTTCAGTTTGGCGTTTTGAGCTTTCCCCATAATCCTAGAAATCGATTTGTTCCTTAGGTTCGTAGAAAAAGTTGACTGCTTTGGTTCAATTTACATATGTATCTTTATAGCCAGTATCACTATCTTTCAGCGTAACACATCAGCTTGGCAGGCACGCGGAGTGACAGCAGCTGGTTTTACTACACTGAACGATCTGTCACACCTAACCTTTGAAAATCTAGATGTAAGCGTTGTTTAAATCTATCTAGTGATGCTCCTACAGCACTTGGTGGCAACGAGTTTTACTCTGCGATATCTCTAGGAAAAACGAATTTTAGAACATCTCAAGTTCCCCCTTTTTGTCCGTAGGTTTAGACGAAGATACGTATCTGGGAACGGAACCTCGGATGGCTGGTGTGGTTCCCACAGAAAAGATCTGCAGAGTCCGGAAGGAGGCGGGATCTGTGACTTCTCAGATCGGTAAGTGTAGCTTACTGTAAATGCGTTTAAGTTCGCGTGGCTTTATTTCGCGCTAAGGCAAAAATGAGGGTGTTCGGGGTGATTTTATGTTTGTAGAAACGCTTTAGTCACATACTGCTACAGTATTGGACAAAAATGTTAGCGGTGGTTTTAAGTGCATGGTGAAACGGTCGCGGGAAAACCGTGAACATAAAACAACCGTGAACATTAGTGCATTGACAGCAGTAACTACAACTAGTAAATGGCCTCCCGCCGAGTTGAAAGAGTTGTAGAAATCGATAAGAGATGGAAATGCATGATATTGTCAGGGAACTCCGCCTAATTAACAACTATCCCTACTTAAGGCCGATTGCAACACATTTTTCAAGGCCGAGGAAATTCTATTACAGAAATGATATTGCGTACGAACTGTCATTTTGGTGTCATGTCCATCTTGTTTTAAATAGTGTATATAATTAGCCCAAGATAAATGTTGTAAGGTCTTTCTTGCTTTCAATGCCGCTTTCAAGGTTATATTTCGGAAATGCGCCGTGGTGTTCATTTATTTGTGCGTGTGTTTGAATAAACTAGAGTTAAGTATTTCTGCTACGAATACTTCAGGTTTGCTATGTTAGTTAAGCGATTACGGGGTCTTTTTATAAATATGAATTGGTATTCATTTTTTTCTTTTTATTTGAGTTAAATGTATATATAATAAATATAGAGAACGCTAGCGACCTCAAAAAACACCCCTCTCATTAAGATGGTATGTCGACTCCGTGACGTCATAATTCAAGATGGCGGCCACCGCATATGCCAACGGATCCAACAAAGGTTTTGCTATGCAAACCTGTAAAAAGGATTGTTGTATTCCTTTACAGCTATGCGTCGGTTGAGTGGTACTGTGAAAGGCCACTGAACGTGTCTTGTGACCAGTCGGTGTACCATGGCTTCGCTGGGTTCCTGTCACTGCCTGAAATGGGAGTGACCAAGGGGGAGAGACAGTACTTCAAGCAAGGGTGATATATGCATATCTTCAGCAATGATAATACGTATTTCCATTGATGTGGCGACGCGCATTTCCGTCACCATATTTTTATTGCAACATTAAAAACACACAGTGATGCCGCACTCAGGCAAACACGCTTATTTAAACGACATCACTAAACACAAGAAACGAAACATGAAACACTAACAGTAGAGGAATATTACAGCAACCGAGGTGCGAAAGAAACAATGATACACATAACAAAAACAAATTAATCATAAAAACGCTTAGTATCGAATATTTACAGTTGAGTTACAGATAAAATTTGCGCATTGATATTTAAAGGTAACATAGACGATCCATTAAGCAAAAGATGTACAAAAGCATTATCAGTATCAATATTTAACAAAGGTATCAATATCTAAGTTATTTTCAAAAAGATCGTCATCATTTGAAACTGTCTCGCGATACCGCAGACCAGTCGATACAATATCCGAGCAATTCAAAACCCCCTGTGTAGTATCACAAGAAGAAAAATAGTTTTTTAAGCAATATTTCAATTACACCTGTACGGCAATATCGTAATAAATGGTAAAAAGAGCTATTGAAAAAAATAAAAACGGACCAACTACGTCACAAAACATCATTATTCAAATAGAGCGTTCTAATTCACATAAAATGGTGACAACTCTTTTTAAATAGCGACGAGCGTCTACGAGACGCAAATCGGCGGTGGTGACCGTAGGGCGTCCATTGAGAGACCAAAACTCGCATGATGAATAAATGTATTTTCATTAATTCTTTTTTCATACTATAAAATTATGGATCGTTTTTAATTCAATTTAAAAAAAAAAACATGGTTCAGACAAATCCTATTTCGGCCACTCAGTGGCCTCCATCCGTTGGCATCAAGTTATCTTGACAGGAAACTAAAATTGTTCTTTTCACACAACCTAGGCGAACTTTAAGCCGTCGACGTTTCAATTTCGGTAACTCATTATGTAATTAATGTCACCGCCTCTAGCCACGACACTGCATTTCATTTACCTATGGGTACATCTAATTGCAGCTATGTACAAGATAAATACGTGTGAAATCGTTTGTATTTGTATATCTTTCTACAGGCGTGACCTCAGGGCTATCAATGCTGACATAAAAATCAGAAAAGAAGACACATCCACAATTTCAGTGGTGGGAAAACAAGATGGCAACCTGACTGAGCAACTTCCGAGATGCATGCCAGGTCTTCCTACCCCGATGCCTTCTGGGTACTATCACAACGGCCAATGGGTATCACGCGTCTGTCGGGGACCACGATTATCGTCCGCGTTGGAGTGGAAAAAATGTCTCCAGAATTCAGTGTTGGATTTCCTTGGGGATTCGACCACTCGACAGTGGTTTTACTTCATGGCAAAGTACATGCAGATGAGGGTCAGAAAAAGCCCTTATTTTCTATCCGCGACTGCCGGGCCCATGTACGCAGAAGAGAAGACGTGGAACATTACGTCACGGTATCAATCCCATGGTCCACCGATAATTACGTATGCCTGGGTCAACGCTAGCCTGCTCAGTAACTTGGTCCGAATCATCGATGACATCGATGAACCCAATCACATTGTAGTCGTGACGACGGGCTTCCACTTCAACAGCCACCCGGTTGTTGATTACGTCACCCGTGTTCGAACCGTTCGGGTCGCCATCTTGCGTCTTCTCAAGAGACAACCAAACAGCACTGTCGTCATCAAACCGCCGAACACAGCCGGCTCTACCATTCTGAACGTTGATGACTGGCCATCCTTTCAAATGTACCTCATTATAAGAGAGATGTTCTCAGGGTTTCCGGTTGTTTTTGTGGATGCGTGGGAGATGACGGATTGTCAGTTTGCGAAGGACACAACTCACCCCGCGGATGACGTCATCAGGGAGGAGATTCTGTACATGCTGTCGTACATTTGTCAATAATTGTCGAAAATCTCATTCTTTTCATTTCTTAGCTGATGTAAATTTCTTGCTTTATCTTGCCTCATTAATTGATTTGAGAATTATGGTGATATAGGCTACTCTGTAATCTAGCTAGAATCTTAACTGTCCAGTACATAACTGCGAAGACATAGACAAAGTGACCAAAAAACAGTACTGCCCGTAAATTAGTAGCCTCTTCCATGGATTACTTGTCATGATTAATTGACCACTAGTTCTACCAACTCTGAACTGTACTTCCTACCAGTGAGAAAATTACAAAACTACCTTTAAAAATTTACGGTTCTCGGTGGCATATTTGCGTCCGTCGTTATATTCAAATACCCTTCAGATTGCCATAATTTATCAAGGTTATGGTTACACCATTCAATAACTTACAAATTTTAAAATAATGTGATTCCGATCATTTACAACTCAAACAATTTATAGCACTTTCACGTTAGATATGCAAATAAGTCCTTAATTTGCTTTTTTTAATTTTTCACCTGCCATAGATAACATTGTTGCACCATTAAACTAATATCGCGGAAAACAAAGGTCACACACCTGGGTCCCAAAGTCGATATTGACCTTCGTCTTGCCAACACCGACCCGTTATCCACATGCCAATCATCACCACAATCCA
Organism: Branchiostoma lanceolatum; assembly: GCA_035149815.1. Classification (NCBI taxonomy): domain Eukaryota; kingdom Metazoa; phylum Chordata; class Leptocardii; order Amphioxiformes; family Branchiostomatidae; genus Branchiostoma; species Branchiostoma lanceolatum. The sequence goes on from CM068873.1 coordinate 19,033,957, forward strand.
TTCAGAAGTTCTTACTGACCACAAATCTGCGGAAACAAAGACAGAAACACCCGCGCCCAAACAACCAAACAGACAGATCCAAAAGAATGCTTCGGTTTTTCATAAATACCAAAATAAACGTGATGTAACATTAGGAAGAAACGCTTTTTTTCTGTTGTGAGCCATTTTTACTGGCAGGATGTTGTGGCGTGCTCTCCAAGGATCGTATCGTGTAAATGAGCCTGGGTGTCAAGGGTCTCCGTTGTTTGCGGAGAACCCTGTACCGTCACACACCATGCCTGTCACGTTCTATGCTTTCCCAGGCACAGAACGTGACACAGCCCGACCGTCACAGACTGTGCCCGAAAGTGCTGTCAATCACTGTGACTGACGGGGCAGTGATGCCCGCGTTTCCATATAAGGCAGCGTGTTTTTGTTTACCGCAGTCACCCCCCCCCCGTCATCTTTGTTTTTGGGGCGCTGAGGTAAGGAAGAACAGCGTAATTCTCGCTCTGTAGAATAATTGAATAACTTAGACCTAGAATTGTGGCACAAAAAGACAGTGTCTATAACAGATGCTAAAAAAAACAATTTGTAAGACTAAATATATTCTATTCAGGGAAACCAGATCTAGACTAGGATCGGGCCACTTGCCGATTACTTCGACGTCCCGAGGCAGTCAGCTCGCCCGATCTAAATCAATGCTACGGGAAGTTGTAGGCCCGGGCACTGTCCAGAAACCGTGAAACCGTGCTTTTGCCCCAGGCACGGTTTGTGACACTCGGGCACTGTCACAAACTGTGCCCAGGCACGGATTGTGACAGTGCCTGAGTGTCACAAACCGTGCCTGGGGCAAAAGCACAGTTTGTGACACTCCGGCACTGTCACGAACCGTGCCTCAGGACACAGTCGTGAATGGCACGGTTCGGGACAGATTTCTGTTGTAGAAATTCGTGATGAGACGTCCGTCTGTTTGTGCCACATCAACTCTAAGTCCAAATCATCCAAGACAAGCGCGAAATGTATTTCAATGAGCGAGAATTACGCTGATTCTTTCTCATCCCAGCGCCCCGAAAAAAACAAAGATGGCGGGCTGCAGGGAAAAAAACGCGTTGGGCAGACTCCTCCCCCTCAAAACACTAAGCTCCGCCCAAAAGCACAGCTGCAGTATGGGATAAGACCCCCTGTGTGTCACGAACTGTGCTCGGTTGGGCACCATTCCTGACGGTGTCCGAGTGTCACAAACCGTGCTTTTGTCCCAGGCACGGTTTGTGACACGCGGGCACTGTCACAAACCGTGCCTAGGCACCAAACTTGACAAAGCACCAAACGTGACGCAACAAACCCTCAGCACAGCTTTGGAAATTCCTCGTGCAGCCTTGGAAACACTGCCTCGGGGTTCAGCCTTGGAAATTAAATTTCAGCTGACTGCGCTCGAAATGAATTGGGCAATGTTTATGAGGTAGTTGCTTGGAAATAGTTTCAGAAGGTTTGGAAACGGTTTGCAATAATTCTCGCCGTGTCGCTTCGGCCTTTCGTTCAAAACAGAGTACGTTTCTTGCTACGCAACACTAGCAATCAGTCAAGTCAAACAAAGAAAATGCCAGCCAATCATAAGCCCTGTACCTGAATGCCACGGGGATTCCCCTTACGTAATCATGCTATTTACGTTACCGGTCACAAGATGGCGTCCGAACTAGACCTGCTAAAGTCCAACAGGGAGGACCTTGTTGGAAAAATTCGGTACGTCAAACCTTTCTTAGACCGGCTGCTTCAACATGGTGAAATTGTTAAGGAGGAATACGACATTATTGTGGCCGAGAAAACACCACAAGACCAGGCAAGAGCCCTACTGGATGTAATTGAGGTAAAGGGCCGAGGGGCTTTCCGCCATTTTCGTGAGCACCTAAAGAAGGTCAATCCAGAACTGGAGGACGTGTTGCACAGGTAAAGTACAAATGTATCTAAGACACACATGGATAGAGGTAGTATACAATCATTGCCGTCCACATTTCGAGGAAATTGTAGGTTTCCCAACGATCCTGCCCAAACAATTCTGCATGGGTAACCGGACCTCATCATGTTGTGCTTGTGTTTTCACAAATAAACATATAACACAAAGACCTATGACGTTATATTCAAGAGTAAGCATGTCGTTCAATTCATATCTTATTAAGACCATTTAAATCCTTCATTGTTTATAATGACACTAAACAGTGTTGCAAAATATAAACTAAAGCAGAACATTGTAAATATAAACTAAAGCAGAACATTGTAAAGCCCCATGACGCAGTGAGGGTGTAGGATTACCAGCGCCATTGAGGTATTACTTCGATGTTTACTTGACCTTTGCATGTTTACTTTTCAGGTGTTCAAAACATAATCTGCGCTTGAAACTGTACTGTGACGAATGCGAAATCTTGTTGTGCGTTGATTGCCACACCATAGATCACAATGCGCACAGGTAAATTACTTATATTATAAATATTACTTATTGTTCGTTCCTTTACATACATGTATATATTGATCAGTACTAATTTCTTGTTATACACTAAATGGGTTTTAGACAGGTGCTGAGAAAATATGGTCAAACTCTTGCTGTGCACGTGTACGTGGATGTGCATGTGTGACATGTGTCTTTGTGTGTGTGTGCGAGGCAGTAAGCTTCTAGTGTTTCCTTTGTATAACGGTGATATATTTTTTTAAGACTTAGCTTCGTGTCGTTTGTTTTCAGGTCTAGCTCCATGGTGGCAGACGGTGACGTAATCAGACGCGAGGTCACAGCCTTTAAAAGGGAGAATAGGAGGCTGCTTATCGAACGCAACAAAGGGCCGGGCTGTTTTGACATCGAAAACATGCAAAGACAGGCAAGTGCCAGGGCGATGGCTCTTAAAGAGAAGCTCTGCGCAATGGTAGATGAAGAGTATCGTTGGTTCCTAGGGCACCTCGGTGATGGTTGCGTCACACTAAGCCCGTCGCCAAGTGTGTCAAGCATCGCCGAGTCGCGGAGCCGATCAGAATCTGAAACATTTGGAATCACTGATTCAGACGACGACACATCTCTTCCCTTCTCGATTTCCTCCTCTACCACACCAAAAGTGATGCTGAATGGAGAGGATATGAAGCCAAGTTTGACGGAGTTTACTAAACTATACACTGCATGCGATGATTCACGCATTTTTGACATAAAAGAAAGTTCGTCAGTTCAGATGACCGCGAGGGCCATAGGAGTACCATCACACCCACTGAAGCAGCTCGCAACCGTGAAGTGGCTTTACTCAGTCGGAATTAGGAATTTTGAGAACAAATTCAATGCACAAAATCAAAACATCCAAGAGAAACAGTCTTGCTATCAGGAAATGCTTGCAACTCACTGCCTGAAGATAGAAGGGGGATTAGAAGGTGTCAAGTGAGAAAAGGGTTAGAAGTCGAACAAGGTCTTGGCCTGCAAGGCGTTCTAGTGGCACTTACTGGTAGGAAAAGGGCGATATGTGTATGTAGAAGAGTAGAGGAACAAAAGCTTGCATTATAGCGAATAATTCAGGCATATTTTTGACAGTTTGCAAAATACTGAAAAGGGAGTATGTACTACTGAGCCCTCATATAATTGACTTATGTATATGCATGCAAAATAGCAAAGTAGATGTCATAATAGCCATTGTTTTAAAAACGTATTGTAAATTTAAAAGATTACACTCAAGTATAAGGTACGTAGTCAGGTGAAGACTTTGGTAAGTCATTATAATATACATCTGATATGATTTGAGAGTTTAAAATTATCTTGCATCAGTCAAAGGTGACTAGCCTAGGTGAACCAAGGTCAAGGTCTATATATATATAATGTTTCTGATCAAAAGTTCTTTCTGCAGTAATTACGTTTTCCCTAAGAAAAGAACCAGACTGTTTAAGTCGTGGTCATCGGTGGAGACATAATTGGAAGCATGTGATGTTTTAAATCAGCAGAAATATTTACATTATGTAGATTCAATTCAAAAATGTACAAAGTTATGAATTACTTACTTTGAATAAAAGAAAATCTGACATTTTAAATCGTGTTGTTGTGTATTGTACAGCGATATAATCAAGACGTTGGCAGTGCATAAGAGCCAATAAAACTGTTTAGATCTGGATCACTGACGTCATGTTACTATGGTGTTGTTATTTTATCATCTTCCACCACCCAACTCACGCAAAGCCTTCTTTACGTATAGTTTGGCCGGGTACCAATTGACTGCTAAGTAAAAATGTGAAATGAATCTAAAGAGATATATTCAATTATTTTATTTACTTATTTATTCATCTTGGAGACAGTTCGGTCATGTGGCTTATCCCTACACGGAATGCAAAATAAAATAGCAGAGATGCGATAGTAAATTACAGTTAATAAAATCGAATGATAATTTATAAGTGGCCACTTAAAAGAATATACAACAAATCATAAGAAAAGAAATGGTAGCTCAAATGTATGAAACAAAATAAACATAACAAAAGTAGACTTATCAATATTCTAACTCATGAACTATAGCCGTTCCAGTTCCTTTTTTTTAGATCCATACTAATGCAGCATAATTTGATATAATCCCCTGGGATATACGCACTTAAGGTATAACAAGGTCTTCAAGACATTCTTAAAAAGCCATCCATAACACATTTCTTTTCCCAGTGTGGTGGTCTTAATGTACACGGAGGCGTTAAAGAAGTTAACTTTACACAGGGCCATAAAAACCCCAGATACTTGAAAGAGCCCGAACGCCTTTTGCTTGATGATACGTACCTAGTTTACACTTTAATCAGTCTAAGTCTTATAAAACGTCTTCAAGTTTCAACGCAGTACAATACGCACTGCCTACCAACGCCAGCTAGCGAACACGTTTTCCGAACACGGCGTTCAGTTGATGTAAACCGTATCGTTTGGCAAGTTTCGTACCTCGAACTATGAACCCAGTTTCACACAACGGGACTTCCCAGAACTGAGCAGAGTCACATGACCACCCAACCAAGATGGGGAACGCTTTGGACACAGAGCTCGGTCGGCTCGCCCAAGGTACGCTTTCCTCAACCTACTTATGTTTCAAAACAATAAAACCATATTCTAAAATAATGATACAACGCTTCATTAACTATAAGAAGCTTCGCATATGAATATCAAGGCCATATATACGCGGCAGACACATTGGTATATGGTAAACAAGCTAGCAATTCTGCTTTCACTTTCGTACAGCGCTTAGCTTTACAAAGCTTGTGAAGAAAGAGGAAGTACTGTATCGACTATTATCGGTTGATAATACTAATGTTCACATATTCAAGCTTATAAAGCATGTTAAATGGTCGAAAAGACGAGGTATGGTAGTGTGAATATGTGTTAAATAAGTATGGACTATTGACCAGACCTGTACCTATGGTACGTAAACACCTGTACGTGACCGGAGGTGAACAATAGCGTACCTGGCACAGGTATTGACCTTTTTTAAAGTCGCCAGCCGTTTACAAAGAAACCGTGCGTACACATGAATGTTAGCGGGCCTCGGCGGTGCTTTGATCTCAAGGAGTAAAGATTCAGTGGTAACAGAAAAGCTTCCAACAGACCTTCCTATGGGGGTATGGATTGTAAAATTAGACAAAGTATAGGGTACATAATTGTTTAAAAGAGTCAGTCCGAGAGAAGGGTCGTATTCTCGCTGTAGCCGATGTTGTTAGTCTGGAAGGGACTAATATTCTATTTTACAGTGTAAAAACGTACCAGGTTTACAAGAAATAAAGTTTAAACCTAGATATAGTGACAGCACAAGGGACTTGGCAAAAATCGCATTAATGAAATCAGCACAAGACTTGTCAATGTTTCAAAACAAGCGCTAGGATTTCTGGTTGGTAATTATACACTCGGGTTTTTCCGATGACGTCATGTGCGGGTCATATGAAACCGGGGCAGAACTAATATGGCGGAACAAAATACAAGACAACAAAGGGGTCCGTGAATAAGTTCATGGAAGTACTATGATAATTTGTGAATGGAAAAAAACATTAGAGAATTTTCCTTCTTGCAAGTTTACCTATTAGATGTCTATAGTATACAGTATAATAGTCTAATTTCGCGAGGAAATAATATTTCACAGGTCGCAAAAATTCTACGAAGTACAGTAGAAATACAAAATACATCTACAGTCACTGACGAAAGACAGTGGATGTTGTCTGAAACGTCTGACTGTTTAAACTTTTATCCAGTTGCTTGAGTAATTATTTTTGGCTGGCCCACTTTCATCAACGTACAGAATACAGTATTTGGGGATTTATGATTTTTGCAGCATGACGTCAATATCGAAGACCTATAAAATATACCATCGCGAACATCTCAGGATTTACAGTATGTAACAATTGGGCCATGTTATTCACTAAGCATAGATGCAATTCTGTTGTACAACAGAATACAAAACATATTCACGGTGTGATGATTCTTGCGGTAAGACGTCACCGCCTTTAACTGCAAAAATAAAACCATCGCGAACATCACAAGATTTACAGTATGTAACAATGGTACTCACTGATCACTGCGAGTGGTGCACGAAAACTGACTCAAACGTCAAAAGCTTTTGTCTACAAGGAGCTCACCTGTAAATATATCAATCTCTCAATGTTTAGAAAACACAATGTGCAAAGTTGGTGACTTATGATTTGCACGTGTATACGATATTGACTGATAAAAGGGAAGCGTTACGTCCGAAGCAGTTGGGTTTGTCTACTTCCGGGTTCCGTACTTCCGGGTTTCGTACCTTACACGTTAGATACGTATACTCTCTCAATGAACGTTCGTAATTTCAGAAACAGCTTCTCGTAAAATAAACTATCCAAATTGGATATATTTGGCGTAACAGAGCATGGCATCAAACACTGTTTTTCACCGAGACTATTAGCTACTGCAGTACACAAACCCGCCGATAGAGGCACTGCATGGCTTCTTTCTACTGTGACCGAAGTTTAGTAGGTATTGCAGTATTTACAGGTTTGCGTAGCAAAACCTTTGTTGAATCCGTTGGCATGTGTGGTGGCCGCCATCTTGATTTTGTTACGTCGCAGGGTAGCCATACCATTGGGAGGGGTGTTCTTTGGGGTCGCTAGCGTTCTCTCTATTTTCAACAAATCGGCATACAACTATCACACATTCAACTAAAATACAAAGAGAAATTCAATACCAAGTCATATTTATACAAAGACCCCGTAATACCTAGATTAACATAGCAAAACTGAAGTATATGTAACACAAATACCTAACTCTAGTTTTTTTTTTAATCTATCAATACTTGTAACGGACACGACTTTTGTGAGTACTAATTAGATATTTAATCAGTACGTATGTGTTTAATCAGAAGGTTACCTGTCTGGCCTAGTCTCTGGGTCAATGGTCTATTCTATTTTACAGACGGGGGTGTGACTTTGGGGTCACATTAGTGATTAAAATGGTTAATATAGTAATTTTGCAGGTGTACTTTACAACCTTACTGGTTAAGTTGTACCTTTAAAATCTGTAAAAGCCTAATGTGGAATTTCCTAAATGTGTAATTACATTTTATTGTATCTAGAAAAAATGCAAGGTACACGAAGGCCCACCTGGTCCCCTTTTTTACCATCGCCGAGAAGGTTATGTTTTGCACAGCGTTCGTGTGTGAGTCCGTCCGTCTGTAAACAGTATAAATCAAGAGCGCCTGGATGGATTGTCTTCAAACATTTATATATATATATATATATACACATTATCCGCTTTCCTTAACAAAGTTGGCCTCTTACCTATCTGTTCATTTAGTTACATGGTGCAAGTAAATGTCAGAGAAAAGCGGTCATCACATTATGATATTTCATTCTTCAAATTCGGATAGATTTTAGTGGTTTGAATAAACAACACATTTCGTGCATTGTATATATATGATGAATTAACAATTAACAGCGACTCGGCAATTTCGTACGAATAAAAACAAAAAGACCATTTAGCCTTACATGATAACGGATGTATTCATTCCTGACCGCCATATAGGCGAGCTTGATAAAGATAAATGATTTATGCTGAGCATTTAGACGCGGTGTTTGTATCCAATTTCCCCCAAACCAAGTACACTAGTAATATACAGTACAATACTGCCCCCTTGCGATTCCTATATGAAGCTCATGTCCCCTTGATTGCCACTGCAGTTTTTGCCTAAATCGCTATATGTCATCAATGTATGGTCCAAAATTGAGGATGGAATTCAGACCTGCACTGATGAAAAAGTGATATACACAAACATGAAAATACTATTCGTTTAGAAGAAAACTGAGTGGTTTTCGGACAAGATTTTCAAAGTAACGTTCTATTTCTTTAGTTGAGTTGTACTTAAGGCAACACCTACGCTCTGAAGACCGATCACTGACCACCCTATCCTCCTGCGAAGTCATTTTTCTTGGTGGTCGTGGATTTTTTTTTTGGGGGGGGGAGCTGTTTTCTGAACGCTCGCATGTTCTTTAAGCCTTCTGCTTCGACATAATGATTAAGCTTCGCTAGGAAAGAACAAGCGACTGATCAGAAAGCAGCGCAGATCAGTCATACAAAATCGACATCCAAGCAAAAGGTCTGCTTTGGAGGCTGACATATTTCCAGTGTCTGAATTACACAATTTATTCGTAACCGATTGCATGTTTTGTGTTTGAGAAATATGTAAGATTGCACCCAGTTTGCAGCTAGTAACAATATACTACAATCACAATATATCGTAACCTGCATTGTTTCTGTCGCCTTAAATTATTGTACATCAAAACTATAGACCCCAGTATTTGCTATCAGAACATTGAAAATTACACAGTTTCGCAATTTTTTGGCACTTCTTTGTTTTTACTTTTATTTATAAAAATAGGCATGTCCAACGTTGCGCAGTTCTACTTTTACTTTTACTTTTACTTTCACTATCAACTGTTTTTGCCGCAATCAAGTAGACAGTATCTACAAAAAAAGTTTGTTTCATATTTTAATTTTAAGAAGCTTACAATGGGTCTGCTAAGTTAGCACTTCTCAGAAAAAAATTTTTCCTATCAAGTGTTCAAATTGACTGAGCCATTAAAAACTTGTAGGTGCTTGGGTGTTAACTATTTGGAAAATGGAAAGGATAGCAAACTAAAAAAAAAATCTCTCGTTAAAACGTTTGCACTTGTCCAACTGACCGCCCTTGTTTGTTCTTGTTCTACAGTTGGCAATAGCCTAGGCCGCTACTCTAAAGGAGACAAGGTCAAAGTTGAACATGACCTGATGACCCTACAGCTGCTCCAGAGAGGTCACGGTGGTTTCAACTTACCAATGGTAGAGGTGAGGTGTTTTGTCATATTTTTCATCATGCTATGTTTTACAGGTCTTTTCAAATCTTCCAAAATAGAATAATTTCTGTTCATTCTTTCAAACTGTCATTCAAACGAAAAGCTGCGGAAGAAACCCTTTTTTTTACAATCGTTTATTTCATCACGACGAAAGAATAGGATTATTGACAATAATGTTAATCACTGTCCTTGTCACATGTCTGTTTCCTATAGCTTTATATCTACCACATTCATATTTTCCAAATCCACGTAGTTGGCAATTAGCAGCTTCTGTCTTTTGAGTTGAGCTATGTTAAAACAGTCCCATACCCTTTATGACCAACCTACTTAACGAACAGACTCAGACTCAGTAACGGATCTCCGACATATTGATTGTTCACTCTTTTATGCAAACGATTTTTACCAAGCCAGTTCTCACTTTGCGCATGCCAGGTATAAATTTACCCTGTTACTTAGTATATGTTTGGTAACTAGAAAGGCAACGTTTGCGAGCAAATACAGCATGTTTAGCCATACTCCTCGCCATGCAAAAAATGGACTCTCCCAAAATAACAATGGACCATTCTAAAATACTTGCACTAAAAAAAATGAATCACCCCAGTCCAAAATTGAGTCTTCCAGTAGCACCTCAACACAATATGGACCAGTCCACAACCATATCCACTAATTGATTAACAAATACACTTCTGCTAAAAATGGACTTTTTCATAATCATTCCAGCTCAAAATTGAAAGAAATAATTAAAGAATCCTCCCCTTGCAAGAATGGGATATTCCGTGCCATTTCCATGTAAACCAGTCGAAACATATCCGCTGAAAATTACACTCTTGCGCATAATCAACCCAGTTCAAAATTGAATTAAAAAAGATCAACCCCAGGGAAGAATGAAGTTTTCCATAGTATACATATGAAGATTTGACAGGAGACGAAGGAAATGACCAAAAACAACATATTTGAGTCAATTCAAAGTCACCGAGAGGGTTTTAATATAATAGTTGTAATATGTTTGAACTATTTTGATTAAAAGAATGTCTAAGTCACAATAGTTCTAAAGTGTTCAAACAATTAGAATTGAAACTTATAACATGTTTGAACTTATTTCACATACGTTGCAAACATTTCGAACGATACTACACAAAAATCTCTTTATTTAAAACAATTTCAAACCATCTATCCAAATGTTTCAATGTTCGAACAATTTGTAACAAAAGATTTTCACAATTGCCCTCATAAACGAAGGTGCTAAGTCCTCCTGTGTGTTTCTGCCTATTTTCGGTGGCCGCGCTAGACCACCAGCGGATTTGTTTTGACGGAGCGTCACCCGCGCGCTACGATGAACACTGTTCGGCACCGCTAATATCCGGCATTTTCCCGCTCCAAGACACTCCACAAGACCCACGTTTTTAGTATTTTGCCTCTTGTGCAACACGATTCGATTTGCACTACTAACGGGACGAAAATGATAGAAAAATTCACCCCGTCCCGGCGTCCGTCCCAAAAACATGAACGACATGAAAATATATTTTCTTACAGATTCAATCACGAAAATCAACAGCATGGGATTCCAAATTTTCGCAACGGCCGACCATTTATCATGGTTGAACTTCCTTCCAAGGCGTGCGATAGATAAACATTCCCGGCACATAATAGTCACTAGTACCAGACTAACGCAAGCTCATAATGATAATAGGGAGAAGTTTGGCCACCAGAGGGTACATTCATTTAACGTTACAAGCTAGCGCAAAGGGGCGAATCATTGACCTTACCGGGGACTGACTCTACTGGCCTAATCATTCCTTTTTTTGCCGAATTCTACGATCCATACGCCCGTACGTAGGACATGTAGGAAGGCCTGGTGGTGGACGCTACACATCACGGGAGACGCGTGTTGGTCCGAGACAGACAGCGGCGTGCTTTCGATCGCGTAGCGGCGACGCACCGCTGCGACAACGTGCGGGACCAAAACGCCTGTCCCCAGTGAGACCATGTGTTTTGCGCGGCATGCCCCGAATCCGTCTACCATTGCTGAATGTAGCCCGATTCATAGAGGTCTATTTTGTAAGCATTATTTCATGTACCCCTCAGCGTGAGAATTCCTTGTGCAACACTTCGCTACATTATAGAAAAGTTTTATTGCAAATTCCTGCCCGTAGGCTAATTGCAAGTACATGTACATGTAACACAGACAATAATGAACAGTATAACAAATGTCTACTCTAGTCTTAACTACTGCCACTAAGTTCTAACTTATTGAGTTCGACTTCTTTTTCCGAGACTGTGGAAGACGAATGATCCCACTTTTTCTGTGATATGTGGGTTTTGTGATGTTAAGAGGAGAGTAGTTTTCTTTTCGTCTGAAAACGTGGAGAAATGAGGATGAAATATGGTGGCCTCTTTAAACAGCTCATTTCTTTCGTTGTCGTAGAATGGGCAACTTGACATAAAATGTATTTCGTCTTCCACCTTGTTTGACATACAGTATTTACAAGTTCTTTGGCACACAGGTAAGTTCTTGTACCGCCCTTTCTCAATTTCAAGGGGGTGGGCACTAATTCTAATTTTGCTAATTGCAGAGCGTAAATCGAAGTTATCTAATTCTAAATATTTTTCCATGGTATAAGTTGTTTTGCATGTCTTATAAAACCTTAGCTTGCCAGTATCAATACTCAAATTGTGACAGAAAGTTTGAATATACGTATTGGTAATTCTGGACCTTAACATAGTACATACTGACTTGATATCGCAGGATGAACTGCAAGAATAGAACAGATAGGAGTATCCACTATGGTCTAAAATTTCTTTTACACGTTGTAACAGGGTTTTTCTACGACTAGTTGTAATAGAGTTACGTTGGAACAAGAGAGCGTCAACTTGTAATGGGTGTCTCTCATTATCCATCTGTAACAAGCGCAACCAATAATGAATCACACGTACAGATATATCTAAGTCTAGAGGAAATCTACCAAGTTCTGCTCTAGAGGCTAAATTACTACAGTTTCTGAAAACCCCAAGTATATTTTTGCAGAATCGTTGTTGCGAAATTTCGATTGGAGAGCTGTCATTTATGGGATCAGTGCCCCAAATTTCGCATCCATACAAAAGAATTGGCTTGATACAAGAATCAAATATTTTTAGTAAACACTTTGGAGAAACAGATGAACGAGTGAGAGATTTCAGGCTGTACATAGCTTTACGTGCTTTGAGTGAAAGTTGTTTTTTTGGACAGGGAGAAACTGCCCGACGATGTAATAGTCAAGCCAAGGTAGCAGTAGGAGGGAGCTATGTCCAATGTGTGTTGTCCGAATAGGAATACATATTTTGTGAGGGACCGGCCAGATTTGTTGAAGATAATAACTTTTGTTTTCTTTAGATTAACTTGGAGTTTCCATTTTGTACAAAAGGCGCTTAATCTATTGATAGCACATTGCAAACCTTCATCCGATTCGGAAAATATGACAACATCGTCTGCATATAACAAGCACGATACGAATAAATTATGTAGAGATGGAGGTGTACATTCAGAATTGTCGAGCACGTGTACAAGGTCATTTGTAAATAAACTAAACAATGTAGGGCTTAAATTGCATCCCTGTCTAACGCCTTTTTTGGTTACAAACGGTGGCGTTAGACCGGACGAGGTTTTTACACACGTCTGAGGTTTGTTGTACATACATTTGATAAGCTTATAAAAATTCCCCCCTATCCCTGAATTCAGAAGTTTGTAGCGAAGTCCTTCTCTCCAAACGGAGTCAAAAGCTTTTTTAAAGTCGACAAAACATGAGTAAAGACGTTTGTTTTCGGAAAGGTATTTGCTTAACAGGGTGTCCATGATTAGTAGGTTGTCGTTTGTGCCAAATCCTTGTCTAAACCCGGCCTGATTTGGAGAGATAAGTTTATGTTCGTCAAGAAACGTGGTTAGGCGTGTGTTTAGTATTGAGGTAAATAACTTTGCAAGACAACTAGTAACTGATATCCCCCTGTAGTTACCCGGATCGTCTTTTGTTCCGCCTTTATGAATAGCAACAATGTGGCTGGTGCTCCATTCTTGGGGAGAGTACCCAGAAGATAGGAATAGGTTAAAAAGTTTAGTTAGTGGCTCAATAAGGATATGTGGCGAGCATTTTATCATCTCGTTGCGAATAAGGTCATTACCAGATGCTTTTCCGTTTTTAAGGTTAGCGATAGCTTTTATAATTTCATATTTCTTAATTGGCGCATCCAATGAGTTATTTTGTAGGTTTTCTTCAAGTTTTAGAAGCTCCCTTTCTACGTGTTGTTCAAAATTGTTTGGTTGTTTCTCCTGGCTTTTGGTGGAATCCTGGCTATAAAGGTTACTAAAATGGGAATGTAGGTTTTCTCCTGTGATCATTTCGTGGTTGCTACCTCTATCTTTAGACTTGTATTCATTTAGTAAGGACCAAAAGGCTGAAGGATTGTCACCTGAGAAAGAGTTGAGTTGATTAAAGATATTGTTTTTGTAGTCTTTCTTGGTTCTGCGAATTAGTCTAGTGTACTGTTTTTTCTGAGTAAAGTAGGAGCCTCTTATATGTGGGTCTTTGGGATTTTTAGATAGTAAATTTACAAAGGTTTTTTAGTTTACGTTTAGCTGAAGCACATGTTTGATTAAACCATTTTTTCTTGTTTAATTGTTTCGGACAACGCTGTCTTCCTGCTTTAGTGCAACGTAAGGACAGTGATTTTTTACCGGCTTCTTGCAATGGTGTAACGAATTCGTGAAGGGCAAGTTCTATCGATTCTGGTGTTGGTACGTATGTTTTACGGATGAAATAATTAATGCTAGATGAAAACGATGCCGAGCTAAGCATATTCATAAATTTTTCCTTGGAGTCGGTGCTCCAGACGAATTTACGATAAGGCTTGGTTCTGAGTTGGGTTTTCTTATGATCGAATGGTTTTGAGTTACCTTCTAACATTAGAGAAAGTTTACAGTGATGAGAGAATGGGCAAAGTGAATGTACATGAAAGAAGGGAGCTTTGCGAAGAACAATGGCTTCACTCGCCATTACGTACACTGCTTGAAAGGGCAGGTTTCCGCTTTGAAAACCTGTGTATACCTGCTAGGAAATCCCTAATTTCCACGGGTTTCAATGAGTTCCCACAGTGGAAACGCGATGTGTCCCTTTTGGGGAACCTATGCACATCTGTGTAAACGGACCACTTACGTGTACACTTTGTGTCCTTCGATGTAAACCTGTGCGCACAAGTGTGTAAACGTGTGGACATGTGTGGAAACTACATGTGTCGGCCTTTGTGTGCCGACGAGTGGTGCATAATTTAGCAGTAATTATCGCGCAATTATCACCTAATTATCCCCCCTGTTGGTCCGGTCCGTCCAGACACATCCGGGTACTCCTTCAAAATACCTTTTGTCATTGAAAGTAGCGTCGTTGCTATGCTACTACGCCCGCCCAGAACCCGTAATCGCTCCTCCCGATCCCCCCCGCCCTCGCGGGCACCCCCTGCCCCCTCCCAGCCCCCTCCCTTATACCACCTCGTCATACCGAAAGCACACGGAATCATTGTTCGTAAAGTTAATCACATTTTATTCACGGTTAGAGATAAACAACAACCAGTACATTCCAGCCATTTTCTCAACTACACATATATACATTAACACATACAATGTTTTAAAACGTTCACAGTTACACACAGACTAAGCTAACAATACCCAGACAAAAGTTACAAACGTACGAAGTGTCTAAATGAAAATTGACAAAAGAATTCAGATACATCTAACATTATTTAGAAACATGTACAAAACGCTAACAAATCTAGTAGGTCAAGGATTGATTAGGTTAACATCTACATGCATTGTTAGTTTCGAATTCTACATGGATTTGAAATGTCGTTGTCTACAATTCTGTCTACAATGCTGCCCTCTATAGGGGCAGAAAGTCATCGTTTTCATCAAACTGAGGTAGTCATGCTGAATGGTCCAGTGGCGCAGTAGTGTCGGACTGAAATCTAGCCAGGAGGGCAGCATAGTCCGTGTGATCGGTTGCTTTACTGTATCCAGACAGACACGCCGTAACGTAATGTCCACATTATTTATCCGACAAAAAGTCCGAGGCGAAGCTGTGGTCAAAAGTCCGGGCTGTAACGCTTGGGAAGTCACAAAGGTAGCTTCCTGTCACGATGTTCTGTGTTCAAATGCCTGGCATCAGTCTTGTCGTAGAATAGAAACCAAGCTCAAAATAATCCCAGGCATCGCCGCATAACCCACGCTACTATCCAGACACAGAGATAGCAACAACACACATCTGCACACAACGACACAGGCTCCTCAAATACAAACCGAAAGATTTGAAAATGGTGACAGGATCGTTGATTGGCCCCTGCTTTTTAGACGACGTGCTAGCAGAAATACTATTGGCTGTCCCTTTTTTTAAATTAGAACTTGCATTGACACAGACATAATTACCCGTGAAACACCGTGTATGTCTATTGCATAAATTTAGTTTTGAACAGCCTGATTACTGGTTTTTCACAGTTTAACAATACCTGCCAAGGAAGGTGTAGAAACATGCGGCTGTGTCTTATGACGAAAACAGACCCCCAGACAACACAATACACATCAAATTGATGTTTCTTTTTACAACGGGCAAATACTAGTAACTCTTTGACAAAAGCACAGATTCATATCAACTCGTAGATCATAGACCCAAATACAGAAGATCGCGAATGGTCGATGATAGTCTCTACCAGACCACTACGCCGGCTATAGGGAGAATATTTGCGCGCAAGTTGAACGTAGCCGACTCCCTTAGCATACTATTCAATCTATTTGGCCAATTTCTATTATTTTCCCAGTCATCCGCGGGGCCTGGTAGAGGCTAGGTCGATGACGTACGATCCATGTTTGCGGACTTACTAAGGTTTCGAACCCGAATCACTCGCATATTTTATACCTTGGGAGCGTACAGCGGGCTGATGTGCTGTTAGTGTTAGTACAACTGCCGTGTAGTTTGAACTTGGTTTGAATCACCGAAGGAAAGAGTGTCTGTGATTGTCGCGGCAGTGTTTAGACATTAGGCATAGTTTCTAGGCATAGGATAGATCTGTAGATACTAGTAGTTTGAAAATTTGTCAAACGACATCTACTGAACGATGTACATAGTTACTAGTAACTGTCACATTTTATGAACTGTAACTACATGTTTACATGTTCGCTTCAACCCTTGGCCTTGCCACGAAATGTTGTTTATACTCCAATTAACGTTTCTGTGCTGTGAAAAAAAGAACTTAGATATTAGATTGAGTTCTGTGATTTGATTTGGGAACAATAATATGCTAATTAGACTGCGCGTGGGTACGTCGTGTTGTCTTTGTTTACAGCGTTACTTAGGCTTAGAAACTTGTGAGTCAAAATTGCACCAAGAGACACCTCACTGTTTGCAATGAAACACAAATCAGGCAATGCTGGAGTTCTCCTTAATCAACGACTCCAACTCATACGACAATTTTTATAAGTCAGAGTGAAATAAAAGCATTCTTTTTTTTATACAACACCATGCCACACATTTTTTTTCATTGCGCTATCGTTTGGCGCCAGTATTTTAGACATTCCCGATTATGTAGACACGTAACAGGGGTTTACACAATGAGGTTTTAACAAATCATAGGTTTACGTCATTTTACCCATGTTAAAAAGTTGAAACAATAACTCAGGCAAAGCACTCCTTGCTCGAGGTAAATTTTCTCGCACTTCACAAGTCTCTATTATCATGGTTAATTAATCCCGGCACGAGACGTTTCCTAAGATGGGAAACTTTGGACACTTCGTGTGCACTTTTGTGTGCACATGTGCCCAAGCTTGGAGACACGGTCGTAGGAAAGTCGTGTACACATCAAGGAAAT
Source organism: Branchiostoma lanceolatum (assembly GCA_035149815.1). NCBI lineage: Eukaryota > Metazoa > Chordata > Leptocardii > Amphioxiformes > Branchiostomatidae > Branchiostoma > Branchiostoma lanceolatum. The sequence goes on from CM068873.1 coordinate 19,051,144, forward strand.
GTTAGGTTTCACCATAGTGTCCAAGCTTGCAAACTTGTGGAAATCTTTGTTTCCATGCAGTGGTAGTCTTATGCGCTACAGCCCTTGGGCTGGAAAGAGGTGGGTCTACCGAATAGATCTCCAGGCGTTCTTCCGTTAAGTATTCTTATTCTACTATTAATACATAGGTCAATTAGGTTTTTCCCGAAAACGTTTGGTTGCCCGCCATCCATATTGTTCCTAGGGAGGGGGTGGTCAAAGTCATAGTTAATTGGGAGAATTTGGGAATCTAAAGGGACGTCGTTTACAATATAATCTGGTAGGGTGTCTACTCGGGCGTTAAAGTCACCGCCTACCAGTATTTCTCCAAGGTCACTAAAATAAGCAATTTCTTCCTCGAGTATATCAAAAATATCATATGTTCTATTATTGTGTATGGTAGATCCTTTTGGGCTAATATATACAGATGCCAAATATATGTCTTTATGGTGATTAAATAATTGCCTGTCTATTCTAACCCAAAGTATAACTTCACTTTATATGTTTAAGTTTCCCCGCGCACCGCCTACCACCCGCCTTTGATCATGTATGAAGTCGGCGGCAGAGAGAGATCATCAATCAATTTTGACAGGAGTGTCGCGCCAGTCTGAGGAGAAACGATCTCCTGTGTTGTGTTGAAGAATTTGGAGTTTGAAAATATCTGGAATAACTAATGCTAGAATAAACATTCCCAAAATCATTGATTTAACTTGTTTTCTGTTATAAAATTTCCTAAACTGCAATTTAACCACTGAGTTTAAGGGAACATGGTGTTTTCCCGATAATCACGTTAAATGTTTATGTCCGGTCTTTCCTCCTCGTAAGCAAACTTCCAGCTTGGCCAGGTGCAAGGCACTCGGGGTCAATGACCTGTAGGTCATATGTAGTATTGAAAGTGACAGAAGTGGCAAATATTGTCAAGAAAGCCCAAAATAAATCGTTTTGAATATATGTATGCCAAAAATGGGAATGTAGTCCTTTAAATATTTGTTCAAGCCACAGCAAATTTCAGGTCATTCGGTTGAAATACCAGGGCGCAGGAGGCCAAGATATGCTAAAAATAGCCTAAAAACCTGAATAAAATTACTTTCAAGGTCAATATTAAAAAAAGGAAAAGAACGCACATTGGTTTTTGCCTACATTACCTCCGTACCAAATTTCAGGTCATTTGGTCAAAAAATGACAGAGATGAATCGATTTGAAGATTTGACAGGAGGAGAAGAAGAAGAAGAAGAAGAAACATGAGAGAAAACAATATGTTTAGCCATACTTATGGCTAAACATAATTAAGGTTGTACTATAAATCACGAAGTATCCGTCTTCAACCTATCGGTACCTGTTTTAAGGTAGAGTTTATCTGTGATATTAGAATGTATATATTGTCAAATAGGAATGATGATATTATTGGTAATCCGGTAGATTGCCTAATGTCACCAGTTTTCAAGTAACATATGTAAATGTACGCTATTCAGCCTATGGCTGCGATATACTATTCATATCCGATCAAAATGATCACATAAACCATTCATTTATTCAAGTTGGATTTGGGAATTGATTCACAATGCCTTGTAGTTTCGCAACAAAACCAATTGATGTTGTAGTAATACAAAGACAGTCTAAAGCTAATTATGAATACATAACTGTCACATCATTTCTTGTTAATATACTTGTCCCCTTGTGACGTAATTAGAATATAGATACTTAAATTCACATGTGTAGTTTTGAAAATAATTTTAAAAGTAGTTCATCAAAATTTTTAAAGACACTATTGGTCTCTTTTGTAGTGCATAGCGACAGAAGGAACTGTAGAAGGCGTGGACCAGGATGGTGACATAGTCGTTCGGTATCCTAGTGGAAACAGGTTGGTTTAAATTCGTATGGACAACTTTCTGACAATGCCATTGGCAATAATATCCATAATGTTACAAGAAAACGTATAATTTTCACCATCTGACTGACTTTATAGGACTTGTCTCATTGCAATAAAATAAACTTCATCTAATAAGATCGAAGCCTTAGTATGAGATATGAACCTTAACAGCATATACTTCTCTCAGATTTTGTCTGAACCCCGACGCCCTGACCAAAGTGGGCGGGGACGACAGCTCGGCCCTCCGTACAGGAGACTGGGTACGAGTCAGTGATGATCACGGGAAGGTACAGCGGCAGCAAGTTGGACACGGTGGCTGGAACAACGACATGGCAGCAGTTAGTCTTTTGTTTCTAACGTTTTCTGCTATCACAGATTCTGTTGTTAGTATGCATATGATTAGGTACGTTTTGATTAGGTAAAAACTCAGGACTGTGTGTAGATATGACTGACGTTGTCGTTGGTTGCTGTATTGACACCCAACTAAGATTGAGAGTTAGCTTTTAAACAGGTTAAATGATGTATTATCTTGTATACCATTCTTTCTTCGGGTCTAGGGGTTCGATTCCTGGCAAAGGTCAAGGTCGATTTTGGGCCCCCTGGTGTGTGACATTTGTACTGTAGCAGAACTTCCGTTTTATGTACCTTTTGATCTGGACGTGCTATGGTCTTCATTTTCCTGTGGCAGAGATAGCTTGTGATGTAAGAAAGAAGTGATGTAAGGTTGGGCCCCCTAGCGGCGTGCTCTTGAACTGCAGGGGCAGTATTGTCAAAATCATAGTATTGTCAAAATCTTCCAAGGAGAATAACTGAAGAAAGGAACGACGGATTTTTTAACTGTTACAGAGCTTGGGGAAAGTAGGCCGCATCGTGCACGTGTTCCCCGACCGGGACGTGAAGGTGGATGTTGGCGGCAGGGTGTGGTGCTTCAACCCGGCCAGCCTGACTAAGGTGTCCGCTCCTGGAGGAGGAGGGAACAGACTGAGTGTGGGAGACCTGGTGAAGATAGACAGTAACGCGTCCAGGGTCCGGACCATGCAGGAGGGGCACGGTGGATGGGTCCCCGCAATGTCAGCCGTAAGTTAACCATTCTAAACTAATGGCAGGGTCACATTTCCAAAGCCGGTGGGCAGTTTGTGTGAACGATAAGTATAATACGGAAGACAACAAAACACACGAAATGTAAAAGAAAAAAGCATTTAGTAATGACGATTATTTGTGTATATTTCTTGATATAGACTTTTTGTTCCCGGACACACCCCGACCGGGCCCCGGTTTTAGCACAAGGTGGTACAGATTATTCCTCTGTCATGTATCAAATTGTGTATACCCATCCGGGATCCGGCCCCGATGAACTCAACTGTGGTCCCGATCCAGCTAGCCCCCAAAATGACCCCAAACTGTTTTTTCTTAAAATTCAAATGCAGAGACAATTACAGATATAGTCATGGCGTACGTACACTGGATAACACCATTACATTACACCTTACATTAACGCCACCACTGGGCCCAGCCGAAAATGAACAAAATAACGTCCTGTAAACTACCTGGCGGTGAATCGGTTCGAAATAGTGCTCAATATATCATTTGTAAGTAGATAGCCTGCTCAATGCTTTTCCAGCAATTATTCGTCAAAACGTATATCTCCAATATAACGTATGGTGTGGACAACGCTCATCACTTCAATACATTACCATCGAAAAAGAGTTATTTAACTTTTCTTCTTTTAACTATCCCAAGTCTTTAGGCCAGGTTGGTCGAGTAGTAGCGGTTGGTGCCGACCGCGTGAAGGTGGAGATTCCCGGCAAAGGCGGCTGGCTGTACAACCCCGACGTGCTGACGAAGGTTGAAAAGGCCAGATCCAACAATAGCGGTAGTAATAGCAGCAGTGGCAGCAGTAGTGCCAGTAGCAGCAGTAGTGGGTCCGCGGAGATCAGTGTTGGAGACCTGGTCCGTGTAAGTAATGACGCTGACCGGGTCAGGCTGCTCCAACGGGGGCATGGCGGCTGGAACGATAGGATGGTAGAGGTGAGACGATCTTTACTTCTGCCAATTAAAGGTTCAGCTTCGTATTGCGTTCGTGTGTGTGTATGTCGACGCGTAACTCGGGACAGCCTGGTTGGATTGCCGCTATATATGGTATGTGTGTAGGTCTTCAAAAGATATGATTTGCCCCTAGTTGTCTGTCTTGGTACTGCAGTCGGTTTTCGTATCCTTTTGTTTGAAGCTGTGGTAGCTATAGATAGCTCTCGTGCATGTTAAGAGGTCGTGGAACTCTAGCTTCGTAATTTTATCGACGCCAATGTTTTTTTCTCGGAGAAAGGTTTCCTCTTAGTTGGTAACCACTAAAAGTTGAAATTGCATCAAATAACATACTCTTAGCAACATTTCACTAAGAGAGCGTTTAGCTATTACCTTTTTTTCTGTCTCTTGTTCAAGTTCATTGCAGTTCAGCAGTTTAGTCAAGGATTTTCGTTGAAATATCTATCAATATTTTTTTTTTTTTTGAAACCCTCTAGCAGACATATTAAGGGGCAATATGTTGCATCTAATGCTGGCCAACAAATACTAAATTAGGATCTGTTGCTTAGCAACATTGTATGACACATCAACAAATCCTGCCATTCTCCAATCCCAAGGCCTTAGGCAAGGTTGGCCGTGTGGTGAAAGTTGACTCGGATAACGACATGACAGTCCACGTAGACGGCACGGATTGGCTCTTCAACCCGAACTCACTGACCAGGGTATCGTCAGGTAAGGATAAGACGAGCAGATATCGTAGATATGTATTAGACGTTAAGTCATTTTGTTTGTACCATTCTTCTTTTGTTTCAATATTTATTTCCTGGCTCAGACCCTTTGTTGTCCTTCTGGCAAACATCTTGCAGGGCTATGGGGAATTTAAGCTGTTCGCCGACTCACTAGAGTCAATTCCATGTCACCGAGAGGGTTTTCAGATGATATTGCTAATAAGTTTGAACAATTTTAGAGAAAAGACTATTTCAGTCAAAATAATTCCAGACCGTTCAAACAATTAGAAATGAAAGTTTGAACATGTTTGAACTCATCTATATATTTTGGAAATATTATGAAAGTATTTGCACAAATATCTCTTTATTTAGAACAGTTTTCAAACATCTGTGTGATTGTTCTACTGTTGGAACATGTTCCAACATTTTGTATCATTCTCAAAATGGTAGATTTGGGTTATTGCCCCCATAAAAGTAGGTGCTAATCACGCTCTATTGTCTGCCTCTGTATATTTTTAGATTTCACGTCTGGACACTGGCAACTCTTTTGTCTTCAAGTGTCTATGCATAGCACCTAGGCCTAATCCCCTATACTTTGAAGGGATGTGTGAATTGCCCTGTTCCCAGCCCACTGACCCAGTTTTATCATATTTGTAGAATGTTGGAACATGTTCAAACAAATGATCAATCTATGTTGCAACAGTTTGGAAACTAATACAAATAATGTGTTCAATGTTGGAAATTTGTTTAACCTGTTGGAACACAGCATAAAATATTGAGAACATCAAATAAATGTTGGAAATTGTTCTTAACAGTTACTTATCTCACATAGATTGTTACAAAGGTTTTGTGAATGTTAGAACAAAAGGCAACAAACACCCCCTCGGTGACGTGGAATTGACTCTATACTGGAGTCAAAGATCAGCTATATGACCCAATCTCTTTGGCCACATGAAAGTCGGTACATGTGACGTCAGCGATGGGTCAAAGGTTATTGGAAGTCGATATCACCCTCCACCGGGAGGAAACCACCCGAAAAAAAAATCCTAACGTGTATAAGAACTGACCTTATTCATATCATTTGGTCTCATTCATATTGTTATCATTTCAACCTTTTACTTCTGATACCTTTTTTCTGTGACTTAGTATTTGTGAATGGCTGAATACCAAAACCTGTTTATCACGCCCTGCTTGCAAAACATTAAAAGAGCTTGTCGAATTTCCAACAAGATATTTACAATTCTACAGGAGGGGGTTCACAGGCCGCACCTAAACCATCGAGTGGCGAGAAATCCTCCATGTGTTCTAAGGGAACACACCAGTGGAACAAGGACAAGTGTAAGGTGTGCAAGTTTTGCAAAAAGTGCACCGGCTACGGGGACAAATGTGTGGAAGAAGCAAAAGGAAAACTTTTGCGGTTTCCTGGCGGGTAAGTTGTTCTAAATCTTTGACACATGCCAACGACTGTATCAAAGACTGACTGTTCTATGTCATTCTTAAAACTTCAAATACATTCTATCTTAGGTGATCTTTTTCAGTGTGCATACGCTAGTCTTTGGGTAACATTACCGTACTATAGTCTGTTTTAGAGTCATTTAAGACTTGATTTCCAAGTAAGTATTCAGCATTCAAAGATAAAGGTTAGACACACAGGGTCACATTTTCAACCGGAACCCGGTCGCAGTTTTCGGGAACAAAACGTATGACATAAAAGACAAAAAAACTCACAATACGTATGAAAAAGGAATTAGTCATGGGCATAATTTGTGCATTTTCTTGATAAAACATTTTTTTTTTACATTAATTAAACATCCCGGTCGGGCTAAGGTTTAGAAATGCGACTCTACGTATAGAAAGGAGATGGTGTTAAAAACAGCTGCTAGCGTTCATATGCGTATGAATTAATGAACTGCTATTAAACGATAACTGCACTTCAATGGTAATATGACATTAATTAAGAACAATAAAATATTGTCGACTATAACAAATTAGATATATTATCATCATAAATAGATGATTTTGTATCACTTTTGTAGAAGGATGACAAATAAGTATCAATGTATTAGTTGCTGCTTTACCTGAGGTAATTAAAATGGCTTTTTGATAACCGCTGTCTTTACCTCAGTCCGTGCGGCTGTGGTCTGGGTGACGCCGGGTGTGAGCGGTGCGGTTGTTGCCGGACGTGTGCCGGGGAGGATGACAGTAGCGACAGTGACGAGGACATCGGCGGCTTAATGAGGCACCTGGCCGTCGGGCGGGATCAACTCACGGTGCTGGACCTTCTGAAAGGTAACCTGTATACTCAGTTTTAACTATAACCGTCTTACATTGCACAATTACAAAATAGAGGGAATGGCAGTGAAAAAGATCAAATATTACGTGATAGGTAGAATGGATTCCGTTAACTACATTCTCCATGCAGTATAACTAGTTTCAATTATTATCATTATCATTGTTATTATCATTATCTTTATCATTATATTGTTACTACTTATTAAATTCAAATTACGTAAAGCCGGTGACCCTAAGCCTGTGTATGTGGGAGCGTCAGGTGTAAGCCTAAGACGTCACTCATCTGCACAGACGTCAAGAACCCAGCACACTTATGCTTATCGAGAAGCCTATGATTTCCCAGGTGTTTTTGGTTACTAGAAAAAGCAAGCAATGCCAAAGCAGGATCCCGTCTTTAACTTTACGCTTTTTCCTACGTATTGTTCTTCGACTTCGACGGACAAAACCTTTTGGCATATCAAACAGGCGTGGTGGTTTTATTCTATATTTTAGAACAGGAAATCAAATATTCTTTGTGCAGGTTATGTTCTGAAAGTCAAGAACAAGCGTCTCTATTTTCTCTTCCCCAAAAAGCTGCTCTTGAGAGGACTGAGGAGGGGGCAGGTACTCCCAGGACCGTGAAGACGCTCTCACCTGAAGAACGCCGGGAGAAGCTGTACGAGAACCTGCCCAAGATGAGCAAGGCTATCGACATGGTCAAATCAAAGAGGTACTACAATGTAGTTTAGTTAATTGCTAAGCTTATTAGATGGCTGTAGTGGTTATCAAATCAAAATTTATGACTCAGCGCTTGCATGTCTAAGGTCAACTGGTGTTAGATAAGCAGACGTATTTTGAACTCTGCAATAATTGATTTATCAATGTCAAGTCGCTTCAGCGATGCAACAATTACCAAAAACCAAATGCAAAATGCTGTGATTCCTGTGTCTTCCCAGATAAAAGCATTATTTTACGGCAATCTAAATTAGGTTGCAGTGCACCCGGAGGATTGTTGGATTCTTGCCCAGTAGTAAAGAATTTAGTACTCTCTTCTCACATACATGATATATATATATATATACAACGCATGACATGTTCGTGCAGCTCAACTGTCCGAAGCCTCACAGTTCATGGGCTCCCGGTTCCAATTAGGTGGTAACTAGGAGACACCGTTTCAAATCATGGAGAGCTAATATTGGTTGGGGATGTAACCGTCTTTTGGAATAGCCGCAAAATGGGGGTCCGATGGAAATGCTCTATGTGCCACTAGGCTTCATGTGATCAACAACAACATCGCATGGGGTTCTTATCGCTTGAACTGTTGTTAATGAACAGGGATGGAGGGTCTGTCTCCACCATCAAAGACACACTGGAAGAAGCTCTGGACGGCCCCTACAAGTCGTTCCCCAAGAAGGCAGAACGTAAGATCATGGGAGACCACCTGGCCAACATCGGGGGTGCGCGAGCCTTGACGGACTACCTGAAGTTCCTAATGAATGGCAAACACACAGAAGAACAGGTATGGAACTCCCTCTCTTTAAATTCTTTTTGTTAATAAGTAAAGTAGCATTTTTTTTAAACATTGCAACACAGTGATATATGCAATTTAACCCTATCCAGACTGGGCTTTTTTGGTATATCTGGGACTGGGGGGGGGGGGGGGGCTGATTCGGCCCCCCCCCTCATAATTTCCGAACGGTATGATGTATCATCACCAAATTTGCAGGGGGTGATATTGAGGTCAAGTTTTATAATTCCTGTAATTTTGGTGACGTTATGACTTAATGTGACGTAATTATGACGTCATCGATGTGATTTTATTGGCTAAATAGGGAATTCGCGTAATATCTAAAGGAAACAAACAGAACGGTTTTTATTATTCATTGTAAGGTATACAAAGGCATACAACGTCAATGGTTAGTGCGTTGACGTCAAAATGACGTCATAAAATGGCGTCATGTGTTGTTAGCGATCCCTTGGGATCCGCCATCTTGGATCGGTCATTTTGAAATTTTTAAAAATCCTTTTTTTTTCCACTAATGACCCCAAAGGACACTGAATATAGACTAAAAACGTTAATCAAAATGTTTCTGGTAAAGAAAATGTCAGGTATTGACGATTTTAAGGGCGTAAAAGCCTGCTGATACCTGAAATACTGATATAGTCCGCCATCTTGGATTTTGGCTGATTACGTCATCAAATTAGCATCAATTATGAATATTAAATCAGGAAAGTTACATCTAATTACATGTAATGTTATACATGTAGGAAAACGAGTGTAGTTGTGGAAGAAAACCCGAGAAATATCATTGTTTTCAAAAAATTAATGATTTTTGCATAAAATGCCAGTCAGAAACCCGTTGCCATGGCAACATGAAAAAATGATACACTTAAACCATTATTATAAAATTGTTGCCAACAAAATTTTATGAAAAGTCACCAAGTTTGGTTGTCCTAGCTTACATCGTTCGGCAGAAATACGATGTCAAAGTTGGCGCGGGCACTTTTAGCCCCCCCCCCCCCAGTCTGGATAGGGTTAAGGATTTAGAATGTTGCTTATGAAGTAAATGATACTATTATGCTGTATCATAATGAATCATATATGTATAATTGCAATCGGATATAATGTAGACAAAAATAACGCGTTCTTCGAATCCGAAATTGGTAGCCTTGCATATCGTGACTTCGTTAATACAACAATGTTATCACGATACGAGTAATGTAATACAAATACTGTTACAGTATTAGATAAATATTGTTACAGTATTAGATCAAATACGTTTGTTACCTAACACATGTAATAGATCGTTTATTCATCATAGATGCTATTGATTATTATGGAAATATAATTTGTATTTGCCTAAGTCTATTGTTTTATGTCTATCTGCTGTTATCTAATCAACATCTGCAGGTGCAGCTGAAATGCCTGCATGTCGTCCGGAGTCTCTTGTGGAATTTCTCCGATGCCAGTTTCGAGTTCTGTCGGGAACTCGGCAAGTCTGGCCTTCTGACCATTGTTTCCCAGGATCTGGCCAACTTCGACGGTGCTGATCTCAAGCATGAGGTGAGTAATGATTCATTTCAAATGAGGCGTGACAGGTATGTCGTACAAAAATAACATTTTGGTCCACTATGACAAATGTTTGACGTAACGGCATCTACAGCACAATCATATTCATGGATGTTGATTTTAGATGTTTGTTTAAATAATATACCAACATATACATGTTATATTATGCGATGTAAATATTTGAAAAGTTTGTGTGTGAACTGATTTGTATTAAAACATAAAATAGAAAAGGATTTAAGATGATATGAATGATCATAATGTAGCCCAATAGATATTTCATATTTGTGCTCATTTGAATTAATAACTACCTTGGCACAACAGTGCAATATCCTAGTAGGTTGAGTGTTCGCCTTGCATACGGTAGGTCGTGAGTTCGAACTCCGGCCGATGTCATACCAAAGACTTTAAAAAAATGGTAAATACCTCTTTCTCTGCTTAGCACCCAGCATTTTGGGAAGAGTATGGAAGTTAAACACTTACACATCACTACCAGCGGACTAGCCACCTGTTGTTGTGACTTGCACTTGTGCGGCCCATGGGCTAAGAATGGAGATGGGCGCCCCCCCCCTAAGCATCTTATCAAGATGTATGCAACACTTTGGCATACTTTGCCACAACTGGCATTGATTTATGATCACGCTTAACCTGCGCTTTTCTTATCTAACGCATTTAGGTACCAAAAACTTTCTACGTAATGCTTGGCGTTCATCTTACAATATCATATCTCTAAACCCATCTGTCCCTCTTTCCTCTTCTTTACTTATTAATAATTAATATTCATTTTACTTAAAACCCAGGTCATCCACCTGGTGGTCCTGTCCGCCATTGCCGTGATGCACAACTGTGCCAAGGTGCCGGAGAACCGCCACTTCTTCCAGGACATCAAGGCCGTCGACCGCATTAGGCCTTACCTGCAAGTCGAAGATTTAAACCTAAAGGTAAACCTTTGATTCGATAGTGGTAAGGCAGGTCTGTTTATATACCATGGAAACATATTTAGAATTAGATAGCTTTGCCTTACGCTCTGCAATTAGCAAAATTAGAATTAGTTCCCAACCCCTTGAAATTGAGAAAGGGCGGTACAAGAAATTAACTGTGTGCGAAAGAACTTGTAAACAAACAAGGTGGAAGACGAAACACATTTTATGTCAAGTTGCCCATTCTATGACCAAGAAAGAAAGGCGCTGTTTAAAAAAGCCTCCATTTTCTATCCTAATTTCTCCACGTTTACAGACGAAAAGAAAACTACTCTCTCCTTAACATCACAAAACCCACACATTACAGACAAAGTGGGATCATTCGTTTTCTACTGTCTCGCAAAAAGAAGCCCAACCCAATAAGTTAGAACTTAGTGTCAGTAGTTAAGACTAGAGTAGTCATAGTTAATATTGTTCATCATCATCTGTCCGTCCACTCTGTGTTACATGTACATGTACATGGACTTGCAATTAGCCTACGGGCAGGAATTTGAAATAAGCTTTCATGTTTATTTTTCCTCACACGCGCAATGTAAGTATTTAATGGTGGTAACCTTTGGAAGACTTGTAGTATATAAGGCACAATAAATATGGTGAATTAAGTCACGTCGCACAGAACATATTGCAGATTTTGTTTTTATATTGCCGACTAGTAGCAGCCTTTTTTCCCGATGTTGCTCTAAAACAATATTCAACGTTAAATTCGTTTTGCCGAGTGTGAGAGCAACATGGTAACTGTCGATGGAAGGGTAGCTAGTTCTCATACTATGAGGGTTTTGGTGAGTTTCATCAAGCCACATGGATAGTGAAAATATATTTTGCATTACTGTTTTCTTGCCCTTTTGTCCCCACTCGCATAGACTTTAATGTCAGAAGAGCCTAGGACACAATTTGTCTCATATTTAGATCTTTGCGATTCGTTTCACCGTTATAGTATAATGCTACATGAATGTGGCCATACTACTTCAATTCACTAATAACCAACTAAGCTTGACCCTAGAAACAATGATTTCTGCATTACTGATGACTGTCTGTACCTGTCAGGTTCCTGCCGTGCTGACCATGGCGTACATCGTGGAGGACAGAAACAGCAGTCTGATCGAGGTAGACGACAGTGTGGCGGATTACATCATCCGGACCATGAACAAAGCACTCAGTTCCTCCGACATGAGGTATATATAGTGTACTTTTGGTGAACATGAGGTTTACATTTTTGGAGAGATATTTATAATTAATTACATGGACTTTCGTACAAGATTAGCGACAATACTTTCCAGGTTAGACAGAACGCTGTCAGTGTGCGCTGAGGAAAGAACTAAAGGCCCTTGTGCGTATATTCAAGTTCGCGTGAATTGAGCATTAACATTTTTTTGGGGTTTAAGTAAGGTCTGCGGGGAAAAAGTTTCTTTTTGATACTTTTTGTGCAGCCTAGTTTTCGAACCTAAGAAATTGCTTATTTGGCTGCATACTTCACCTATACCAAAAACATGATAATACGCAACTCATGCGGACTTGTTTATACACACAAGTGTGACAGGGGCTTTACTTCATATTTGATTGTTTGTCTATCTCTAATGGTAACTATAGCCTCTGGAATTTTTTTCAATAGTCCTTGTGTGTAGCAGTCGACATTAAATTACCAACATACGTTTTAAAATAAAAGGCCTGCCCTGGTGGTATGTAGAACACTAAATATCATAATAGTTATCTCGCTGGAAAATAGGTAATGTTTTCTTTCTAGCACATAGCTATAGGGAAATTTCGTCCACAGCTGCAAATGTTCTTTCTAGATTTTTATTCGTTTCATATGCACTGTCCAAAAATAGTTTTATTGGGTTGGTAGAACATAAGATACTAGGAATTTTTTTTAAACAACCAGTAAATTCCATGCACCTGATGACGTTTCGGTGTTTATCAGACACCTTCCTTAAAAGCTTCTGACTGTAGGACTGCTTCTCACCGCTATAAGTAGTCGAAGTAGGTGGCGCTTTTCCGTCGAGAACAAAATCCCGTATATGCACTGTCGTCTTACCTTAGGGCTGACGGCTACTCAGTCATGGAGCTGGCGATGGCCCTGGGTGCGCTGGCTCGGAATGACGCCAACAAGGAGCTGCTCACTAAAAAGGGAGCCTTGAAGCTGCTGATTGCCCTGGCACAGGATGGCGACAACACCGATAAAGAACAGGCTGCAAAGGTGTGACATATACGTACATATCATGTATAGATATAGCAGACCTTACGAAAGTCTTCACGGTTTTGTTGTGTCAATAAAGATCTTCTTTATCTAGTTAGATGGCAATACAAAATCAACTAGCGATCCAAAGCCTAAAAGTATCGAAATGTATGTCATGGGTCGATAATCCTACTCAATAAATTCAAAAACATGTAATGAGTTTTTGACAAGTCTATAACAGAAAATGGTAGACTTGAATTCGATTTCGTGAGAATGAAAGCAAACAGAATCTGTGAATAGACCTATCGATGATTTATTAAATACTAAAGTAAAACCATCGGCATATTTTTGGTGAACTAATTTGTCATGACATTTAGGCAGTACAGGCCTTCCTCTACGACCCCGACATCAAGGCACAGGTGAAGAAGGACCCAACCGCGGTGACGGTTCTGAACCAGCTGAAAGAACACGACGACCACGCTGTCAAAAAAGCTGCCACCGATGTCATGCAGACACTGCAGAAAAGCACTGCAGGTATGTGGTACTCATACACTTATAAACGTGAAAGGATACACGGCAATTCCACATATCTTTATAATCTTTAAATCTTTCGACACTCAAGTGCTTCGCAATTAATTTGACGTCTGATAGGAGACTCTCTAGCACCCTGTCGTACCACTAGCTATCAAAATAGCCCTGTACCATTACTGTTGAGACTGTTAAATAAGGAATGACATGTTGCAACTGTAACGCAAACCAGGCTGCTCGAATCAACCATATACGGTGACTTCTGTAATAGTTATTTTGTTTCTTTAATTCTTCCGAATATGTGTCGTCTTGTCTGAAATTGATTTGTATTGTTATGATAGCGTTATTTTTCAAACTGACGTGAGTAAAGAGTACTATAGCCACAATGTTGCAAAGTTATACATGAATAAACCATTCATTTATTCATTCTCTACTGCAATACCATGTAATATGGACTCACCACATTTGAAAACAGATTTTATTGCTTTATTTGGGCAGATGCACCACTACATCGGACGTGTTATCTTATAGATTTATACCTCAAATCTCAAACGGCCTTGAAAGAATCATTACCATTTTCAGGATAGGAATAGATAGAGGATAGTACCGAATTTAGATGCCCTATGAACCATCTCTTAACAAAAAGCGATAGGAAGGGTACTGATCTTCAACGACCTTTAACCCTCTTCTGAAGTCACGTGTTCTAAAGGTAATGAGTTCAGTCATCCTGAGGAAGGCCAAGGGTTCCATGAAAAGTCAATTTAGTAAAACAGTCTATTGTGACAAAGGTTTTATATATCCATTATCGTATCTACCAACCAATTTAGCACACGGATTATAACTAGATGCGTTTCTTGTATACTTTTCAGATGATTGCCCGTATATGCAGAAGTGCATGAAGTTCAAGACCTCTTTAAAGTTAAAAGGTACGACTATTCTCGTTTCTGATTTTTTTAATGATTAGTTACGTGCGTTAGACATACACTAGATTTATGAACTTTGACATAAATTAATTTAATACAAGTTGTTATTTGACCATTGAGACGAAAAATGACATTAAAGGAGTTGAGTTTATTGAGATGTCCTATAGCCCCTCTTGGGGGCTAATCTTCCAGGGCTCATTAAACAATACAACACATAAAACATACACCAGATATACATACCTTCAGGTCTTGTTACGTGGTGACCACTGATTAAAAAAAAAACGGCATTCTATCAGTATTAACCATTATTTGTAACATCTTGCAAATAGATCTGTGGGCTGGGAAGAAAGCAATTACACATACATAAGACGTAACTTATTACAGGAAAGTGTGCTTGGGCGTCATTTATAGATGTCTTATTACCATAGAGGATGGACGTTTCTAACTAACAATAATGTTTGTCCCTATGATTACAGACGGGTTTTTCGACGCCCGGTTCAACATGTGTTACTGCCGGGAGTGCCACCTGTCCCGCGGGGACCAGGACTACTACAAACGCGGCGTTCCACAGAAGGACTACGGACTGCCAGTGGGATGGTGCCGCTTTTCTCTCAAGTTAGTGAAATGTGTAGTTACTTGCTTATTTCTTTATTTATTTACAAGCTATTATCTCTCGGCGAGGCTTTGTGCAAGAATCACAATCACAAGTCTCCATCCCTAATGGTTCTACAGTCATAACGTTAAAACATGTCTTAGTGAAAATGAAATGATATACCATCAATGCATATCTGTAAGAATGGTTGGATTTCAACTTTTTAAGAATGTGTCAGAGAGTTTTAAGGACATTTCACACTAGCGATACTAACGTTAACATAACGCATGGCCAGCGACATATATCTACTAAGTAAAGCGCCGAGTGTTTTTATTTTTGTAAGGTAGCGCAAACTTAACCTGCGTATATTATGCTTAAAAATTGTATTGTCACATAATTGTATACCGTTGTGTCAGTTTAGTCACCGATATGTGTTTAACATTACCAGGGTCCCTCCCAGAGCTACCGCGCTTGACGTGTTCAACCAGTGGCACGTGGCGTTCCACGGCACACCTGTAGGCGCGCTGGAGAGTATTCTCAACACTGGCGATCTCATCAAAGCAGGTAAGGCTGCAGGTTACATTTGCTGGCAAATGCAAAATATTTCCTGCTCATTTTATTCCATTTTTTTGGTCACTTGTAAACAAAATGTTTATTTTGGGCTCCTGTTCCCTTGTTTTTAAATATATGACCTGGAATTTACAACACCAGTACATGTGTCATTATATAAAGGTCAAATGAACTGGAATTTGGTATAGGGGTAAATTTTACAATAGACATGCAGACGGGGTAACATAAAAGTCTATATTGCATGTCCTTTTTTAGGACGAATCCACTATTGTATGTGGATCAT
The DNA here is from genome assembly GCA_035149815.1 of Branchiostoma lanceolatum. Taxonomy (NCBI): domain Eukaryota; kingdom Metazoa; phylum Chordata; class Leptocardii; order Amphioxiformes; family Branchiostomatidae; genus Branchiostoma; species Branchiostoma lanceolatum. Next base: position 19,067,169 of record CM068873.1, read on the forward strand.
TTCTTAAGAATTCAATTTTTTGAATGGAGGAACTTAAGGTCCATTTCTGCAAATTGTTGATATCGAAATGTCCATGTTTTGAACGGGAAAGGAGAGGGATTGAAATATACAGTTTTTCCTTTACCGATTCTTAACCGAGGCATTCAGAAAATAGAACCATTATGAACCATTACTGCACTAATGTGTTTGATAAGTACACTCACCAATTATGTCATGCGTTTCGGTTTAGCATGTTTCGTTGCTCAAAAAAAAATCAAAGCTAATAGTTATTTGCATCCTTAACTTAGCATGTTTTAACTTGCCTTTAGGTGACAAGACCATGGAGGGAAGCACGTTGTCGGAGCGGGAGGGGCACTACAAGGACAGCTGGAAGCCAAAAGACTTTGACACCAAACAAGTTTTTGTCTCCCCCAGCATTCAATACGCGGGACTGCCTGCCTATGCAAAGGCTAGCAGGTAACAAAACCATGGTGTCATTTCATAGTTTTCTAACATTCTTTCTAAGTTGTCGTGAGGCCCATGCAGTTTCAAGGAGGATGTGGCAGAACAAAACCGCCGACATGAATATGAGGCAGCCTTTTCCGTAACAAGACTGTTACATGACACATGCAGAATGGCTATCCATATGGAATGCTCTCCGTTTGCACCGTACGACCACGGAACAATATACTAGTATTTAATGCGACCTTTGCATTTTTGTCATTGGAGTGGACTGAGCCAGTCTCAATTACTACTTGTGCCGAATTCTACTCGTAATATCCCCGTAGAAGGACTGATCAATGCTAGGGCTGAGTTCTTTAGGGGCAGTGCTCAGGTCATACACGGCTGTCATCTTCTATTAATACCAGTAGTAACCTACATTACTAACGAATTAATTAGGCAAATTTAACTACATATTGAAATGTGGGAGTCCCTGCATTGTGGAAATTGCCGAACCATGAGATATGTTACTAGTAACAAAGAATGCACGATTCCTACGCTATAGCTCATACTAGTATTTTGTATTTACGATTATAAGAAGATATAGTTAGGATAACCAAAAATTAACTGTTTTAAGAGCTGCATATTTTGCTTTAGTACAAATGAACCCCAATCGCAGTCAACATATCCTATACAATTTCTACAGCATTCTGATTATTAATGTTAGAATCAGGGTATGCTATAGTAGATGAACACTGAAAATAACACAAAAGAAGTGTTTGGAGCGTATTAGGGTTAACCTAACCTGTCAAAGATTATTATTTACACACACTGTTGCTGATTTTTCCGCAGCTTCACTCATCGCGGAACGACCTATGAAGCTAAGGTTGCCTTGCAACTCTACATCAAGCCGAACAGTTACAAAGTCGGCTCCTCTACGGTCGCACGGAAGAACATAGACAAGAAGTTCAGCGACAGTGAGATCGAGTGGTCCACGGATCGACACGGAGTCATCATTGTGTACGGCCTGCTCGTCAAACTGGAGGAGAAGAAGTAGACAGGGATGCTTTCGGTTTAAACTTTGGCTCCTTGAATGCGTTTTATAAGTAGTACTATAATGCTATAGTGATTACGGCATTTCATATACTTGCGGCTGTAGGATAGTGTAAGTGAACATTATAAATCTTGAACATAATCTATGTGGAAATGCTAAAATAGCATTACTCGCTTAGATAAGATATCCATACTCTAAGCAACTGCTATTTAGTCAGAAAAGGTTGATTGATAACATTTATGCAAATCTTGACCTTATTTGCATAATCACTTATACTAGCATTAATGATACGTCACTTGAAAAGGCTAGCATTATTTGGTGGAGACATGAGATCGTGAAACTAGTTTTCTTTAGAATAATCGCAGCATCGTTCATTTACTATTATACAGGTTACTAGTGTGGTCTTGTCGCAAAATAACGTTGTGTCAGCATTCATCTAAAAACAGCTCATACATATATATTTGGGACCCACGTGGAGCCCGGAACAACTTTAATTCTTTTGAAAATATTTTCACTTCTAATCGGTCAAAATGTCTATAAATATTGGTCATAGAAATGCATTGAGCAAACATGTAGCAAGCATCTTGCTGATTATTTTGATCTGATCGGTGCATGTAGAATTTTTTCTGTTAGTGAAGGCACTTTTTTTTCTAAATGTACAAATACAAAATTAGACCTGTGCCCTACAGTTTCATAGAAAATGTTTTGTTAAGATCGATTTGGATAGCAAACTACGACAATGACATACAGATGTGTGTGTACAATTTCATTTCAGTCTTGCATTGTACAAATCACTATAAAATATAAAAAAAGACACTGGTCTGCGGTTTTTACAGTTTACTTAGTTTGCTGCCCGGCTCTGTGGCCTTTGTTTAACACTCCCATCCCTGTTCCTGATGCTGAATGACATTCGTACTGTACTCACACTGCCATCTCTGTCCCTTGTGCGGAACAACATTTATATTGTAATCACACTTTCCTTCGTGTCCCGAGTCCAAAATAGCATTGACAATAACACTGCCATCTCAGTCTTTATTGATATATGCCAGTTACACTTAACCCACACTAATCGCCACCCCTGTCCCTGGTGCTGAATGACACTGAGATCCCTCTCTGTAGTGCTTAATGACATTAACACTCAAGCTGCAACCCACTCCTAATGTTGGTGGACATTAAGAATCATGCTGACATTCCTATGCCTGGTGCTAAATGACATCCACACACTGACATTCATGCCCCGGGTGATTGACAACATTCACACCGCCACGTCACTTCCTGGTGCTGAATGACATGCATGTCACTGATGTTGAATGACATTCACTCTACAACTTTCAACTGTTCTGCTAATCGGACTTTAAAGGTCGAGAAATTATATAAACAAACAAACAAACACACACACAACGCACACAAACAGAGTCAGACATACGCATAGAAAGACATACACAGGCGCAAACGTACACAGACACCCCCGCAAAGGCACACACAAACATACACACACACATACACACACGCACACACACACACAAATTACTAAACAGACAAGTAAACATCCACACAAAGAAGCAAAGATAGACACAAAGGTAGACACACAGAGACGTGTACACACGTGTACACACATACATAACTACACAAATACAGACTTGCATCTAGACACGATACAAACTTATACACTCACCACATGCACACGTGAACACACAGAAACGCAGAAACAAATGCACACATATACACACAGGCACACATCACACTCACATTAACCTACACATACGCATGCATGCACACACATACACACACACACACACACACACACACACACACACACACACACACTCATACATACACACCTTTAAGTGCTATTTTTCTGTTCAATCTGAATATTTAACAGTTTCTAGATATGAATGTCTTCTGTTCCCTTACTTAGTCAACAGTCTATTCTGTTGCCCGTAACCCGTCCATCTACATCTGTCAAGGTGCAATGAGTCTTTAAATTATGACAAATGTTTGCTGACATCACGTTACGTCACTTCTGTCCTTGAATCAATGGGCACCGCCAGAGGATAGATATGCGCCATGACAAGATAGTTATCTGTCACGTCAGCCACCGTCTACCGATGTTGTCCGTCCTGGGATATGAAGTTGGGAGAGTTGAGTTTTGCCCCGAGTTTGTCTTGTACAGCTTACCCCACAAACTTACCAAGGGGCTCACCACCCAGTGGTTATACAACGAGACTGTCACATAAAAACAGCAATCCTAAGACTAGAGCGGTGGAATTTCACCCGTATTCACTCTATGATGCAAATATGTGCAAATCTACCACTTGAAAATTTGATCAAGTTCTGATTTCTTATTACTGTGGTAATTTGACATTTGTAAAAGTAGTGAGCATTACCCTCGAGCTGCACTGGCCGGCGATACACCCCCTAGGAAACACAAGACGGATAAGATCTACAATATAAAAGAGGTCTATTCGCAGTGTGGAAAGGGAAACCAAACAGAGCACCGGCATCATGCGGCATATGTGCAGGTAGGTAATCCCATACGTATTTTTGAAACTGTTTAAAGGCCATCTATATCTTCTTGAACGTGAAAATTTGAATGCCCGAAGGCGTAGCAAGCTAGCCGAATGTCTTTATGCGTCCTATTTGGACAGACCTAGACTGTAACATTCCACCGTAAGCTTACTTGACTTATTTGCAGTATTGACTTCTGTTTCTGCTTGAGACCAAAGTAAAACGATCTCAGCCGATTTAAGGCCTGTGACACCTTGGGGTTGGCTAGGTTAGCAGTTATTATATGCACGTAACTATTGATGATGTATCAATCTATTTGAAAAAGAATTGGCCAGATGACGGAAATGACAAATATTTAGAATATCAAAACAATAAAATTTTCAATCTCATATATGTTTGGGTTAGAAGTACAGATTTTGGTAAAAGAAATACTTCTGTTTCATTGATCTGTGAATTCCCTGGCGGGGGCAGGGACTTTAAGCTTGACTTTTTACGACAAAGAGGTAATTAGAAACGAAATCAATCTGTCCAAGGCTATTTTGTCTAATTTGACGATATCGTGTTTTATTTGGGACCAAAACATTAAAAACAGTGATTTTTTTCTAATTATCCCTCAAAAATTACTCTTGCTAAAGTATGATTATTCTTAGGTCAAATAGCCTTGGATAATATTTTTTAGCAAGGTATAATTATTATACTTACAGATGCATTGATTTTTCTAGCAATCGTGTGATTTTGACCGGGGAAATAGCATTTAAAGCTGGCATAAGTGTTCTTTTAAAAAGACATGTCAAGCCGATACCACATGACCTCACGGGGTGAATGACCTGTGAAACGAGTAGTCGTATCAATACCCAACTTCGCAGACAGTTAGTATTTATATAGGGACTGATGGACTATATCTGCAATTTCACTTGCTGTACAATAGTTTAGGGTTAGAAATAACGATTTTTAATTTACTGCTCTTCCCCAGCTGATGTATAAATTCCCCGCCGTTTTTGCGCCATACCAAACCCCGGGGGGCCGTTTGAACGTTCAAACATGTTCGGACGGTACCATTTTGCAGCTTCCACGGGGTTCCTTTTTTGTTAATGGCCTCTTCTTATGTCAATATTTGATAAATATTTGATCAAAATTTGTACAGTTATTATTAATAAGTCCTATCAAAAGTAGTTAGTAGGCCAAATATTTCATAAATTCCTGTTTTTGCAATTTAACGTTACATTGTACCCGATTGGACCATTCTGGAAACGTCACGGCCTCGCAAGGTTACGTGCGGTCACTGACCGGTTCGAAATTCATGTTCGACAGAAATTGTCACAGGCCTTAAACTGCCTGAGATTGTTGTAAAAGGTAAAACTAATGGAAGTCCCATGGCCTATTTGGAGGCGGTAGGGACAGTGGGTTGTTATCCATTGTGTTTAGGGCACTGTATTGGAAGGCGGAGCCCAATCCTCTTGTACTGCCTTTTACCTCCGCACCCGAAGTCAGGTTCCCATTTTTACACTCGGTTGGAGCGAGGAAAGTGGTCTTGAATGCATGTCCCAGGCATATACAGCGTCTTGCCAGAAAAGCAAGGAATCTAACCGTGACCTCTCGATCTCCCGGCCGATAGCCTAGCCATCCGTACGTTCGATTCAACCAACTTTAGTGGGCCGAAAATAGATTAATCTTTACGGTAGGGTAAGACATTTCTGCGTATCAAATGTCACTACAATACATCCGTAGCTTTTAAAGCGTTCTATTAATCTACAAAAAAGCCAAAACAATCACAAAACTACGTCAAATTGCAAAACATGACTTTCTCGACAAATGTAAAAGTTAACCGAGCTATCCATGACCATGCACCACCTCTGAAGTTGTGGCAACGTGATTCGTAAACCCGTTGAATTTTGTGTTAATGTTTTTCTACGGCCACTCGTAGCCGGGATTGTTCATCCATAATTTACGCTTGGGTAAATTACGCTTAGTTGTCTGCTCTAGTATTTTAATCTTGCGCCAGAGTGCGTCAAACAAGCCGTTGCATGGTAAAGGTCAATTATATGGTATCTTCCACCGATATGACTCCTCACAATACAAGCTTGTGACTGAAGTAGCTATCTCACTTGGCTGCGCCTTATTATCGGGCCAAATTGCGAAAGGCTGTCCCAAAGAGGCGCAAATCGGTGCCAATTTGTCGCCAAAACTTGCTCTTTTTTCAAAATCTAAAAAGCTTTCTAAAAGTTCACAGATTACACATGGCGAAAATTGGCGCAATCAATGCAAATTTCTTTTTGATGAACCTCAAATATAGTTCAGCGACAAGCAATTTCCAACAAAGTTATCTTGCATCTGATCTGGGGATAAAACAGAAAATGTGACACTCAGTGACCACATGTATTTTACCTGTGCGCCGCACGTCTGTGTGACCGCAAGGACAAATTGCCGAAAATTTGCAAAGTGTAATTTCTCACAAATAGGCACATTACAGTTAGCAAGATGCTAGTGCCCACTTTAGGTCTTCACAACTGTACAATAGTCTTTTTTGTCATCTCTTTCAATCATGCAGGGATTTTAGAAAGTCTACATTAATCATCTTGTTGTCTGTCTAAGATTAAGTGTTTTCAATAGGATTGGTACACGGAGTTTACTGTCGAAGTCGGTCGAGTTCAGTTGTGGTTTTAACTCTATTTCAATTTTGACTAAAGAATTACCCTTGTACCCTCTAGTTTACTATGCTAGTTATCTCCATGAAACATGGAGATATAGTTTGGGTGTGTCTGTGTGTCTGTGTGTGTTTTCGGACTTCCACGGCGGTCCGTCGCTATGATAAATTCCCAATCACTAAGGGGGTATCGGGTAACTGGACGCCTCCACGGGCTCCCGCGAGCCGATGCCGGCCAGCCGGTGAATGTGTTCAAATGTAAAAAATAGTTTCAAAACGATCCCCTCGTTCAAATTAAAGGAAAGTTGTGTTGCATATGCCCCCAATGACAGCGTTTCGAATCCTGTAGAAAAACCCGGGTAAATTCAGGCTTGAGCCCGATGAATGCCGCCTTCTAGAACGGGAATATTAAAACCAGACAACTGATTTTAATTGGCTCCAAAATTTACTGAATATCCTTTAATTTTGCAGTTTACAGAACGTGACCATAAGATAAAACTTTTTGTCTAAGGATTTCTTATTTTTCGAATTAGAAATATTCTTGAGATCGGGAAAAAGGCGTAAAATTGCTTGTTTTTACCTTCCGAGACCCATAATTCAACAGTGTCTGCATTTTTAAAAAATCCCTAAGACAGAAACCTCCGGAAAACCGTTGGCTTTATTTCAAGCCGTCACTGAGGCAAATTGGACGCTTTTTGGTCCCGATCTAAATATGGTGTTTGCACGCATGTCATGCCGCACGGATAGGGGTAGGGGGTCACTAATACCGGCGTAAACATTTCTTGAAATATTTTACTTCACTAACAAAGACATGAGTAGCTTCTTGACATGTTGATTAACCACAGCAAACAACCTCAGCATCTATTTATTGTCCAGAAAATGATTTATATTTGTAAAAATGTTGGTTTCCGTTCTGATGTGAGGCACGCAGGTAAAAGGGCCAGTCGACAAGGAATTTCAGTGGATACTTGCTAATGACCTCAGGCAACCCCAAATTGAACACGCGTTCTGTTCGATCGTACGTCAATCATGTCGGATCGAACGTGAAAGAACATGCTTCGGGTTCGAAAAAAGTCTGGGACTTTTGAGGCCTAATTTGACCACCGTGTTCTGTAAACAGCATAACTCGAGAACCTCTAGATGGATTACGATGATATTTGGTATGTGGGCGGGTGTTGTGAAGCTTAAATTCAAGGTCAATTTTGGGCCCCCTGGTATGTGACTTTGTTACTGTAGCAGAACTTGGATTTTTTTCTATCTTTTGACCTGGACATGCTATGGTCTTGCTTTTTTGGTGGCAGATAGCTTGTGATGTATTGAAGAAGTGGTGTAGGTTTGGGCCCCCTAGCAGCTTGTTCTGGAACTGCAGGGGCGTTATTGTGAAAATCTTCTAAGGAGAGTAACTGAGCAGAGGAACGTTGGATTTCCATGATATTTGGTATGAAGGTAGCTTGGACAGAGATGTGCATAATGGGGTGCGAATTATGCTAATTGGGACTTAATTTGCATAACTAATGAGGAGAATCTATATTTTTTGCTTTGTAGCTTGATGTGTCATTGTCTAGCGCGGGAGATTTTGGCTATTGTTTGCAACAATTATGGAACTGATTTTTAACGAGCCCATTCTAATAAAATAGAATTGAGAATAATGGCGGTCATGAAAGATTTATGGTAAGCCCCTCTCTCTCTCACTCTGCGCGCGCGCGCGTGTCTGTGTGTGTGCGTATGTTTGTTTGTTTTTGTATGTGTGGGCCTAGTCATGTGAGTATACGCACCAATCAGACTGCGTGGTTTTCATTACGTCATTCTCCCTGAATTTGACGGAAAATGGCCGCCCCGATACTGTTTTCTATTGACTCCTGCTGTTTCTGACAACACTGTGGGTGGACTTGGGGTTTCCGGCGTTGCTAAAGCCCCTGTAAACGCAGGTAAGTGCATTGTAAGTTCAGGGAGAATAAGCATCGGAACCGTCGTCCAAAGAAAACGGCCGGACGCACTCGACCTGGTGTGAGATACTGTACTGCCCCACGACTAAGAAGGGCTAGTACATGTAATATCAAGCAAACACACCCTTTGTTAGTCGCCACGGCTAACCTTTCGCCCCGACGTAGCTCACAGAGAGCAACACGGCCAGCTGCAGTGCCTGCGGCAAACCCACATCGTTAAACCAGAGGGCACACACACGTGTCTCGTAACTCATCAGTCAACATTGACGGGAGAACAAAACATAGTCAAAACCACTACTTATCTCAGTAGAAGAACTTTGCACTGTAAGAGAGGAGGGGTGTACGGTAATTTAATTTCGGAGTAAGGGGGGAATGGAGTTTTGGCGGTGGATTTGAAGTTTGCAGTTGAAACAACTGGTAGGCGGACTGAGGCAGAACGAAACAAAGAATATTGCGGTGTTTGATGGTGTCACTGCGAAAATAAAACATGGCGAACATTTGCCCTTTTACAGTAGATCATGACTTTGTTTACTTTATATGGTTCTGTGTCTCAATTCTAGATGTTTTAACTTATTTCAACGGAGTAAACTTGTATCAAACGAAAGTCCGTGTTTTTGTTTTCCTATTCGTGTTCCAACCAGAAGCTTTAAGGTTGTGTGGCGTAATGGCAGGGTGTTCGGCCCAGAATCATCAAGAGGTCCCGAGTTAGAATCCCCCTGACGCCACCGATGTTGTGCCCTTATGAAAGCCCCTTTCCTCACTTCGCCCAGGTGTATAAAGAAATGGGCATGTTGTTATCTATACGTGGCACTGTTAATATAAGTTATACAGTGCTACGTCGTCCTTGCCTGTCAAAAACCGAAGTAAAAAGAACAAAAAGAAGGTGTTTTCATTGACTAGTGATAAGACCAGAATCCAAAGATAAGCACCTATTTCCTGTAGCTCCCTTCTAGCTTAATCTAAAAATAAATGCATAAAATCCGTTAACGGTCTTGCATACCTCCCCCTATTCTGATTAACATAGGCAAATAAAAAGATTGCAAAAACTTTAAAATGGCGAATAATCGAGCCAACACACATCCCAACAATTTGAAAAAATGGATACCTGGCTGGAAGAGCAGGGCTGACCCGGTATGCTGGGCATAAGATAAGTCAAAGTCATACTGCACGATACTTGGAAAAGCACCATGCTTCACCTCAACTTCTAGTGATACAATTGAATAACAAATTTCAGATCGGAGGTATTGTTTTGGCCTGTCTATGTCTGTATGCTGAATGTGTGTGTGTGTGTGTGTTTGTATGGATGTGTGTGTGTATGTGTGCGTGTGATGGTGTGTGTGTGTGGTGTGTGTGTGTGTGTGATGACGTATGTGTGCATGTGTGCGTGTGCTTATATGTATGTGTGTGTTTGATTATATGTTTTGGGTGTGTGTGTGTGCGATCGCCTGTGTTTGTCTCCGTGTCCTAATGCGTGTTATTAACGCATTTTTGTTTCCGACAGTTTGCTTCTTGTCCTAATGGCCATTGTTGCCATGGCTTCCGGTGCGAAACCATCTAACAAAGAACTTCGGAGGATTCTAGCCGCGGCAATTTCCGAAGCAGAGGGTAAGCCAACATTTCAATCTACTTGTAAGTTTAAGTACGTATTTGTCATTTCTTTGCGGGCTGAAAATCAAGATGTCAACTTTCCCGACGGTTTCGAACCATGCTATAGAAGTTTTCAGAATTGTGTTGTTGTTGTTTTTTTTTGGGGGGGGGGGGGGTGGCGTGCAATGAGTAGTTGTTCGGTCACGACATGCCCAGTGTGGCATGTCGAAAGTTTCTCAATACACATCACCTCACCTATTCCTTGACCTCTATTTGGGTCGTCGGGGCACCATGAATATGTATGTATTGAATATGAATACACATAAACAAAGGTTAATAATGATGTGTACCATATCAATATACTTTAAAATTATTTCGGTCTAGACATATTTAGACAAATAACATTGAAATGAAGCGAAATGACTTCAAACATGCAGCGAAACAATTTGCCTTGCCGAGAAACGCTCTGTAGTGTACTGACAATGTAGCGAAACGACCTGTAACAAAATTTTTGTTACGTTGAAAAGATATACAATTAATACTAAAAGGAGTTCTAAACCCCAGAGGGGGGAGTTATTTTCCAATGGATTGTAATTTTAGGAAGTAGAAATGAATATTTTTTACAGTATACAATAAAGTACCCACTAGTCCCGTGCGCATCCAAAAGCATTCAGTATTCTACCAAATTCCCCAGGTGACCCTCAGCTTATGTGTTTTTTAAAATGCACCTGACAATGCCTGACAAAAGTTAGATTCCAAAAATGATGTCAAGGTGGTTAAGAAAAACTCGTCTTGCTACGTGTTCTTTTATATCTTATTAACAATTGGCCTTCTTATTGTGCTTAACCAACCCTCATTTACGACGAAAATATCCACGTTTAAAAATGTATGTTAACGCATATGGAATACACTGGTAGGGTCTGCAGGGGTTTAGTGAGTATCACATTGTTTTAAAAAACACACCTTGTGTAATTCACCACAGGCGGAATTCTGCACAAAGTCGGCTGATTATGTATTGATTGATACATAATCTAGTGGAAAATAACACCGCCTTCTGGAATTTAGGACTCCTTTAAGTGCTTGATAAGATGTAAAAGGCCACATAAGTGTGTTGCTTATTATGGTTCCATGTCTCTTAGAGTCCCAACGGCCAACCTGGGGAAACGTGCCAGTCAGCCTGCGGTTTCTCAAAGCGTTTCACCCGTCCAAACCCATGGCGGTCAAACTTAGCAAATCTGCTCTTGTCTTGGAGAGAATCGCCAAGAGATTGACATCCCGGTAAGACGCCGTGACTTCCGTTAGCAAAATATCGAGACCCTATCTTACTTTTTCGGCATTTTGTAATTACCACATAGATTGGATAATGATATTCTAATGCTCTCCACAGTCCCTACGGCTTCAGTCTTGCTAGGCTGTCTCGTGTGAAATCTCGACACGTGATCCGTATCTGTGACGACACATCAATTGGACCCAACCGCTGCCCGACACCGACGGTCCCAGAGTTCCGTAGGGCAGACGGCCGTTGCAACAACCGGGTCCACCCCCTGTGGGGAAGTGCGCAACAGCCTTTCGCTCGAATGCTTCAACCAGAATATGATGATGGTAAGTGACTTCTTGACACGATTATCTTAGTACAGCTTGATGAAAGCTATAAGAGTACCGAAAACTGGATTTAGCCGTTTTTTATTACCTTCGCCGGAAATGTATGCATTCGCGGTAAGGTTATGTTATCGGTTACGCCAGCTGTAAAGTGGGTCCGTATGTATGTCGAGATCATAAGTCGAGAGAACTTTGACGGATCTTGCTGATTTTTGGTAGGTAAGTGGCGGTTGTGGGAACGAAGGTCAAGTTCGAAAATGGTTAACCTGGCGTGGAACTCTAGTTTTATTTGATTTGATTTGCTTCCCTCTACTGCGTGTGTTATAAATCATCTCATGTGCGATCGTATTTAGTCAGTTAAAACTGTACATGCCATGCGGGATGATGCTTAAATATGGAACAATAAGTTGTGGAAATGATTTTCCTAGTATGTTGTGCCTGCGTTTGAAACAAGAGATACTTGTGAATATTCAACACCTAACGTCGAATTTTTGCACAAGCACTTATGTTAGTCTGAGGTGCTTTGATTTAAAAAAAAAGATCCCTAATTCAGAAGTACGCTACGATTTGCTCTTAGATAAAGAGGAAAGTTCAACTAGTTTCAAATGTGAAAGATCTCTGTATAACGAAGAGGATACTTGCCGAAGTGTCAGTGACTGTCTATCACCATCCCAGTGGCAACTGTCGTCAAATACTGACTGGTTCAACTCTCCACTGCAGCTAGATGTCGCTGCTGCAATGTGAGTAATACGGTCCCAGACGTGTGTGACTCGATTTTGTATATACGGAAATAGACTGTTCAGATCCATAGAGCCTCCATCCACGTTAAGGATCGCATTTTTTAAACTACAACGGTGATGATAGAACTTTGTTAAAGCCTCCCTCTCACTGAACCCGCGGCACGCTGGCGGTGTTGCTGTGGCCGATCGAATTGACAAAGAAGTCAACAAATTTCATCGACAAAAGAAATGTTTAAGCTTTGTGTTTTTTTCGTCTTTTCAGTCATACTAGTACGTTCTGAATGAACTCCTATTATAAAGTCCTGGTCAACACAAATCAAGTTTAGGACGCAGCGACGCCACCAGCGTGCCGCGGGTCCAGTGAGAGGAGCCGTAGGGCTTTACCTTGGTTTACCAACGTAATGAAACTATTGACGGTTGAAACTGTACTGTATCTGTAGGTGTAAGCGAACCCCGTACTAAGGGTCGAGGCGGCGCCGCCCTTCCGACCGCCAAACGTGTCAGCATCACTCTCCACGAGGACATGTCGAGGCCCCACGCCGACCTCAGCCACATGGTGATGCAATGGGGGCAGTTCCTTGACCACGACTTCACCCTGACACCAACATTTCAAGAAGACGGTAATTTTTGTTCAATAAGCTTGCCCCAAACAAAAGACATCAGTTTGAATCTTTACTTTACAGTAGAGCAGGTATCTCACTTGCGCCAAATTATGAAATGCATTCGCAAAGTGGCGCAATATGTCGCCAATATGTCGCTTCGATTTTAAAAATCAAGGTTAAAAACGGCACAATCACTGCATATCTTTTGCATTTTTTTTCACACATTGCTTCGTCCGTTGTTTTTAAGACTCGTACGTTTTCGAATTTGCAAAGTGTGTAATGCACTTTTCTTAAAATTTATACGAAGGGATAGGTGCAAGCATGGTTCATAATTGAAGACCCCTTCAATAAATCGTCGTTGGAACAATCTAATGAGTGATTATATTTCCTCAGGTTTCGACTGTACCTGTGACTCCACGGATGAGCGATGTTTCAACATCCCCATCCCAGACGGCGAGCCTGACTTCAGCGGAATGCGCTGTCTACCGTTCTCCCGCTCACGGCCCTGTCCCAACCGAGGGTGCCGCATGGGCCGCCGGCAGCAAATCAACCAGATCACCGCCTTCATAGATGCCTCCAACGTCTATGGCTCCTCGGACGAAGAAATGGAGGCCCTCAGAAGTAATACATTTTTAAGCTTTGTGTGCTTTGTTAATTTGATCGGCTGCAGTGACGCCGCCAGTGTGCCGCTGGTCCAATGAGAGGGGGGCCTAAGGATGTATTAAGGTAGTAGTATAAGGAAACGGATCCCCTGTAAAGCTGGGACCACCAAAGATAAAGGGCAAACAAATTGGAGTTCAGAACTGAAAATTCACATTTGGCTTACAGAAATACCTATATGCATTTTAATACATTTACAGTTTAGATTTTAGTCTCCTACAACAACTGTGCATAAGTGGGTCAGGGAAACTGTTGTTTAATGGCACCTTTACAGCTTTTTGCGTTTGACTCACTTCTCTCACGGATGGATATTACATGAATTACTATAATTCCTGCTAACGATTTATTTGTTTTCTTTTTCAGATATGCCAGGAACAAGTGAAGGTAGAGCATTCGATTGTAATACAACTTGATTTATAGCTCTATATTGCTGCAGTAACTTGATTTTTGCCAAAATCTTCTTTAAAACCTTGTCAACCTAGGTTAAAGAAAACTTGCAACTGAAAATTATTTGGTGTTGTCGATTTCTACAGACACATCCAGTTGTCTTAACTTAAATCTATCTGTGTGTCTTCCGTTTTCGTCAGTTTAAGTCACAAAGTACTACCGACATATGAGCAGTAATGTACCATCTTAGGCTGAAATTCTAGTTGGATGACGACTTTCTATGGTATTTTGGGACTGTTTTATTATCACATGGGTTTCCGTATGCCTATATGACCAAACTTGTTATTGCAATAGACCAACCCTAATGTAGACCATCCCAGTAGGGTTCGTATGATAACAAATTTGCAAATCAGCCACAAAAAGATAGACAGAGAGACAGACAAGCTGAAAGACACAGAGTCAAACACGCCAAAATAAATAAAAAAAGACATCCATTTTTCTTGGAGTTAAAAAGCCGTTGGAAACAGAAAAACACATGGCTGGGCACTCAGAATGTCTGCGAAGTTGGCTGCAAAAAATGTATAAAACGAGGAAAATTAACAAGGCAGGAGAGGAAAGGCAAAAGTTGGGTAGTTGGGGCAGAATCAGCTTTCCAGTCGACCTAGTATTGGACTTGACTTGACTTTATCACACGGATTATGTCTATTTGCAGCACGCGGTCTGCTGAAGTCCAAGTCGAACGGTGATAGGATGGAACTCTTGCCAGGGGCCATGGAGGAGGATTTCGAGTGCGAAGTGTTCATCGATGGCGAAGAGGCGTGCTCGCAAGCAGGGGACGTCCGCGTGAACGAGCAGCCAGGGTTAACCTCCATGCACACCCTCTTCTTGCGGGAACACAACCGGATCGCCAGGCGGCTCTCCCAACTCAACCCGAGCTGGGACGACGACCGGGTGTTCTACGAGACCAGGAAGATCGTCGGCGCGCTGATGCAGAAGATAACGTACGGCGAGTTTCTCCCCCATGTCATCGGACCCGACGCGATGAATAAGTTTGGTCTCACTCTCACTTCAAGCGGTTTCTTCACCGGGTACAAGGAGTCCGTAAACCCCTCCATCTTTAACGTGTTTGCCACTGCATTATTCCGGTTCGGCCACAGTCTCGTCCAAAATGAAATGAACCGCGGGAATCCAAACATCCATACAGATCTGGGGGATGCCGCCCTGGACCCGATTGATCTAGCCTCTGGCTTCTTCAACCCGATCTACATCAGGGACAACGGTCAAGGCGGCCCGGACTCCATCCTACGTGGACTGACCCGCCAGCCCCATCAGGACTTCGACCCCTTCATGGTCCCTGGCCTGACCCGGCACCTGTTTGCTAAACCCTCCACCGAATTCGCCCTGGACCTGGCGGCCCTGAACATCCAGCGGGGGAGAGACCACGGACTGCCCGGCTACAACGACTGGAGGAAGAAGAGCGGACTGCGCAGGGCAAGGAACTTCGGGCAGCTGGCATCGGAGATCACCAATTCAACCACCCGACAGACGCTGCAGTATCTGTACAAGTAAGACCTAATTACTTAATTCTGTCGTTACTTTTATATTCGGTCTAGGTGACTTCCAAAAGTTAAACCTTTCCTTCTTGCTGCGACGGGCGTTTAGTTATTTTTATTTGCGATTGTCAACATTATTTGCGATTTATTTATTGTACCAAGCAAGCAAGTAAGCAAGTTAGATTTATTAATGCCAGGTAGATCGTTTACTCTCTATTAGCTAGATAAGACTTCCATACACATTTTATTGCCAACTTCTCTATCGTTATGTCTGTGCGTGTTCCTGTTGTCTTTGCATGCATGGACCTAGGTCAAACCAGCCTCATAGTCCCGTAGTGATAATATCCAGTTGCACCATCTTTCGCCTTATATTATATCACTCTATAGCATCCACGTTATCATAAAAACAAACAAACAAATAAACACACACATACAAACACACATACACACAGACCTATTACACTATACCACCGTTAAACGGAGGTAAAATAGTTATAGGTCTATTGAATTGTCATTGTGATTGAAATGTATTTGTTTTTGATTATTTGCAGTCATGTAGACGACATTGACCTGTTCAGCGGAGCTCTTTCCGAGGAGCCGGTGGCCAACGCCGTGGTGGGCTGGACCCTCGCCAGCCTGATGGGGCTTCAGTTTCAGAAGCTGAGGAGGGGTGACCGCTTCTGGTTTGAGAACGAGGGCCAGTTTACCCTAGGTCAGTTGAAATCTTTTACAAGCACAGCAAAAAGGTTGCATTTTAACGGAAGTATATTTACGTATAATTTACGCTCTCTTGCGTTAAGTTCTGGTTTCCTTCAGTGAAGGCATGAGTGAAAAGGAAAATGCCAAAATTTCGTCCGTTCTCCCTACGCAACTAGTCTCTGTTGCAGACTCCTCCTGCCTGTTCTCTTTTTTTCAAGTTACAGTTTTATTATCATTTTTTAAAATGTGATAATGCAATGTAAAACTGTAACTACGTGGCTCATTCTCGTCACAGAAACGATTTTGTGCTATTTTGTCTCGACTTGACATAGAATTATCCGGGGAAACTACGCACATGGTTTAAACATAGATGATGCGCTCATTAGCGCTGCGCGTATTACCGCTCGCATGTGAAATCACTCACGCACGCGTGAGATTGTGCTCTTGCGAGAGCAGATTCAAAATGGCGCATGCGTTTGGAAAGGGGTCTATGGCACCAGTTGATAGTAAAACTAAAAATCTCTAGGACGAAGGGGGTGTCTTACAATACTTTCTGTGTGCTTTCTTCTCCAGATCAACTTGCCGAAATAAAGAAGACCAGTCTGGCCCGCATCCTGTGCGACAACACGGACGACGCTGTCCACATGTCGCCGGACGTCTTCTCGCAGCCAAGGGGGCACGGAGGGGGCAACCCGCTGGTGGACTGCTCTCTGCTGCCCCGGATGGACCTCTCCTTTTGGCAGGAGTAGTGCCATTGCCTTATGACATACCCGGTTCAGTCTGCATGCATTGAGTGAAACGTTTCGTTTGTAGTTCTACACCTTAGAACATCAAATCGCCCAATACCGTAAGACCCCAAAACAGAGAAAGGTGAATCTCAAAGCAGATGTAGGGATATATCAAGCCGACATTGGAGAATGTTTCAAATTTCCTTCCAGACATACACTACATGTTATAGTAACCATAATCAAATAAAGCGTAAAAGTTGCACGTGTCATTACATGAAATTATGATGCATGTATGATGTACGTATGTTTTACGTTTGACTAAAGATCAGGACAGGTATACATATTTGGAGATTACAAACAAAAGGCATTTCGGTTTTATACTGGAAGTCCCGTTTACACTTTCAGGGCCTCGCTTATCTTAAAAGTGAAAACAGAAGTTTCAACTAAAACGACTTTTGACACCACCTACCAACTACGACCTTGCTCACGCATGGTTGTCAGCCATGATCAAATGGAAGAAAAAAAACTGCTAGATGGATCCCAAACCAAACAAAAGTACGGGACTCTTTTTGATATGCTCAATATTCTACAATTATACGAACCGGTTATTTGTTGAGGAAAGACGACCATCAACCTTTCGTCGGTTTCGAACATTGACAGCGGTTGCCTTTAATTTGTCTAAAAGTAGCGTTCAGATTTGGCTCACGAATATATTGCTACCTGATATGCACTAAGTACTGCAAGTTTTTATGCTAACTGAGCAATTTTATTTCCTTAATCTGACTTCCTAAATTGAATTTTGCCATTTCCATGCAATTATCTGATGTCATTAGATTTTAAAGAGTAAATTCTTCTTTTTTTTTTAAGTTTCTTCTCGTTGTTGCTTTTTAAAATATGCAAGGAATTAATTCACGCATTTATAAATTCAAGTTTTAGCAGCCCAAACTATATCAAGGAATAAGGAATTAAAAAAAAATATTCTTATAGTAGTTTCGTGACGACGTATGCCTGGTCTGAACCATTGGTATACTTTTAAGACGTACAAAGGTTTGGTAGTTTTATGTAAAATCGAGGGTTGATATTATTTGCCTATATATATATTCATATTATTGTAATATCATATTATTGTAATATCATGGCCCTAAGGTAGGCTGATAGGCACTTCTGCTCCGGAATGGTGTATAAAGCGCTCTTGCAGCTGGCACGTTGATGAAGGTTAGACATCCTGGTAATAAGATACGCCAAAAATAGGTACTCAAGCAACTGGATAAATTTTTGAAACTTTTCACAATTCTATCCAGTTGCTTGAGTGATTATTTTTTGGCGTATCTTATAGCTGGTACATTCATTATGCAAAGATCCAATCTAGTCTAGTCAAATCAAAGTTTATCACGTAACAGTCATAACAGGCACAGTGTAAGGTAATACGTAGTAAACGACTACTGGCTGGTGACACTGATCTAGTTGAGTAGGGTCTCCAGAAAGTGTAAAATGGAACGAAATGGAACGAAATGAAGCGAAATGGAACGAAATGGAACAAAATGGAACGAACTAAAACATATGTAACATTATGAAATGAAATGCCAGTAGATTGCGAAATATAAGGAACGTTGTAATATTCACAGTAGACCGGAACAGGAAGCAAATACATAATATAACGTGTTTTATTTCTTGAATCTATTTGAAAATGAGATTCTATGTTACACAATATTGATACAAGCATGCTACATTGATCTTGCATAATTTAAACTTAGATTCTTAGTTATACAATATTGATAGAATACACAATGAAGTGTTGTATGTCTACATATGCTGATGTACTTAAGTAGTTATATTTTGCATAAAAGTATATGAGAGATGTATTGATCTAGAGAAGAAATTGTGCATGGACATGACATTAGTACATGAAACGGATCAGTCTGTACTTTTCTTGAGTAATGTTGCACCAGCCTTGCACTCCGTGATCTGTATTAGATTTATTCTTTGTTCCGTATAAGTAGGACATTGTAAAAATCATCAAAATTTTTAAATGCAGCAATCTAGAGCATTTCAACTTTTTTGTAAACTATGATAGAACGTACTGATTATTATTACACGAGCAACATGGTGACAAATCTTTAAACGACTATACGCATGTTTGCCTTTGTTGTGCTGCAATATGATCATATTTGACTACTTCGGTACATTTCTGTTCTAAAATGTTAGCTATAATACAATATTAAAGCTAACATATGCGGGGGTTACTGTTGAGTTTTTGTTGTTGTTGTAGGTTACGTTATCGACATGTACTGCGTTTTTAATCCTTAATTATCATTTGGAATCTTACCATAATTCTAACACAAAATTACACAAACGTAGAGTTAAAAAAAACGTTAACTTCAAACCATCAAGAAAGTTTTTTTACAGTATTTCCTGTAAATAACAGCTTTATTTGCAAATCTCAGGTCTCTCACATGTTGTATTCTGACATTCTGAACAACAATATAGATATGAATAGATAGATAGATCGAGAGAGAGATTGGGAGAGAGAGATGGGGAGAGGGAAAGAGAAGGGGTCGCTCATATCATGCTAGGTACAGCTGGAATTAAATATGTACACGTTATTTTCTTACGAGATATAAGAATGCCTGCAATGGTCTACGCAATGTTTATCAACCTTGTTTATACACACAGATAGAGCAGCGATATCATTCACAAATTTGACGAAGTTAGACATGAATGCTTCAAAGATGCGCAGTTGATGCAGGACATAGAATATTTCTATACATTTAACCCTCAAACCACCGTATGGGGTCAAAACTGACCCCAGGCGTACATCAACATGTGCCATTTTGACATTTCGAGTCGAAAACAAAATTCCTTCTATGAGTTTGTTTGTATATATGTCTTGTAAATTCTCACAAGTTTTTACTAAAATTGGCTCATTGTTGATTAAGTTATCGTAGAAAGTTTACGCATGGTCCAGTGGGGTCAAAACTGACCCCAGCAAAATCTGCACTCATATTCCCTATTGTTTGATACTTGTCATCTAGAAACATGTATGATAAGGGTTATTATGATCATATTGTCAAAATATAATTTTGTAGAAACGATAAAAAACATTTTTTTTAAATGTACGTAAAGATTAATGACGTTGCGACGTATTATGACGTCATTTATGTGATTTTATTGACGAAAACCAACAAATTGGGTATTTCCGTATAATTCAAAGGTACGCGATAAAACTTAAATGGCAATTTTGTATGATAAATCATGATGTATCCAAAGACGTTATTTGTAGATGACAATAGGAACGACGTCAAAATGACGTCATAGAAATTATATTCATATCAAGTTACACTAGTGAAATCCGCCATCTTGGTTCCGCCATCTTGAATTATTTCAAATGCATTTTTTCATCATATAACGTAATATCACAATGAAAATGGCCCAAAACGATTATACTAAGATTGTTTCTGTTTGAATTAACATGGTAATGATGAAATTTGGGGTTAAAATAGCCGGTTACAGCTAATCTAATTATATCGTCAGCCATTTTAGATTTTGACCGATGACGTAATCAAATATGCATAAATTATGAATATTAAATCATACAAGTGATAGTGAATTAAATTGGTTGGTATTGATGTAAGAAAATAAATGCAATTTAAAAAGACAGCCCTAGAATTACATTGGAAAATCCAAAATTAGCGACTTTTTCCAAATATTGCTCTAAAAAATCGGTTTCCATAGCAACATGAAAACATTGATTAGATAATTCATTAAAGTCAAATTGTTGCCAACGAAATTTTACCAAAGGTGACCAAGTTTGGTTGTTCTAGCGTAAGCCATTCAGATGCTATACGACATCAAGTGTTGGCGCAGGCCTCAAAAGAGCCCGCTTGTCTGAATAGCGTTAGTTGCAAAAGACGATGTTCCCTATTTTTGCATAAATTATGATAATGAGCATAAATTATTCACATCTAATCATGTCAAACTGTCCCTTATAGATTACTTAAACTTTACATATATACAAACCACCAAAATAGGCACCAATAAAGCTATATTTGTAGAAAACATTGTGGGGTCAGTTTTGACCCCATACGGTAAGATTCGTCGTAAAAAAGCTACGGTGGTTTGAGGGTTAAAAATACTTGTTAAAATCTCAAGTTATTACATTTAAATAGAGAAGTAATACTGTTGATTCAAAATATGCAGAAAAGCAGGATATTCCGCTGGATTATGCTGTTCTGACAAAACAACTGACGGCTCCATTGGTAATTACTTACAAAATACAGGTCACAGATTTAATCTAAAAACGTCGTTGAATTATAAGACAGTAGCAAGCTTGTGTGACATTTAAGAATAAACGTCGGTCAGGAATGACGTTTTGGAATACGTATCAGTAAATAGCCACAAATATACATGTTAACACGATTTAGAGATTGATACATTTTAAAAACGCTTTTCACCATATTACACGTTAAAAAGTTCACGAAAGAGACTGGTTGTTCAGTTTTGTGGCATGAAACGATCGTACGAATTCTTCAGACGTTCGGTCCTATAAGTAGGTAGAGTTGTACGGTTATAGTTTCTGAGAGTTCTGCCGAAATCAAAACAAGATTTGAATCATACGGATAACGAATTTTGGTCCCTCATAACGTTATTGACTCTGTTCACTCGGGTCTATAGATGATGAAGGTACAATACTTCACGAATCATAACGTTAATATTTTCTCCTCTTCCACTACCTTCTTCTCACCATTCTCCTCTTTCCCCCTACTTCTAGATCCTCTACCTCTTTACCTGACAGTTCCTTATCCCTAAGCTGATCAGGTTATTTTCCACTCCCTTCTACGGTTTCGTATTAAAGCCTTTGAGTCAGGAGATGCACCCAGGCTCTTCTGGTCGCAACTGTAGATATGTTTTAGTAAAAAGATTTTATTAAAGAAAATTCATGGTCTTTATATAATACATTTAATGTAAAATGAAATGACATAGACCACATAGAAATGCACGCCATGGGTCGACCTCTAGAAGAATATTTCTATGCGCCATTTTAATTCAATACATCCGATTTATTTAGTTCTTTGCGCACAGAATATGACTTTATACCACGCCAAAAGTTCAGTGCCCGTCTGGCGTCTCCTTCAGAGTAATAGCGACTTGTTCTACTTTTTACTAAAGCTAGGTGTCGCTGCTGCAGTGTGTAGAATGCGGTCCCAAACAAGAAAGAGTTTGTATACTTAATCCCCCTTTGACTGAATCGTGATTCCTAACACTGCAGCAGCGACACCTTGCTGTATTGAGGAGTAATACCGATCTTTATTATCCCGAGATGGCAGACGAGCGGTCGTCGAAACATCGACAAGGTTATATTATTAGCTTTTGATATTTAGTTAAGCACATGCACAAGGAACTATAATAGTAACCAGTGATTTACCATTTATGTACGCATTTCATATTTCGCTGTTATTTGGCACGATGTCTTTTCCTTAATTTTCTTCTTCTTGTAAACGAATTAAGCCGATTTACATGTACACATGAATACAAAACAAGGGATAGACAGAGACCATAGTGAATGGAATGTTTATAAAACTGAACCATTTTAAGTAAACTGCCAGAGGGTAGATGTTTTGCGATCGAGACTTGCGCACAGGAATGCCTCGTGTACGGGAACTGCTGTTTTGGACTTGACAGGATCATTGTCTGTAAACAGATAATAAGAACATATGTTTCCTCACAAACAGATGCCATCAGTGAAAACAATCGAGTCGGCGTTTGTTTTAGGCAGTGATAGTATTTGGTCCATTAGTTAAAATCCTCCCACACCATGAGATGTATAGGGTGGTGCCCATCTCCGTTTCATAGCCCTGGGCCACACTGTGGTGCAATCACTGTAGCAGGGGGCTAGTCCACTGGCATTGGAGTGTGTTTAACTTCCATACAGTTTCAGAAGTATGTACCATTTTTATAAAGTCTTTGGTATGACTCAATGCGACTCTTATCCAGAGGTGTCCTACCCGGGGCTTGAACCCGGGCCTTCTGGTCCAAGCAATTTGAACCAGATGTGGATAGCAACAGAAGCGCAGACCACTACACCACAGGGACACCCTCATTTGGTCCATGACCCTTTAGAAAATCATTCCTTGCACAACATCACTAGTTTGGGAGCATTAACAAGCAAGGGTACGTTTTTTGGCAAAATACAAAAAGTTATGTCAAATATAAAGAGAGCTTAGTGCACGATTCATGCACATTTAGAATAAACAATCGAGTATGGTTATGCCTAGCAATAAAAATGTTGTGGTTACTTTTACCACTTTTTAAAAATTTTGTTTCAGCCGAATTTATCTTACAAAAAAAGTTTCACAAGAAAGGCTATGGTCGTCAGTTTTTTAGAGCAGGTCGAGTAACCGGAAGCACAATTTGTTCATTGGCCCTACGCCAACATTTGTAGTTGCAAAATTCAACTGTCTACATAAGACGAAATTCCAAATGACAATAAATGAGATAATTACTCATTCCACAGCAAGCTGTGAATGGAGTAGGTCGGATGTGGTGGTAATTCCTCGGTCACAACCCGTGTTACTTTGATTTTATTAATGAATGAATGAAAGACCTTTATTGTGCATTCAAGCCCCGAGGGGCTAGGTACAGGTGGTCCACACATGGAACATACAAGGACAAATATACACAATATAAGCTGTAAACATATAGAGTAGACAAACGTGTTATATAACTAATATAGTCCAGTAGTTTCGACTTCTTCTCGATTCTTTGTACATGTGTAAATGTATGAACAGACAATATTTCTTATACAAGGATTATCCAGGCGTAATAGAAATATGAATTTGTCTGTTGCATTTAGATGTTCGAAATATGGGAATTTTTCTTTGATAAGGTTAAAAAGTACACTTCTTTCGCTATCGTATAATTTACAATCTAGGGCGAAATGTTGCTCATCTTCTACTTAATTACTCACCACAGATGAAGCAGTATCCCCATCTTGTCTCAGGGTCCATGGTGTAGCACCATGGGCAGGGGTCCGTGCCAGGAGTCCGGCAGAAGTTCTGTTTCAGTCCGGAGTGGGGGCGCCTGTAGGGAGTGTTATAAAGGATGCGATGTGGTTCCTGGCTGTCCCACATCTGACAGGCTGTACCAGATGCTGTCACTTTGACTGTTCCGTTGTAGCCAATAGTTTCAGGTGCTGTTCCAAGATATGGTGAAAAAGTCCATAATCTAACTCTATAGCCCCTATCTCAGATGACCAATTTTATTGTCTTAGTAATCTAAGTGTTGGCCTTGTTAACGATTTAATATATAGCTTAGTCTCGTGCAAACATATGCTCTTTAGAGTTGTGCTAGTTTTGTATGTATCTTAGTCTTGTATCTTATGCATGCCTTCATATCTATTTCAGCATGATTCAAGGAAATATAAAAATTTAAAACAAATACACACACTTCTGATGTTATCTAACATTGAACCATCAGAAACCATACTTCCATGGATCCATCTCTTTATTCTTATCTGATCTTCTCACCCTGGCAGGTGATTACATTAATCAGTGACTAATGCTTAATCCTGACGTCACAATGAACACGGCAGCCGGTTCGGAACCATTCACCACGGCTTGAAAAGAACTTTGTTTGATGAGCAAGCAGTGCTTAATTATGGTGCACTGCAATATCTATTTTGTTTGTTTGTAAAATTAACCTTCTTTCCGAGCCGCAGTGCAAAGTTCCATCCAAATCGGCAGCCATGTTCATTGTGACGTCATGACTGGGCAAGTGACTAATTAATGTAATTACCCGGTGGGAAGAATCAAAGGCTTGAGGTATGAAGTTTTGATGGTTCGATGTTCCATAACATCCGAAGTGTGAAGATTTTGTGAAAATTTCTGTTATCAAAGAATAGTATTATGTTTTATGTATTTTCAGGACATTCTTAATGTTGATGTCATTGGTGTCCTATGCCCTTTAAAGCTAGAGGAAACTTAGTAGGTAGCAATCCATCTAGTGGTAACTGCAACAGCC
Organism: Branchiostoma lanceolatum; assembly: GCA_035149815.1. Taxonomy (NCBI): domain Eukaryota; kingdom Metazoa; phylum Chordata; class Leptocardii; order Amphioxiformes; family Branchiostomatidae; genus Branchiostoma; species Branchiostoma lanceolatum. The sequence goes on from CM068873.1 coordinate 19,092,312, forward strand.
ATCGGTTAAGCAAAATGGACTGAATGTTATAGCCTATTGTATTTACTGATAGAGCACTATATATTGTCAATCTTTGTTTCGATACTCACAGCAGTCAAAGCAGTAGTCGTATCGTAAGCCTGAATCCACCGTGTAACACCACGGACACGGGTTGTTCTTGTCGCTCCTGCAGAGGTTTCCGTCCAGGCCGCCGTACTCTGCCTGGTGCCAGTGTGGAGTCCGGCTGTCCCAGCGCTGGCAGGGCGTTCCTGATATCGTGGTGTTGACTTGTGCACGTTGGTATGGAATTGAATCTATTTCATGGGGGGGAAATATACACATTTTTCTTACTGTAGCGACAACTAGCTGCAGTACGAATGCAGCGACAATTAGCTGCTGTACGAAGTAGAACAAACCGTTGCAGTTCTTGGGAATGTAGCAGAATGTGTATCGAAGTATCTACAGGTACATTCATCGTTGTTGGACCAGAAAAACGTGGTTGTTTACAGCTTAGTGAGGATGCTCCTGCAGCACTCGATGGCAACGGGTTCTAGTGCTAGCTATAGGACAATACAAGCTTTTAACACCTAAATCTTGATAACTTCTAGATGGTACTTGAATGCAATACTTTTTTTTCTTTTTTTCTTTTCTTAGCCTCTTATAAGTTCCTGAGTAGTTGGTACGTCTTGGAGGTATACGACGGAGGAGGAAATCATTTCGTACGACTAGTAAGTAAAGGAGACATGGAATCACTTTTATAAATACCCAGCTAAAATTTACAAGAATTTTTGCTCACCACCACCGGGACTGAAGACTCCTAGAATGAGAAGCCAAGTCGATGACAGTTTCATGCTTGCTCTTAAAGCTTGTGTGTGTTTCTAGTAGATTCAATATCAACTCTTTTTTTCGTGATTTTACTACAGCTCCAGACGGTCTGTCATCCAGGACAGAGAGTGGTCCTTACAAAAATGCAGCAAAATCAGGATTTGGAGAAAGCTAGGCCTAACCATACTCATGATCAATCTCTCCTTGACATCAATAAGCAACGAAACCAAAATTGAGTCTGCGTTTAGACAGTGAAGTCATGGTTCAAAGAGGTGTTTACGGATTTTAAAAAAAGTGCCGCTTTTAGACCATATGGCTTCCTAGGATTAACCTCAATCTCGGAGCCTGTCAAAATAAGTCAAGGGCTTTCACCCTCTACTCATACCCATGTTTACAAGACTTAGTACAAAACATTAGTTTTCTAACCATAGCTATCGATAAAAGAAGCTCTTTACACTACGGACGAAGACTCTATTGCTATCTTACGTAAAATCGAGGAGTGAAGATATCAAGCCATATATGCGTGTGTTTGTGTGTGTGTGGAGATTGTCTAATAAGTCTGGTGTTTTCCGTGCCCAAGGGAATCTAGGGTTTAAGTTTGACCTTCTCGGATCTGTACGTTTTTATCTTTGGAATCAAAGATCTCAATAGATCCGTTGACTACAAAATCTGAAGAATGTTTGTTCTTTACACTCGCTCAGATGTTTTTACCTGGCGAAATTTCGAGAACAATACTTAGATATGCAGAAAGCTTTTCTCTCCAAAAACCATACTCTATATGGAAAAGAGTCCGGTTTCCGACGTATCGGCCTTTATCTAAGAAAATACAAAGACTGTGGACGTCTGCACACAAGCGCATATATGTAAAAAAAGGCGTGATAGGTCATTTTAACTAATCGATTTCACGTGAGCTGATGATAGTCTTATTTATCGCATATGTTTTGCGGCATTTTATAAGTTAGTTTGAATTTCCATAGCAGCCCCGGATAAATTGTTTTGGATGCTGTACTGTACTGTAGCATGCTGAAATAATACAGAAGAGAACTACCGAAATAACAGACTGTAGTGAAATAGCATCATTACGTATCACGATAAAAAGCTAACCTGAATGAAATCCTTAAGAGATTGGCCATCATTTTGGTCGGCTACTTATCATGAGTACTTTCTATCGGCATTGCTCTACATAACACAATCACCTATAGGTAATTGAAGGTCACCCAGAGCCTTTCAAGGCCGTAAGGACAATAGGTTGTTATTCATTGTGTCTAGGGTTCGGGATTGGTAGGCGGAGCCCAATCTTCTCCTTCCATCGCTTCTTAACGCCTCAACCAAATGCAGGCATCAATCATATACAACCGGGTGGAGTGAGGAAAGTACCTTTTTTCCCCAGGGACATAGAACCCGTGTCCTTGGCCACTCGGGTATTCGACGCCACATAATTATTTTCGGTAGCGTTTGTGTGTATCTATCACGGTATGTATGATTGTTGATTAGCAGCATAACTCCGTGGAAGGATTGTATTGATATTTGGTATATAGGTAAGTCTTGAAGTGACCTGCGAATGATTGAATGTGCCCCCCTAGCGGATTGTTATGGTACTTCAGCTTCCTGTTTTGATGTCGTGTTCTGCACAGACCATGTTCGTGATATTTTAGTGGTAGATAGCTCTTTGAGCAGAAGATAAGTGTTGTAGGTTTGGGGCCCCTAAAAAAAATAGAATGATGAAAATATATATCTTTCTACATGAACTACTCATATATATAACAGGTACCTGATAGAGCTAACAATACAATAAATATAAATTGGTACAATAAACAATATCAGGATCACATGGTGGTTAGTAGTGTAAACCCAGTTTTCTTCACACAAAAACAACAACTTCCACCAGTTCTATAATTACCACAGACGCAGCTATGTCTAAACTACAAGCCTAAAATATACAAGAGCGCTACAAATAGAACAGTCATGCAAAACTAGGGACAACCTAAAGTTTCGAATAACATTTGCTTACATTGTCTTATACAAACCAAATCATCTGTTTTATGATTCTAAGAAAAAAAAAACTAAGAAATAAAATGTTCCTAGTAAAGTTATATACCACTATATGCCAAATCGTTATAACCACAGTTAAAGTTAACTAATTACTAATTTCTATATAAGACTAAACATAAAGTGATTGTCAATAAGCTATAAAATGTAAAGTACTTTTCTAAATATCATAAAAACTAGTACTAGTAATGTTTGCATGCAATCCTTCAAATTCACCACCAGGTGAGCATCTCTCCTGTATGCCCACACATACATGTCTGACAGAATTTACAGAAGTTCCAACAGAACAACTGGTGAAGCTAACATCCACACTTTGTATTAGGAATGTTTCTGATATTATGTAGGTAGCCGTTCAGCACTAGTAAATATGAGGGAATAAGAGGTAGTCCTTCATAGTCTGCGGAAGAGGCAAATGTTGGATCTCATCATGCCGATTCTTGCCAAGAACACCAAGGATCTTTGCTCGACACAATCTTTGGAGATTTGGGTAATGGTTTCTATGATACAACAGGTATTTGTGCATTTCTATAGATCCCTTGTCTTCAGGCATATCCCCCTTTTCATTCTTCACATTACAGTCTGCACCTGCCATAAGTAATGCTTCAACGATTCGGAAGTTATTCCAATAGACGGCCTTGTGAAGTGCTGTTTCACCATCTTCGTTTCTTGCATTTACCTGGACCCCTAGACCCAGTATATGGGTGACGGTGTCCAGACCACCACCTGGAATGGCTGAGTGAAGCACTGTGTTGCCTGAACAACCTCTTTCATCCAACGAAGCACCTAATGTTAAGGCAAGGTCGATAATGTTGCAATGTCCGTTCTGAGCAGCATCTGACAGAGGAGCCCATGTGTTATCCGTACCCTTTGCAGCCGTGTAGCCACTATGGTAACACAGTAACCTGACTGTTTCGTGGTGACCGTACTTTGCAGCTATGTGAAGTGGTGCGCGACACGACATGTCCACTGTATCGATTTTTAAACCACGATCTAAACAGAAATTAACAATGTCGTTATTGCCATGAAGCGCTGCTATGTGTAGTAGAGACTGATCAAGTACATTCACTTTATAAAATTCTGCCCCTCTGTCCAACAAGAGGAGAATGGTGTCAGTGTCCCCTTCATAGGCAGCGTAATGTAGCGGAGTGCAACTGAAGTTATCTTGAAAATCAATATCTGCCCCTCCATCTAACAAGAGTGCAACGGCATCGCAACGGCGTCTGTCTGCAGAATGCTGCTGGGCCGCCAACAGATTTCTGTCCATGAAGGGATAGCCAACCATTTTGTACAGCGAGTGCCAATTACCCACAACTCTAGAGCTACCTGCAGCGAAATGTAGGGCCGTCCGGTCATCAGTGTTCGTGTTTTTCACATCTGCACCTCGGTCCAGAAGAAGGGTAATTGTAGCACAGTGACAGGTCATTGCGGCATGGTGAAGCGCTGTTAGGCCATACCTGCCAGTTGCGTCGATGTAAGCCCCTCGGTCCAACAACAGTTCGATAGCGGCACAATGCCCTGCCGTAGCAGAATGGTGAAGCGCTGTTAGGCCATTGCTTCCAGTTGCATTGATGTCAGCCCCTCGGTCCAAAAGCAGCTCAATTGACGGACAGTGCCCTGACTTAGCAGCATGATGTAGTACTGTACATTTATGGTTATCTTTGGCATCAACATCCATCCCTTGTCCTAGCAGGGAATGGATCTTGTCACAGTCCCCATTTGATGCAGCGGAGAAAAGGTCTGCCACACTCATTGTTCCTCGGTAAAGGGACGCTCCACCTCAGCTCTTACGCCTTTATTCCTGACACAGATAAAAGAAGAAAAAAAAAATGTTGTAAAAGATAGCTTTCTCTTCTGCTCTGGGATAAAAAAATAACAGTTCAAAACAATGATACATCTACTGTCTATCTATGGTCTTCCTGATTTTTTACTTTTCATGATGTCAAAGGTCATTATCCGTTCCATACTTTAAGGATGGCATTCGAAACGTTGAACTGATCATCAGTGATGTCCAGTATCTAAACTGTGCAGTGGGCAGTCAAACACAATTTGGTAAACAAATTATCAGTAAAAATACGGTAGTAACGTTATCATAATAAGCTAGTTCGGAGTTGCTACTACGCATGTGCAGTGTCAAAGGTGAGGGCCCCCACGACGGAAACAGTGCTCGTCTCCACATTGTCTCAATTTGCATAACAACGCCCAGACAGGTCTTGTTTCCGTCGCAGGGGCCTTCACCTTTGACACTGCACATGCGTAGTAGCAACTCCGAACTAGCTTATACAGTATACGTAGGCTAAGAATTGTTGCGAATGCATGTGTACCATTGGGCTTCGATGAACATATGCTGAACATCGTGTCAATGTTGAATGTATTGCACATAGCATGATACTTAGATATCTCCTCCATAGAGGTCTATTCTATCTAACTTCAGACTTTCCGTAGAATATATCAAACAGTTCACAAATTGTCGCCCCCCTCCCCCATTCCCACCCAACTCAATCGAGCTAACACCGATTAAAAGACGTATGGGAGATTATCCATGCTTTACAGTAGTACATCAGTAGATAAAAGAAACGTTGAATACCTCTGACTTACGCCGGTGATCAAGAATGTGGATATAATAATTTTTTTCTCCTCCCAACTTGCACGTGGCTGGTCGATGCAGTGTCGGTCGGACCTATTCCGTAACACTTCGCCAGAGGGCGCTTCCGCACATGTGATGACCTTTGACCCTTTTCACTTTTTAAGATGGAGGACGTTGATTTTCTCACCAAATACCGGGCGGTTTCCAGCAAATTAAAGAGGTAAGATTACCGTGAGAATGATGTCTATGTGCTCTACTCCATATTCTTCAACTGTTGGATAAATGATAGTACCATACGATGTTATTTTTTCGTCTAAAAATCTATCCAAAGACTGTAAATAGTGATTTATGTGTCTCATATCTTGTTGTTTTTTCACAGGCGGTTTCTGCGGAAACCCAGCGTTGCTAAGGCTAACGAGCAGTTTGGTGAGTCCGACTAAGCAGGTTGTACTAATAGAAACCCTTAGTAATCTGCAAGCAGACGTAGGGTTGTCAATGAGACTGGCTGTAAGAGAAGGCAAGCAGCTCGAAAACCTTAGCTTACTAAGTAGTATTGCGATATTCCACCCCTACGTCTGCTTGGAGATTACATGTAACGTTACAAATGAAGGGCTCGAAATATAGTGACTGCATGTACACCTGTGTGGGTGCAAAATTGGAGCTGTGCACCTAAATTTTAACTGTGGGTGCACCAGTGCACCTAGATATTTTTGTAGCCTATAAGGTAGTGGTACTTTTGCACACTAGTGTACAGAATATTCTTGAAAATTATGTAACTTGTAAGTATCAGAAAAAGCAATTTAACCCTTTGTTGCGCTTTATTTGATGATGATGGGCAAGCCAAATCTTAGAATATCCAATAATGTTACATAATAATTACCCATGGCGTTTTTGCTTGATATTACAGTTACTATCCCAAAAAACCCCTTCGTTAGTCACCACAGCTAATTATAAATCATTTGATATCAAGCATAGTCAGCCTTCATGAATTTATCCAGTAAGTGGGAGTTGACACAAAACCATGCACCGACCCCCAAACACCCTCAGCCATTACAGACCTCATTTTGCTTTGGATTGATGGTTTCTAGTAGTTTAGACATGTAGCATACCTACCAATTTCATATAATTCAAATACGTTACAAATTGTTAGTTCCATTGGCCAGCGGATAAAAGACATTTACTTCCAAACGTTTCTGAAAGAAATACATAACGACAACAAAGGTGGGGCTTCGAAAAATAAGTTAAGATCATATAGATTATTCAAAACTACTTATAATGAAGAAAAATATCTAAGTAATTCAAATATGAGGGTCATGAATGCAGTCACAAGACTAAGAATCAGCTGCCACAAACTACATATTGAAACGGGAAGACATACCCGCACTTACTCCTCTAGAACAACGATTATGTAAACATTGTTCTTTGAATAGAGTAGAAGACGAATGTCATTTTGTGGTAGAATGTGTATTATATACCAAAGAAAGAAATGAACTGTATAAACTTGTAGAAAACCTATTTCCCTACTTCACACATTTAAGTACTGTTCAAAAATTCATATTTCTAATGCGACTAGACAAACCTCCCATTGAAAAACACGTCTGTTCTTTTATATCTACTATAACCGAAAAGCGAGGAGAAGTAGAATTTATTTAATGATAGTCATGTTCTTTTGTATCCGCTAACTGTACTTGTATTATCTTTTGTTGTGTCCTGTACTTAGCCAAGTGTGGCAGAAATGTGCAATAAAGGTCTTCATTCATTCATTCATTATAAGGAAGAACTATATGTACTAGTATCGTGTTGCTTCCTTAATTTTTTTATCTTATATTTTACAGGAAGTCTATCAAAAGATCTTCTAGAACATAACAATCCACACTATGCTGGCTTCTGTTGCCTGGCCATGGCAAGGTAAGTTACTGGTTATTACTGGTCTCTGTTACCTTCCTTCCAGGGCCCACATGCCAACAGGGTTGGGCTAAGGGACCTAACATCGCAGTAGGGAGAAAATGAAGTGTTCGTGGCGATTCTGAGTTTGCGTTTGAAACAATATTAATGGTACAGACACATAATGAAACGGCTTTTCACGGTGGTGTTAAGTTTGCGGTAAAGACTTCACCGTGACAGCCGCAAACATAAAACCACCATGAACATTTCTGCATTTACAGTTACTGTATTAGATCAGGCTGATAGATGTTTGCTTCAAGTTGTCAATGAAGGTAGTATGAATCAATGACAATGTTGGTATGACTGAGACAGTGAATATTTCATGGGCCTTATTTATATCTATATATATTTGAACTGTGCTCCTTTCTGAGAGCAAGGCAAAGTTAAGAATATCAAAAAATATAGCTGATATTATAAGATAGAATACTATATATGAAAGAGCAAATGTTTGGAATCTGGCATTATGTTTGCAGGTTTTGCAGTAGCCTCATCACTGTGAACTCAAAACCACAGCAAAAAGTTTGTCCTGTCTTCTTCTCGCCTATCCCCTTGTTTAAACATAAACAAAAGACACTGTGAACACTTTATTAATTTTTCTGCAGAAAAACCTTAACTTTCGATTTCAGAGGGATTCCTAGTTATCAAAGCCTCAATTTTTAAAAAAATAATAAACATACCGTCTAAAACAAGAAAGTACCAGGCGGATTTTGTGGCAATAAAATAAAAATAAACGTACCGGTACGTTTATTTGAGAGGTGAGAGTACTTAAATCCCTGCAAATATTTCCCTTAATGGCCTTATAATTCTAGAGTATCGTATCCCCCCCCCTTCTTAAACATTTGTATTATGATTGTATTGTTAATTTGTAGATGTATGTATAAACAGACTCATTTGTATGCACATATTCCTTACATATGTATTTATGTATGACTGTATAGATGTAGTAGACCTTACGAAAGTCGCTGTACTTACGTTGTGTCACTAAAGACTGTGTGTGATAATCTCGTTCCTTTAGATGTGAGCAGACGCTGTCAAACTCCCCGGGAGAGTCTGGTAGAGGCGGCGCGACTGTTCCTGTAGGCGGAGTGCACCAACCAGATGCTGAAGTGTCCCGGGTTCGAAGAACTCCTCATCGCTGCCTTGAACTGTTACAACTTTGCCATCAAGGTAGAAAGATCCCATAAACATCTGTTAAGTGAAAAATAATTCTGCCTGGTATCCTAAGACTGCCATGTGCACATTGAATTCCGTAACGATTTATTTGCAAGTTCTTGCACAAGGGCCAATTGCAAGATGTAACAGTGCATAGAAAAAGACAAAGTATGCAATTGTGCAAATTAACAACTACTACTGAATACAATCTAAGCTTTTTGGGTTTGGCTTCTTTTTTTGAAGTAGTGGAAGATGGAGTGTCCTACTTTTTAAAGAATGATGTTATCGACCTTCTCAGGCATATAAGCTAGCTTTATCCATATAACCTGATACCTTGAACTCCTTAGTGGCCTTACAGTCTTAGCGTACACAATGTAAGGAAAAATGAAATAAAAAACAAGTTTTATAACATTGACCAAGAACTTTATTTAACCTCCTTGCTCGAATGAAGGCTAATCCTGTCCTCATTCCTTCTGTGTTTAACCTTTTTGTATTGAAAAATCTTTGTGTTTAACCCCAGGTTCACATTGAACAGACACAGCCTGCCATGGCCGCCTGCCTATGTCTGGACTTGCATGTATTTTTTTTCTGAATCCTCAGTCCAAGATGACTATTTTTTGAAATAGCTGTTACAGAGGGTTTTTTTCAAAAAGAAAATGTTTCCAGACTATATAAGTGCTTTCCTTAAAATCTTATACAGGTATGTGTTTATAAACTGTTCTGTTTTATTCCTCTCAGGTGCATTTTGTGACATCCTTGCCAGATGTGAGGTCACCAGAGTTCTGTTACTGATGCTGTTACAGGTAAGCTGGTTTGGAACATTGAATGTTGGTTTCACTTTTGGAATAAACATGGAATTGCTTAAGTGGAATAGCATCAACAGATTTTTGGCATTCTTTGAAGAACAAAGGACCAACAGGAACTCTCAGTGTTTCCTATATATCACTGGTATTTACATATCAGTTGCATTTAGTACAAACCATCAGCTTCCTTTCCATATAATAGCCCAATGTGCCTCAAAGGCAAGGGAGGAACTAAGGTGCTAAGGTGCTTTCCATATAACTGCCATAGAAGAAGAAGGGTCGGCCATGTTTTAGATAATTGCAAGCAGGGAAATTGGAGAAATCTAACTTGGAAATGTCAGAGGAAAGCTAAACCATTACCTCAGCAAACTGACACAGAATCCACACGCCTCTCACATGTTGTCATGGTATAATCGCTTGCATGCCCCCTGTATAACTCATAACTCCATTATCCAAAATATGGCCTTACATGTATATACTATATGTACTTCAACATAGCTGGAAATGTGAAAGCATGCAAAATTCATTCACTTATTAGTATTTTTTAAGGAATTTAATTTTTTGGGATTTTACCTTCCAATTCCGCAGAATTTATATGTGCCTTATTTTGCAAGGAGGAAATCCAGCCTTGAGTTGAACAGGCCTCTACACTTTGCCTTGAAAATCTGTATGTAATACCTGATTAACATATTTTTTTGCCGTATGATATATTTGTTGAATCATTTTTATTGAGGGTTTGACAGAACAATCAGCAGGGATGTATAACATCCCTCTTCTATTGCAAAATAGTTGGTGTCGTAAATGCACCCATCACTGTCCCTAGAATGCACCGGCTTCTTCGCTGATTAGTTCATCTTTTTTTTTGCAAGGAGATAAACTATGCTGCCCTACTAGTATTTCTGTATGAATACGCCTGTACCTCCATACCTCCAAACTTTTCAGTAGCATTTCATTGGCTTTTTTTTTAGGAATAGAGAAAATGTTTCTATAAATCAGAATGGTGTCAGACATTTTTTTTATAGTTTTTTGATGCTGGTTGAGTGTTTATAGAGAAAGTTCAGGCCAGTTCTGACCCAACTTCATTCAAATATACTTGTACAATTATAGTACTAGTCAATGAAAATTAAACGTTTGTGCCCGGAGTTATGATAAGATAGAACAAGAAGAAGAGTACCTTCTTTAACCAATGTTTGACATTTTGTTACAGTAAACTGCTTGTGTGAAGACGTATTCTTGTTACTGCAGTCCACAGTGGTAAGAACATATTATATAGAAGCATCCTTTCCATACTATCATACTCTAACAGTAATTTTTCTTGACGTCACAATATGTATCTTTATAGATTACAATTTCATAGTTTCAATGTTCTGTTCTCTTTTATGGCTGTTTTGGTTGGAGTAAGCTGTGATAGTAGAACAAGTTGAATTCTGGTCATTCATGGACATCAACTTTGGGTGTGTTTATCAAAGTTTTTTATTGACTAATTTCTCCTAAACTAATTTGTCGGGGCAAAGGAGACTCGGTATTATAGGTGTGGATGCCATCCTTGACATGTCTTTATTCCTTTACATTTTATCCTTGGGTGAATCATGAAGGTTTTATAACAATCTGATTGGTATATTACCGTTCATCTAAGTTGGTATTTTACATAATGGGAATGTTCTCCAACTAAAAACTAACTGACTCACCAGAATTTTCTAATTTCACTGCACATGTGACGACAGCACTGAGTCAAAGTTTGTCGCCCCCCAACCCCATTTGATTCATAAACATCCTTATATTTGTTGGTTAATGAAATGTCTCAAATTCCATGTAGATCGCCTGTCAGTCCAGAGATTTCTCTGCTCTAAAGTCACTATAGAAGGACTTTTGGTTAGAGAGTGTTCTTTGTTCTGTGACATTTATATGAATAAATCACTTTCCAACCTCCAGCATGTTGGGCTCAAACAAGGGTAAGGCAGAAAAATATTTTCAAAGTTAAACTTATAACATTGGTATCTACATTGTATTACTGCCCGACCATTGTTTTTTTCCCAATGCACCAGAGTTTGATGTTTGTGACATATAAGTTTGACCAACGAGTTTTTGTAGAGCTTGGCCTTTTTGCTATTGTTTTATTTGAACAGTTTTCTATCATATAATCATCACAATTCAAACCTTTCTTGAGTAATGCACAAGTTTCCATTCATTTTCACCTAGAACAATCTTAGAGTAGAACTACTTGCCACCAAGTACTGTAGGGACATTCTCACTATATAGCTTTTAACTACAGCTACATAATAGATGTGCAAAGCTGTGATAGGTTGTTCCGTGCATGCCTGCAAAGCTGGTGTGTATACTGGCAGCATAGTATATAGATACAGACATACATTAGTTTCATATCTAAACATCATGATTCACATATGATGTACACAACAGTCACTAATTAATGTACATTTTTTGATGTCTTTCCTACAGGCCACACCTGACAGCTGAACAGAACCACCTGCTGCACCTGGTCATACAGGAGACGGAACACCCTTCAGGGGAGGGGATCTAGTATTGCAGAACCATCTACTACGGATAGAACACCTGTCAGGGGAGGGGATATAGTATTACAAAACCACCTGCTGCGGATAGAACACCTGTCAGGGGATGGGATCTAGTCTTACAGAACCACCTGCTGCAGTTGGTTATACAGGCAGAACTGTCGTCAGGGGAGGGCATCTATTCATTAAAGAACTACCTGCTGTACCTGGTTATAGAGATAGAACACCTGACAGAGGAGGGATGTAGTCATTTCAGAACCACCTGCTGCACCTGGTTATGCAGGAGAAGAAACACCCTCAAACATGTATCTCTGTCTGTAAACTTTTGCAAAACTGGAAAAAAGCCAAGACTTTCCAGCCAAATCTCTTCATGCGTACATGACTTCATGCAAGCACGGTAGTGAAGCACACATAGAATGGTTCAGATTAGTACTAATAATATGATAAAGTGCACAGTTGATTAGATACTCATGTGTACAGTTATTGCAATATATATGTGATGTACAATATATGTGGACAGATATATGTTATGGAATTCAATTTCTTGGTGTGCAATATGTTTAGCATGTACCCTTCTTGTGCAGACATTGTTCAAAACTTAAAAGGAGTTTACAAAATATAATAATTGTTGATCGTAATACATATCAAAATAATGACATCTTTCATTCTTTATCCCTCCGTAATTTAATGAACTTTTGTTAAGTCAATTTTGCTGTGATACGGGTGTTCTGGACTGAATCGTATATTTTACGGTATCCAACGGCTTTCTCCTTTCATCCCACGGGCTTCCATCAAATAATTCTGACGCACTTTGCGTTTGCTGAGTGGGACTTGGTCGAATTCGAAAACTGGATTAAGCCGTTAAAGTGTATGTTCTCTTTTTCACTCATTTATGTTTTTACGACATTTTTTCATCTTTTTGCATTTCGTTTGTTTTCGCATTGAATTGTCTGTTTTCACGGTTAGATGTCATATAGATAGATATTTCAGTGCATTTTTCATCATCCTAGGTCACTGTCCGACTGCGGCCAGGCCTGTTTCTTTGATGGTACGGAATACATCGTGTAGTATCCTCTATTTGCCATCCATAGGACAGATGGTTTTCTGTGTTCAAATAATTACAACTACATCAGTACAATAAGGCCCGTTTGACACATTTTTTTTTTAAATTGTGACACCAAGCACTTGTAAGTGTAAAGATGAATCATTAGAAGTGATGTCTATCACAGTGTCGGAGGCTGTAGTTTCTCTCTACATCGTTTTTCTTTGCACTCATCATAAAAACTGAATTCTGGGAGAGAAAAATCACGCTGAACCTTGCACATTATTGTTACAGGGAAAGATAAACGTCTGTTGATTATTAATCTATGGAGGAACTACAAAGCCAACAACTTGGTCTTGATCATAATATTTATTATCAATATCAGTAAAGACAAATGTACTGTTGGGATGACATAAATGCAAGTAAGCAGTAGAGAATGATTTTTTGGCCGACTATGCAGAAATCTATATTCAGAAGTGCTGTTTTTACAACTTTAGGGATCATTTTGAAGTCCTCAATTCTGTATTCATCTTGACTTCTAATGATACGCCGATTGTAGCCTCGGATGCCAATATTTCCTGCTCTTTCCATAGCGCCCACAAAATGGCCTGTCAACAGAGAAAGCGTCGTTCCATCTGCTTTTCGGAACAACCATCTTTCCTGGTCTTTTCTCTTTCTTAGAGTTGCAATAGCGTCCGACGTGTTTGTTGACGCGCTTGAAATGCTTAACCTCTTTTCTAAATTTTGCGCCCCCTTCCTTGATCTGTCTTTGGAGCAATTCTTTGAAATGAGTGTACAACCTGACATCGGCGTAGTTGCGATTATAAAACCTGTCTTTCATATCGCCTGTGATAGGCGGGTTTCGTTTGTAACGTTGCTTTCTCGAAGAACGTCCATACGTGTAGAGAATGTCGTGGAACGTCCAGCACATGCGTCGTTTGAGCAGAACTAAGGACTCCGACAGATATTCTAAAATCAGCACAGTTGTGAAGTCGTTTTCTATGCCTTGTACAAACTCTTGAACAACAGTGTGGTTGTCATAATCCTTCTCCTTAAGCCCCAAGTCACGAGCCATGCAGTTCCGAAAGCAATAATGTTCTTTGTTACCAATTCCTTTGGGTTGCCGGTATCGCGGATCCCAGTACTGAGGTCTGGTAAGGTACGTCACAACGGGAGGGGTCCCACGACGAGTTTGTTCCTTAAGTCCTGGAAATCTCATTTGGAGATGAAAGTATTTGAAAGCAGACTCAAGCCGTCGTAATGGTTCTCTAAGAATAGTGACATACCTACAAATGAAAGTTAGGAAAATTATCTATCATCATGTACATCTTACATAATTTTGATATAACTATGTTGTATGGAATTACAACGAATGATGGTCATATAAGAGAATCCATCCAGTCTTTGGTGACTGCTCTTTCGATGACCGACATTTTTTTAAGACCATTTCTAATTCAATACTTAATAAGTCGCAGTCACATTCGTATGTTTTTGATTTGAAATATTCAAGCAGAATGCAATAAATCAAACCACGGACGAGGATCTAAGAGGGTCTTCTCAATAACAAGATTGGACATATTATCGACTATCCCAAGAATGCCTTCAATTCTTGTTTCTTCGACGATCGCACGACGAATGGGATCAAGTCTCTTTCGAAACAATTTTTTGTTTTGTTTTGCATGTAGAAACAAGTTGAATATTTGTCACAACCCCTGTCAACTACGGCAACGCTGGTTGGTTAAAACTGGAAACTTGATACCCGTAAATCTTGTTTGCATTGATGTTTTTGAAAGGACTGAAGTCATACTGATGTGAATATATATGTATATCTTTGCCAAGAATATTCTTGTTTGCGCTGTTTTGCGTGTGTATTTTTTGGACAGCTTAACGAGAAGCTGTGGATGGATCTGTTAGGTGCATAGATGTCTGGAAAACCAAAGTCAAGTTCGAGAATTTTCCTCCTGGGGCCTTCCTTCCATACTGCAGTCGAACTTCTAGTAATGATATGTCTTCTTATGGAATTGCTATAGTCTTGATTACTTAAATAATTTTGAGTAGTGGACATGGCCCCTGGAATCGCAAAGAAGTTGAAGAGGTTTGGCCCCCTTAGTTACATCTACAATTGCAAATCTACCATGGAACTTTTAGATATACCCATCCAACATGGCAGACAGCATAGACTATTTACGGCCAACTTTGACTCCTTACCGTGTATCGGGAGCCATGAGTTGGTGGAAGCGGGTCCTGTTGTACATGGCGTGGTGAGCAAAGATGTTCCAGCGTTTTCCGCCAAGGGGATGCTTATAGTCACTGTCTCTGAGCGCAAAAAACATATGTATACGTGCACGATTAGATTTGACAGATAAGCTAGAACAATATTTCTATGGATAGATGTTGCAAAAATAAATTCCAATTCCAATTACTTAATTATCTTATTGCGTCAAAACTGATTTTTGTCTCACATGTGACTGTATTTTTACAGCATAGCATTCCGCTGATCATGAGGCCTGATTAGAACCATGATCCACGAAAACTATCCTTATATATCAAAGAAATGATTGCCTTAGAGACTGAACATAGGTTTATTTTCTCTTATCACTAGCTGATAAGAGGAATTTATTCAACCAGCAATGTGATGTTAACGTACTTAATCGTTCCGAAACTGCCTATGATGGGGCGGTCCCTTGTCGGTGGCAGAGCAACTATCAATTTGTGCTCGTACCCAAATCGATAGATGACGTTGGACACAGTAGTAGAGCCGCATTTGTGAACCTTCATAAATGCAACGTTTAGATGTGGCTTACAGATGACGTTACTGTGTAACAAAAAGAAAAGATGAATCAGATGCAGACTTGATTTCAAGGTTTTCACGTTGATCGCAATCGTGGCTATGGTCAGTTAGCTTCACACACGCATACACACACACACGCGCGAATGCGCAAAGATACACTCACACACACACACACATACACACACACACACAAACACACATATATATTTATACATACAAACGCACATACCTATACGCACACAAACAGACATTATCGCCCTCCCCTCCACACACATAAACACACTAGCATGCACACACAACTGAAAACTAAATACCAGTATTTTTCTGTCTAATGATTTCATTAACCAAGGCTCATGATTTTTTACTGATGAAACCGTTTCGTGAAAGTTAAGTGGATACCATTAGGACAATTAATACAGGGCGACTGTAATGGAGTCAGTAGAGTGGAGTCTCTCTATAATCTTATGATCCGTACCTTATTAACTTATTCCTGTTGGTAGGCTTAGAGATGTTACCACTGGACCCAAGATATATATGTTCATCTTCACTCTGCGAAGACCAATTCCCGACTTCTGTTGAAGTCGTCATGTTCTGTAGTTTAAGGGTGAATCATACGGTTCATGTCGAGTCAGGTGATAACCATCATACCATCACAACAAAGACACAGAATGGCTGTCTTTTGTCTGCATGGCATGGCATCCGTACACATGATTATGCAAGATAGGAAGACTTCCAGCAGAACCGAACATTAAGCTATCAAGATGTTTATTATGCTTCTATACATCAAGTCTAGTCTCGCAATGTCAATTGCTCAATGGGGCCCCTCCCTAGACAGTCTATGGCTGTTCGCCACTAACCCAGGAGACTGATTTGATAAATATGAACTGCCAATCAGAGCTCATGATTCTCCGAAGCCAGGAAACCAGTAATCTTGGTCTCTAACCTGGTTTTTAATCTGACGATAGTTGGTCTATTTTCGGCATACATTTGCATAAAACAATAGTTTTAGGATGTCCCAAATTCTCCTGACAGCTATTAGAGACTTAAACATTGGATCAACGGGTATTTGCATGGTTTAGTAAGGGTAATATAGTCAATTTTACAAATAAGATTAAGAGAACTAATCGTATCAACCGGTACAAATTAAAGTCACATTCGTTAAACATTTGAGCTACAAGAAGATAAAATCACGATACCTTTTCGTTACTTTTTCTTTTGATATTCTGAGTTGTCATCATGGTCGTGAGGGATACCTTATGCTTGGGTGGTGGCCTTGAAACGACCCAATCATTGCGCTGGAACAATATAAGCAATATCATGGTAGACTTGCTAGTGAAATAAGACCGAAGTGTGGAAAATGCAATATCTTACAATATACCACATTGAATAAGCAAAGGTTTAAACATTTATAAGCGCAATGTTCCACCTTGTACCTTACCCCCATTCCCAAAGTAAACAACGCAAAAACGAGAACGAGACGTCTTACAAATATTTTGAAATTTCCTTTAACTTGAAGATCATTCAAACAACCTATCCCGAAGTTTTTTTCTCTTTTTGTATCTATCCCATGTTATTTACATAAGTATATTTCAATCATTCTAAATAATCTTCTACATTTCTTAATTATGTCACAATCTTTGATATGGTGAGCTATATTTTATCATGTTTTATAAGAGCAATTTATAATACAGACACCAACAACTTTCTGAACAAACCTGGAACTTTACATGTATATGTAATAATGCTGCCCCCAAAGCGAAGACGGGAATGAAGGCTGCATTTCCTCTGCTGACCTGCATCCTAAAGAATTCCAACTAATGACACAACGGCAAGAAAAATTATATATATATATATATATATATATATATATATATATAGAGAGAGAGAGAGAGAGAGAGAGAGAGAGAGAGAGATACATAATATATATATATATATATATATATATATATATATATATATATATATATATATATATATATATATATATATATATGTAAAATATTTGATATTATTACAAAACTAGTGATATTATGTTGAATACCTACTTTTGCAGACACCTCCTTGAGGGGCGCCCACTCCAAATTCTTAGTCCAAACACAAACACTAAGCGGATGAATTCTTTCGCCAAAGCTGATGATTGCATCTTTGAGATTACTTGAAAAGCGTCCTTATTTAGTTCTATGCATTAAACGCATGAGTGATAATGACAAAGTCTAGACAAACGTGAGGTCACACACTATGTCTTCTGTACGAAATGTAGTATAACCAGTTTGTTAACTTACGTCACGAGCCTATAATAATAGCACTATTGAACAACGAACTTTCACATTTGACATGTGAGGCCACATTTGAGCCCGATAAACACCACAGCTTGCTCATGAAGACTTTGATGGTGGAGCTTTCTATTTTCGTGTATATAGAAATTATAATGTGACGTTATAGACCTATGCTATCACATATACGTTGAAGTTATCCCAACTCCACTCCAGCGTATTCAAAGGAATGTACGGTCTCATTGCACAATGTCATGGCTCTAACAACGACAACACGGTAACGGGTAACCTCTTGTAAAAGGCTCTAATTTTGTGCCTCCCTGGCAACATTCATCCAAATTGATATAAAAAAAATGCACTGACAGTGACTGTGATTGATAATCTGATCACGCCCATAACCTACCAAACTAATAGGTTGATGACCTCTGACATTGAAGTGGTAGATAAACAACAAGCCGTCGCAGTCATAACGTCGCACCTCTCCCAATAGAAAACCCCCATGATTGTTCGCAACAGTGATTAACACACAGAACATTTTATTTCTTTTATAGCTTAAATTAAAACCAGAAAGCAGTGCGTATACTGTATATTGTATACTTCAGGTGGGGGGGGGGCACGTTTGCGATATTATTGGATCTGAGTGATCTCTGATTTTCTCACTGAGGTTATAAGTAGAAGTTTTAACAACACAGCGAGTAATTCTAGGTCCTTGTGGCAGCTGTCATTACTGTTGAGATATTGTCTGAGTTTAGTAGACGATGTACATTGCACGGTTTAGCACACAGTATCCATTAGAAACTTCAGTACACACTATCCATTAGAAAGTTCCGTGCACACTACCCATGAGAAATTCAAAAAGAAGGCAAGGCTAAAACTGCTCTAGTTTTTGTGTGCTACAATGTCCCTTATTTCCTGCTAAGCATTATTGTTACAGCGTATATATATATATATTAAACAACTGCAACAAGAGAGATATAGTAAGTCATAACATACCTTCTATGAAACCAAATCTGGAGTTGACGCCAGTTTAAAAAATGATTCAAAACATATTCAAATACAAATGACACTAACCGTGTACGAAATGACAAGCGAGGAGGTTTACTCTATCGTTTATATCATTCAAGTCGCTTTGAGCCAGTGTGTCATTGTGTCCTTGGGTTTAATTACATAGGCGTGACGTCAAACCTCTCTAATCGTCGTGACGTCAAAAGCCTTTAAAATACAAGTAATGCCGTGACGTCAAACAACCAGCAAAAGTATCACATATGCTTCAATGCTTGGTCCAGTTTAAACATGTTAACATGAAAAAAACGACCTTGTTTATTGATAGAATACTAATGTAAGAGATATGCAGACATTAATGACGGTGATATGCTTTGCTTGGCTGTGTGGTAGCGAGCTTTGTTATTGTTTGGTGTGCGAACTAAACTCCATGCTATTTCTAAGCCTGGCACTGAATAGTGAGAAGCGTATAATCCGTGGACCCATTATGAAATGTCCTTGGTAGAACATAATCACAGGAAATGTGACCTTTGAGAATGCTAGAGCCACCCTCTCAATGGATCCGCGACGCGTTGGCGAGGTCGTTGCGTCCTAGATTGAATTTGAGTTAGCCTTGAATTTACAATGGGAATCCGTGCAAAACGTACAAGTATGATTAAAGAGATAACAAACCACACAAAGCGTAGAAAGATTCATTTTCTATTGATGAAATTCGTTTATCGCGGCGTCAAATCGCTAGGTCGCAGCGAGGTCGCCAACGTGTCGCGGGTCTAGTGAGAAGGGGGTGGGGGTGGGCTGAAGGTAACCACAACACAATTTCTCGACAAGCGCGGACATAGAACTGTAAGGTTTCGGGAATGGCCCCTGTATGCTATTTTCAATTAGTATGGTGGCAGGGGGTCTTAAATCTGCTTAAGGTGGCTGGCTTAAATACGGGACCTGCGTTTAACGTCTTTTTCCAAGACGTCCCCAGAGGAATTTAGGTTCTCACCTGAATGAGTTGAGGAAAGTATCTCCCGAGGGCACGACAAAGCGGCATGTCAAGGATTTTACAAAGAGCCTAGTTGCGGTGATCATTACCAATGCAATGTCACTTGCTTTGAAACTGTACTCAATGATTAAATAGTGCCTGATATAAACTATTGTAAGAAGAATTACGAACATACCTGACATATGTCGATCTGGGGAAGATTTCGTTTTGTTCTGAATTAGCTCCACCCGAAAAAAAATGACCATCGATTCAGCCACCCCCTTTGTTATTATATCTGAACATCAAATAGTTCAAAACCTGTTCGCCCATATATTGCGAGGTCATCAACATGCCCCAGTTACACGTACACAAACATGGGGGCCAGACCTTCTCTTCAAAGTGGTTGGGGGTGGTTCGGAAGCTAGGTCTGCTGTTGTTCGGCACGGTCTGGTGGTGTTCGGCTGCTCCAGCTGTAAGCGGGGCATTACACATATAGCCGAACACGTCTCCCGACCACTCAGTGAACCAAGGTAGGCAGGAAGCAGTCTGGCCAGTTTAAAATTAACCCTTGTCCTGACTGGTTTTTTTTTGACCGTGCATTCTCCTTGTGCTGGGAATTTTAAACCCTCTTGAAAGATAGATACAGTTTTCACTTTGCTCCGTTATAGTTACTTTTCTTCCAAGTAACCCTCTTAAACTATAAATCGATAAGAATTTGAGAGTCTCTGCTTTTAGAAACTGTCTTCCAATCTATACCTTGATTCAGTGATAATGATTTAAAAGGACTTGTGGAGACCGCCTTCTATCACATATTCATCACAACAAAAATGTTTTGTCAGTATTGCAGTCTGTTTTCACACTGCAACAAACAATTACGTTTCCATTCGTTTTAACCTGGACTGTCTTAGAGTGGAACTAGTCGCCACCAAGTAGTGGAGGAACATCCTCACTAGATAGCTTTTAACACTGCATACAGCTACATAAATTATGTAGATGTGCAAAGGTTGGGTGTGACAGGTTGTTCAGTGTAATATAACCAGCTGCTGCCGTTCCACATGCCTGCAAAGTTGGTTTGTATACTGTCTAATAGTATATACTGGTATACATATACAGACATGCATTAATTTCATATCTAAACAAGTTGGTCTCATATCTAAACATCATGTTTCATATATGATCTACTCAACTGACACTAATGAATGTACATTTGCTGATGTCTGTCCTACAGGCCGCACCTGACAGCTGAACAGAACCACCTGCTGCACCTGGTCATACAGGAGATGGAACACCCTTCAGGGGAGGGTATCTAGTATTTCAGGACCACCTGCTTTAGTTGGTTATACAGATAGAACGCCTGTCATAGCAAGGGGTGTAGTCATTACAGAAACACCCGCTGCACCTGGTTATGCAGAGAGAACACCTGTTAGGGGAGGGGTTGTAGTTATTACAGAACCACCTGTTGCACCTTATTATACAGATAATACACCTGTCAGGGGAGGGGGTGTAGTCATTACTTAACCACCTACACCTGTTTAGACAGATAGAACACATGGCAGGGTAGGGATGTAGTCATTATAAGCTACCGGCTGCACCTGGTTATACAGTAGAAGCACCCCCCCTCCCGCAGACATGTATCTTTCTTAAGAAAACTTTGCAAAACTGGAAAAAACCTAACACTTTCCAGCCAAATCTCTTCATGGTCCCGAATGACTGCATGAAAACACAGTAGTGTAGCACACATAGAATATTTCAGGTTAGTAATATGCGAAAGTGTACAGTTGATTAGATACACATGTGTGCAGTTACTGCAAGGTATATGTGATGTATAATGTATGTGAACAGATATATGTTATGTAATCTACTATCTTTGTGTACAATATGTTTAGCATGTACCCTTCTTGTGAAGACATTGTTCAATACTAGTAGAAATAAGTTTTAAAAAATCATTGTGGACCGTAATAAATATCAAATAATAACCTATCAATTTCTTTCTCCCTCCGTCATGCAATGAACGTTTTTATGTCACAACGGTACTGTGATACGGGTGTTCCGGACAGAATCGTATATCTTACTGTATCCAACGGCCTTTACCTTTTAGGCTTTTATCCCACGGGCTTCCATCGAATGTCATCCATATAATCAAATCGACATTGCCTTATAATAAAAGCTGACGTATGCAAGAGAAATAGTTCCGAAAAACAAGTGAAAAAGCCAGCTGTGTATTCACCCTAAACGCTGTTACAAATGCACGTTAAATCATGTACATCGTCGTTCTTAAAATAATTGATTATAGAAATCTGTTGATTATTGATCGATGGAGATGACTAAAAGGTGCATCTATTGACTAAAAGGCTAACAACTTGGTCTTGATTACGCTATTTATTATCAATATCACTAGAGGCAAATATACTGTTCTCGACACGACGAGTATATAGCGCTGTAATACAATTTAGCCATGATTACTCAGCAACTCGTGTTCTCAGAGCTGTTCTTGTTTTTCTTTGGGATACCATAATTGCAAGAAAGCAGTAGAGCAAATTCTATACTTTTTCGCCAAAGCGTACAGAAATCTATATTCAGAAGTGGTGTATACCGTTTTCTACAACTTTATGAATCATTTTGAAGTCATCAATTTTGTATTCATCTTGACTTCTAATGATACGCCGATTGTAGTCTCTGATGCCAATACTTCCTGCTCTTTCCATAACGCCCACAAAATGGCCTGTCTACAGAGAAAGCCCCATTCCATCTGCTTTTCGGAACGACCATCTTTCCTGGTGTTTTCTTTTTCTTAGAGTTGCAATAGCGTCCGACGTGTTTGTTGACGCGCTTGAAATGCTTAACCTCTTTTCTAAACTTTGCGCCCCCTTCCCTGATCTGTCTTTGGAGCGATTCTTTGAAACGAGTGTACAACATGACATCGGCGTAGTTGCGATTGTAAAACCTGTCTTTCATAGCACCGGTGATAGGCGGGTTTCGTTTGTAACGTTGCTTTCTCGAAGAACGTCCATACGTGTAGAGAATGTCGTGGAACGTCCAGCACATGCGTCGTTTGAGCAGAACTAAGGACTCCGACAGATATTCTAAGATCAGCACAGTTGTGAAGTCGTTTTCTATGCCTTGTACGAACTCTTGAACAGCAGTGTGGTTGTCATAATCCTTCTCTTTAAGCCCCAAGTCACGAGCCATACAGTTCCGAAAGCAATAGTGTTCTTTGTTACCAATGGGTTGACGGTATAGTGGATCCCAGTACTGTGGTCTAGTAAGGTATGTTACAACGGGAGAGGTTCCATGACGGGTTTGTTCCTTAAGTCCTGGAAATCTCCTTTGAAGATGAAAGTATTTAAAAGCAGATTGGAGCCGTCGTAATGGTTCTCTGAGAATAGTGACATACCTAAAAATGAAAGTTTGGAAAATTATATTTTATCATGTACATCTTACATAATAGTGACATAACCATATTGTATAGAATGACAACGGAGAGTCATCTAAGAGAATTTATCTTGTCTTTGATGACTGGTCTTTCGAAGACTGACATTTTTTTCAAGACCATTTCTAATTCAATACTTAGGTCGCAGTCACATTCGTATGTTTTTAGATTTGAAATATTCAAGCAGAATGCAATAAAACAAACCACGGACAAGAATCTAAGAGAGTCTTTTCAGTAACAAGATTGGTCTGGGTTCTTAAAGACACATTATCGACTATTTCAACAATGCCCTCATTTCGTGTTTGTGCGACGATCGCACGGCGAATGGGATCAAGTCTCTGTTCAAAATGAATGATGTGTTGGAAAAGACTTCAGTCATACTGATGTGAAAATATATACCTTTGACAAGAATATTGTGTTTTTGCAGTGTTTGTGGGTGTATTCATGGACAGCATAACTCGAGAAGCTGTGGATGGATATGTCAGGTGCATATAGATGTCTGGAAGTTCGAGAATTCCCCCCCCCCCCCCGGGGCCTTGCTTGCATACTGCAGTCGAACTTCTAGTATTGATTTGTCTTGTTCTGTAAATGCTATGGTCGTGATTATTTAAAACATTTTGAATAGTGGATATAGCCCCTTGAATCGAAAAGAAGTTGAAAAGGTTTTGTCCCCTTAGTTACATGTACAATTGCAAATTTACAATGCAACTTTTAGATATACCCATCTAACATGGCAGACGTACCGTACAGCATAGACTAGTTACGGCCAACTTTGACGCCTTACCGTGTATCAGGAGCCATGAGCTGGTGGAAGCGGGTCCTGTTGTACATGGCGTGGTGAGCAAAGATGTTCCAGCGTTTTCCGCCAGGGGGATGCTTATAGTCACTGTCTCTTAGCGCAAAAACATATGTATACGTGCAAGATAAGATTAGCTAGAACAATATTTCCTACCTTACACGTAATATGTCAGTTACTGATGCAACTGGATAGATGTTGCAAAACATAACCTCAATGCCAGCTGATTTAGATATTATCTTATTGCGTTAAAATTAATTTGTGTCTCACATTTGACTGCATGAATGAATGAATGAATGAATGAAAACTTGATCACCGTGTCTTTGCGCCATTTGCTGCATTTACAGCATAGCATTACGCTGAGTCCTTGTTAGAACTATGATCCACGAAAACTTAAAAGATAAGAAAGCGTTAAAGGCTAAGTATGATAGGTTTATTTTCTCATATCATATAGCTAATAAGATCAAGACTTGTTCAACCAGCGATGTGATTTTAACTTACTTAATCGTTCCTAAACTGCCTATGGTGGAGCGGTCCCTTGTCGGTGGCAGAGCAACTATCAATTTGTACTTGTAACCAAATCGATAAATGACGTTGGACAATGTAGTAGAGCCGCATTTGTGAACCTTCATGAAGGCAACGTTTAGATGTGGCTTACAGATGACGTTACTGTGTAACAGAAAGAAAAGATGAATCAGATGCAGATTGATCGCAATCATGGCTATGGTCAGTTAGTTTCACACACGCACACACACACACACACGCGAATGCGCAAAGACACACACACACAAAAACACACATATATATTTATACATTCAAACACACATACCTATACGCACACAAACAGACATTTTCGCCCTAGGCCTCCCCCTTCATGCACACAAACATAAACGCATGCACACACAATTGGAAAGTAAATACCAGTATTTTTCTGTCTAATGATTTCATTATCCAATTGAAGGCTCATGATTTTTACTGATAAAAGCTTTTCGTGACAGTTAAGTGAAAACCATTAGGGCAATTAATACAGGGCGACTGTAGTGGATTCAGTAGAGTGGAGAATCTCTAAAATCTCATGATCCGTACCTTGGTACTAACTTTTTCCTCCTGATAGATTTAGAGATGTTACTGCTGGACCCAAGATAAATATGTTCATCGTCACTTTGCGAAGACCGCTTCCCGACTTCTGTTGAATTCGTCATGTTCTGTATTTTAAGGGTAAATCATGCGATTTAGGTTGAATCGGGTAATCACCATTATAACAACACAAACCAGGCGCGCAATGGCTGTATTTTGTCTGCATGGTAAGGCATACGTACACATGATTATACAAGATAGGAAGACTTCCAGCAGAACCAAACATTAAGCTATCAAGATGTTTGTTACGCTCCTATACATCAGGTCTAGTCTCGCAATGTCAATTGCTCAATGGGGCCCCTCCCTAAACAGTCTGTGGCTGTTCGCCACTAACCCAGGAGACTGATTTGATAAATATGAACTGCCAATCAGAGCTCATGATTCTCCGAAGCCAGGAAACCAGTAATCTTTGTCTCTAACCTGGTTTTTAATCTGACGATAGTTGGTCTATTTTCGGCATACATTTGCATAAAACAATAGTTTTAGGATGTTCCAAATTCTCCTGACAGCTATTAGAGACTTAACCATTGGATCAACGGGTAGATGCGTGGTTTAGTGAGGCTAATATAGTCAATTTTACAAAAAAGATTAAGAGAACTAATCTTATCAACCGGTACAAATTAAAGTCACATTCGTTAAACATTTGAGCTACATCATCATCATCATATCGGGCAGCTTGCCCGGACTAGGGTTGCTCTTTCCTTCCAGGCAACACGAGATGATAAAATCACGATACCTTTTCGTTACTTTTTGCTGTGATATTCTGTGTTGTCATCATGGTCGTGAGGGATACCTTACGCTTGGGTGGTGGCCTTGAAACGACCCAATCATTGCGCTGGAACAATATGAGCAATATCATGGTAGACTTGCTAGTGAAATAAGACCGAAGTGTGGAAAATGGAATACCTTACAATATACAGCATTGAATAAACAAAGGTTTAAACATTTATAAGCGCAATGTTCCACCTTGTACCTTACCCCCATTCCCAAAGTAAACAACGCAAAAACGAGAACGAGACGTCTTACAAATATTTTGAAATTTCCTTTAACTTGAAAATCATTCAAACAACCTATCCCGAAGTTTTTTTTTTCTCTTTTTGTATCTATCCCATGTTATTTACGTAAGTATCTTTCAATCATTCTAAATAATCTTCTAGTTTCTTAATTATGTCACAATCTTTGATATGGTGAGCTAAATTTTATCATGTTTTATAAGAGCAATTTGTAATACGGACACCAACAATTTTCTGAACAAACCTGGAACTTTACATGTATATGTAATAATGCTGCCCCCAAAGCGAAGACGGGAATGAAGACTGCATTTCCTCTGCTGAGCTGCATCCTAAAGAATTGCAACTAATGACACAACGGCAAGAAAAATTATATATATATATATATACATATATATATATATATATATAGAGAGAGAGAGAGAGAGAGAGAGAGAGATACATATATATATATATATAAATATATTTGTAAAATATTTGATATTATTATAAAACTAGTGATATTATGTTGAATACCTACTTTTGCGGACACCTCCTTGACGGGCGCCCACTCCAAACTCTTAGTCCAAACACACACACTAAGCGGATGAATTCTTTCGTCAAAGCTGATGATCTTTTGCATCTTTGAGATTACTTGAAAAGCGTCCTTATTTAGTTCTTTGCATTAAACACATGAGTGATAATGACAAAGTCTAGACAAACGTGAGGTCACACACTATGTCTTCTGTACGAAATGTAGTATAACCAGTTTGTTAACTTACGTCACGAGCCTATAATAATAGCACTATTGAACAACGAACTTTCACATTTGACATGTGAGGCCACATTTGAGCCCGATAAACACCACAGCTTGTTCATGAAGACTTTGATGGGGGAGCTTTCTATTTTCGTGTATATAGAAATTATAATGTGACGTTATAGACCTATGCTATCACATATAGGTTGAAGTTATCCCAACTAACTCCACTCCAGCGTATTCAAAGGAAGTACGGTCTCATTGCACAATGTCATGGCTCTAACAATGACAACACGGTAACGGGTAATCTCTTGTAAAAGGCTCTAATTTTGTGCCTCCGTGGCAACGTTCATCCAAATTGATATAAAAAATGAAGTGACAGTGACTGTGATTGATAATCTGATCACGCCCATAACCTACCAAACTAATAGGTTGATGACCTCTGACATTGAAGTGGTAGATAAACGACAAGCTGTCGCAGTCATAACGTCGCACCTCTCCCAATGGAAAACCTCCATGATTGTTCACAATAGTGATTAACACACAGAACATTTTATTTCTTTTATGGTTCAAATCAAAACCAGAAAGCAGCGGTATACTGTATATGGTATACTTCAGGTTGGGGGGGGGGGGCATTATTGGAACTGAGTGATCTCTAATTTTCTCACTGAGGTTATAAGTAGAAGTTTTAACAACACAGCGAGTAATTCTGGGTCCTTGTGGCAGCTGCCATTACTATAGACATATTGTCTGAGTTTAGTACACAATGACCATTGGACAGTTCAGCACACAGTATCCATTAGAAAATTCAGTACACACCATCCAGTAGAAAGTTCCGTACATACTATGCATGAAAAAAATTGAAAATACGAGAAGGCTAAAACAGCTGCAACAAAAGAGATTAAGTCATAACATACCTTCTATGAAACCAGATCTGCAGTTGACGCCAGTTTAGAAAATGATTCAAAACATATTCAAATAGAAATTACATTAAACATGTACCAAACTACAAGCGAGAAGGTTTACTCTATAGTTTATATCGTTCAAGTCGCTGTGAGCCAGTGTGTCCCTGTGTCCTTGGGTTTAATTACATAGGCGTGACGTCAAACCTCTCTAATCGTCGTGACGTCAAAGGCCGTTTAAATAAAAGTAATGCCGTGACGTCAAACAACAAGTAAAAGTATCACATATGCTTCAATGCTTGGTCCAGTTTAAACATATTAACATGAAAAATCAACCTTGTTTATTGATAGAATACTAATGTAGGAGATATTCAGAAATTAAGGACGTTGATATGCTTTGCTTGGCTGTGTGGTAGCGAGCTTTGTTATTGTTTGGTGTGTCAACTAAACTCCATTCTAAGCCTGGCACTGAATAGTGAGAGGCGTACAATCCGTGGACCCATTATATGAAATGTCCTTGGTAGAACATAATTACAAGAAAATGTGACCTTTGAAACTGCTAACTAAAGCCACCCTCTTAATGGATCCGCGACGCGTTGGCGAGCTCGCTGCGTCCTAGATTGAATTTGAGTTAGCCTAGTCTTTACAATGGGAATACCGTGCAAAACGTACAAGTATTATTTAAAAGATAACAAACCACACAAAGCGTGAAAAGATTCATTTTGTATCGATGAAATTAATTCAGCGCGGTGTCAAATCGCTAGGTCGCAGCGAGGTCACCGACGTGTCGCGGGTCTAGTTTGAAGGGGGGGGGGGGTGTGGAGGGTGTGCTGAAGGTAACCACAACACAATTGCGCGACAAGCGCGGACATAGAACTGTAAGGTTTCGGGAATGACCCCTGTATGCTATTTTCAATTAGTATGGTGGCAGGGGGTCTTAAATCTGCTTAAGGTGTTTGGCTCAAATACTGGACCTGTGTTTAACGTCTTTTACCAAGGACGTCCCCTGAGGTGCTGCTCACCTGAATGAGTTGAGGAAAGTATCTCCCGAGGGCACAGCAAAGTGACATGTCAATCATTTTACAAAGAGCCTAGTTGCAGTCATAATTACCAAGGCAATGTCACTTGCTTTGAAACTGTACTCAACTAATGATTAAATAGTGCTTTTTATAAACTATTGTAAGAAGAATTACGAACATACCTGAAATATGTCGATCTGGGGAAAATTTCGTCTTGATCTGAATTGATCTCCACCCGAAAAAATTGACCTTCGATACAGCCATCTCCTTTGTTATCATATCTGAACATCAAATAGTTCAAACCTGTTCGCCCACATTGTGACGTCATCAACCTGCCTCTGTTACACGTAGGAAACATGGCCGTCCGACCTTCTCCTCAAAGTGGTTGGGAGTGGTTAGGAAGCTAGGTCTGCTATTGTTCGCCACGGTTGGCTGGTGTTCGGCTGCTCTAGCTGTAAGCTTGGCTTTATACATATAGCCGAACAAGTGTCCCGACTACCAACCAACCAAGGTAGGTAGGAAGCAGTCTGACCAGTTTTAGATTAACTTTTGTCCTGTTGGCTGTTTTTCTAACCATGCATTCTCCCTGTGCTGGGAATTTTAGACCCTCTTGAAAGATAGATACTGTTTTTTCTCTGCTCCGTTATAGTTGCTTCTCATGCAAGTAACCCTCTAATTCTATACATCGATAGGAAGTTAAGAGTCTCTACTTTTAGCAAATGTCTTGCAATCTATACCTTGATTCAGTTAAAAAGGACCTGTGGTGGCAGCTTTCTGTCATGTCACATAAGGCTACGCCAAGTAATTTTTATGGATGACGTCCTTTGGAGACCCTAAATCTAATGCGAGAGCGCGAAAAACAAACAAGAAGGGCCGAAAAAAACAAGATGCCTAGATTTGAAATATGATAGACACGTTAGGACACAAATTGAATGAGAGAACACAGTGTAACAACTAACAATTCTTTTATTCATCATGAAAACAGCAATAATTTGAATTAATCAGTTGAAGTTGAACAGCAGTTGTTGTCCTGTCCTGTTTCTTTCCATATCCCATTGATTTTGCAGGCCTGCAGAAACATAGTATATCAAAAAGGCAAAATTAGTTGCTGATTAACTCTTTGCATGCATTACTACATTTTTGGCGACGCCTCAGGGGCGAGCCAAATTTTTACTATATTGTGTGCAGATTGCAAGAATTCTAGGAATTGAACAGGAATGTGAAAGTCCATGGGACGATAACTCAAGAATGCCTGGATGTATTGTCTTCATATTTTGTAGGTGGGTAGGTCTGTGGGAGACCTTGTAATAATTGGATTTTGGGCCCCCTAGCGACTTTTTATGGTACTGCAGGGGAACTTTCACTTTTCAAATCTCGTCTTCTGAGCATGCTATAGTCATGATTTTTAAGTGGTGGATAGCTCTTTGTTAGGAAAATATGTCCTGTAGATTTGGACCCCCTAGCGGTTTTTTTGGAACTGCAGGAGCTGATTTTGACTCAAACTTTGAAAGAGAATAACGCAAGAAGGGGATGACGGATCATCATAATTTTTGGTGTGTAAATAGCTTAAGTGATGATTTTCATAATCATATGCCAATTATGCAAATCAATATCTGATTTGCATAATTAATGAGGACAGTTAATAAATCAGATGCATTGTAATGTAGGACTCTCAAACACATGACATATGTAACTGAGAAAGAGATAAATATCGATAGATATCAATTATGCAAATTGATACTTAAATTGCATAATTAATGACAAAATACTATAAATCCATAGTGGTAAATGATGGGGATTTCATTTTTGCACCATTTGGAAGTTAAGTAAATGTGGCCACTATTAGACACAAATTTTGCACAGAGGGCCTCATTTACATAATTTATGAGGAAATGGTACGATATCTTTTTTTGTGAAAACAAGATTTTCATACATTGGACAACTTGTGTTAGTTTGGTAGAGAAGGTGATTGACTGGTATGATTTATGCGAGGTCCTTATTTGCATGTGGGCTAAAAACGAAAACGTTAACAGAGACCACCGTCGCCATGGCAACATCTTTTTATGTTGCCAATCTTGTTACTTATGCAACTAGTCCACAAGAGCCCAGATGTTAATAAAATAAAAGGATATGGACAATTGTTATTTTGGATATTAAAAAAAAAAACTGGCAAAGCAACCCATGTAGCTTTAACACTATTGTCCAAGGAGTGACTGTACATGTATTGGTGTAGGTACACATGGACTCACCTGACACTGCTCTTAGTTGTCATCTAATTCTGTCTCCTCCCTTCCCTCTTCATCTCCTCACGAATAAATGATCATTATCCACGCAGAATACATGAATGCATTCATCTTAAACTCCCGTGACGAGTTTTACGTTAATCTTACAATTTGAGGTACTGTTGTAACTCCCATGACTATTTTTTTTTACAAAAGCCTGTGGTGACTAGAGTTAAGTGCGTCTGAACTGTAACATGTGATTAAGAGAAGACATCACACAGCCCAAAAGAGACATTGATGTGCTAAAGATTTAATGAACACATGTGTTTCCACTACTCTAACCGCAAAGCAAACTGGATGATGATAATGAAGATAATAGTCGTGATGAATCATTTACTGATTAAACATTCGATCGCCTTTTAAAAGTTATAATTCAGCTCTATGCCAATGGCATGTTGAATAACTTTATGGAATGAAATTGATAAACATTAGTATTACTGTGAACATTTCAGGGCTGTTGATATTAATTACACGCCAAAATAGTTGTTGGAGCTTGAGTAACTATTTTGGCGTATGTTACTACCTGGATGTTTAACCTTTATCAACGCACATGAGTTGTACTTTCTTTAGCTTATCTTATCATGTAAGCTATGACAATAAATGTTAACTTTAGGGAATTCAAAGAAAAATCAAAAGAGAGGACAAAGCTGAGATGCAAAAGAGTTCCATGGGCGGGTGTGGCGTGTCATATCAAAGCGGTCGCGGATAGCCTCACATCTGGCTGAAGTCAGACGGCACTTTGTCTGAAACATCAATCAATAAAGTAAAACTGAGAATCTACTGGTGGCATAATGAATTCTTTCCAAGCAGAACAACAGCAATTGCGTCTTACGAGTTTGTCATATAATGTTCATTACCTTATCAATGTTTACACACAGCCATATACACGAGCCAGCAGTATTATGATTTTCTCTGGCTTGCTTATGTGTGATCTTAAAATATAAAGTAAAAGCATGATATATCAAAATCGATTTATCTCGGGAAATACACATACACACACACAAACAAACAAACACACACACACACACACATATATGTATATATGTATGTATATTTTATATACACTCTATAGATATAGATATATATACATTATTATCATTATCATTTTTGGGCAGGTAGTATTATCAAAAGAATGGCCTACCATCGCACTTAGTGACGAGATCTGACCAGATGACGTCCTGTTGGGAGTAACAGTACACCCCGATACGGCCGCCACGCAGGGAGAGGTCCACCACGTTACCGGAGTCCACAACAAGCTGACTGCCGGAGTACAGCTTCAGCCTGGATGGTTTTATACAACATAGATATCTTTAGGGCTTGAACAAGCGTTTAGGTCAAACACATTGCTTCATGAGGGACATGATAGTTTCAAGGTGCTGAGCATCGACGATCCCACCGATCATTCATTTCTCGAAGCCAATTGACTAAAGTGGCGGTCTAACTCTCCCTGTGGTTATGCATATCATCTGACGATATACCTAGTATTGTTGAAATATAATGTACCTGATGGGCCCGATGTTAGGAAGATGCTTAAGCTCCCAGCGGTAAGCAGTCTGGTCTCTCCAGCCGAGCTTGCTGGGGTCTTCCCACAGCAACGTGGTCTGTGCACGAATAACAGATAGTAGTATGCTACCATCAGGCATGTGTATCTAATTCTGAATTTGGATGTGAAAAAAACAACACGCAACAATGTTCCATAGCTTGAATAAGGAATTTGTATCCTTATCCTATGCAAGCTAACAATTCGAGCTTTACCTGCCCCTGCACCCCGGCTGCCTTCCACAGAGCCGCTGTCAGCTCCTGACCAGGTCCAGTCGTTGAGTGTACCAGCTGCAATAACACGAGAGATTTATATTGGGATAATTTGAAGCTTAAATCCAACACACCATGAATTTTCGGTTGGCCCTCCAACCTTCATCAGATATTTGATAAGTCGGAGACGTGATTACGTCAGCAGTGAATCGAAAGCAGCGGGCAGACTCTAATAATAATAATGTACTGTACTAACACAGATGAGCTTTCATGCGAACACGAGAGATTGTTTAATAACTGATTTAGTAGTATATGTGTGTAATTTGTCAAATTTTGATCAGCATCTCTGCTTGTTTCAACAGATAGTGGTTCAAAACTGTACTTTTTGCGAGAAAATACGTCAATTTTGGTTAGCAATATGGGAGGGGGGCGGCACAGTTGTCCTGGGGGTTGGCGGCAAATCACTAGCGATATAATCGCGGGGGTGGGGGTGGTAGGTGCTGGCGAGGTTCTGGGACGCTGACGCCTGTTAAAAGCTTGTCTGCTCCTTGTCAGTAAGGGCACCTTTAACCAACCCTGGATTCAATAGAACTCAACCACCGTATATGTAATTCAAATCACACTACGTAGTTTTGTCCAACTCTACTATTCAGACCCCCCCCCCCCCGCAGAGGCTAGTATGACTCAGAAATCGCAGCTAATATCGGAACATTACCACTGAGAACATACCTTCAGCTGAACACCAGCTTCTCCACCATTACTGTCCCCTGCCTGTTTCCACGAAACCAAGTAGAAGCGAGAGTTGCTCTGGTAGCTGAAGACGAAGCCCACAAAGTCGTCATCCACAGGAGTGTTCACAAAGACGGTTCCGCGATAGTCAACACTTTCAAAGTTGGCCAGGCCTTCAAGCTTGAGAGGAAAATATTTACTCAGTAAACTTAGCAGACAATAAGCAGAATCTGATGATTGCATGTGATGGTGCTCAGCGAAGTGATGCGCACCATGCCTTTCTTTCTCTGCTGACTTAGCATTGACTACAAAAGATTCAATACGAAAACTGAACAACCTTCTGGTAAGTAATTGCAATATGTAGACAATCGAAACCTAAATTCTGAAGTATACATGTTGTTAGCGAACGTCCTAATAGCAGATAAACTGCCGTATACAAAAATGTAAATTATCTAAATATTATCCGCAAAAATCATACACACATGTATATATTCATCACAGCGATGCTTAGAACATAACTTACCAACAATAATTCCAGGATCACTATTCAGCGTCTGGGTAATCTCGGCACCCTGTGAAGAAAAATTGCGTACATATGATTTTAAAAAAAATGTGTATAATCCGGTGCTGTCGTTTAGCCGACCGTCTTTATTCCTAAGGGCAATACTGACGTAACATCAGTGGAAGAATTCGGCAGGAATTCTGTGTTAAACAGAGATTTACCAAACCAAATATACACAATTTATTATTGGTTACAGATTTATACGAAGATAATGATGCATGGTAGACGATAAAAAATAAACGTAGGCAAATGTTTCACCTCGTTACTGAACTTCCAAAGTGGCGGGTCGTTGGAGTTGACACCCCCTAGGTTGACGGCCAGGAAATTCCTGAAGTCCGTGCTACTGATTATGTTATTTGCAGGGCAAACGTCAAGAGCATCCAACACGCCGTCTTCATCAAAGTCAGGGGTACAGAAATCGCCTATACCATTACCTTGAAAATACAACAAACAATGGTGATGGGAATTATATATAGTACAGTGTATGTAGAACCAATTCTAAATCTATGTGTATTTGTCTGAACATAAAACCTTACTACCTGAGAATATAGATAATCACATGTTCGACTTGGAAAGGTGATTGCAATGCAAAGACACAGAGACATGGGTGCATGGAGGTGTCCCTACCGTCGAAGTCGGCCTGATCAATATTCGACAGGAGGCGGCAATTATCAAAATCATCAATGACAGTGTCGTTGTCATCGTCATCGTCACACTCGTCCCCTGGAGAACAATATCAATTTATGAAAACATTCTCCTTTACTACAAATATGGCAATGGTTAGGAATGGATCATTTCTAATGACTGGTGCTTAGGCAGGTACGCATAATGCTTTGATTAGTGGTAGGTTACTGTGAATGACATATGAACATCGATAGAAATCACTAAAGAAATGCAGCATATTTAGTGACGTAGAGCATAATTATATCATACTTAGATGCGATTTTTAAGCTATTTTTATTATAATAATTCCGATGGTTTTATTAGCAGCTGGGTTGTATGCTCAAGTTACTAAATGCGATATACCTTGTCCATCATTATTCGTGTCAAGTTGTTCACTGTTTGGTACCATGATGCAGTTGTCCAGGCTGTCCGGATAACCATCAGCATCGCTAAGAAAGCAATATCAAGTATTTCAACTTGTATCCTCAAACAGTTCCATAATATCCATTACAAACTTAATGAAAAATATGTATCTCAAACAAAGGACACAAGACACGATGAACTTATATAATAAGCTACACAGGTTATACAAATAATGTCGGGGATAGATCAATTGACGAATCACGCAAGAAGAAAAGTAGCTTACCTGTCGATGGCGGTTGCACAAGCATCCCCTATCTTGTTTTGGTCTGCATCAATCTAAAGTAGCAACGTAGATACTGTATGTGTTGAACAGTACTCAAGCTTTTACCGTGTATTTTGGAGAAAAAAATCCTGTATGTACTTAGATGTACCTGATCAGTGTTAGGAGTACTCGGACAATTGTCGCAGGCATCTCCAACGCCGTCTGCATCAGAATCAGTCTGGTTGACATTCGACTGAAAGGGGCAGTTGTCATGGTCGTCGTTCACTCCTATAGTTCAAACAGTTTTACATGTCAGTAACTCATTAATCCTTAATGTGATTTATCCGGTCAGTTATTGCTGACCAATACGTGGTACTTAAGAATAAGGGGTCTGTCAATTAATGATAGAGAAATGAGACCTATATAGTTTTCATACTTTCGCCATCGCTGTCCTGATCACAAGCATCACCCAAGCCGTCACCGTCAGTGTCCTGTTGGTCAGTGTTTAAGTCCGCCGGACAGTTGTCACAGTCATCACCGACTCCATCTCAGTCAACGTCAGTCTGGGCGACGTTATCAGCCAGTGGGCAATTGTCCTATTTATATCAGAGATAACAAAACTACATTTAAACATGTATAATAATTGCAACAACAGATATCACGGCATGTATGATACATCATCAGAGTCAAACTAACAACAAGTTGCCTTTTTTTAAAATCCATTTTGTTGAAAAGTAATGCTAATGGTTAATATTGAACACATATGTATAACAATGGCCGTTACCAGACTGTTCAAAACGCCATCATTGTCTGCGTCTTCATCACAGGCATCCCCTAACCCATCTCCGTCTCTGTCCTCCTGACCGCTGTTTGGTGTAACTGGGCAGTTATCCTAGAATATTGAAAGAGAAAATGCAGCACAAACAAGGAACATCTCACTTTTTATTTGCAAGATTCTTAAACATAACAGACGCGTTTCAAACAAAGTTGCAACATGTAAAGCATGGAATGATGACGCAATTCATTTGTTGCATTTTGAATTAAATATCAAGTGATTGCAAAGAAAAAAGAACAAAAAGGTTTTTTAAACAAATGGACTTTAGACTTAAGCAAGTGCTGTCGTTACAAGGCAGTGTAGAATCAGGATAACCGTCTTGATCACTGTCAAGGCCACAGGTCAGTCCGTCATTGGATCCAGCATAACCGATTTCGCACTGAAATGGGATGAGCACAATTATATATATAATAATAATAATAATATTGGTTTTTATTCACATTCAAAACAGTGACAGGGTGGCAGGGTCCCATGTAGGGACCCTGAATTGGTCTGTCAACTTTACACATTTAAAACATGTTTAAAACTACAATATTGCACACTGTTGACAGCACATACATTATTACAATTAAAAAATTTCTTCCACTAACTTCACGAATTAAAAGTAACACACATTCGTAGTGTATCGAACTAAGCTCGTGGCAGCCGGTCAGATATTACAGTTAGTTAAGGCTTGTTGTCCTTGTTCAGCAGTCTTACGATGTATGGTATACTACTGTTTCTAAATCTTTCAGTTCTAGTTCTGAC
This sequence comes from Branchiostoma lanceolatum, assembly GCA_035149815.1. NCBI lineage: Eukaryota > Metazoa > Chordata > Leptocardii > Amphioxiformes > Branchiostomatidae > Branchiostoma > Branchiostoma lanceolatum. The sequence continues at coordinate 19,129,479 of CM068873.1, forward strand.
TGTGTCGAGTTCGTTACAATGTCTTGTGTGGCGGTTACTAATCTGTCCTCTGGATTGAGGGAGCAGACCTCTCAAGGACGTGTTGTTAGCAGTTTTCTCCCAAAGCGGAGGCACAGTTGTTCCCTCCTCGTATCCATCGTTGCAGTCCAAGGTGTGTACAGGCGTCGGCGTAGTTAGAGTACCTGCCCCCCCAAGATGATCTAACATGCCCCCCTTTGGATGGATTCCAGCTGCGATGACTGCTTGTTTGTTAGTCCACGACTCCAAATTGGGGCCGCGTATTCGAGCACTGGCCTAACGTACGTATATATCTAGGCGTCTTGAATTTATTTCTCATTAAGATTCAAATAAACTTGCAGACTGTTGTTAATAATTATAAAGACTCACAAAAGTCTTACCTTACATGTCAGTTGTCTCTTCTTGTAAGTACAGGTGGAACACGGACCGTCCTTCCCATCACACACTGTGCAAAGGTTATAAAACAGTGTCTATAGCTTCATGTTATATAATATATTTGGCAACATTTCATAGTGTCATTAATTCACTGTCACATAGTTATGATGTACCGTTACCATAAAATAACAAATCTAATTATTTTGGCAATTGCATTACAGTAATATAAAAACCGGAGAATCTAGACTTACTCGCGAGGCAGTCCGACAGTTCCATAGATCGGGGGAAAACCGTCCAAGTGTTGTTAGGACAGGATTTACAGACGACCTGAGCAGGCTGGTCTTGGTATTGTCCTACAGGACAGTCCTCACAGGTGTCGGTGGTGGTTGCATGGAAGGTGCCGGCAGGGCAGTCAGCTGTACAAAGTTATGTTGTTCAAGATTTTCTGCACGTATAACATTGAGTTTTCTTGAAGATTGCCCCAAACAATTAAAGTAAAAGCTTAGTATCTTAGTTTATGTTCAAACATTATGAACGTTTACTATCAAGAAAATATTCTATGTAAATAATTACTGCAATCAGATTACTCACTGCAGTATGCTTGAAAGTTGTCCTGGTATGATAACTGCCCATCCGTGCAGTTGACTTGTATCTCTGCAAAGCCCATTTCGAATGACGCAGCGCTCAGGAGCTGTCCTCCAATTACCAGGTTGAACTGATTGGCAGCCACCTTCTATTCGATCTCAAAATAAACATCGTCCAACGCGAAAACAAGGTCAAGCTGCTGATTTTCGGTGACGGTTTCCTCAGAAGAAGTGGCAACTACTTCAAACTTGATGGTGAAGCCACTGGTACTTTTTGTAACCTGTGTGTTGACAACGGACCTCATGCTCCAAGGAACACTTCTGGCAGAGCTTCCGCACTCGATGTCAACCGTCCCTAGTTGTGTGGAGATGCCACCACCAGGCTGAGACGACTGTAGTTCACTGAGGAGCTGCCTAAAGTTGTTGGTGATCTCGTCGACGCTGTTCTGGCAGTCTCCGTTGTAATAGTAAAAGATCTCTCCCTGTATGTGCGATGATCCAGGACGGTGGCGGCCTGTTTATTGTAAGGCAATTTGTAAGATACATGGTTAGGGCTATTGCATTGCAAGGCCTATACCAAATGTTATTGCGGTATTTGGTCTGTATAAAGTTGTTTGCTATGTCTTCACCAGCACATTAACGTATTTGGGGAAAATGTAAAACAACTATTTATTTACGAGTGCAATCTGGCCAGGGCTGAGGACCGGGCGGCAGGGGCTGAGGGACAAGAGATCCTGTTGTCAATGCACTACAGTCGCCGTCTGCATTACACATGTAGGCATCTTCCGGACGACTCGCAAATTCCCTGTCACCTTCACAGAATACGCTGCAAGTCATGGTGCCTGCCGGTGTGTCAGAGGCTATACACACCTTCGCGCCATACTGGGGAGCGTCGTAGTCTTCACTGCAAGGGGCTGGGAGTGGTAATACATTGAAGGCGTCAACAATTTATATCATGTTTTATATGGCATTTTAAGTGACTGACTTTCCATAAATAGGTGCAATTTAACCCTATCCAGACGGGGGGGGGGGGGGGGCTAAAAGTGCCCGCGCCAACTTTGACATCGTATAACTGCCGAACGACATATGCTAGGACTGCCAAACTTGGTGACATTTCCTAAAACTGTGTTGGCAACAATATTATGATATTTGTGTAAGTTTATCATTTTTCGTGTTGCCATGGCAACGGGTTTCTGAAAGGCATTTTATGCAAAAATCACTGATTTTTTTTAAACAATGATATTTATTAGGTTTTCTTGCTCAACCACACTAGTTTTCCTACATGTATAGCATCATATGTCATAAGATGTAACTTTCATGATTTAATATTCATAATTTATGCTAATTTGAGGACGAAATTGGTCAAAATCAAAGATGGTGGACCATTACACTATTTTAGGTATCAACAGGCTTTTTCGCCTTCAAAATCGTCACTACGTGGCATTTTCTTTACCAGAAACATTTAGATTAACGTTTCTAGTCTATTCTTAGTGTTTTTTGGGGTCATAAGTGGGAAAAAAAAGTATTTTTTTGAAAATTTCAAAATTGCTGAACCGAGATGGCGGCGCCCTAGGGGTCGCTAACAACACCTGACGTCATGTAAACTCGTCATTTTGGCGTCAACGTAGTTACGATTTATGTAATATGTCTTAGTATACCTCAAAATCAGCAATAGATACTATTTAGTTTAATACCTCTAGATATTACGGGAATTCCCTATTTAACCAATAAAATCACATCAATGACGTCATAATTATGTCATATTACGTCATAACGTCACCAAAATTGTAGGAATTATAAAACTTTACATGAACATCACTCCCTACAAATTTGGTAAGGTTACATCCTACCGTTCAAAAGTTAAAAGGGGGGGCCGAATGAGACCCCCCCCCCCCAGTCCCAGATATCCCAAAAAAGCCCAGTCTGGATATGGTTAACAGTCCATTGTATCTCATGAGTCGCAAAACTTTGAAATGTCTTGATATATGACGCGTATTTGCACCAGTGGCAAACATTTTAATATTCATTCATAGACTTTAAATAGTGCCGCACCTTACTACTCCATCTTTCTGGTGATTTTGCATATTGTGCCGAAGAAAGACTGAAAGCAAATGCATGCATCTACCAAAACTTACGTGTCTGACATCTTTCTCCCATGTAACCTGTCGGACACATGCAGGAAAAGATGGAGTCACCATCCACACAGGTGCCACCATTGTCACAAGCGTCCGCAAAGCAACCTTCTGCGATCTCACCTAAAATGGCCAGGAATTACAATTCGTCTTGCAAATTCTTTGGAAATCGGCCTTTTTTATGTTACTGAAATACACATCAGTAATTCATAAAATTACAATATCAATATTAGCAATTCATAGATTAGCTTTCAATTTAAAATAGCCATTATATTTACTGACATGGAAGTGTATATCAGTCAAGTCGAATTAGGCCTAACGGGCGGTAGCTTAAGAATGATACAAGTTGGGTAGATATCAATAACCTTATATCCCCATGACCTACCAACATGGTTAGCTATGCAACATTACGAATATTACCTTTGCACTGGTGAAGATCATCCTGAATCTCATAGCCAGGTTCACAGTAGCAGCGGTAGCTACCGGGGCAGTTCTGACAGGCACCGTGGTAGGGATCGCAGGAGCCCTGACCATTATTCGCATCACATTCATCAAAGTCTACAATGAGAAATAATGTATTCAGAACAACTGTTATTACATGTATTTGTTGGGTGACTGGTTCTACTAATCTCGTGCTATGAAATTTCACCATTAAGGCCAATGATGAAAAGAAACCAACAAAGCTAATGCATAATTGTTCTTACCGATGCAAGAAACGTCGTCTGTATCAAGTTGGTATCCTATCTGGCAGGAACAGCGGTAGCTCCCGTATATATCTGTACATATTTGGTCACATGGTCCTCGTCCTCCGTTATCTAGACACTCATCAGTGTCTGTAGAAAATAATGCAAATCAAAGTGGCTCTCTATTCAATTAGCGACATCATCGAAGAGGGGCTGGGGGTGCTGGTTGTGTTACATCAGAACTGGGCAAGAGAGCTTGATTTCTACAGGGTGTGGTAATTTTCTATCATCTTGATCAATTTTTATCCAAGCATAAAAATAAACAATATTGTCTAATTGAATAAACATTAATAAACATGGGTCCCCCGAAAGTGCGAAATGGAACGAAATGGAACGAAATGGAACGAAATGGAACGAAATGGAACGAAATGGAACGAACTAAAACATATGTAACATTATGAAATGAAATACCAGTAGATAGCGAAATATAAGGAACGTTGTAACATTCACAGTAGACGAGAACAGGAAACAAATACATAATATAACGTGTTTTATTTCTTTAATCTGTTTGATAATAGTAAATACAACGTTTTACCGCGTTTGTGTGGCTAGATTCTTCCCTGAAAATGGGGGCGCCGCGTGCAAATAGCTCGGCCGCTCTTCCTTGATTTTACCAAAGATCTGCAAATGAACTGCAAAAAATAGCAGGGAAAACAAGCAAGCAAATATCGAAGTAAGGACTAGATTATACAGAAGTTGGTGGTAACATTGCATCTCATAATTCACCAAGAGGGCATGAGGCAAGCGTAATTTCATTATTTATACAGCGTGTTTGCGTGTTGCAAATGGAGCCCCGCATGCAAATGAACCGCCACTGTTGCCAGCGCACCGTAACTGTGCACGTGGGCGTGCTACCGACAGGTTGAATCAAACTCCGACTTCTCAGTTTTATTTACAGACGGTTTTAGTCCATAACTAGTACGTAGCATATGCATATATGCGCAACAACGATTCTATATACACCCAATTGTTCGGCTGGTCGGCTGTCGGAGAATGGACCCCTCCGTTAATGATATGCAAATGCAGCTCTGCGCTGCGTCACCAATGTGACACTTTCTGCTTCCTTGTTCACGGCAAAACAAAGGGAGGGTGTGAACGAGCAGGAAATGTATTTCACGGTTCACACAACACGCAAACACGCTGTATGAATAATGAAATTACGCTTGCCTCATGCCCTCTTGGTGAATTATGAGATGCAATGTTACCACCAACTTCTGTATAATCTAGTCCTAACTTCGATACTCAGTTCCGTTAGCTTGTTTTCCCTGCTATTTCCAGCAGTTCATTTGCAGATAGTTGGTAAAATCAAGGAAGAACGGCCGAGCTCTTTGCACGCGGCGCCCCCATTTTCAGGGAAGAATCTAGCCACAAAACGCGGCAAAAACGTTGTATTTAGTATTATCAAATAGATTAAAGAAATAAAACACGTTATAATATGTATTTTACTTCCTGTTCCGGTCTACTTTGAATGTTACAACGTTCCTTATATTTCGCTATCTACTGGTATTTCATTTCATAATGTTACATATGTTTTAGTTCGTTCCATTTCGTTCCATTTCGTTCCATTTCGTTCCATTTCGTTCCATTTCGTTCCATTTCGTTCCATTTCGTTCCATTTCGCACTTTCGGGGGACCGATAAAGATTAATATTTTACCAATGCAAGACACATTGTCTGCATCTAGCCGGTACCCTGCCTGGCAAGAGCAGCGGAAGTCCCCTTCCAAGTCCGTACAGACGTGGTCGCATGGTCCTCGTCCTTCGTTCGCTAGGCACGTATCCGCATCTGTTTGAAATTCAGTAAATAAGAATGCATTCAAATAAATCTTGCTAGAGAATATGTGTGCGCGATTTGAAATATTACGATTGATACATTTCATCCCATCTTTGAATATCATGATGCTTCTAAAAGAATCTACCAAACGTTCATTTTAAAGTTCCGTTTTTAGGGGTTCCCTACACGTTCACCTGATGAGCCTATTGTAGGGGTTACGTTGATAAAGGTTAGACAGACAGGCAATAAGATACGCCAAATAGTTTAATCAAGCAACTGGACAAAATTTTGAAACAGTCAGACGTTTCAGCCGACAGCATCCGCTATCTTTCGTCAGTAGCTAAGGAAAGATCTGGCAGAACCAGGTTTTATACCAAAACTCCAAATAGATATATTTATGAAGTAAAGACAAGTTCAGATGGTTCGGTAGGCATCCTTAACCGCGAACGCCGTTTGTCCGACCAGGGAGTTAGTGAAGTAATATATGAGAGAATGTAGAGTCCATCCCTCAACAGGAAAGGACTTCAACGCGTCGATATTTCAGGCACTTGCAATTGAGATAACGGGGTTACCCACCACTCTAATCCAGACGAACAACATTAGCTCCTAAAACAATATGAGCTAATTGAGTCATTATCATACGACCTTGTCTTGAATACTATTCTATTGAACCATCCGAAATTTACTGTTTACTCTCCTTTGTAACTCAACTTCTAATACGTCTTAGCACCTACCGATACATGAGACACCGTCTGCATCTAGCTGATAACCTGCCTGGCAGGAACAGCGGTAACTGCCGTGCATATTTGTACAAATGTGGTCACATGGACCTCTTCCTCCGTTTGTCAGGCACTCATCTCCATCTTTAAACAAAAGAAAGCAAGCTGCAAATAAGAATAATTTCCAAATAGTGCTGATGACTCTTAATAATGACTTTAAGAAGTAGAAGGGTGATTTCTTTTGTAAATACCGCCCAAGCCTTTGTAATTATGTACATTTCGTACCACTAACACGGTTGTCTTCTTAGTGTTCCGTATTCATCCATTAGATCATCTGAATATTTTCCTGTCTGTTTATCTTGACCATGACAGCCCGATTGTTGCATTAAAATAAGTAATTTCACTTTCTCCTTTCTGTATTTTCAGTTTGATAGTAACTTTTGTAAGCTATGTAAGAAGTTGAGATGTCCAATATGATTAATAAGCTATGTTAGATTGTAAAACAAGAAGTTCCTACCAACGCATGAAACTCTGTCAGCAGCCAGTTGGTACCCCACCTGGCAGGAGCAGCGGAAACTGCCGGCAAGGTTGGTACAGGTTTGCTCACATGGGCCTCGTCCTCCGTTAGCCGTGCACTCATTTACGTCTGTCGATTCAAGTCGAAGAAGAACATTATACAAACTGCTTTTTTTTTTAATTCGTTGATTTGTTGTTCAAAAAGGGAGAAATCAACTACATCCCAAACTTCATTCTGCATCATATACAGTTACAGTAAAGTTCCCTTAGCAACACAATTGATATCAGTACATCTTAGACATTAGAGGTGTAGTGGTCTGCGCCTTTGCTACTCTGCCACATCTGTTTCAAATTACTTGGACCAGAAGGGCTGGGGTTCAAGCCCCAGGTAGGGCACCCCTGGACAAGAGGCGCATTGATTCATACCAAAGACTTTATAAAAATGGTACATACTTATGAAACAGTACGGAAGTTAAACACACTCCACTGCCAGTGGACTAGCCCCCTGCTAGCTGCAGTGATTGCACCACAGTGTGGCCCCAGGGCTATGAAACGGAAATGGGCACCACCCTATACATCAATTATGGTGTGGGAGGATTTTAACTAGCTAACATCTTAGACATTGTATGTATACGCGTTCAACGTGAATCTTAATCCATCTTCCCCTGAATAATGTTTAAAAACATTAACATGTCACACTCTTTAGTAAGATGTAGCAAGAACTGGCCATATTGTACTGGTAATTTTCCTCACTGACATATTTTGAAACTAATGGCGGATTTTTCGTTAAGTAGCATTTAAAATGAACTGATAGGAGAAATAGGCTTGTTGTTCTCCGTATCGGCGCCAGCGGTATGTGGTGATGAGGATGATAACGAATGTCAAAAAGCAAAAATAGATAACAAGTCTACTAACCTTGATTGCATTTTGCACCTCCCCAGCCGTTGTCACAATTACAGATAGAGCTCCCAATTAGATTGGTACATGTTCCGTGAACACAGGTGTTGTGGGTCACACATGGATTACGGTCTGCAAAGATTATGGCGAATACGTTTCAAGTTATTTGCGCCATCATTTTCCATTATGTGTCTACTTCATCAGTTAAATCATCTACTTGTTTGAAAGAAAAGAATTGTCGTTCTATACAGAATGAGGAATTCCCGTTGAAATAGTTTGACAAGGATACAAAGCGGCCTGCACTTGAATGAAGCGGAATCGTCTATAAAAGAGAGCTCGAATGCAGAAGCAGCTGTTTTTTTCTCCAAAAAGAACAGATTTCATAATTTAACATATTATCTAAATTACTTTGTAGAATGAGCGCTACCTATATCATGACGTAAATATAGTAAGAAATATACAAAAGCTGTATTTCTATCTGAGCAAAGAGCATACATGTTCCAGTATTGATGACCCCACAGATTCCAGGTGTTAGTGTCGTAGTCAATACCATAAGCACTGTCACCAGCTGCCCAGTTAGGTATGTATATGAAGAGGTCATCAAGGTACGGACAAATCCTAGGATTAGTATGCCCGCACATCGCTTGAGTGAGGACCTTAGTGGTGTAACAGCTGACCCCTGCATCGTCATATCTTATACATGCCGTAGAATCCCAGTAACTATGACCACATGGAGACCCCGATTGATAGCAGGGATACGTCCTCCCAGCCGCCTCACATGTTGACATTACGTTGGAGTTGGACATCACGCCCGTCGCCTTGACCTTGTAAAAAGACCAACCATCAGCTGTGGTCATCATGTACACCGTTTGGCCTTAAAAAAAAAGAGTGAAACATATTTTAACTTTTGTTTTTATCTCGTGGACAATTAGCGATGAAATATCGAAATTGTCATCATTAACAAAAACATCCGGTTGGGAAAAAAATTCGGTTTGGAGAAAATTGCATCAGGAGTCCCACAGGGAACAAAATTAGGGTGTTAAGAAACCAAAACGCTGTGGTGTCTGCAATGAAGATCTTTGCAAAATGTACCTGTGATATGTTTGCCCAACTTTAGAATATGCAGCCCCAGTATGGCACTCAGGTTTGACCACTCTACAATCCCACCAGCTTGAACGTATCCAAAAGCGCGCCCTTAGAATAATTCTTGGATCTAGCTACATTTTCTATACTGATGCACTCTCCAGACTTGACATATGTACTTTGGCAGTAAGAAGAGAGGCCATATGTCTTAAATGCACTAAATTCCTATTGAATTCAAAAACCTTTTTGAACCTGGATACATTCAACTCGTGAAACAGTCCACAATAAGGGCTTAAAGGGGAGGTTACAGCTTGCCATTCCTTTCACAAGATCAAACAGATACAAACGTAGTGCTATTCCATAATAAACCCAACTACTGAACACCAATTTGTAATGTATAGTCTGTTATATGTTCTACTGTTGGTTGTACATTTGGTCTATTGTATATATTTTCCGATTGTTTGAGTGTGCTCTTTTTTTACTTTTTAGACTGCCTAATTCAGCTGGTTTACGTTAAAAAGGGTAACATCGGCTGCAATGTTGTTTTGATTTCTGTAGGTGTCAATTCCGGAATTAACCATTTATATAAACCAAATACCTTACCCTAAAGAATTTCAGTTTTCTACAAGATCAGAAAATCGTGCCCATTACGGGCTGCCCACATTGGAGCAACTACAACAGCGGGAACCTAAACCGGAGAAATTGGAGACTCAGAGACCGGGATGGGAACAAGGAAAAGCACTCAACAGTCAAGAAAAATAGCTGGGCAAGCACGAGACATGAGGGCAAACAAAAGTCCACCAAGAATCGTAAAGCAACAAAGGCAAGCTTTACAGATGCAGAAACATGTAGACAAGCGGGATGGCTAATTAAATTCTGTAGAGGAAACAAGAAGTATAAATATTGTGAAGAACAAAGTAAGGAATACAAAGAACTAGTTAAACAAAGGATACCGGTGAACCATAAGGATATCGGCAGGATCACAAAACAGAAGTAAAACACAGAAGTAAACAAGAGTTCCACGACCTCATATCTCCATGAACAATTCTATTCATGCAAATGACTTACACATTTGCATAATATATGCTTGGTCATAAACTCTAACTTACACATGTTGCAATATTGACAGTCCTATAATTTTCCAATTAGATGAATTATGGTGTTTTTGCATTAATTATGCAAATTAGGAATTCATTTTTATGATTAGTATCTGTTGATGCTCCACTTGCCATAAACTACATTACGTTACACGTATTTGAGTGTGATAATGGAAAACACTGCAAATATAGATTTATGCTATGCAAATTAAGTCCCAATTAGCATAATTTGCACTTCATTGTTTATATCTCTATCTAAGCTACCTGCATACTAAATATCATGGAAATCCGTTGTTCCTTTGTTCAGTTATTCTCCTTAGAAGATTTTCACAAAAACGCCCCTGCAGTTTCAGAGGAAGCTGCTAGGGGGCCCAAACCTACACCACTTCTTTATTACATTACAAGCTATCTGCGAGCCAAAAGAAAAGACCACGGCACGTCTAAAGATACAAAAATTGAAGTTCTGCTGCAGTACCAAGGTCACATACCAGGGGACCAAAGTCGACCTTGAACTTTGGCTTCACAACACCTGCCCACATTACCAAATATCATTGTAATCCATCAAGAGGTTCTTGAGTTATGCTGACTACAGTAGTGCGGAAACACAAACAGACAGACAAACAAACAAACAGACAAACACACACACAGACACACCCAAAACTATATCTCAATTTTTCATTGAGATAAAAATGAGAAAAATCAAAGGGCATGTACTGTTGACATGGATGAGGGAAACTGATGTTGTGGCAGCCCCCACGGGGGGGGGGGGGGCTGGATATGCAATGATGGATGTAACATGTGGTGGCAGACTTCCTGCGCCTGGCTAAACCCAAGGATATGCAGGTTTCAAGAACAGAACTAGGTGAACTTCTACTGTGCAGAATGTGTTATTGCTAATGTCTGGAATAAACAGCACAATATCAACACACACTCCCATAATGCAACAGGGATAGACGCACCAGTGGGGTAAAGAAGGGAAGACACTCAGGTGGATGTTAGCACGAAGCACGGAGGTCCTGGAATCCCTAACAAAAACACTTCGTGAGGTGACGGTGAGGTTAAATGAGATGATTGCTGGTATAGTAACCACAGTGCACATTAGTCTTCACATGCCATTTCATATGCTGATTTTTTTTAAAGACAAGGAGTAGAGAAAACATGTATATATTAGGCACAGATCTAGAAGGGATTCAATTGGGCTTGCGACAGTCAGAGATGCACAGGGAGAGTTGAACACCTCCTATACTTCACTGCACTGTAGGTAGGAAAAGACGCAAAAACAACGTTACTCTACACACCGCATCCGAATCGGTTGGTAAAAGCAATAAGATGGGAGTTGAGCACAACACTGAGTACATCTGGGAAGTAACAAGGGAACAGCGAGTCAAAATCAAATTAAGGTCACAAGACATGGGGAGAAGGCAACTCATGATAAAAATGAATTATTGTTTGCAACACTGCATGACCCTGACAGCAGGTATGATCTTTTTTTAAGACGGTCAAATCATTGAAATACACTGACCGATTCTCTAATATTTACATATATCACCTGACCTCACACCAGTTTGTTTCTTTGTTTGTTTCTTTGTTAGTGACAATGCAATGAATAATACCACATACGAGAGAGTTAAGGTGGCTGTAGTTAGACGGATTTAAGGCCCTGAGAGCGTATATTCAAGTGCGTATGAGTTGCGCATCAACATTTCTTTGGTTTAAGTTTAGTTAAGTTTGAGGTGAAGAAGTTGTTTTTACTTTAGACCCACCGTTTTGCAGCCTGCTTATCAAACAAACAAAGAAATGACTTCTTAGGGTGCAAACTTAACCTAAATTAAAAACATGTTAATACGCAACTCCTGCGGAGTTGTATATACGCACAAGTATATGGGCTTAGCACTACCTTTTGAAATAAGGCAAGTGAATCCCTTCTGATCTGTTCTTTATCAGCCAATAGACATCGTGCACCTGTAAACGTCTTTGAAATATTCTGCGTGTATCAAGTTATTGTCGAGTACACAAACTACATCGCACGCTGTAAACTGTGGATAGCCCTAAAACTATTAGTACGAAAATTTTCTTGATAACTGACTAATTTATGAGGCAATATATGCAGTAATCTAATTATTCTTATATGACGGTGGTGTATGGGAGCTTAACAGGTGAGAGAGTGATAAGACGCTATGATTTACTTATTGATACCATAATCAATTGGTATCATAGAGCCCTATCTTTTAATCAATAGAACGTCAAATAAATCATGAGATCTACAACAGCTAACTAATGAAATGCCTATCTTAATGTTTACCTTGATCTCCCTTATCAAAGGAACAAGGTGATAGCCATGTTAACATTGAATCGGCAGGTAGGTAAGAAGTGACACGCCTCCAAACATATTTCATGCCGACCGTATATAATAATGTAACGTTGAGCTGTCCTGTTAACTAAAAAACAAAGATAAAATCGTCTATAAGGTTGCCACTTCTAAAGGCTAAAGATTCACATCGCAGAAACTTATCTATTATACACTTGTATTACTGACATCACGTTTCCATCCTAATTCAAACCGATATTGGCCTGGATTACACACGCGTTTCGGAGTAAACCGGACCCTACTCTAGAGAGTCCTGTTTTACACACGGGACCACAAAATGATTTGGAACCACCCAGGTACGTAATGACTCTAAATGCGATCATGGCCATATAGACCATTGTATTGAGCTAGATCAAAGTAAATACGTTACAGATGGTTCTAACCAGAACGATGTCGTTTTCAAAATCCAATATCAAGAAGGTTTACGTCATTGGTCTATTCCTGTGTCTTTTAGTACTGCATATAGTAGGTTACCACTGCTGATTGGCAGTAGTAGTGAGAAGTAGTAGTAACCTTCATGATCCATCCCTATGTCTTTTAGTACTGACATCACTCCCGCCACAACATATCCATAACAAACAATGGAAATCAAGTGACAGTAAGACTACACGACACTCGACTTACCCAGCTAATTTACAAAGAACTTAAGGAGGTTATAATATTCTTACCGATTATTGCCTTTCGGTGAACGTCGTCACAGGATTTTTTTCTATTTCTGTTACCACCAGTACTGTCTGGGATATCAAATATCCCCTTTTCCATACCAGCACGCCGTTTAGCACATTTTTAACGACCCTGACCGTATTCAACTGAACCTTGACCACATAGTCACCGTAAGTTAATTTATGACGCTATAGAGTGATTTCCGTTTTTAACTTTGGCTACAGAGACCATAGCGTTTGAGAGCTACCGGGTGAAACGAGATAATAGAATAATTAATGAATGGATTATTGCTGGCATAACAGCATAAATGTTTTAAAATGGCATATATGTTTATGAATGACAAATACATCGCAAGGTTCTTAACATTCTCCATACCTTCGGCACCGTCTAAATGTAGGCAAGACCTTGGAGAGTGTCCGGCGTGATTAATGTAAAGAGTTTATTACACCAATGACTTCACACACACACACGCAAACACACACACACGCACACCCGTACACACACACACACACACACACACACACACACAGACACACACACACACAAAAACACAAACACACACAAACACATACACACAAACACAAAAACACACACACCTTTGGGGTTATATTAAATAATGATCATAGTATAATCCAATGAACATAGAAAATTGCCCTAGATGCACACCATCCTGATATAATAACTCCATGTAGTGTTTTCTTGTGGCTGTATTTTCATGATCTCTAAAAGCTGCCAACAATAGTTGAATGTCAATAACCGATGTTACCTGTTCCCTGTCACTGATGTTACAGACGTACCGCCCCAACAAACCCTGAACCACTAACGGCACACGTACTTCGGGAGAGTGTCTCACTCAGTTTTTCATCACTGCTTTTGATAGACCCGGTAACACATTGATGCTGCTATAAGACATGTGTTATTTTCGGTATGCTTGACAGTTGACAGTTCGGTAGTCTCTGCTGGATAAAGATCTGGACTTGACGAAAGAGTAAAAATCGCTCTTGGTGAAAGGATAAATATGACGTCATGAAGCGACAAATGCCGTGTGCCACAAGTTAGTCCTTAAAAGTGCTCTTTGGTCTATGCCTAGGGTAATAAAAAACGCCGTGAATAACCAACAGACCTCTAGCAAACGCCAGCGGACTCTAGCTTTTTTTCGGCCTGACCGTTGTCAAGGGACAAACACCTACATCTGAGTAAAGAAAACGTTGTAGAATCCTCTTCTAACATGCTCCCCCATATTTTGTGTTGCTAATAAGTACTTTGCTGTATGTACGTCTAACTTAGATTACTTAGATTAAAGTCCTATCCCCGAAAATTAGTCTATAATTTGCAGAAAAACAAAATGTCATTCAGCAAACATTATACGCAAGGTAGTTCTTTCATATAAGGGCATAAAAGTCCTTACCGCTTGAGTCATACTCTGGTATTTAATTGTTATATTCATGCTTTTACATAGATTGTTTTCCTGGTGTCTGCACAATATAGTAAAATGAGGAAGCAAGCAGCGCCCGTCCGAAACCCTCTCTCCGGGCCTGGCAGCGGCCAGCCATCCGAATCTCCTCCTGGTGTCCATCAGCGCAACGGTGCTCCTGATAATGTACAGGAAAGGCAGGGAACTTCTTCAGACACGTACGAAGAGGCAGAGAGAGTGTATTATACGATAAAGGATCAGGATATCCCGCCATCTTTACATCGGGCGGCGCGGCAACAGGAGTCACCGTCTGCGGGGGTAGACACCAGGGTGCAGCCGTCCAAATATCCCCCTGTTGTCCATCAGCGCAGCGGCGCTCCTGATAATGTACTCGAAAGGCAGGGAACATCTTCAGACACGTACGAAGAGGCCGAGAGAGTGTATTACACGATAAAGGATCAGCAGATCCTGCCATCTATACATCGGGCGGCGCGGCAACAGAAGTCACCGCCTTCGGGGGTAGACACCAGCAGGCAGCCGTCCGAATCTCCCCGTGTTGTCCATCAGCGCAACGGCGCTCCTGATAATGTACCGGAAAGGCAGGGAACTTCTTTAGACACGTACGAAGAAGCCGAGAGAGTGTATTATACGATAAAGGATAAGGATATCCCGCCATCTTTACATCGGGCGGCGCGGCAAAAGGTGTCACCGCCCGCGGGGGTAGACACCAGCGGGCAGCCGTCCCAACCCCCTCCTGCCCGCCGTGTTCGCGATGGAAATGAGGTCTCTGGTCATTTCCAAGAAAACAAAGAAACGTCTTCAGACACGTGCAAAGAAACCGAGGCGAAGAAACAATACGTGGCGTACACATATGCAGGTATCCCTGATAATTTGTTTATTTATTTATTAGATCAGCATGTACATGCCAGGGTAACTCAACTAGCTGGAGGTTTTTATTAGTAAGGGCGATCCTATGTGCGGACATAGGTCTGTAGGTTTGAACTCCTCACATTGGGAAGGATACCTACTCTTTTCTGTTGCGATGGGTTTCTTAACGTGCTCGAGGTGTGGCTCTCCTAAAACACGGGGCCTCCAATCTTGACTTGTCCCTTTATATTTGACTCCTGCAAATATTTATACAAACAGAAAATGTTTTCTGTCAGATTTCAAGTTAAGGATAATATAAGGTAACTTACCTACCATTTACTTTTTTGTGTTCGCCTCTGCATTATATCACCCCGTGATTACAAAAAAGCGAGAATCATATTTACATAGCGACTGGTATGTAAAATATTGTTCTCCCCACCACAATAATATTTTTTGGACGAGGCTGTTCACAGGATGGCCCTGTCAAATACATGTGACACTAGTGACAGATTTGTGAGAATGCTGACATGATGTTCCTGTCAATAAGAGTTTTTAGCATGATTGACAGGGTGTTGCTGTCAGTAAGAATGTTTGACATTATTAACAGGATGTTTATGCCAAAAAGACCTTTTGACACTGTTGAGGATATTCCAGGATGTTCCTGTCAATATGGATGTTTTTACTTTTTGACATTATTTCAGAAACTTGTAAAAGAAAAAAAAGGCTTGATCCTGTGAAAGGAAACCGACAATAGGGGCCGAAAGCGATAATATGGGCCGAAAGCGATAATATGGGCCGAAAATTGGGTTTTGAAAGTCAATTTATTTAGTCATTTCTACATATGATTAGTTCAAATTTTTCATTAAGTTCTCACATCACGACGACGGTCGTTTTTTGCATGCTGGATTGTATAGCGACGTCCAGCATACAAAAAACGACCGTCGTCGTGATGTGAGAACTTAATGAAAATCGTGTCAAGGGTTTTCGTGCGCTCGTAAAACTACGTAGTCGAAGGGCCAACGCTCTAGAACACGCTTATTTTATTAAACAGCGAAAACGACGTAACGCGCCTCTCCCGTGAAAATACCCTCAAGTAGGCTCTTCTTTAACACTCATAGCAGAAAGTTGGTTTACTGCAGGCCCATAAAATTTGGTATACTTAAAGAACAAGCATTGGTGCGCCAACCGGTGGCCAACTTATTGGTGTTAAATGAGTCACACTATAAGAAATCATCCACTGAACATTGCGTATTTTAGACTCATTTTACGCCATTTGTGTTGGCTTGCAACAGGTATGTAGCGTTCATGAATATTCTTGAAAATCTCTGTGCTGATTTCCAGAAACCTTACCTTTCATTTGATATATAGTTTATTGTTTATTTGAAAACAGGAGAGAGCAGCACCCGTATAGAAAATGTTCACTTTGTTGAAAAACAGGACGCGGCGCCTCCCGCGTTCCGAACACAACTGGAACGCGTCGGAGGGGCAGAAACCACGGGGACTTGAGGTTCATTTTTGTCACGGCGTCGTAAACACCAAGAATTCACTAACCCTCTTCTGGTTCGTATGTTGATTCTCTCAAACTCTAGCTTTCCATTGGTAGGTAGTTTGATGTCGATTTAGATAGTTGAGTACACGGCGTAGAATACTGAAAATGTCCACTCCGTTATGAAGACGCCGCAACTAGCGTGTTCTACGTACGCGCGTGGTCGCTCTCCGTGCAATCATGGAACTTCGCGGTCAAAAGTGTAACGGCGTTGTTAGCACGTAGATTTCGTGAATCATCGTGAAAATTCATGATTTTTAGAAACCATGGCTTTTATTTCATATATAGCTTATTGTCGACTTGATTATAAGAGAGCGCAGCACCCATATAGAAAATGTTCACTCCGTTAGCTCCTCGCGCGTTCTAACCCGTGAGCTTGAGGCCAATGAACCTGTCCGTCTTGTTTTTATCGTTATCATAAGCATGTAGAGTTCCTGAAACCTTTCGCAAACGTGTGTCATGATTTCCAGGAACATTACTCATTATCGTCAATTCGATCATATAGCTTATTGTAGATTTGAATGGTTGATAGCGCAGTGATGTCGGCTCCTTATGTGTTGTACATTGGAACGCGGTCGCTCGGGTAATTTCGATAAGCCTGTTCTGTATTATACGTTTGTCTTCCCGGTTATTACATACAATGAAACAGCCCGGTTCTTCTCTTGTTAGCGTTGTTCACACTCAAAGATATAAACAGGTGCAGGTCAACTTGAACATTTTGTTTATATATGTGAAGAACAGTCAGTTTGTGATCAACATCATACAAGTTTGTAATGTGCTTTACGCGTACATACATAGATCAACTGTGGTTTTGCTGACTGTGGAAATAATCTGCTGATTGTGAAGACACTGAGCTGTCACAAAGTGCATAAAGTATTCAATCATATACATGTTTCCCTGTTAACCACAGACTTTATTTAGTTTGTGTAACACCAAATCCACTGTCCGAGAAAGTGACGGGCTTATCCCTGACCGATGCCAGTTGGGCCCGGGCCTTTACAACACCCCCACAAAACTCCTTTCTGCTGTACCTAGTAATTAGTGCCGTATCCGCTACAAATCTGTGCTGTACCCGGTGATTTTGCCGTACACACTGAAATTTCCTGCCGTACCCGGAAATTTGTATCGTGCCCAGGCCTTTTGCGCTGTGTCCAATTGCGGGCATCGCACGGGCATAGTGTTTAGTCACTAGAAAGTTGTGTATAAAAACCATGTACGGCAACAATGCACTGTCTCATATACCTATGCTGACCCAACTTCAAGTTTTTTTTCCCACACAATACTAACCTGGTACCTCCTATTTTTGGACTGACACAAAATATCAGATACTTTCTGTACAACAGTTGTCTTTTCTATAAATAGGAGCGTCTAGATTATGGTTGCTAGCATATCAGTAGAATAAGCCGCTGTTAACAAATCCCTGACGTCAGACCCAAATGTTCACCAAATTATCAGGAGAAATAAATGTATAATTGAGAGTTGAACAACAAAAATGGGTCAACCGGGTCCTTATCTTCTTGATCCCACCGCCATCACCGGCCCCGGTGTTTATTTTGTGGGTGAACTGTTAAAACGTCAGAGGCTACCCTGATTTCTCGTGGCCGCTACTCGTGCCAAGGCTGTTCGATCTTGTGCCGTTTTAGAAAAACCCGGAAGTAGAATAGAATATTCGATGCTTGGCCCTTCGACTATACGGGACTTATCGTACGACACCTTTTTGCGCGGTTATAGAATGTTCAAAGTATGAAGGTATTACGCAAATGTGCTTAAAAATATTAGTACCATACATAGTGACATCATTTCTATAAAAAATTCAGCATTTTTACTTCCATATGTTGAACCCTAACATTAGTTAAGTTGCATTTAAAGCTAATCCTGACCATGGTGATAACCCTGTAAATCGATGCAAAGATCTAAATTCCTGAATGTGTGTTAAATTTACGTTATGGAATCGAACAATCGACCTTCTACTTGCTAGAGGACCACCCTACTAACTTAGCCATGATTCCGATAATTTCATTAAACGTTCACCAATTTCCTATCAAGAAGACTTTACATTGCAATATTAATTGTTGATACCATGGCAGGAGGTTCATGCCCTTACTTTATTTCAACAGATCGCACCTATCCGGGTAAAGCAAACGGCCGCCGTGGCCTTTGTAACTTCATCCGCTCTCACCGCAGCCGCATGGCCGCTGGCATTGCCGTGTTGCTGAGCATGGTGTCTGTGGGACTCGCGCCGCCGACGTTCATCTATAAAGACGTAAGTACATTGTGTCGCAAACATTTTCAAGATTTTTTTTTATTTCAATCTTAGTATAATGTTGTTGTCTTTATGGATTATAGAGATTCCTATGATACTTCCTTTCTCAATTTTTCTTCGACCTTTTCCATTTTGTCATCTTTAGGAAATGAATCAGCTGTCTATCACAGACGCCTTGAAACACGACCAAGACGACTTGCGTCAACTGCCCACTGCTGTTGACGCCTTGAAACGAGACCTAGAAAGCGAGCGGAAGCGAGTTAATACTTTGGAGCAGCTTATCTGTGACATGAGAAAGACCCAAGGTAAGTATGTTGATCTTAAACATTATTTCATTTCAATAAAAGATGTTCTTACTTTGCCTTTGCAATAATCATTGTTAATTACAGCAACTGGTTACTGGGCGATGATCTGTTGGCCAGCACCTCACGTTTTTACACAAAAACAACTGATGCGTGGGCAGGACTTCAATCAGAAATTCAATCAATGCAGCATAATTTGCATTCGAGTAAAGAGATTATGTTTCAAAGAAGAAAAATATTGAATGAGAAAATGCGCGACTAATGAAATCAACATCTCAAACATTTGATCTTTGTTGAAGTCGGCCTAGCCATGGCAAAAATCAGAGCATGTACACATGTCAAAGATTAGGAAAAGATAACTCACCACCGGTTTGCCAGGTCTCCAATAACGGAAAGAAGTTCATTCTGACTAGTCAAGTCTGTAACATCTACTTTTAAATTATTGCTTAAACGAGTATATTCGCCCAACAAAATGAGAAGCTGCTACCAGTAAAGTTTTATTTACGCCAGATGTATATTTATGGATGCCATATCATCATTTTTAATTTTTCAATGGAGAAATTCCTTCAATGTCTTTGTTTGGCCCATTTTTGTAGGAGTTATACTCTAAAGTTTGTGTGTGGTCCAGTTGGGACCCAGTATTACTTCGCATAGCATATTGTATGATACAAAGGAATTTCTATCCAATAACATAAATTTGTCATTCTTATTATAGCAACAAGTTATTGTCGCTTAGAAAAGTGAGATACCAACTCTTTGAATATAAATGTAGTATTTTAGTATAAAATATGTTTTTTTACATAATTTGACTAAATTCCGATAATGAGCATACTTTTTTAATCTGAAAACATGTCAGAATATCCCAAATGAATTACTTAAACAATAGGTCAACAGCAATCACACATATAACTAAGAGATAAAAATTGCCGAGGGTACAAGTATGTGTGCGTCAAGGTGGCAGACTATGACGCATGATTAAATGCTAGTAATAAATACCTAATTTTTCACAAATATTCTAAGATTCCTGATTCAATAACATTTTTAATGTTATCAATACGATTTGGAATCGATATCGTTGTTTTGTTAAATCAATAAGCACCGAACCTTTTGGACTAAGTGGAATATCATAGATTTTTTAATTAAAATGCGGGTTCTGCTTATTTTGTGCAAAAATCATGATAATGTGCATTGGTACCAGAACTTGTCAAAATAATCTTCATAGAGTATTGAAATAGTTTCTATATACTGATTTGATAATCAATAACAAGAAATATATTCATGGGTATAAACAGACTTCGACAAAAATGTGTCGGTAAGAGGAGGGTTAATGGTGCGATATCTGTCGCCAGGTCCAAAATATGTTCCAATCCAGCCTTTGTTGTAGGGAGGGTAAAGCGTTCAAAACTTTAAGGACGAAGGATGACGCTTTTTTTACCTATTAGTCCAATGCGGCTACGCTACGGCTCGCGTATTTTTGGCCAATCACACCAAGTCACCCCTACTCTTCGCGATAAGTGTGTTGGGTTCTTTAGCGTCCAGAGGTCTGACGCCCTAAAGCTCCCTTATATACGGGGCCGCCGGATTTACGTCCTCCTCTGATAGGAGGATGCGATTCTTTTATTATAGTCATGTTATGGCCCGGGCACCAGCTAGGGCCGCTGGCTCCACCAAATTCTATCCAGATGTTGAAGTGTGCGCAAACCACTACACCGCGCGAACACAGCTGTCCCCGCAGGCTTCTATTTATGAGGGCAATGTTCTGTTCCATTGGGTGTGAGGTCACTGAGGAGGGAAGGGTCCCATGGCGCGACTGTCTGGTCCGGGGAAGGGATGTGCCGTTGGTAGGTACTCTGTTGCCTGTGGTATTTGGTAGTAGGACCATTCATACCCTTGTCTGGATGATATCTGCCGTTCGCAGTTATAGTATTAGGGGTACATGAGATACGGTGCCACCTATATTTGTTGTAGGGGACACGACCTTGTTTCTCCGCGGGTCGGTGTTGACCTTGTCTTTTAGGTTGGTTCCCGAGTGGCCTGGTTGCCTGCCTCTTCAGATTGTAGGCCTGAAGCCATCGCTACCAAAATGTTACAATAGCTTTGAACAGAAAGAATTATTATATCTTCAGTTTTTTAAGTTTGGAAACTGGCAATGATTATATGATATACTTACATGTTTTAATATGTTTAATAGTTGTTGCCATGTATTATACCGTGTACAATTGACGGGTAATAAAGTTCTGCTTTTTTATTTATTTCACAATAATTCTTTTTCACTGATAAGAAACGTCTTTCAGGTAACCAGACAGAGATTGAGTGTTTTGGGCCCTCTGGCCCTCAAGGAAATATGAGACTCAAGGGACCAGCTGGTTCAATGTCTGCTGGGCCTCCTGGACCTCCAGGACAAAAGGGAGCGATTGGGCCAGCTGGTCATGGCTCCACCGGGCCTCCTGGTCCTCCTGGAGAGAGGGGACCCTTGGGGCTGACCGGCGCTGTGTCTGTCGGGCCTCCAGGACCTCCCGGACAAAAGGGGGCCATGGGGTCAGTTGGACCTGTATCTGTTGGTCCCCGTGGACCTCCCGGACAAAAGGGGGCCATGGGGCCAGCTCGCCTTGGGTCTGTCGGGCTTCCTGGACCCCCCGGACAAAGGGGGGCCATGGGGCCAGCTAGCTTCGGGTCTATCGGGCCTCGTGAACCTCCAGGACAAAAGGGAGCCATGGGGCCAGCTGGACCTGTTGGTCCGCCTGGGCCTAATACTCGACTTGGACGACCTCAAACATCGAGACCAGGCATGCTACATGCAGGTGAGGCATCCATCATACGTAGAAAAACATAACCTTTGAAAAAACTATTTGGTATGTAATAATTTCTGTATACTTGTTTTTTTGTATAGAATTGCTCGAAATTCAAACTTTGCCAAACATATCTTCCAACAAACTTGGAGGTGACGAGCATAACGAATACTGTATATTATATAACTAATGAGATGACACCAAACAAAGATCAGAAAAAAAAACCTAGGACATGTACTGACCTTTATTCCACGATCTTGAAGACTTCACTATTGTAGCGACTGTTATTAATATTCCAACGACGCATTTAGAGGCAATTGTACACCAGTGCACGACTGTTCGATCATATAACGGTACTGGAAATTCCTCAGTTATGTTTTACATCCATTCACTGTGAAGCCTAACAATCAATTATTTCTTCATGTACTAATACTGAGTCATATATACTGGCTCCTATTAGATCTATGATTCCAGCGTTCAGTTACACATACATCCCATACATCATACTGTATAGATTATAGTAGGCTTGTTACAATCTGGAATAAATTGGAATTTGATCACCGTAGAATTAAAGATAGAGCTGTTCATCCATATGATGTTCTAACTTTTAAACATTGAGTACTAAAAAAAGCATCATACAGTAGATTAGATGCACACTGCAGTCTGGATCGTTCATGTACCGGGACCACATCTTGTGGGCGTGACTCTTGTGTTGCCGTAAGACCCGCTGCGTTCTAGCTTTATTATGCTTCATTGCAATATGTTTGAGATGTTTTGTACATTAGAATATTTCGCTGATTTCTAGCGTAATATTTGTTGACGTTGTTGCTTTTATTGTGTAGAAGTGCAGCTTGTAAAGGTGCACATGCGCCTGTTTGCCTTCCTTTTCACGTTGTGATGAATTCAAATAAAACTGCACAATAAGCAAGATTACACTTTTCGAAACGTGACTTTTGTCATCAATAGATTTGATCAATTCAATTCAGTTTCAATTTTATCGTTGAAATAATTTATTTTTTCTTACATTGAAATAGGAATGTCATTACTATGCACATGTATACCTTTCGTCAATGTAAATTCTGTTTCTAGTTACCTGTACCAGCGGGTTCAGCATGTTCCGTGGAGCCTGCTACAAGGTCTTCAAAATATTGAAGACCTTCAGACAAGCGATCGAGATGTGTCACAACTATGGCGGCACCCTCGCGATGCCCCAAGACGCCGAGACAAACGCCTTTTTAGTCTCCATTTATAAGCAGCAGACCTCGCACGATTTATTCTTATCGAATTTCTGGATCGGCCTGCACAATCAGCGCAAAGGAAGAGAGTTCGGGTGGATCGATGGGTCTCCACTTTGGGGAGTACAACTCGTGGGCGCTTGGACAACCAGGGGTTCATGGAAATGGTGGCAAAAACTGCGTTGCTTTCGACACCAGTCGGGTAGGACAATGGTGGAGCATTCCATGCCATTACCCAGCAGGCTTCTTCTGCCAGGTCACTCCAGGTACTGCACACAAAATGCACCATGTGTTTATATTATTCAGAATAGCAACATTGATGAAAATCCACATCAAATTCTCATTGTCGTTACCATAACACTTGTCTAAGACATTTCTATTTCTGATAACGTTGTTCATTTTTTACAGGACGTTCCTAGGCAAGAGGTCGTGCTCTTACTCTTACTGTGAGGAAGAACAGAAAAGAGACTTTTTACGAGAAACCTAACTTAAGCAATGAAAATGATCAAACAAAGTACTAAACATGCCTTAGTGTTTGTATTAGATGATGATGTAAATAAGAAAGCGTTCGTTATTGAACATTCAAGATTGTTGTTGCGTCAATGGAAAGCAGGAACTAAGCTACTAAGATGTGCATCTACAGTGTCACAAACTCACTTCTATCAAAGAGCTTTTATACATGGATAAAAAATTGACTGTCATTCAGAGCTATAATTTCATGATGAATGATTGGTTTATTGAGTACTCACACAAACTGACAGTGACAGTCAATGGGCTGAATAGGTGTCAGACTTTACAGAAAATATATAAATATCAAATATCAAAATCAAGTTTGACATGTGTGTAGAGGAGGAAAAAGGAGTTTGGGCCCTTTGATTACATGTACAATGCAATTACATTATATGCTTTCTATTTACATAAAAGATTCCGGAGTCTTGCAATAGCCAGAAGACTTTGGGTCAACAACAAAAAATTGCTAGGAACCTTATAAACTGAAGATACCCCTAAGAAAACAGCAATCATACTAATCAAACTTTAGTTCATGGAGATACCCCTAAGAAAACAGCAATCATACTAATCTAACTTTTAGATCATGTAGAACTTAATGCCTGTTATCTTATTTGCTTACGGGGTGTATTTTTTTTTTCTTTCATATTGTAAAATGACGTACTGATATCTACGTTACAAGAAAAAAAATTATTGTATACATCCTTAGAGCTAACTGTATAGAATTTAAATAGTTTTAGAGGACTGTATTCGAGAAATTAATTGATTCTATCTGTGATTAGACATTTTAAGTGAAGTGTTGTTTTTTTGCTGATATTTTAGGTGGCTTACCTTAATGTCCTAGTGTGTATTTTGGGTTATCGTACTTTAGTGGGTGGCATTCAGATGTATAGTATGCCGACAGAATACTGTGATAGCCTCATCGAAATACAGATGTACTTATATAATGTTGCGCAAATACGTCTAAATGAACTTGTAGAGAAGAGTTTGACTGAACTATGTATGTTCCCTTATTTCAAGGACTTGGAAACTTGTGATGTTTTGTTAAGAGATGTAGAAATAACCAACTGGTTACATTCAAAGAATGAATTTCATGAAGTATGTCTATTAGAAGAAAAAGATAAGTCTGTACGCTGATTACAGTTACAGTTACAGTATCTACTATTTTTTCCTTCATACTTTGAAGATTGCTTCGCTTTTTTAGGTCAAATTGATGAATTGAAGATTTCCCTCTGCAAAAGAGGGAATAAGCACAACTACAAAACATAATTAAAATCGACAGTTAATTTTCAACCATTGATAGTTTCATCAGTTTGGTAAGTCACTAATTAAAAGATGTGATTTATTTGATTGACATTTTGGTGCCCCAGGTCACCTTCCTCAGAGCAATTGGCTCATAGTTGTCGCTTTTTTTAACAGGCAAACCTTAACACACGATATTTTATTTACTTTGAACTTTCATCCTTTGATTAACTTTGTTCAATTTAATTACAGCTATCAGTTATAGAATCAAAATAGCTGTTTGCATAGTATGATAGAGAAGATAAAGATTTCTGTCCATAAGAGGTGTATTTTTGGAGTGATAATATTTTTCCTTCACAAAATAATGTGCAATTTTAAATTCAGAAGCTTAATTTGGTGAATGGCAATCAGATGTATTGCAGACAAACTTAGTGTGGCAGCCTGACTCGAAAAAGCTAACAAAGATAAACTTGTACAATGCATTTTTAAACTAGAGAAGCGTGGATAGAATGGTCTGTCTGAACGTATTAAGGACACATGCTCTTTTGGTGTTGCTGCAAAATGTAAGAAAGTAATTACGTATACATTCAGAAGTCGAATACAAGTAGATTGCATGGAATTTATGTAAAAGAAGCTTAAGAGAAATGACATGTGTAATTTGATTCCAGCTACGCCTATTCAAAATTGAACAGGTTTTTCGCTTTTATTCACATAGAAGACTTAAGAGCTTTGCAGATGTCAAAACACATTAATTCGTGTGTAAAACTTCCTACTAGCTGATTCACGAAGTACATCCCTCTGCAAAAGAGAGAAAAAGCAAAACTGACATTAGTGTGAATCAACCTCTGATTTTCGTGTAGCGCTTACCGCATGTCGCATGTTATCTCATTTATTTGCTAAGGGGGTTTACTTACTTCAATTTTGTGGAATAACGTCCTGATATGTAAAGTAAAAGAAAGCAATTGTGGACAACGATGTTACAGGTATCTTTTATAGAATCAAAATAGCTGATTAGATTTCATATAATCAAGAAGTTTAGAACCTCTGTCCGTATTTGGTGTGATTTTGTGGAAAGTGCTGATTGCCCATTTCTTCAGAAATTGGTTTGACTGGACAGTAGCGAGGGTGCCATCCGATTTGCTACCCAAGCTCCTACACGCGCTTGCGTAAAAAAATCAGGGGACTATAAGAGCCAAGGTGGTAAATCAGACTGCATCCACTCAAACTTTCCTTGATGTTCTTATATGCACTTAGTGAGAGACGTTCAAATGTGCAGCATTTAAAAATTGCGATAACCAAAAGTTGACTTACCTGATTGCTAAAGAGATCCACAACTAAAATATGAACAATTACTGGCAAGAATGTGCATAAGCTTGTTAAAAGGAATAAACAACGGAATTGGATGTAACTTATGAGTCTTTGTTACTGTTTTCATCAATCTGTTCCTAGCTTGGTGTATCTTGTGCCGACCTTAGCGTAGAGATGCTAGGTAGAATCTTACAGTAGTAAAGGAAACGAAAGTGGATTTTTGCATATTGTCTATCCCCTTTAATAAATCATCGGCTGCGTAACTACGTACTCTTTTAAAGTTATAAAACAAGTAGCAGACGTCCTGTGGTTTTAAGTAAAATAGCAGTATGCGACATTTTGATGAAGGCAAATACACACACACACATACACGGACAAGTACGTAAGCACTCACAAATCACATGTACTTTCATGCAGTCCAAGTAAAATACCGCATATTCAGTTAGGCCAGCAGCAGTCCAAATATTGGCAACCAATAAAGTTTTCTAATGCAATTTACTTCGCTCTCCAACATTTTGCTACTACTGATTAAACATCGGGGATATATACGTGGAAAAACTTCTACTGAGAGATCGGTCAACAAACCTCTTTTAAAAGAGAAAACAACAGTAATAAAGCATCAGATGGCGTGGATGCAACATGTTGGAGCTATCCATTATTAATTTCATCAAACTAGGAAATATCAAAAGGTTTTAATTCTTTTTCATGGCGACAGTTTCTTTTGCAACATTGGCTATACATTTAAAATAAGACTGCTTTCACGAATGCTAAACACCTAAGTAAGATCTCAGAAACATCTCAGGTACTATATCGACGAGAAATAGTTTGAAAAATGTAAACTAGAAAGATTGCTACAACTTATAAAATGACAATGACAAATACAGGTACCTGGCGACGGATGTGTCAACTTTTTTCCATTGATGTCGATTCTGTCGATTGCGATGACATTTGTTGACATTTTTATATCATTAACATTTTCTTATAGTGTATACATAATTTGTGCTGCTACTGCTAATATCAGTTGATATAGTCTTGCGTAAAACAAAATGTGATACTAGTATGCTGGACATATTTTCTTTAAGTAAAACTGACGATACATATGTGAATTTATTATATTTCAAAATCGGCTGTTTTTTTCAGCATCTGCCTACATATATGTACACCGTAAACCTAAGGGCTTTTGTGCAAACAAACAACTGGAAATGATACGCTTCATTACCAAAGTAGTCAAAGTGTATGTAATTCATCCCCCCTTTAAGGTTGACCACTTCGTAAACTTGGCAGTAGTTTACATCTAAGAGTACGATCAAATCTAAGAAATTGGGACACCGATATATATATCGGTCTACAATAGATTGGTCTGCAATAGAAAGGTGCCATGAATATATAAAAATATAAGCTATCAATTTTAGAGGCCATCAATTTATTCGTCACCGGCTGTTGGATGATAGTAAAATAGTGACTTTCTAGTTTGCCTAGTACTAAAATGACTGGAATTTGAAATTTTGATTGATACAGAAAAGGTGAATAACATCACATAGAAACTTATCGTAAGGCTTCATTCATGTATCACTCCGAGTGGTACTAAAAGATTACGGACCCTGAAATTCATGGCTGCATGAATTGATGTTTCTATATGTGAGAAATTTGATTTAAGCCAGCTCCATTCAAATAAAATGTTAGTTTGGAAAAAGCTTGTTTGTAACTGAACAAAATCAGTAGGTAAAATTCGGCAGGTCGAACGTGCACATTTTGTGCGGTGCGGTCGTGCGCTTACAGCTGGAAAGTTCCTTGTGTGGGGGTGCAGCTAAGTGAAGTTCTGATTGCCTCGAAAAGATATTGCATGTAGTGAAGTTTTAGGCAATTTTTTTTTTACATGATCTTGGGTAAATGTTCTCAACATTGAATAAATGACATTGGTAATTCCTATAGCTTCATCACCAACGCGCCCATGTAAAACACGTATTTAAACATCTAAGCCTATAGTGCGAAAAAAAAGTCATGAATGAGACCTTAAAAGAATTCAATAGTTCATCAGAATGGTCACTTTCTTTTTCGACTTTTCAATCAGGACCAACTGTCCGTCTGGGCCCATTGCAATACCCAGTGGGTCGACATCAGTAGCGATGTGCCGGATGGGCTCCCCGCGGCTTGTGAACAGCTCAACCCGCTTGTTTCCTGAGTCAGCCACGATGATGTTACGAGAACTGTCTGTACTGATGTCAAGGGGGAGGCTTAGTTGGCCCTCGTTGCTCCCTTTCCCTGCAAACTTGAACAGGAACTGTCCATTGTCTCGATACACGTAGATGTAGGCAGTGTAGGAGTCTGCCACTAGGATGCGGTCTTCGTTGTCCACTGTGATGCCTGTCGGGTGCACCAAGCCCTGTCGCCGCCCGAACTTTCGCTTGAGCATCCCGTTCATCCAGAACACATTTACCTGCCCTCGGTGCCCATCCGTTTCTGTCACAAAGGCCCGGTTGGACATCCTGTCCAGAGCAATTCTGCGAGGGGCTGAGACACGAGGAATGGCAAAGCGGATTTTAAAGTTCCCAGCACGATCATACATCACGACATAGTGGGATACGTTATTCCCACCTACAACTGAGATGTCATCGTTGTACATGGAGCCATAAGAGACATCGTGGGGAGAAATAAAAGTCGTTTCCCATCGTTCCTTTTTTGTCACCACGACTGTTGGGAAATTCAGGAGGTAGACGCCCTCACTGTCATAGATGCTGATTTGACGCCCTGTTAAAGCCACAGCTATTTTCCCACTTCTAGACACAGTGACTGAGTGGGCAGGCCCGTCGACATCAAAGGTTTTTGTTCCAATTACCGTTGTTCCCTTTATTCCTGTGAGATATAACATTGCAGGTGTTGGGAATACAACCACCGATAACGTATGACATTTTTAACATGGACTGTGATTGAAAATCAAAATGAATATGTTTAGTTATTGTGAGTTAATGTGCGACTTGTCATGTAGTCAATATGTATCAATAGATGCTATAAAAATCCAAGAAGGTGATGTACTGGCAGCTTTTGTGGCTGTACAACATTACTGAATTGAAGGAGGTATGCACATGTTTGTATGTACATGTATGCATGAATGTATAGCATGACTTAGACTAGTAAGTTAGGGTGAACTACTCTCACGGTATGCATAGAGGGCTATGCTGATGATAGCAAGAGATTGTATAACAAAGGGTACAGCAATGCATAGGTGATATGATTATCTTACCTGTTGTCGTGTCTGCCTGGTGTGTCGTGCTTGTTGACATGAGATTCCAAGAGGTGGAATTCGACCAGTCCTTTGGTGATAAAAGGTAAACACCTTGTTATTGATAATGAATATGTACGGACTGAGATGAAAATATTTACAGGCGTAGATGTAAGTAGTTATAATACTAGATTTCCACGACCTCATATCTTCGCCAAATAATATGAATTGTACAGACAGATGCAAGTACCAAATTCCCGCCATTTATCAATATGGCATTACATAGCCAATAACAATTAAATTCAAGTCTTTATTTGCTTAAATAATATCTATCAATGTTCCCCTCTTTCTCAGTGGCTTAATATGCCACATGTCTGAAAGTCCTCTCATGGAATGTCAATGACGGTTAGACATCCAGGTAATAAGATACGTACGAAAACTGGATGGATTTTCGAAACGTAGTATAACTCTATCAAATATTAGACCCTGTTTTGCATAGTCAGCATCTAATTGTTTAACTTGGCCTGGCTATATCAATTATCAGACTCAGCTATTCTAAAATACCCAACATGAATATAAAAAGTCCTGTCATTTACGAGCATAGTGTTATTATCTTAGTATAATCTCAGCAATAATTCAAATGAGGTCATTTGAATAATTGATATTTCGATTATAATCGATGACTACTAGCCTCTCTTTCTCAGTGAAGGATGACACAGTTTTCAAAGGTGATTTGTTTTTATTAGTTTTTTTCGGCTGTAGATAAGTACAGCCAGGGCTACCAAAGGCTAAGGCTATTACAAAGGGTTAGCCCTGGTAACTGAACAATATGCAGACCTTGATACAAGCTTTCACAAAGACTAGAATACGACTAAAATGCATATAAACGGGCACAAACATAGAACTCAGCGCATTTTTAAAAATTTCATTAATCATGCAAATTAGGTCCTGTTTGGGATAATTACCATGTTACGTCAATCATAAGATCCGCTTTTAAATCTGCATACCAAATATAACAGATACATTTTAGTCCTGTCTATTGATTGCCCAGCTAGTAAGCTAGCTGTTGACCTAGATTCAGGACGCCAGCTGTTGACCTAGATTCTGGACGCCAGCTGTTGACCTAGATTCTGAACGCCAGGTGTGTACTAACACATGCATCGTACTATGGTGCGGCAGTCCTATATATGCCAATTATTACGTTAGGTAGGTCATGATCTGCATAATGAGCATATCATTATGCTGATCACCACCTAAGGAACATTTATACCAAATACAAGAATAAGCCATCAACCCCTGCTTGAGTTATCTTCCTCAAAAATTACAAACAAATAGGCCCACTGCAGTTTAAGGCAAGCCGCAAGGGGGCCCAAATTTACATCACTTACTCTCTGCCCCAAGATCTATCTGCCACTCAAAAAATTATAACCTTACTACCTGCAAAAAATTCGACAACAAACTTTAAGCGGATTGATAAACTTTATTCATTCATTATGCAAATTAGTTCCTGGTTTTCATAATATGTATTTGATTATGTAAGACATCACCCAAGCTATTTACATACCAAAGATCATGACGATCTGTCAACCCCTTCTGTAGTTATTAGCCTCCAAAGGTTTCAACAAAAACGCCAACTGTAGGTCCAAATAAGCCGCTAGGGGGGCCAAACTTACACCATCCATTCCCTGCTCCAGACCCTATGTATTGGTGAAAAATCATGAACCTGGCACTTCCAGAAAATTCGACCACAAAATTTAAAACTCGGCTGCAGTACCTTAATTGTCCGCTAGGAGGCCCATTATCGAACTTGACCTTCCTCTTCAACACTCCTACCTACCAACTGAATATCATGCACAGCCATCAAGAGCACCTCGAGTTATGCTGGCGACATACAAATTCACACACATATAAAGCCCGCTGCAGTACCGACGGAAAATGCCAGGTGAACCATTTTTAAACTTTACCTCCGTTTTTACAATATCTACACACCTGCAAAAAATCATGAAGATCCATCAACGTTTCCGTCACTTTTCTTGCCTACATACAAACACAAAAAAATGTAAAGTCTGCTGCAGTACTGTTGGAAAACGCCAGGTATACCATTTTTGAACTTGACCTTTTTTTGCACAACCACTACACACCTACCGAAAATGAGAAAGATTCATTGAAGCTTTCTTGAGTTATGCTCCTGACATACATAAAGACCCACCCAACAGATTTTTCAACCGAAAACATAATCTTCTCCGAGTACAAGTACTCGGCGAACATAATAAACAATGTGAAATAAAATTAAAAAAACAAACATTTTGTATAACTTACGTCGATGTCAGTTTTGCCGCCAGCCACTGCTGCCCCTGACCAGGAAACATCTTGTGAAGCTTTCCTTGTCCATGTAGCAGTTGACTGAGTTGTATCGGACCCACCCCAGATAGATGTAGATGGCTGTATGGAATTATATGCAAAACATGTTATTGGTAACAGGCTTAAGATGTATGAATGTATTCATGATAGAGCATTTATGTTGAAATAATGTTTTTGTGGAAGTCCTTTTGCAGTAATTGCATAGTATACTTGTCTATAATGGCTACAATTGCATGGAGCTATACATATAGAAGTCACAATTCGTGAACCACGAATTGATGGCCGTTTTAAAATTTGTCTTTTTAAACCACATCAATTATTAGAAAAAAGAGCCCAAAGAATCCGGCCAGTGTGCTATAAAGGTCAATAAACAGCCCCAATTGGATAATTAAAACTATCTAATGATTCAGTTCGCTTACTATCTAAATGTATGTGCTTGTAGTTATTCTTAGATAATGTATCAAAATAAACACAAAAGTAATTGAAAACATTCCGTGTGGTTGTCCGCGCCAGGAGGTAGTATTCCCATTACCAGCAGCAGTCCAACGATGATTAAGGCGGCAACAATGATGACGATTGCCGCTTCCATCAAATGTCGAAATTGGCCACCCATAATTTTTGCTAGACAAAAAAACACATCAACTCATTATGGAAATGTAATAAAAAGATGTGTTTGATGTTTGTAGCTCGTAATTTTACCCTTATTAAATAAAGAGATTACATACCAGGTAATTGATGCAAGCGGCCAGTATCAGCTTTCTCCGCTTATGTATGTATGTTTTACATTTCAGACCTTATGCTGCAGGTTTGCAGTGTATATTCTATCCAATTATATTAACAGAAATGCGACAGTAAGGGTGTAGCCACCAAGACTTTGGAATTGGATGGAACTAAACTCAAAGTATGCTCACAGCAAAGAGGATACGATCTCTTTTGCATTTGAAATCTAGCATAAAAAATATTCTAGTAAATAAAGAATGGTTTACCTCTCTGTTCTTTTTGTTGAGAGGTATGTTTCAAAGGCTGGGTTGTCTGGGATGAAGAGTCAGTATGTGATAGGCCTCCCTCCTCTTGTGAACTTTGTGTACCCACTACTGGGGTGTTGTCGATGTATGTATACTCGCGATTATTATCCTCCCTGGCCTGTTGTTCTCTGTCTTGTAGAATATCGTCGTCGCGGACTCTGCTGGACCTTCGTGATGATTCTATGAAAAATTTACGTTCTCGATTGACTTACAATTGACTGTGATATATTTTAACAGAAGTGCAGGGCTCGAAATAATGGATGCATGTGCACCCCGGTGCACCCAAATTTTGGAGCTGTGAACCTAATTTTTTTACTGTGGGTGCACTAGTGCACCTAGATATCTTTGTAGGCTATATGGCAGAGGTACTATTGTACACTGGTATTTTAAACTTTCTTAAAATTCAAGTATCTGACAAAGTAATATAACTTTAACCTTTGTTGTACATTGTTTGATGTGATGGAAGTGTGATGTTTTAAACCAATTGAATTTTTCTAATCATATCCTCTGAAATACTGGCATTCTCCTGTGAAGTATTGCTGAACCACGTTGATTATCATTAGCTGATGACAAGACAAATTGCTAAAAAATCCGACCAATCTGCCTTGCATAAGGAACAGTTAACGGCAACGACCGCCTTTTTAACCAATACAATGACTTCAGCTCATAGATATTATACAAAGAAAAGGAATAAGTCTAGTATTTTAAAAAAATGTACTTCTTCATATTTATAGATTCTGTGTTAGATTGAAAGTTATTAAAGGATAAACGTACCATGTGAAGTGACTGAATCCGAAGCTCGCTCTTCGTTTATACATTGTTTATCCATCACCGATGACGTGTCGTCGATGTATGTATACTCGTGATCTTCAATGTTGGTATCTTCCTGGTCTGTTGAGTCCCTGATTTCAGCTTTCTCTTTATTTTGTAAAATAACGATGCGGTTTTGGGTTTCACTTAATCTTCTTGTCAATATGTTTATGAAATTGATATGAACGCTCTAGATTTGCATTTTTAATGGTATTTGTTTAGGGGTAAAAGTACATTTTGAGTCTATTTGCAATGGTGCCTACTGGTGATCTATTTCTAACAGAAGTGTGCTGTTTAGAACAAGTAGAATGTTTCTAATCTTATCCTAAAATATTGGCACTGTCCTGTAAAGCATTGCTGAACCGCGTTGATTAATATAAACTTTTGACGCAAACAAAAATATGTATTGCCAAACAATCCAGCTAGTCTACAATGGAGAATAGTAAAGACAGCAACCGCATTTCAACCAATCTGATGACCTCAGCTAACAGATATTATATAAAGAAAATAGCTTTAATTATCAGTCTACTATTAGGATATGTATGCGGTTTTTTTTTTCAAATTGATAGAATCTGTGTTATATTGAAAGTTATTAAAGGATAAACTTACCATGTGAAGTGACTGAACCCGAAGCTCGCTCTTCGTTTGTACCTTGTCTACCAAGCACCGATGACGTCTCGTCGATGTATGTATACTCGTGATCTTCAAGGTTGGTAAAGTCCCCTTCCGTTGGGTCTTGTGAAATATCACCCTCCCTTGTTAGAGCTGACTCTTTATGTTGTGAAATATCGATGTTGTTTTGGGGTTTACTGAATCTTCTTTTCAATATGTCTATGGAATCAATATGAACGCTCTTGGTTAATATTTTCAACGGAATTTTTGGTCAGGGCAAGAAATACATTTTCAATTTATTTGTACTTGTACATGTGTCAAAACGATAACTTGCAACCAAACATTTTGTGTGCACAACACATATAGGTCATTTTAATCATGCTAAATATAAAATTGGTAGAATCACATGCGGCATTTGGCACCTCATTAGCATTCTGGCACGTTGTACTGGTTGTAGTTATCTGAAGACTATGAATAACTGGATGTAATAGGGGTCAGATGAAAATGCACCAAATTTACGACAAGATCAGTTCAGTAAGTTTTACGATAGCAAAACAAAGAGAAATTCTAAGCCATTTTTAAGCCTAAGGCTATTGGCAGGATCACCCTGTCAGCGATGAAAAAAAATGCACTGCTGACAGGATCATCCTGTCAGTAGCGGAGATTTTTCCACTGCTTCTCCATTGTTTTAAATTCAGGCAACACTGACTAGGTTATATAAATGACGTCCCTGCCTGCATCAATTTTCCCCCGTTTCAAAAAACAAAGGTTGCAACAATACTGTAGATAGTAAAAACACAGCTGCAAACCAAGCAATAACATGTCGTAAATTGCAGCAAAAAGGAACAGTGACACCAGTGGTAGAGAGCGCAATGACTTTCGGTTTTTGATCTGTATCACTAGTGTAAGCCAGAATATTTAGTTTAAGCACTGAGCAAAAGTGTTTCTAAAATCAAAGAAGAAGATATCTAAGAAGAAAACAAAACAGATACATGTAATTGTTTGGTATACCAGGTGTGGCGTGTAATGTCATTTGTTCAATCTTTCTGACCCTTTTACATTTTATAAGGAATGCAATTTTAGGCCAAAATGTGCCAGTTTTTAGGTGCCCATATGCCGTCATACATAAGATAACATCTTTGTTGCCTTAATTCAGTTAATACATTTATTTTCCCATTTTTGCAGCTTCTTTGTACAATAACAGTATGGTGGCAATTTTATAAAACAGACTAAGAAAAGTGACTTGTGCGCGAACGTTAGTAATATACTTCCTGCAGCCTTTTGGGAAGGTAAATAAATAGTTAATACACGTATCGTATTTTCTAACACCTCTCGTGACAAAAACACCATGTCAATCCAAAATAATAGTACACATTGTATTGCTCACCTTTTGACAACGAAGGATTATGACCTCCCATTGACTCGGGGCTTAGCGATATGATGTCCCCGGGATTTTCTCTCTCAACATTCTCCAAGTGATACGTCGTGAGATATGGCTCGATGTAGTCGTCACCATACTTTTCCACCTGGGTAGAGCAGTGAGAAGTCTCCGCTTCTTCTATGCTTTCATCTCGTGCTTGAGTGCCTTTGCCTGCTTGATCAGTATCTTCGCCATTGCATGACCCTAGCTCTTCAGACATTGTGACAGATTGCTAAACTTTTGCCACATAAACCTTAAAAACGTGGTTTAAGAAGAGACAACATTTTACCAGTTGCATCTCCCCTTAGTGCGAAATCATAGACAAGCACTAAAGAATATCCGAATGTTGAAGCTTCCAATCTGTTTCAACCTAACATATTCGAAAGTCTGTTGATTTATTCAAAGGTGATATAAAACAAATCAGATTAATTGTATGCATGAGTCCCGTACGATATGTAGAAGTAATGCGTCTAGATGTAGCTAGACGAATTCATCATTTATGATTGTCTGCATGCAGCTACTAGGGATTAAAAACGTATCTGTGTATCTTTTATGTTTGTCATGCAGAAATCGTGATTAATTGTTGGCTCGGTATTGTGACCTCGAAAAAAACTCAACGCATAGTCAAAGCATTGTTATCATGAACAGTGACACTAGGTTCAGATACGTTATACATATGGTAGACTACCCCTACCCGTGGCCTTATCAACAAAACGAATGTTGTCAGTGCTAAGACCTTCATTAGTGGTTTATACCTTGAATCTTGGGCGAACACAGGTTCAGATGATGGTACAACAAGCTCTTTTCTTCATTTGTTGTAGTTAGTCTATTGAGATGAATACACATCTACAAGGACATGCGTACTGTTGAATCAATGATGTTTTATATTATATATGAATGAATACAGGACTAATACACTGGTTGAATACAGGACTAAAAGACCTGTTGGTCGTGATATCATATTTCGTCGCCTTATGAATTATGATGATGTCAAAATTTGAAAGTATGGGAATCTTCTTTTTTTGGGCCCGCCTTGTTTTTTTTTCGCCCTATGTCATTGATTTTGGAGTCTGCGGAGGAATTCCGCCATAAAATTCACTTGCTGTGGTCTAACTCTCAGTCTGTCTGACTATTTGTCTATCTGACCGTTTGTCTGTCTGAATCTCTGTCTGACTCTCTGTCTAGCTCAATGCCTGTCTTACTGTTAAACTCTCTGTCGACCTGATGCTCTGTATGTCTGACGCTCTGCCTGTCTGACTCTTTGTCTGTCTGGCTTTCAGTCCGGCTCTCTGTATGTCAGACTCTGCCTGCCTGACACTCTTTCTGTCCGTCTGACTGACTCTCTATTTGAATCTGTCTCTGTCTGACTCATTTTCTGTCTGGCACTCTGTTTCTGTTTGTTGCGCTTTCAGTGTGACTCTCGTTTCTGTCTGACTTCCTTTCTGTCTTGCTCTCTGTCTGTCTGTCTGTCTGTCTGCCTGACTCTCTGACTTCCTCTCTGTCTGAATCTGTGTCTGTCTGACTCTCTGTCTAACTGGCTCTTTGTCTGTCTGGCTCTCTGTCTGGCTGTCTAGCTCTCTGTCTGTCTGACTCTCTGTCTGTTTTACTTTTTGCCTGTCTTACTCTCTATCCGTCTTACTCTTTGCCTGTCTTACTCTCTATCCGTCTTACTCTTTGTCTGTCTTACTCATTGTCTGCCTTACTTTGTCTGCTTGACTCTCTGTCTGTCCGACTCTCTGTTTGTCTTACTTTTTTTTCGTCTGGCTCTCTGTGTGTCTGTCTTTCTGTTTGACTCCCTGTGTGTCTGTCTGTCTTTCTAACTCCCTGACTCTCTGTCAGAACTTCTGTCTTTCTGAATCTTTGTCTGTCTATCTGAATCTTTGTCGGTCTGACACGCTTTCTGTTTGACTCTATTTCTGTGTGACTCTCTTTCTGTCTTGCTCTCTGTTGGTCTGTCTGACTTACTCTCTGGTGACTCTCTGTCCGTCTGACTCTCTGTCTAACTGACTTTCTGTCTGCCTGACTCTTTGCCTTTCTGTCTAGCTCTTTGTCTGCCTAGCTCTCGGCCTGTCCGAGACTCTGTATGCTTTACTATCTGTCTGTCTTACTCTCTTTGTCTGTCTGACGCTCTGTCTGCTTGACTCTCTGTCTGTCGACTCTCTGCCTATCTATATGTCAGTCTGGCGCTGTGTTTGTCTGGCACTGTCTGCCTGCCACTCTTTCTGTCTGTCCGACTCCCTGTCTTTCTTTCTGACTTTCCGTCTGTCTGGCTCCCTGTATGTTTGTCTGGCTGGCTGTCTTTCTGACACTTTGTCTGGCTCCCAGTCTTGCTCTCTGTCTGTCTTGCTCTCTGTCTGTCTGTCTGAGGCTTTGTCTGCCTGAGTCTTTGTCTGCCTGGCTCTCTGACTGGCTGGTTCAGCCTGTCTAGCTCTGTCTGGCTGCTTGGGTCTGTCTGTCTGACTCTCTGTCTATCCGACACTCTTTCAGTCTGACGCTCTGTCTGCCTGGATCTGTCTGTCTTATTCTTTGTCTATCTGATTCTCTGTCTGTCTGTCTGTCTGTCTGTCTGTCTGTCTGTCAGACTCTTTGTTTGTCTGGCTCTTTGTCCGAATCTCTGTCTGTCTGACTCTCATCTATATTAGAATAGTAACGTTGACAGATTTTTTTTAAAGTATTCGTGTTAAATTTACGTACGTACACTAGATACAATGTGATTTGGTTTCAATTGTGTTTTGTTATTGTGCAAGGACTACTGTTACACTTTTATGGTCATTTCAAACCCATAGCTAATCAGCGTCGTATTATCTCAGCATAACGAGGAAATTAAAGAATGTCTGGTAACGTGAAAACAATATATAAGCACCCCGATCAACACATCACTTAATTATCATTGAACTAATAACACTTAGAATCATTATTTTACAGAAAGTTTTTTTTTAAAATTGGCGTCCACAGGTGTAACAGATTAATCCATCAACAATATTAAGTTATCTAAATTAAGCTTAAAACGGTATTTGACCTCAAGTAGAAGTGATAGTTTAACTATGGCCATGTGTACAATTTACCTCTTAAAAGTTGTACTATGTCAAACTTAAAAACACCGTTTTGCATATAATCTACGTCAAATTAGCATGCTTCTTGATACATATACAACGAATATCCTTACTTATGCAAATATATAAAAACTTAATTATGATTAATGTTGATTTAAACATGCGTCCATTTCACAATTGCCATTATCAAAAAATCCTCCAAATGTATTGAGCCCTGGTATCACCTTTTTCTGCCTAAAACATTTTATGTTACAATGCCCATTATTCTATAAATATGTAATATCTCGGAAATTATTTCAAACACTGTCTAATCTAAGGATAGATTCATTAGACCTATTCAGGGTGGTTCATGTCCTTTAGTCTTGCCTGTAGTCATCATCATCACAATGTTACGCTGTTACTGTGTTGGGGACACTGTTGTCTTCTTGACGCTTGTCATCTATTGGTATGCTGTAAAGTAGAATGCAAAAAGAAAGAATGATGAAGGTATGCGCAAAAGTACGCGTTTCTGTAAAGCTGGAGGATTTTCAAACATCACATGTTATTAGCACACACGACTCAGGCTATAGATTGCCAATTTATCTACAACTAAAATATTGCAAAGAATAACTGTAAGATCACCCCAATATTTCCTAACGTTGCCCTGATTTTATGAGAAAAGTTATTTGATACATATTTGTACACACAGTGTAGGATGCTCATTAGGAAAAAAAGTATCTGACAGAGAAACTATCTCTGAGGCTGAATGCACCTTGAAGGCTAGGCTTTGTATAATTGTAACATTTTTTACTTTCTATAATAAGTTTTCAAGCTATGATATGAGTGTGTGATGCATACGTAGGACGCATTCGAGAGGAGTCCCGGACCAAACTCCGTTGTTGCAGGTCCTGGTGGGGCTGCCGGTTCGTGGGGCGCCCCTGCGGCACGCGAAGCTGCATCTCTCCCCGTGTGTGAAAGGTGGTAAGCAGCCATACATATAGCTCCAGGTTCGGATTGGGGGTGCAGAGCAGGGCAGCGTCGCTAAGGATGTGAGAAATCAGATATAAAGACGACAGTGATGAATATGCTAACTTTGGCTAAAAATAGAAGACGGGTTGTTATGAATCAAAATCATTACTATGTTAAAGTAAAAAACTAGGACTTTCCTACTTTTGTATCAACACATATAATATTGTCATTGCAAATTCTGCATCTACGGCGCATTCCCCCATCTGTTCCCCTTGAAAAAAACACCTCCAGATATGGTAATGTACACACACCTGTGTATCGACAGACCAGGTCGGTCCCTAGCCAGTGACCAAAACTGCAACGTCTGGAGGTACTTCCGGATACCCGAGACCACCCAGGAATGCACCGGTAGTGACAGCTCTCCGATTGTCCGTACGGGGGGGTACAGCCGTATCTGATGGTGTTCCACACGGTTGGCGGTGACCCCCGGCAGCCAGCTGCCCCCGCTATAAGAAAGAAAACCAGATTTACATTCGATGTTCATTTCTATCATAGAGAGGATGTAATTATCATGGCATTAGGGATAGAGAGTCAAAACGTAGGCCTTGGAATGGATGGTATGGTGGTCTTCGAGGTCTTAACTGAACATGTTCCTGAGTCGCACATTACCCTTGATATAATCATTATGATTGATAAGTATGATGATTAATCTGCTATCAATCATCACCATCAATTTACTACTAAACAATTTGATAAGATACAACGTATGTCAAATTGTATAACATTTAAAAGAAATCAGCACAAACCGTAAAAGAGATATCTAATGTTAGATAAGGCTTTACATTTGTACATTCGGCATTCGTATGTCTTACTGTGCACTTCTTTAAGGACAATGTTTACAATGCAATGATTATCAATTTGCCCCTTTGATCAATACTGGGATACTTTATGACAGACACGTATAAAATCCTCTTCGTTTTTGAAAGTCCCGTCTCAGGAGACAATTCATATAATCCATTACGCATATCAGGATAATTTAAACATTTTTATTACACGCGTGTATTGTGTTATACTGTAGTTTCAAAGATATAAATCATTATGAAATATATACCTCTAGTACAGACCAGACCACTCCCAGTCCATGCTCCATTGCGACAGATTCTAGCTCTGGTCCCGGTGACTCGATTGTACCCGGTAATGCATGTGTAATCACATATCTCCCCCTGTGTATAAGGGGGGGCACACTGACTCACGCCAGAATCTCGTACGTTTGCATTTCCAGTCGGGGCATGAGGGCAGGTAATCTGTGACCCTAGAAAAAAAAAACGTGGAAGAAGAGTTGGGCAAAAATGTCGCTTAAACGCTGCTGGTTGAGGTAAGAAAGAACACTATTGTTGACTACTAAGAGCGTGATATTTGATCGCACGGTCTACAACAAACCTATGCCGTGCTTTGTTGCAATTGATGACATTTTACCAGTTTATGTAAATTTTGGGCCTCCGTGTGAATGGTGTAACGCCAGGCATTAGTGCGACCATCAGTATGTAAATCAAATGTGCCGTTACAATATTTGTAAATATGTGAACTTTGGGGGATTTTGTCTCGTGGAGTAGATTAGATATTATTATAAATGAACGTCTCGCATGCATTTTGAATATTTCAGTTTTCGAC
The DNA here is from genome assembly GCA_035149815.1 of Branchiostoma lanceolatum. Lineage (NCBI taxonomy): Eukaryota > Metazoa > Chordata > Leptocardii > Amphioxiformes > Branchiostomatidae > Branchiostoma > Branchiostoma lanceolatum. Next base: position 19,171,039 of record CM068873.1, read on the forward strand.
TTCAACCATAAATCGCAAGCATATGTATGACATTTTAAATCCACATGTTGTCCCCTAATCCCCTTATCTTAATCTTGTTCTGATAATAACTGTAAGTTAGTAAACATACTTGTCCCGCAAACCAGGTTTGTCCCAGTCCATCGTCCATTGTAACAGGTCCTGATGGTACTACCGGAGACTTTAATGTACCCAAAAAGACACCGGTAGGTACACGTCTCCAAATTGGTGTAGGGGGAGGTACAGCCGTCTCTCGAAGTTCTGGCGAGTGCTCTAGGTGCTGTAGAGCATCCTGTTGACACTAATACGAAGCAACATTTAAATCCCAAACACCCCAACACTGTTGCGACAACAAAGACAAAAGGAACAAAAATGGACCTCATTGTGTTATATCTTCTTTATACTGTACATTTTTGTGTGATTATTGTTGCACATATAGCTTAGTATAAGAGGTACATTTTGATACGATTAAGTGTGAATACTTTTTGACTCTTGTCCTGGTTTCTGAAGAAAAAAAGTCTGCACGGAGGGCAACATATTTAGTAGCGATAATCCCCCCCCCCCTTTTTTCCATGAGAACAAAAAAAAACACATAAGGAAAACAGCTGCCTAAAATATACGTATCTATGCTTCCAAGAACATAATGCAGAGAACCATACCCCAAGCAATTTCATGTTTTAAAGACTCTGGTGTCTAAATAGAGCCTACAATAAGTCAACAGATTTTTATTTGCATTCATTACGGAATTGTGCCAATCTCAGTCACAACTTTTGAGGGGATATGTTAGATGTTGACTTACAAAGAAACGAAACGAATGATATCTCCCATTTTAAAAAGGTTTCAATGAATGAGGTCCATTAGATCCTATGTAGGTGAATGAGGGATAAAGAAAGTCGACCCATATGCAGACGGAGCGGCTTGACGTTAATAAGAAGCTTGTCGAATAATCCGAATGATATCTTAACCAGAGGTAATAAAGTGTTTCAAACAAATTGTTAAGAGGCATTGCTTAAGACTTGACCAAAGTATCCATTTTAGAAAAAAAGGACAACAGTTCATGATCTCACCAGAACTACGCCGACGACGTCTGGACCTCCACCATGCGTTGGACTCCAGAATTAATGCAGATATTAGAAGAAGAGGAAGTACGTAGTTTATGAACCTAAAAATAGAACAAAATATGTATTATTCATTTTTCAAGATAACAAAGCTAAGTAGTCAAAGATATCATCAAGCTATTGTGATAATGATATTGATAATAACAATAACAACATCAATATCAACCTGGAACTATAACAAAATAATATTATGAGTCCTGACTTATTTCAGATATAAATATACCTAAGTAGTTAAAAAAAGTCATCCCAAAGTAAAGACATGTTTTTTTTTTAAATGTATATCTGTTGCAAACGATGGGCTGACTTTCAGTACAACTGGAGTTTGGTTCAACACACAGACAGGTAAGGGTACGTATACGTCCATACTCATTGTCATGACAATGTGTATCACTTATAGGTATACGCATAATTCCGAGTTCAATGACCCCAAATGCAAAGCTACGCCTACCGTTGATGATGTGCATATAATTGCTGAAATTAGGCAGATACTACCGGTTAGCTATTTGTACTGTCATTGATATCATGCTGTGAATGACTGAAATAAGTTATTTCACACGTTACAAACAGTGTTTTGTTCTCTACGATGCTGCACCCGATATATTGATATTCTAGATTTTTTTTTAAATAAGGCACTTTCGACTCGAAATGGTATCGTCCTACAAAACAACTCATTTAAGTATCTGCTCGCACAGAAGTAGAAAATAAAAAGCTCGCCATTGCAGTGTTAAACCCCTTGCATTTACATGGTTGATTACGAAAAAAAGGATCGTACTTGATCGTAGAGGTCATAAGGAGAGGCAATACATTACTTCATATAATCAACTTTGAAGGGGGCAACTAATTTATGGTTGAAGGTCAACTATTCGAGTGACATGTGCCTCTTTCTCTGCCGACAAAATACAGCCCTTCCTCCAAAAGGTATGGCTTGGTGTGTTTTTAATAGTTCCGTCCGTAGAGCATAGTAGATGTTAACAGAATACCAGACGCCAACCGTTAGGATATGATAAAGGCTGTTCAAAAAAGTCCACCGGCATATTTTCCCGCTGGTTTAATACAGGAGTTCAGTTCAGGCCAAGGCCCCGCGGAACCACAAAATGGCGACAGGATCAGTGTATAAAACGTGGCGCGACACAAGGAAATGACCTTTTAACATTTTGTGAAGGCATTTGAAAATGCAATATCGTTCCAAACTTTTAATCTTTTCCTATGTAGATAGACTTATTAGGACTCAAATGACTGTGTATCTCTGTTATATTGTATCTGACCCTTACCTCTTCCCTCATGACCTCAGTGAAAACTGACCTGCGTGCCGATTTGAGCTTATCATGAATAAACAAAGGTTCAAACAAACAATGAAGGCTTCTTAATGTAGGTAGTGAAATAAATACAAGAGGTAACCTTTGCTTTAAACTACTTGTTTGATACAGTCATAGATAAGACAATATGATTGCGACCCATTTGCACGGAGAAATTAAACAAAAAAGTTGGCTGACAAGACTAAGATCTTCCTGACCACATATTTCGCTGCAAAATGTGACGATACGATATAGATGGCACCAAAAAAAGGGAAATTAATGTGCATGTAGATTAGTATTGTTAAACAACGATAATTATCAGGAATCACCTTCCTTTTTCTGAAGATACTTGCCAATGGCTGAGTACACTGTATACGGACTAGTCGGAATAGTGCAGAATTTTTTCCCGCCCATATGCGTGGCAGAGTTTTGACAGAATGGGAAGGGGGGCTTCCGTTTTTTTTCGTTTTACACTTCCTTATATAAATGAGCATATTTAAAGGGTTGGGTTTTCTTGGATAAAGCAGCCTACGTTGTGCTCATGAAAATATCACTCCTTTGAAGTTCCAGTAGATAAAATCTAATTGTTATTTTTCAAAAGGAGTTTCCTTGTCGTGTATTAAGGTAGAAAGATGACGTTGAATGGGTTCCATTGTCTATCGTGAATACAGATGAGTTTGGGAAAGTCCCCAAACTTCCAAGTTGGTTTGGGTGATGAGGTACGGTATATTTGGCATACGCACTCAACATTTATGTAAATATAATCCATTTGCATGGTGCCGTTCTTTCTGACTAATAGCTATAACCAGTTACGTCAGCGACGTCATATTGGTCATCAGCCAAAAGCGTGTCATTAGCCATTGGGATAAACCATTTCCTTGAAGAATTAAAACTTAACATGAATCTTTCAAGGAAAGTGTATATATGAATATACCTATATATATACCTATATATATATATATATATAAACAGCACAAAGTGGAGAAAATTCAAGTAAAACCACTTGTAAGTTGTAGAAATTTAGGTAACGTCTGGTGATGATCTACTGTGTTCTGCAGCTCAGGTAATTGTGGTAATGTCTAGTGACCTCGAAATTGTGTCACACCCACCTTTCATGATGCGCAAGTTGAGAGCTGAGATTTGGAAGATACCATAGTGTAAATGCTTTCGCCTACACAGCAAATGTGCTACACAACGTGATTGGTAAATATGATGCGTATACGTTGACCACAAACTTATGGTGTATAGGACAGACTCCGGTCTTCTTGGCAATAGTCAAATCTCAGACTTGACATAAGATATAAAGCTTTATCTTGTTACCTACGACTCGAGATGGTACAGTCCGTAAAAATAAATCCTTGTCGTATCTGCTCACACAGAAGTCGAAAAGGGTCGTCCTACATTTACGTTGGGTTTGACAATGCCATACTAATGTAAAATGTTTAAACTTGAAAATTGATCGTGTTTAACAGGCACGGGGACCTATTCGGAAAACAAGTACTAGCTAGTTGGACAGAACTGTCTTGTCATGAACCAGTGCTTCGCGGATAAAGCAAGACAGCAGAGGTCAACTACTCTGTGAGAAAAAAAGGTCAAATCTTCAGAAGATATGTCAAATGGAATACAGGGTCAACATAAAAAGGTATCGTCTGTCGTATTTTCTAATGACCTACATGTGGACTGTAGTCAATCTGCAGAGAATACTAAAGTTGTTATAAAAGCTGTTACCAAAGGAGAACAGAAATATCAATTCATAGATTTTCCCATGTTTAGTACAGGACTTCAGTTTAGGCCAAGATCCCTACGATCCACAAACAAATGACAGGCCTAAAGCAGGGGACGTACCACGTCACCAGGGAGAGAACTTTCACGATTTCATGAATGCATTTGACAACGGGAAGTCCTTCCTTATATCCTTTCTTCAGTGGTTCTTATGCGAGCAGTAAAGTTAATATAAGAGGGGCCATGTGTTTTTAAAACATTAGATATATAAGATTAAAATCGTAGTTACTAGAATATGATTGCATTCCGTCTTCACACAGAATCAAAAGAGCCAAGATTGGACAAAATACATTTTTTAAACAAACCTAAGAGTGAAACATGCGACAATGAAAAATATTTTACTAATATACAATCTAGAGATTAGGGAACATAATCTTCTTGGTAAAGACCTACTTCATGTTGAAGTGGATAGTTGAGTTGTATACTGGCCAGCCGTTGTGATGTCGAAACCTTTTCCCGCAGAAGAGTGGTAGAGGTGTACCAGAATGAGGAACTGGAGAGGAGGGCTTCATTTTATACACTTCTTGATAATTAATCAGTTTTATAAGGGGGCGTGTTTTCGGAGAAATGCAGTCTGCGTCGTGCCGATGAAACGTCATTTTTTTCAAGGAAAGGCATGATGTAATTTTTACTAATTTTAGAGTAGACGTTTCCTGCTTCCTTGTTATCTACCTAGACAGACAGATGACGTTGAATAATTTTCATTGACTGTCAATATATCATTTTGCGGAAATATACTGACATAGAACACCTATTACTCTACTTTACTCGGATCGTCACATCTTTCTTACTTGTTCTACACGGACTTGGCACAACTCAAAATTAAATACTTAATCCTATGATTTCTTTCCCCGTGTTGTCACTATGATCTGTTTATATCCTCAGCTACGTCATGTTGGCCATCAGCCAAAGTATTCAACTTAACGTATACGTTTTTAGTAAATCTTCGCGACGAAGTGGATATCCATGTGTAGCTATATACAGCAAAAAAGTTAAGAAGATTTCTGTAAAACATTTGTTAGCAAATGATAATGATTAGTGACCTCGAATGAAGGGCAACGCCTGCCCTTTATGATGTGCAAGTAATTGCTGACATTTGGAAGATACTATAGTTCACATTTTATTCAACAATCAATCAGCTTCACAGCTTTTCTGCCATACTGCGCGCGTGGTTTACAATGGCATCTATAAAACCTGTCGAAATGATAAATTCTGGTCTTCCTTACAACAGTTCAATCTTAGACTTGATATAAAAAAATCGATGTGAAATATATTTACCTACGACTCGAGATGGTACGATCCGTGAAAACACTCGATCGTTAACGTGTCTGCTCATTCAGAAGGAGAAAATGGTTGTCTTACATTTACGTTGATTTTGACAGTGCCGTATGCATCTAAAATGTCTCAGTTCGACAATGGATCGTACTAAACAGATCTGACGACGGATTCAAAAGCCACTGTCAAGCTAGCTGGACAGAAATGACAGAAACAGAACTTCACAAAGATCAACTTGGCAAGGACAGCTAATTTGTGAAGTAAACGGTCAGCTCTGCATGTAACATGTTCTTCAAATAGAATACAGTGAAGTTTTTAATGAAGAGTTTGTCAAGTTTTTGAGAACCTACATGTAAATGAATGTAGTAAATGTTTGGACAATACTAAACATCAGCCCTTAAAATTTGATATGAAGATTGTCACGAATCAGAACCAGTCAGTCAAAAAATGTCCGACTGGTTTAACACGGGAGTTCAGTTTAGGCCCCCGAGATCAACAAAATGACCGGTCGATAGAACCTTTAACGTCACAAGGAAGTGAGCTTTCAGGATTTTATCATAGCAGTTGACTGCTTAAAGTAGTTCCATATTTTTTATCATTTGTCTGTATAAATGAAGAGCTGGGGGAAGAGGTCGATCTTCAATTTGATAAATTTCATGAGAATTGAACAATTTTATATAAGGAACGTGCTTTCGGGGAAAAAAATCTGCATCTTACCAATGAAAAAAAAACGTCATCGTTTTGAAAATCAGGCAGGTTTAATGTAATTGTTGAATGTTGATAAGTATAGATAACATGTTACTTGTTTCCATGTGATCTACTCAAGACAGACTGATGACGTTGAATGGGTTCCATTGTCTTTTGTGAATACAAATGAGGTCGAGAAAGTCCTCAGACGTCTTGCTTGGTCAAGCTGATGGTGTCATACGGTATATGGCATCGGAAAAAACTTTCACTCTATTTTGATTACGGCATAATTCATTTTTTATCTATATTATACAAGTTCGTGTTGATAACTCCAAATTATTGCTATAATCAATACATAGCTTATTTCGATCACGTTCTCCATTTTAACAATCAGCCAAATGAATGTCGAAAGCCTTGCTGATAAACTGTTCCTTGTATTCAACTTAACGTATAAGTTTGTATTAAATATTTATGACGCTTAAGTGGATATATGCATATTGCTATGTATATAGAATAAAAATCATGATATTTATGTGTAAATGGTAATTTTAGCGAACTCGAATAAAAGGCAACGCCTGCCCATAATGATGCACACGTAATTACAGTCACTTGGAAGATACCATAATCTACATTTTAATCAATCACCTTCACAGATTTACCGCCATACGACGTGGTTGACAAAAATGGCACTTATAAAACATGCTGAAATGATGAATTCTGGTCTTCCTGGCAACAGAATTTTGTCGTCTTAGACGTGACACAGAACATGGAGACAAAAGAATATTACCTACGACTCGAGATGGTATAGTCCGTAAAAACAACTCGTTTTCAGGTCAGCTCACACAGAAGAAGAAAAGAAAAACGGTCGTCTCACATTTACGTTGATTTCGACAGTGTCATACTCATCTAAAATGTCATAATTAGACGGCTGATCTTGCTAAACAGATCTGAAGACACGTCTAAAAGCCAGGGCCTAGCTAGCTGGATAGAAATGTCTTGACAAAACCCAGGGCTTCACAAAGATCAACTTGACAAGGACAGCTTATCTGTGATGTAAAAGGTTATCTCTACAAGTGGCATGTTCTATAATTTATAAATAGAATGCAGTGACAATTCTAAAATATAGTCTCAGTCGATTTATAAAGATCTACATGCAGATTGTACTAAATGTGCAGAGAATACTAAACATCATTAAGATTTGAGAAGATTGTCCCGAATCGGGAACAAAAATATCAGTCCATAAATTTTCCGACTGGTTTAACACGTAGTTCAGTTCGGCTCAAGGCCACCGAGATCTACAAAAAAAGACAGGTACAGAGTAGAACGCGTCACCAGGAAGAGAGATATCAGGATTTTGGCATTAGACTACTAAGTCTTGTTATATTTCTTAACATCTGCCTATTGGTTCTTATCAAGCTTTTCAGTAAAAATAAGAGGCAGCATGTGTTTTGAACAATAAACATGGAAGATAATAAGAGCCTTAGAATGGCTATGATGTACATGTATATGAATGAAGAGCTGCGTTAGAGTGGGGTGTCGAGCTTCATTCTTAAAAGTTCCTTCATAATTAACCAATTTTGAATATCTGCAGTCTGCATCGTGCTAATGATGAAACGGCACTCAATTGAAGTTTAGGCACGTATAATGTAATTTTTGCTAAATTTAAGAGAACTTGGTTCCTTGTCCTCTACTGAGACGGACTGATGACGTTGAATTGGTCTCATTGTCTTTTGTGAATACAAATGATGTCGGGAAAGTCCCCAAACGTATTGGTTGATTTGTTTGATGATGTCATACGATATATTGTGCATGCCCACATTTCAGGAAGTAACATTCTGAACAAATACATTGTCTCTTTTGTGACCACAGTGTAACTCCTTTCTTGTCTGTGCTACACAGGTTCGTGTACACCCCTCCGGCTAATGCTATAATGTATTCATACCTTATTCACGTCATGTTCACCAACGGCCAAAAACATGTCACAAGCCGTGCTGATGAACCATTTCTTAAAGTATTTATAACCTTCAAGTTTTTAATAAATATTCAAGACTCCTAGGTGGTTATATACGTGTACCTAATATACAAAAAAAATAATTAAGACGATTTCTGTTAAGCATCAGTTAGAAAAGGATAATGACCTCGAGTAAGCGCCAACGACTGCCTCAAATGATTCGCAAGTAATTTGGGATATTCGGAAGATACCATAATGTACATTTTAATCAATCACCTTCACAGCTTTTCTACTATACTGCGTGGTTTAAAAATATAACAGTTATAAAACATGCCGGGATACATTCTAGTCTTCTTAGCAAAAGGTAAATCTTAGACATGACGCAAAACATGGAAATTCAACAATGTTACATACAAATCGTGATGGTACAATCAGTGAAAACAATTCGTTGTCGTGTCAGCTCACCTAGTAGAAGAAAAAGAAAGGGTGGTCTTACACTTACGTTGATTTTGACAGTGCCAATTTCATCTAAAATGTCTTAGTTAGACAATGGATCGTGGTTAACAGATATGAGGACACATTCAAAAGCCAGGGCCCAGCTAGCTGATCTAAATTGGCCTTGACATAAACCAGTACTTAACAAAGATTAATTTGACATGGACAGCTAATCTGATAAGTAAGAGTCGGCTTTACAAGTGACTTGTTCTTCAAATATAATGCAGTGACGATGTTAAAAGAAGTGTCCGTCGTATCATCAATGACCTACATGTAGAACGTATCAATCTTTGATGAAGGTTGTCCCAAATCGGGATCAGAAATCTCAGTCCATAAATTTTCCGACTGGTTTAACACGGTAGTTAAGTTCGGCTCAAGGCCATCGATATGATAAAAAAAGATAGGAACAGAGTAGAACGTATCGCATCACCAGGAAGATTTCAGGATTTCGGCTTTTATATGTTATTAATATGTTATCCATAGGAATTAAGCAAATAATTTTCTGGTTAAGTCCCATTTTATGTTGAAGAATGTAGCAATAATAATAATAGTCTTTATTGCATATTCCTGCCCAGAAGGGCTAAATGCACAGAAGACCACACGTGGTCTGTAAGGAACATAATGTAAAACATAAATTAATAAAATGCTACATTCTAATGCTAAAAACTAAAGAAAAAAAAAACACATACAAACTGTGGGATATTGCTAAAAAAAATGATGATCACCTAGTAGTTTCTTCTCTCTTTTTGAAACATTTGGAAATATGACTACATACTTTGTCCATTATATATTCGTTCTTACATGACATCAGGTATATAAAAGTATCCTGTTTTGACATTTGTGTACATTTCTTGTCTAATTCTATTATCTTAAACAACGATTGCCGCTCATCTTTATATAAGGAACAATCAATTAAAAAGTGGCTTTCATCTTCAACATATAAATCGTCACAGAATTCGCATGTTCTATCATTTGGAGGGGTACGGTTTTGCCTGCCAGATTCTATGTGTAGGGAGTGGTCACTGATGCGAAGTTTACACATCGCTCTGCGATGTTCGAAGTTTGCAATGTTTAAATATGCTTCTCTTTCAAATATTTTTTTGAAAGATTTGTATGTTCTTAATTTGTTGCCTTGGTTTTCTCTTCGTCCTTTAGCGTGTAATTCTGAATTAAATTTTTGGATGTAAATATCCTTTAATCTTTGCTTTAGGTCATTTGAATGCGAATGTGTGTTTGAGGGACCGTTTATGTATAGGAAGGCAAAACCAGACTCCTCTAACACTTTTCTTACATTAGATAACCAGCAGGATGTTTTTCGGCGATCTAGATCTTGTTGTACCATATAAGCTTCGTATTGAAGACTATCTGTATGTACTTCGTTAACCAATCTAACATAGTAACTGTACATTATGCTTTGAGCCTCTATTTGTAACGGAAAACGACCCAGTTCCGATCTACATGCAAAGTTACTGGCGTTCCTCCGAACACCAAGGACATATTTACAGAATTTTAAATGTACAGTTTCTATCGGAGATTTGTCATTCATATTACTGTTGCACCAGACTTCAGATCCATACAATAATATCGGTACAATACATGTGTCAAACAGTTTACAATGCAGAGATACAGAAGATCTAGTCTCCCCAAGCGTACTTCTGATGTTATACATTGCTCTTAAGGCTCTCTTTTGTAGATTTTTCGTGGCAGCGCTAAATGTACATCCTGCTGTAAACATAATTCCTAGGTAGCAATATGATGAAACTATCTCTATCTCTTTATTACATAGCGAAAAACTAAGATTATTGAATAAAAAGCCTCTTTTGTTAAATACTATAATTTTTGTTTTCGCCAGGTTGACAGTCAGCTTCCATTGTTGGCAATACCGGCCAAGAGTATTAATTGCGTTTTGTAGTCCCTCCTTACTTTCCGATAGTAAAACAATATCATCTGCATACAATAGGCTATTTACTTTTGAGAGTTGTAACAGGGGGGCGTCTAGGTGTTTTGCATTTAGTTCCTCTATAAGGTCACTAATGTACAGGTTGAATAAGGTGGGGCTTAGAACGCAACCTTGACGTACACCAATTTCAACAGGAAAATTTTCAGTCAAGTCCGTCTTAGTTTTGACACTAGCTTCGGACTGGTTGTATAAATCCTTGATTATATCAAAGACTTTTCCTGAAATGCCATTGGAAAGAAGTTTGTACAGTAGCCCCTCGTGCCAGATGGAGTCAAAGGCTTTTGACAAATCTACAAAGCAAGCAAATAGGCGTTTTCCAGATTGTGTGGATTTAGATATAAGGGTTTTCAGTATGAAGATATTATCAGATGTCCTGTAATTTTTTCGGAATCCTGTTTGGTTTGGTTTTATGATTTCTTTTTCTTCAAGAAAGGTTGACAATCTTCTGTTAAGTATTGAAGAGAACAGTTTTCCTAAACAGCTTGAAATGGCGATTCCCCGATAATTGTTGGGGTCATCTTTTCGCCCTGCTTTGAAGATGGGGACAATATAACTTTGGGACCATGTTTTGGGGAAAGTTCCTTTCGAAAATGTGCTGTTAAATAGTCTTGATAAAGGGGACAATAGGATTATTTTTCCTGCTTTTAGCATTTCATTGATGATCATGTCGTCCCCGCTGGCTTTTTTGTTCTTGAGGGCTTTTATTGCATCGTTGATTTCTGATGCAGTAATTGGATTATCTAAAGGTCCTGGACTTGAATCACATTTTTGTAGTGTCTGGAATTTGTGAAGGATTTCCTTTTCAAAATTAAGATCAAAAGTTTTTTGTTTTAGTCTGGATTTGCTGTGTATATTTCTGAAGTGTTCAACCCATGTGTCGGCCGGTATATCTTCCTGAGGTACTGAGTTGGTCTTTTTGAGTTCGTTAAGTAGGTTCCAGAAAGCGGTCGGATTATTTTCTTGAAGGTTTTGAAGGCGCATTAAATAGTTGTTTTCGAATTCTCGTTTGCGTTTTCGAACAAGTTTATTGAATTCTTTCTTTTTCTTAAAATAACTACCTCTTAGGGATGGATTTTTTGGGTTGTGTACAAGGAGATATCTGAGGTTTTGTAGTTCTTTCCGGGCCTCATAACATGTTTTGTCAAACCATTTTTTGTTTTGTTTTGGTCCTTTGGTTCTCCTGTTACATTTTATTTTTAATGATAATTTTCCTGCTGTTTCTAGAATATTCTGAAACCTGCTAATTTCTTCATCAATGTTACGAGTTGTTAATGTAATATCATGCCCAATAGATAAAAAGTTGTTTAGTTTGTCGGATATCATCGGGCTATTTAGAGCACGGATGAATTTTTCACCTGAATTTTCGTCCCAAACAAACTTTTTTGGAAGGGGGCGTAATTTGCATTTGGTCATTTTTGTGTCTTGAATGTTCCAATGTGGCGTACGTATATTCGTAGTTATCAGACAGTGACCTGAAAATTCTGATAAACTGTGGACTTTGAATGCGTTAATGTTATGAAGAAGGGCGCTACTTGTGATGGTATAGTCCACCGTGCTCCAACCTCTAGGTTGATAGCAGGTGTAGCGTCCATTTAAATCACCTAGAACACGACCATTAAGAATACGAAGGTCTGCTTGGGCACATAGATCAATTAGGTTTTTGCCAAAAGTATTAGGGAGATTTCTATCAGAGTTGTTTCTGGGGATGTCAAGGTAAGAGAAGGGCATTTCTGGTTCAAGTTCTGGAACAAAGGGGTCTTCGGTGGTTTCTTGTAGGGAGCCTATCCGACTGTTGAAATCTCCCCCTAGAATAACATAGCCTTTGGAACTAAAATATGCTACATCCCTCTCTAACATATCAAAAATACAGTTATCCGTCCTTTTGTGGACTTGAGAGTATAGAGGACTTATATAAACGGTACATATTAATACATCTTTCGATAAACCAAATAATTCTTTGGATACTCGAACCCAAAGTAAGTCATCCGATTTGGAGCGCTCTCTACTTATAAACTTCGCCAATTCTTTTCTAAAGTAAAAAATAATTCCGCCAGAATTTCTTCTGGCCCTTCTATGTTTTTTCCTCGAAGATGAGAAGTGTTGGAAATTTGGGATGTCTATTTCTGAGGATTCATTACTCCAGGTTTCGATAAGAGAGAAGAAATCAAGGTTGTCTACACTACTTCTAAAGTTATCTTCCTTAAGTTTTTTTTCCTAGGCCGTGGATGTTCCAAAAGCCTATGTTAAGAGAATGCCTCCAATCAGCGGCTCAGGGGGGTTAAACTGGTTTCTTTGTTGGTAGCGTCCGTCTCTCTCTGTAAGTCGTGTCTTGTTTCCCGTGTTGGTCTGCTGTGGGAGCGAACGTCTGCCTCTGCTATAGGTGCCCATACCAACGGTGGGGTGAATAGCAGACTTCCAGTTAGCAGCCAACACCTTCAGTCCTGATCTGTTTAGGTGATAGCCGTCACGGTTGTACAGAGACTGTTTGATTGTTCCGCCGTCACCGAGGTTGTCATTGTTGACAACATGAACGAAGGGTAACTCCTGGCCGAGTACGTGTAAGAAGTTGTTCACATCTTGAGTCACCTCCATTAGGTGTTTGTCATTCCTCGGTGGGATGGAGGAGATGACAATAGCGGCATCTGGATATTTGTCGTGTGTTGTCATTATCGGTTGTCTGATATTCTCTGTCACACCTTAAGCAGCTCTCTCCCGTTTGATGTCGTTAGTCCCCACGTGGAGTACAATACATTTTGGGTTGTGGTGGGATGTGGATTTGATGAGGTCTGTTGCCTGTGGAACCGTCATTGCTGTGTATTTGTGAGATTGCTTGCCGGGATATAGCATATTAGGGATTATACCCCTCGTGTTTGAGTCACCAGCTATGATGATTTCTGGATGTTCTGGGGTGGTGTTGCGTGGTTGGGCAGGTGCCGGGGCTTCCCGCGGTGGGTTGTCCCTGTGTGGGTTGTTCGGCTCACGGCTGTTAGAAGACCGTTCTTCAAGCGTACTTTCTGTCAGGGCTTGAAACCTATTGGTAGTAGCAATGTTCGGTACGGTGACAGTGTCCGCTAGTTCTTCTTCGACCGGGGTCTGAGCTCTTTCTTGTGAGATGTCGGTTTGAATTGCTGCACTTTTCACTCTTTTAGCATTCTTTGTTTCTAAGGCTGTGATTCTGTTGCGCAAGTTTTTGTTCTCAGCCTCGAGGGACTTGACACGTTTTTTCAGCGCTTCGGTGTCACTTTCCTTCGCCATTTTCTCAGCAGGCGTTTCTTTTGTTTCAGACAATTTGCATTCAATGCGCGCAATGCGAGTAGACAATGCGTCAATTTTGTTGTCGTCGTTTGTTATTCTGCTAGCTAGAATTCCTTCAAGTTTGTCTATGTTCAGCTGAAGCGATTGTAGTTCGTTGTTGTTGTTCTGGTATTCTGTTTCCGTTTCTACGTTACCGGGATCCGAGTTAATATGCAGGCAAAAATATGACGGAAACGTTGATGGATCTTAATGATTTTTAGTAGGTAGGTAGCGGTTGTGGATACGGAGGTCAGGTTTGAAAATGGTTTACCTGGTAATTTCCGTTGGAACTGCCACTCACGTATGTGTGTTTTTGTGTGGACAAAATTACTGGACAAGCTTGTGATGTTTCTGGCCATGGATGGGTGGGATTTTGAGAGAGGAATGTCAAGTTCGACAATGGACATCCTAGTGAGTACCTGAAGTACTGCAGCGGAGTTTGACAATCAAAAGTAACTCTGCTATGAAAACAGCACATGAAAAAGTTAGCTTAATGTAACTCAATGATGAATAAAAATGGAAACATCCACTTGCCATGCTCTGTTTGGTAGTGGCTGGAAGTTACATGTACAGGTATTTAGAGCTTCAGTCTATACTGTTTTTTTAGCATACCATGTTGGCACCACAAGAGAAGGTAAAGATGATATTACATTACTGTAGTACACTCGTTAGACACAGGAGAAATTCCCAAAGACTGGAGGGATGCAAATATATGTGCCATTTTTAAAAAGGGAGATAGAGCGGTCCCCGGTAACTACCGACCTGTATCACTGACCTGTATATCCTGCAAACTACTTGAACACATTATCCATAGTCATGTCATGAAACACTTAGAAAGTTTCAACATATTGACTGACTACCAACATGGATTCAGAGCAAAGCAATCCACAGAAACACAGCTTATATTGACAGCTCACGACATAGCCGGCACACTAAACAGTAAAAAACAAGTAGATCTAGCAATACTTGATTTTACTAAAGCTTTCGATAAAGTCCCACATAGCAGACTCATCACAAAACTAGAGCACTGCGGAATTCAAGGCACCACACTAAATTGGTTGAAGGCTTTCTTGACCAATAGGGAACAGACGGTAGTGGTAGAAGGCAAGGCCTCAGCTCCAGTTAGAGTTGCGTCAGGCGTACCACAGGGAACCGTTCTGGGACCGTTGCTCTTCCTCCTGTACATAAATGACTTACCAGACCAGCTTGATTCAAATGTGAGGTTATTTGCCGATGACTGCCTGTTATACATGGAGTTGTCCGCACAGAGTGATTCACAGCTTTTACAAGAAGATTTGAACACACTCGAAGAATGGCAAACCAAATGGCTCATGCAGTTTAATCCGGCAAAATGTTACATCATGCATATAACAAACAAACGAAACCCAATTGTAACCACCTACCAGTTCTGTGGACAGGCTCTAGCAACAGCAAAGAGCCACCCGTATCTAGGCGTTACATTAACAACGGGGCTAAAGTGGAACACCCATATCAACAAAGTAACAACTAAGGCTAAACAGACATTGGGAGTGATCAAACGTAACTTGTGGGCATGCCCAGCAAAGGTAAAATCACTTGCGCCGCGTGCCTGCAAAGCTGGTGTGTTACGCCTAATGGCGGTTATACCGGCTATATAGATACAGATACAGATACAAGCCATATTTCGTGACACGTAACTACCATTTTCAAGTTGTAAACTATAACTAAAACTATATACTTTGATACAATTTTGACAAGGCTGACCTGAAAGTTGAAATTCAGCTGCAGAAACTTTTCAAAAAGTTTTCGAAAAACAGCAACTAAAACTCTTTTACAAGTACTCTTGATCACTCTGCATGGTTCTATAATGTTTTCGAAAAGCCATTAAAGAAGAATATTTGAATCTTTTGATCAGTTTTATGCTTATCTGCTCCGGTCATCGTTTTCAGTGTGGATACAGTCTGGTATTCATATTTATTTTTATCGACCCATGGCAAGGAGATTTAAAAAAAAATGCCTTCGTGATGGGGTTTAATTCTCATTAAAACTAGGTTTTTTAGGTTAGCGTACAACCCTGGGCACACAAAAAAATATTTTCTAACATGGATGATTCGTTTTATAATGAATCATCAGCCTAGTTGTCTTACTAATCGAGCTTAATGTATAACTATCTTGAGATATTCCGTGACAGGGCAAGAGTCTTTGCCATCGTATGACTTCAGTATCCACTTCCTGTAAGTCACAAACATTTACTTCCTGTAGATCATCATCACACAAACAGTTACTTCCTGCAGGTCATCACCACATAAACATTTACTTCCTGCAGGTCATCACCACACAAACATTCACTTCCTGCAGGTCATCACCACCTTATACGGGGAGGGCAGGCTAAAGTTGCTTCCACCTCTCTCATCAGGGGTGAAGTCAGGAGGACCCTCACCCTCAGGAATACTAAAGCGGAAGTTCTGGACCAGTCCTCCCAGCAGGAGGAAGGTGTCTGCTTTTGCCACAGCCTCACCCGGGCAGGCACGACGCCCGGCACTGAACGGGACAGAGAGAGATGAGACAGTCGTTCCAGAAAATCAAAGCAACATGTTATAATACTGATAATACGAAATAAAAAGACAATTTTTACACCAAGTGTTTTATTCATGGTTGAATTAATCACTGAATTATGTAAAAGGAATATCTTTATTACGTGACTTACCAACCTGATGAAATTATTCACGGAAATGATACTACTAATCGTAATTATGGTGTTTTTTTTTTATCACGTTATAAAAAGCTTAACTTGAAATAGATAGGTATTTAACAGGCGTCAAAGATAATCACTGAATATGCTAAACACGACTATCGGTCACATACACTGACAGATGATCGCAAATATGGGTAGTGATAGACATTCAAAAGATAAAAATAAAAAATATATTTTGCGCGACTGTTAATGACGATGATAATATCAATAACACATCTCCAGGGATAAAGTACACACACAAAATATGTCATTTGATAATGTCAACATCCTGATGACTCCTTTAAAAGAATATGTTGCTACATCTCAAATGTTGCTGCCCGCTTGAAAGGGCTATATTTATCATGCCTGCACGTAAGGTATCCTGGGATCAAATCTTGTCAGTTCAAGTCCCATTTCAACAGTCGCTACGAAGCAAGACTGGATTCCTGACTAACATTAGAAATTTAACTTTGTTACCAACCTGAAAGGCATTAAAGCCGCAGGTTTCGGATCGGTGTTGGCATCCCGTTCTCATCCAAAAAGCGTTCAGGCCGAAAAACGTCCGGATCTCCCCACGTGGCAGGGTCATGGTGCAGGGCCCACAGGTTTGGCATGATCCAAGTACCCTTGGGAACATCGTAACCTCCTGAGGGGTGCAGGTTTGGATGGTACAGCAACATGTAAACACATGTTATAACTTAAACAATTGTGAGAGAGCGTGAAATAATGATAGTACCACAATTGCCATGTACCACAAATGAACGGATACACTTTAGAATTTTGCTATTCGAATACAATAGTGGAAGAATGTTATTTTTCTAATAGAATGCAGGTTGTATAACAGTAGGAGAGGAACTAGAGGGGCAACATTTGCACGAGAAAATACAGCATATTTCACCCATATTCATTTCCTTCGAAGAATTGCCTGTTCCAAAGTCACACCTGAGCAAAACTAATATTCCAAAAACATTCTGAAAAGTCATCCCAAAATGAAACGGAGCTTCCCAAATTTGACCACATGTGCAAGAATGGAATCTTCTAACGATAACGCCATACATAACGGACTACTTACATAAAACAAATACTTAATTAATGTATTTGTAAACAAATATACCATATTGACATTTTGTAAAAAAAATGAATCATCCCTGTATAAATTGGATTTGACAAGAATGGACCCGCCATGCAGGAATTGACTCTTCCAGATGCATTCCAATATAGAATAGACCAGTCTTAAACCATATCCACTAAAGAAAATGGACTATTGCATAATCAGCCCAGCCTTAAGTTTAATTCGGAAAATCTCCCGCCAGGCAAAACTCTTTAAGTGGCAAGTACGTACTTTTGAAATGAACGAGTCCAAAGACGCTTCCACTAAAAAAAAATGATTCTACAAAGATGTCCCTCTGTGCCAGAATGGACCTCCCTAGTGGTGCCTCCATGCACAATGTACCAGTCCAAAAAATACCCTGAAGAAACGGACTTTTGAATGTTATCACCTTAGTCCAAAATTGAATTTTTAGAACATGTCACCGCTTTGCAAGAATAAACACTTCCAGTAGCACCTTGATGTTTATGAGCCAGTCCTAGAAACTTTCACTAAAAAAATGGATCGAAGAGTAGTCTCCCCTTTTCTTCAAGAGTATACATTTTTGGTTTAGAAATAAAGCAAATTAATTCAAAAAGCTATATGCCAAACATTTGACTTTCATTTAGTACATGCCCAAGGCAGACACATACCAAATCTCACATCGTTGTGATTTAAAACTGCGTCATAGTATGTAGAGATGAATATATATATATATATATATTTGTTTTGAAAGTAGCCAAAATTGAAAATTTGGAAGTAATGTATGCGAAAGGTGTGAACAGGTGTCCTAGACAGTCCCATACCAAATTAGGTATAGATACTATATGTACTAGTGCAACTTATATCTACTACATATATATATATATATACTGACCAGCGACGATTACTTGAGTTTACCTGATGATAGTTTTTTTTTTATCCATAAACTTTATTTGTTTAACATGTTTTGTTCTGTTGTGACCTGCTATTAGCCCAGTGTGGTAAAAATGTGCAATAAAAGGTATTTATTCATTTACAAATAAAACAACAAGAACCGGTACTTACTCAGCGTGGTATCGACAGTTGTAGCACGTGGTATGGATAGAGGAGCAATGGACCCCATCCTCATGACCTCATGGATCGTCGCCTCCATGTACGGAGTGGTCTCACGGTCGGACAGCTCAGGCAGCCTGTCACGGCCCACCGCACTGTCCAACTCAGCAGCCACCTTCTCCTGGACCTCCGGGTGGGCAGCGAGGAACAGGATGGCCCAGCGTATGATGATGATCGTTGTGTCCGTCCCCCCTGACGAGACCATGGTCACATGGCGCCAAAATGTATTATTTTCATATTTGTTTGCTCTACGTCGTAATTGATAAGGGCTTTATACTATGGTTTACATCCAATTACATTCGGTATAGACGTGTGCATTCAACCATTTCTGCAAAATCTGTAATTGACAGCAAACTAAGATTCAAAGAATCATTCAATCTGAGTAGCAATTTAGCGATAAGATCGTATACAGCTTAAGAGTAGGTGCATATACATCAGAAATAGATACCAGATTCATAAAAAAATCACTGGTGATGGTCTGAAGTGTGAGGTAATGATTAGAGTGCAATATGGAATAAGAAAAAAAAAGGCCTATCTACCAAAAAAGACGTCAGCAATAGTCTGCCTGAGATGACAGTCTGTGAGAGAGGTGACGTCATAGATCCCCTCCTCCTCAGCATCTTTCTGAGCCTTGATCATGTGATCTGTGATGTCACGGAGGTTGCCTGCAGAAGCGTACATTGCCATTCACTACAATACTAAGGGCCAAATCTATTAAGATGAAGATTTGCCTCATAAAAGTACTCTTTTTTTGACAAATTCGATGCAATATAATTAAGAGCATGGAGAAGCTCAACAAAGCATTGAACAGACTATTGTGCTTCATAAAAAAATCAAACTCAAGTCTTCGCGGTATTTCTAAAACGCTTCTTCCAATCGATCTTAGCAATATGATATCCATGGTCGTCTAATAATCTGTCAAATGATAATTGAATTATCTCAACAACCAATGATTTTTGGCCGACAGTATATTTAGCAGCCAAGCAGTTCCCATTAATGTGGATCTCCATCCTGTATCCTCCGGAGCCTTAATGAACTAAAAACATGTTGTTTCACTTTTTAAAAAAATGATGTCACCTTACTTGGGTCAAATGTTTCCCGGTGATGCTCCAGGTGACGACCAAGGATCCCCAAGAACTGTTCAGCCAGTTTTTTTCCGGTGTATATTGCTGTGTAGGACGTGAACAACAAGTACGATTAAAAAAACATTATGATTCCATGTTTGTATATTTTACCTTCTATATGTTGTAGAATCCATGTAAAGTTTCGGGTGGCTGCAAGCACACGTGCCATTTACTAGATGTAAAACATTGCCTTGACTCCATATCTTTCTATTCATTTATTTCGGTAGTTGAAATTTGTCCATGAGTGGAGAAAGGATACTTTAAAAGTACCTAGTATCTGAGGACAAATGCACAAACAGACAAAAATAAATAAACTAACACACCAGAACGGTGCCTCCATTCATAGAAGTAAATATTTATCTACTCACTTGGTGTAGGCAGTGGCCGAAGTGAGGGGTAGACGTCGGCCAGAAGGCCTTGTCCGAAAACTTCGTTGGTGTCCTTGGTCAATTTTATCAGAGTGTTGAATTCCTCGTCGTCCATATTGTACCTGTTTTATACAAAGTCTTGCTTATTCTAGTCTTAGAAATTTTTGTTCAAATCTTCTATCTTTGATATGATTAGTAGAATTGACTTTACCATACTCTACAGGTACCAGTTTATTTGATGTTCTCAGGTGTTGCGAATTGGTCGAATATGGGTAACCGGTATATGACAAAAATTGTTATGTGCATTTATGAAACTTCAATAAAAACGAATATAACACAAGAAATATGGCACTTTCACCATTTAATAGATTTGGATGTAGACAGTGGCATTCATGAACGTTTGGGTATTCAGTTTATTTCAACATTGCCTTGACAGGAGTAATGATAGGAGTACAGTTACACCTTCTGTATTGGTGACTTACAGACATGGCCCCTAGCCTCTACCGGGCTCCGCAGATCACAGGGAAAATAGTAGAATTCGGCAAATAGAGTGAAAATTATGCCAATGATACTCCGCTATACTGGAAAAGTCAATATGCGATCTACGGAGCCTGTAGGGGGTCGGTATGTCGTTTGATGTCAATTAATCGCTATCTCATAGGTGCGAAGTAGCTAAATAACCCTTTGATCCTTTTCCGACTTGGCCCGCACAGCCCCGACAGGAGCGGTCCTGTATAGCGGAGTACCATTGGCATACCTTTCACTCTATTTGCCGATTTCTACTATTTTCCCAGCGATCTGCGGAGCCTGGTAGAGGCTAATGGCCACCTTTTATAATAATCACCCGTATGTAAAATGACAAACTAGTAGATAGGTTACCTTACACCGAAAGCAGCGGAACAGATAACGTTGTAGACCAGATTATAGATGTATCCCTCAAGGTCCACTACTCGACCCTCCATCTTGGATAACTCAGCCATGGTTTCCTTCAACGACTCATGGACTCTACTCTGTAAGTTCTGTCCTGAAGCGTAACCCCTAAAGGTAATAAATGAGCAAAGTGTGAAATGGCAGAGATTTGGATTACTTTTACCGCTGAGATTAAAAAATAAATACATGTTACTGCAATCGCCACCGTTATTTCCTTTATATTTTTCAAAAATATCTTTTAACATCAAAACTGTCACAATTTGCGTCAATAATTCATATTGAATCAGACAATCATAAAGAATAGACACTTATCTAGCCGGGTCTGTATACTACTATAGCATCGATTCGCTCCTCTGGTCGCTTTCCTGTAGAATAGTCTGGCGCCCATTCTTATTTCAACATTTTGCCCTCACGTCATTGATCATTCAAGGTATCGACTCCTTTCTAGAAGCAGCATACTTCTTGAGGCCGAACTTCGAAACGCAGAGCCGTTAGAGAAGACCGTACGGTTTAGATAAAAGATTATATTTTATGCAAATGTCCAGATGGTAATCAATTTCCTTTAGACGGTTGTCAGACTATTTGGCAGAGGAATGACCAAAGGAGCGACCTTATCTATAAAGGAAGGATACACATGTATCTGGCTGGCATTAATATTAATCCCCCTAAAATAAAAAAAGATAGGAGTGTCCGTTACAAATAGTGACATTTCTGGACCAGCTTCAATATTGCCATGTTAAACCCATTGGCCCATGAAATAGTAACGCTAGCACCTTGCTATAATATATCTGTGCCTATTTTCCTCTGCCTCTCCACCATGTTAATATATATCTAAAAACGCTTTGACCGATTTTAATTGGAAACTGATCTCATTGATTAGTTGAAAGTTTTCCACAAACATTTCAAACCCTACCTAATGGCACTGTGGAACAGTTTCCGGTGCAGTTTCCATGTCGGGCTGTAGTCTGTGAAGGCGATGTCCTTTCCACCTTCAGTAAATAGGTCCGCTGAAAGGAAAATCATTTTGGGAAACAGATGCTTTTAATTGTGAGTCCATCAATGATGTCGGCTTTTTCATCCTCAAATTTAACCTCTTTGATATATAATTTACTGATAAGTATACAGGGACAAGGAACAAATCTGTAAGTCCTTCTGTATCTCTTTTTGTATCTATATAGTCTGTATATAACCGCCCCTCGTCGTGACACACCAGCTTGGCAGGTACGCTGAATCAACTTCCTCACGTGGACACGATCATGGTGTCCTCTAGAAGCAATGCCTTAAAACGTTCATCACTCCACCGTCACTGTCGAGCGTACTTTCCTATTCTGATAGCTAGACAGTACGTACCTGTCAACGTCTTCGGCCTGCCTGCAAAGTCAACACTCTTTTTAACGAGGGCCTCCCTTACAGCGTCCAGACTGTTAAGGACAACCACGTCCGTCATGCCCAGCTTCAGGCTGAAAACGTCTCCGTACCTCTTGGTTAGCTCGATGAAAGTGAAGAAGGGTTGGCCACCAAACACTGAAACAAAGTAATACCTTTATCTTACATTTGCAGAATATAAAATATCAACACTACATGCGACAGAATGTGCTGAAAAATTACCATACGAGTCCCAGATGCTGAGGAAACCTGTCGGATTTTTAGAAACGTTTATTCAATGATTCGACTGGAGTGTAAATGCCATTTGATGCGTTGATAAATTTGAAGGAGAGAAATGCACAGAGGGTTAGTAAAAGCAGCATAGGACAATGGGTACCTGTCATGTCATAAATGCGCAGATCGTATGTATTTATGTGTGTGTTAATTGGTGTTTTAATTGACATATTGATATAGTGTCAATAAATAATTGAAATTCTATGTATATAAATGAATGAATGCATGGACTATGTTGCTCGACAGCTGTATATGGTATAATCAATACATCTTCCAGGTCAGTAACAAAAACAAAGCAATCAACAAAATAATACTCGTCGTTCTGTCATTATGCGGTATTTCTTTTGTAAATGCTGCAAATGTGTGTTTGTGTCTTATTTACACTCGAAATTGCTCTATTGGGCATTCTTAGGCCAGATAACTTAGATATGGAGTTGGGGCATAACATAAGTAAATCGAAAATGTCTATGCCTTGTCTTTGGCATGGGTGTGCTGGATTTCCATGTGATCATATTCATTTACATTCACCTGTCAACGATTAAGGCGGGACATGCTATTAGAAAGTGATAGTCATCTTCAACACTATATCGACATGAAGTTAATCATGGCTGGTAAATTACCTATTTTGAAACAATGCAAACTAATTTTATTAATCGATTATGCATATTATAAAAGATTTATTACGAATTGATGCAAGGTGCTTCTACATTAAGTGTATAAACTATTTATTTGTAGTTCAACAGCTAGTGAGATAAGATACTTACAGAAAAGGTTTCCGATGATTGGCCAGAAGAATGGACCAGGGGGCATCCGCCATCGTTTTACATAGTCCATCAGCCACGTGACCAAAACCAGGGTCACTAACCCCACGGTTATCGTCATCAACCACATCGTCCTGTAGGAAATGTTAAAAGAGGGAGTCTCCAATCTTCTGCCCTTTGAAAAATGTACTCTACACGACCTTTCCCACTTCTCTCCGGTGGAAATGAATACCTTGCTTTGGTCAGGGGCTCCATCCGGGTGATTATCTGCAAATCACCCGGTCGGAGGCCTGGCGAACCTCCGTCTCGTGTCAGCCATACTGTGATTTACATTATTCACTCGGACTGGAGACATGGCACACCACCTTCTTGCATCAGCCAACGAAAGGGTATGTCACCTAGCAAGGGGTATAACCCTGACGGAACGTAGGCAGTTCGACTGATGTTGATGATGAAAAATTCGAAGAAATCAGTAGTCAAGAATTTTAGATTCGGCGTATATTACAGGCAAGTTGAGCATACGATCTTGTTAAAGGGACAAAAACAGTTACACAGTATCTGTTGTTTCCGAGTCC
This sequence comes from Branchiostoma lanceolatum, assembly GCA_035149815.1. NCBI lineage: Eukaryota > Metazoa > Chordata > Leptocardii > Amphioxiformes > Branchiostomatidae > Branchiostoma > Branchiostoma lanceolatum. The sequence continues at coordinate 19,195,205 of CM068873.1, forward strand.
TCACGAAGGGTCAAACAACGACGTAGAATGGTTCACGTCGATGAGATGAGTCGATTAAAAGAAAGTTTTTGACGTTTCTAACAGAAACCCCTTAGGTCTCTTCTTGCAAATGGTGTGACTTCAGCCAGAAACAGCGGCGTTTAAGTAATCTTAAAGTCACAGTGGGACCTTTATATAGACCCCTGTTGTTTGCGTTGCAAGCTTTGTTTGCGTAATTGCTAACCTTTGAGATCACAATCCATCGATTACTTCATGCGTGACATTTCAAACTAGGTCAACGACCTACAGGATGAGTCTCTTGGACTGCCATGAGTGGGCAAATTATGCGACACAGCAAATCTTAATTGTATACCTTCTCTGAAATTCAGTTCGAAACGTTTCGCCTTCATTGTACCATATTTGCGTTTAAACCTTCGCCAAGAATGTTATGTTTCAAAAACGTTTGCGTTTGTGTGTGTATGTGTGAGTGAGTGAGTGTATGTGTAACCATGACACAGGAGATGGTACGGTCCGTGAAAACAAATCGTTATTGTGTTTCCTCGAGCAGAAGGAAAAGGAAGGAAAACTGACAACTTCTGTCAAACATGGCAGTGACGTTGTAAGAATGATCCTATCGGGTACAATGTAACGTTATATTGCTAAAACAGCAAGTTACTAAATATTTGACATACTAACTACTTTTGGAAGGGCGTGTCAATAATAACAGTAAGGGTATTGATCAAATATATAAACGTAGAGGCTATAAACAAAAAGGGAGCCCGTGGAAGCTGCAAAATGGTATCGTACAAACATGTTCAAACGGCCCCTCGGGGTGTGGCATGTCGCGAAAACGGCCGGGGCATTTACAGCTGAGGAAGAGCAGTTAATTAAAATCTTTATTTCCAACCCAAAATCATTGTACAGCAAGTGAAATTTCAGATATATTCCATAAGTATGGAATTCCTGAATTGATTTTTGAACAAAAAAGGCTCAAAATTGTCGGCAAAGTCTGTGTCTGCCCCACATTTAAACCTTACAGTCTTATATAGTCAAGAGGCCCGGGTATTTAAGGCATCAAAGAGATGCTATCTGTTATTACAGAAAAAATCACTGTCAAACAGTCGTTTCATAGTGGGCACAAGCCGCTTAAAACTACAATTTTTTCACACACAAAAAAAGTTTTTTCATCCGAAATAAAGGAGATTGAAAATTTTCTTGTTTGGATATTCTAAATAGTAATGAAGTGATATTAACAGGGGAACAGTCTATTGATTCTATGATTCAATGGATGAGAAAAGGAAGAAAAAATGAAGAAAAAATAATAGTTTGATGTGTACGAAAGAAGTGTTTGCTACTGCATCATATATATAATTTGCCTTTAACAAATGGGAAACTTCACTTTTCATAAGAACATACAAACAGAAATGATTTGAGAGATCAATAGTTGGCCTTCATGTTATTGTGCCGCGCAGCATCCCCCCCCCCTGCATCACCCAAGAAGTGGTACAGCCCTGGAAATTGGGTCAGGAATGCAACCAGTTTATTTTTAGCTTTGTTTCATAATCCCGAAAAGGCTCTGAAAGGGTTTTGTAATGTAGCGGCTCCAAAGGGGTTTGCTGTCAGTTAGAACATAGTCAGAGGGAAAATGGCTCTCATTCCTTACAAGTTTACTCAAGGGGGTTATATGACCTCCTTGGTTTATTTCACAAGGAAGCGTAGGGTCACTGTTGTTGTGCTAGGCGACTTAAGTCTAAATCTTTTAACGAATTTTCGCCATTGATTCCATGTGCATGAAGCGCGTAACGTAAGCCCTTGCCAGTCATAGTTCGGTACTAGAAGAAAACAAGTAAATTAAAATACGAGATGAATTCACTACGTCAATATGTGAAATACAATGATACATTTTCCCTATCATAGCCCACCTCAGGTGTAGCTTGGGACTGGGTTGGAGGGAACGAAAAAAACAGTGAAATCTTTCAGAGCAAAAAAAATCTAGCCCGTAATGGAAAATACCTTTGTTCTAGACTGGAAGCACATGGCCCCTGGGTTTATAAGTAAGAAACCCCTCTGGGCGAAACAAAATTAGAACGTTCGCCACGTCCGGCCTAAATTCTTATTTTCCTTTCACGAAAATGAATTTTAACTAACTTCGCCGCCGTTATTGTGATAAATAAAAACACCAATAATCATCCTGCACAGCGTATTTCTTGGCGGGAATACCAGCACATTTTTTGACTGGCACAAAAACAACGATGTAACAACATAAACATCATCAACCAAATCCAACAGCACGTCTGATAGATACTATCAGCACACCTATTCTGTCTCTTGAACTTTTTACAAACATTTTAATGTTTCTAACCAAAAATCAGTTAAGATTTTTGCACCTGCCAAGGGAGCGTTGGCGACAAAAACTCCCACCATACGAGCCGATAGGCAACTGGAACCGCCAGAAGGGCAAGCGGAAATAAAAGGAAAGTATTGAATATATTATCAGTCCAACAAAGAGGAGGCTAGTACGATGATGGTGTAAGGGGTTATGAGGGAAAAGGACTATGTACCTAGTCACATGTAGTAGTCCACTGTTTTCTGCTGCTGCAGTCCAGTTACTTGAAAGTTTATAACAGAATCCAAAATAATAAGGGAAAATCCATTTTATTCCCTTTTTGACGTCTTGAATTTTGAATTCTCAAGACGACAGCATGTTGAAAATAAAGCTGTTATGGCTGAATTAACACAAATGACAGACATAAGAAAATTAACAAAAAAGGCCTTAGTGTCTACGATTTTTGATTCACCGAGATTTTCGATTAGATTTCCTATGCCGGATCGAGGGGAACCCCCTCTTTAAGGTAGACACGACGGAAATCCTAGGCCAGCAAGAGGGGACTCCCCTCTTGAAGGCAGAAACAACGGAAATCCTAGGCCGGCAAGAGGGGACTAGGCCAGCCAGCAAGAGGGGAATCCCCTCTTGAAGGCAGACACAACGGGAATCCTAGGCCAGCCAGCAAGAGGGGAATCCCCTCTTGAAGGCAGACACAACGGGAATCCTAGGCCAGCCAGCAAGAGGGGAATCCCCTCTTGAAGGCAGACACAACGGGAATCCTAGGCCGACACGAGGGGACTCCACTCTTGAAGGCAGACACAACGGGAATCCTAGGCCAGCCAGCAAGAGGGGAATCCCCTCTTGAAGGCAGACACAACGGGAATCCTAGGCCAGCCAGCAAGAGGGGAATCCCCTCTTGAAGGCAGACACAACGGGAATCCTAGGCTGACACGAGGGGGCTCCCCTCTCTCTGGCAGACCGACAAGATGGGCGTCCAATGCCGGACCCGACATGAAGCCTCCCTTCATAGAAAAAAAACAACAAAAAAAACAAGGTGAGGTAAAATTGTCAGTTTTTAGTTAAATCACACACTCACAAACAAATAGAATGTTTTGATGTATTTATTGCAGTTAACATAAAACAAACTCCGAAGCATCCAGGCCAACAATACAGTTATTGTTACAGTTTAAGGATGCAAGATAGAATTAAAACACTGTGCTACAATGAATATTACATTCTTAGTACGTTTTAACTGGTCAATATAACTTTACGGCAATTACTAAAATTAACGTCTCTGAAAACCCAAAATGACTTTATAACTGCAGACGGTGATAGCTCAACTAAGAGACAATCTTAAGCGTTTAGAAAACATCGCATCCATCTAATCTGTAAACGAAACCTGGACGCTTTTAGCAACTAGCTATAGAAAACCAACTACCCCTGGGACAAAGTGTACAACGCTTTAATAGCTTGAAGGAAGCCAACACATTTTCAGAAACGCAGTTTATCATTTTTTTCCTGACAAAAGAGGTTAACCCCAACCTAAGTGACTACTTGTACATGTAGTAACTATAGATATAATGACCGGTGACAGTCTATCTATACGTCATAACTTAAGAGACATCCGAACTTGTGTAAGTTCTGATTGTAGTCAAACAGTGTTCAATATAGCTATACCACATGTTTAAGAATATCATAACTGTAAAGATAAAGCCACGGTTGCTTTACGACATCACTTGAACACTGAAATTAGTCATCTCAAATGAGAAACTCCATTATGCAATACAGCTCGATGTCATATCATACACATGAAATGTGATGAATAAAACAGCAACAACAATTGATACATGTCAGATATAATGACACACGCATATATACATAATATATTAAAAAAACGTATAAGACTTACGAGGCTAAGAGGTGTTCGCCCTGTTCAACATACATGTATTTTCAAGCAAAATATCAATGATAAACTTTAAAAACATGTGGTGGTAACTACAGATGTGGTCAACCGGCCTGTCCACCATAATTAGAATGACTCCAGGAGCTGTCTGCGTTAAGTCCTTTTGGTGGTCCTTTGTCGGTCAACATGTCCTGTAAAATTTGCTTCCGATACCGCGATCTGTAAATAAAATTTTGACTTTGTTTATCAAAAGTTCAATAGTCGAGGCCAGATAAACATTCACATCCTCTTTTTTGAACAAACAAACAAACAAACAAACAAACAAAAAAACATTATGCTTGAAATGTATCTGGATTTATATTTTTTTACATGTGAGCTATTATAGCTATTGGGTTTCATAGCCAGAATTGCGGATGAATAACAATTACTCTGTATATCGTTTTAGCTCAGTAGGAATTATACAGTTCTTCTTATTGATCACCTGTTTTGCCCTTCCTTTCATGTTGAGTACTCAAATGAACAAATAAACAGTTACAATAACCGTAAACGTTATCTAACTACAAACAACTTTGTACATGAAAATGACGGAACAAACGTACTACCTGGCTACAAGATACCCTCGTCACTGCCCACCACACTACCGAGAAAGAAGAGAGTCCCAGGGAAGTCATCTACGTGCTGTCCAAGCCCCACAAGATGCTGAGAAGCAAGAGCCATACAAGCCACCGCATGCAAACAGCCAAGGGAGAAGACAACACATCGAAAAGACGGACTTTTCTTTATTCTCGATATGTAAACACAACCTTTTGACATGTATGATTGTTCTAGAACAATAGGTGACGTCATGCCATAGGTTAACTAAGGTCAGAGCACAACGACCTCTAGGGTATTATGCACTAGGTCACCATGTACCAGCCTGAGTGCATTACGCACTAGAAAGCTATATAAGTGAGAACCTCATGTACTTGTGTCATTTAGTCTGTACACTTGAAAAAGCTGTAACGCGAAACCGGTCGTGGTACTAGACTGAATAAAAGTCCTACACAGGAACTACGCGGCTTCAGATGTCTTACTGAGGAACGACTGCGGTGTGAAAGATGTCGGTTAGCTTGAGGAATGAATCCACTCTACTATATACTACCTGGCTCGTGTTATAGAAAGAAATTAACCCATTTTGAACTGTTCCACATTTTGCTTCAGTCGTATATTCCTAGATTCTTCCTGTGGACACGTTGGGTATCGTACTCGACCGCAGTGACTACTGACTTACATGTTAATGTCATCCTTGTCACCAAAGACTCTAAGCCTAGTACATGTTTAAGCGTTTATGCGTGTTACTGATTGTGAAACTTTTACTCCTTCTACACTGAAGGTGCCACCCCCCTTTCCCGTGCGATACATTTTTACAGCACGGGAATTTCTACAGCCAATGACCACAAGTTATGCTTCGACGCGGAAATGTCGAGACTAACCTTCTGTCAAAGAATACCACTTTTCCGGACCTTGGGGAGTCGTCTTATGTCGGTTTGACTGTACTTTCTGTACGGAATATACAGTAGAAGCCAATCAATTGCAGCACGGGCTATTGCACAGTTCTGTCAATTGCACTGAATCTCTGAATCCCGAACAAAACGTTTCCTTTTCACACTACTGTTAGTGCGATTACTCCAGGCAGAGGTAAGATCAGGGGTATGTTCGACGGAGTAGGAGACCCAACTCGCCTTCTCAGAGGAGGTAGACCCAACTAAAAACGGAAAAGTAGAAAGACGTACAAAATACCGCGAAAATACCACGAAAATACCCCGGATCTTACCTCTGCTTGGAGAGTAGCTAGGTGCGATCGTTTTTTTTTTTTTGCACTGTACATCATCGACACGCTCGGCTAAGTGCATGGGAATTCGTCAAACATTGTTTCGAACCTATCATTGTTTGCCATTGTTTCTCTGTCGGAAAGGTCACATGCGATCAACGAAACGTCGGATGGTTGTGGATAAAGAACCTTGTGGACATTAAAAGAACCTTGTTATTCATTCACTTGCCAACCTGATGAAATTATTCACGAATGTCATGATCTCCAGACTTCTACTCTAACTGTTTCACCGGATCTTGTACACGTTTTGGCCCGAATATCGTCACTCCAGAAGGTCAACACTGGCTTAAAAGATTCTTAAAAGTGCGTCAAATTACTCCTAGTTTCTCGAAATAACTGCGACCTTTCACCGCCTACAATAAACCTTAATCTGCCGTCATACATGCTCCGCCAAGCGTCCATGAGGTCTCCTAAATGCCGACAGAACGTTACAGAAAACAAAATACCCAGATCCTGCGTGCTCCTTACATCTGCTTGGATCATGAAGGGTTACATCATTACACTTTTTCCGGGGCTAATCACTTTCCCGGGCCAATCCCCTACCCGGCGGGGAAGTTGCTTAGTCGCAACGTCGGGCGGCTGGGTCAAATTGTTATCAAACCTCCTTGGTTACCGACACTGGTATCGCACTCGTTATATATTTGTCTTTTTATACTCTTAGATAATCATATTTACGGTGAAGAAGAAAATGGTTGACCCCAACTACATGTATCGTATGCTCTCGTACCTAGAGGAGGGTCGTGCTGGTAATATGAGAACACAACAACGTTTTCTGTTCTCACGAAGTAGATTCCTTCGGCTAGCATGAGAAAGCCCTACAAAAACGCTTAAAAGACGGCGTGGACAATACCGAGGATCTCAGCTTGATAGTGTAACGTTTCATTATGGAAAATGTAGATCTATGCATATCATATATGTGGGTTCTCTGCGCGATTTTTTACACTGGCTTAAAAGTGCGTCAAATTACTCCTAGTTTCCGGAAATTACTGCAACCTTTCACCGCCTACAATGATGAATCTTAATCTGCCGTCAAACATGCTCCGCCAAGCGTCCATGAGGTCTCCTAAATCCTGACAGAACGTTACAGAAAATATAATACCCGGATCCTGCGTGCTCCTTACATCTGCTTGGATAATGGAGGTTACATCATTACACTTTTTCCGGGGCTAATCACTTTCCCGGGCCAATCCCCTACCCGGCGGGGGAGTTGCTTAGTCGCAACGTCGGGCGGCCGGGTCAGTTGGTTATCAAACCTCCTTGGTTACCGACACTGGTATCGCACTCGTTATATATTCGTCTTTTTACACTCTTAGATAATCATATTTACGGTGAAGAAGAAAATGGCTGACCCCAACTATTGTATGCTCTCGTACCTAGAGGAGGGTCGTGCTGGTAATATGAGAACACAACAACGTTTTCTGTTCTCTCGAAGTAGAGACCTTCGGCTAGCATGAGAAAGCCCTACACAAACGCTTAAAAGACCTCCTAGCCAATACCGAGGATCTCAGCTCGATAGTGTAACTTTTTCATTATAGAAAATGTAGATCTATGCATATATGGGGGTTCTCTACGCGATTTTTTTACACGTGTGTAGATGAGTCACAACCCACCCCCTGGCCCCCCACCGGACAGAAATATTTCTTGCCCCGCCATCACTAGAAGGAAAACACATTTCGGCTATCCTAGAAGTACGCGCAAGATAGATGAACTGATAACATACAAGCTGACAGAATAGGAGGCACGTCTACGCTTCATAGTGAGATACTTACAGGGTCTTAGAGTAGTTTGTTCAAAGTCATTACTACAAGAGGATGATACAGATCTAAAGCAAAAATCTAAAGCACTTAACTATTTCGCCGGTCGACGCTGGTACAATCTTCGGGCGCGGCAATTCTTTCATCGGATCTTATCGGCTGATTTCGGAGGGGTTCGTCACCCATATATGGTCTTGCTCGGGTATCATCGGCGAGGAAACCCTCCCCGAACAAAAATACTTTGCAAGGGAAAAAGACGTGTTTACAAAACCCTCAGAGGTGCAAGTAACATTCCGCGCGGTATTGAACTTTAAAGGGTTTATTAACCCTTTAAAAATTAGACAAAGATTATATGACAGTCCACTAAGGATCACTAAGAAATACAGGTCGCAAACACCCTGTGTACTTTATATAACAGCGGACTAACTTCTCTGGCATATCATCCGTTTATCTAATGATAAAGGACCATAAAGTATACCTCCGTTCAAGTTTCACGGTTCAGCGACATGTGGAGCGTGCTAGAGTGTAATTGACCTTAGTACGTTTCCAAGCAGAGGTTGGTGGGGAGGATTATCATATACACCGTTTTACGTCCGCTCTCCCCCACAGATTGCGGAAATAGTGACAAGGGAGGGACATATTTCTCCCCATCTTGTCCTTTGAGCCTGCGACATTGAACAGAGAGGACGAAAAACGGGATGTAACTAAAAGGACACAATCTTCCCCACCAACCTCTGCTTGGAGAGAATGGACCCACATCTGCTGTGTGTTATATATATCCTGTGGTCCGCCTGGAGATAAGATCAGCCGGGCCGGCAGCACTTAACTCCCACAGGGGCCAGTTTAGGTACAAGCGGTGTCACACACACGGTGGCACAGTTCAGTTTGGAGTTCTGAAGTCAAGTCAGACGTGTTTTGGGGCTCAGATGTAATAACCATTCCCGTCAATATTACACTTCAACTGCCGCGAGACTTATTCATGTTAAAGTATCTGTGGTCTGTCTGCTGGCCCTTGTGGAAACTTGTGAAAGTACCTATCATCTATGATATCTGCTTTGCAACGATGCTCCCTATATAGGTATGTCATCATTTTATTCTTTGATCCCACATGGTACAACGCTGACTTCTTATAATAAGTGCAGGAAATGTTTACCTAGGGGAAAGATTGTTCAAATTTTGTTAGGCGGCCAGGCCTGGATTCTTGTCTACAGATCATGCAAGACTTATTTAGCCTGGCCGGATGACTGGATGACCGAAAGGAAATTTTGCAAGACCGTCCCGGGGCCCTCCTTTCTGAGTTAGACCGTGTGTTGTTTCTTGAATCTCAGGGTCTAGCAGACTGACGGCCTTCATCATATGTGAAAAATGGCCTGTGTATATCCTGGTAACAATCTGGCATACAGACATGATGCGGAACTTACCATACTGAAAAGGAAACACGTAAAAGCTGTTACAATGTGTGTAACGATCTAGATTTGTCTTTATAGTTTTATAGTTTTCTGTTCATAATCTTTAAGGAACAATCATAATACTATTATCTGTATCATCCTCTTGTAGTAATGACTTTGAACAAACTACTCTAAGACCCTGTAAGTATCTCACTATGAAGCGTAGACGTGCCTCCTATTCTGTCAGCTTGTATGTTATCAGTTCATCTATCTTGCGCGTACTTCTAGGATAGCCGAAATGTGTTTTCCTTCTAGTGATGGCGGGGCAAGAAATATTTCTGTCCGGTGGGGGGCCAGGGGGTGGGTTGTGACTCATCTACACACGTGTAAAAAAATCGCGTAGAGAACCCCCATATATGCATAGATCTACATTTTCTATAATGAAAAAGTTACACTATCGAGCTGAGATCCTCGGTATTGGCTAGGAGGTCTTTTAAGCGTTTGTGTAGGGCTTTCTCATGCTAGCCGAAGGTCTCTACTTCGAGAGAACAGAAAACGTTGTTGTGTTCTCATATTACCAGCACGACCCTCCTCTAGGTACGAGAGCATACAATAGTTGGGGTCAGCCATTTTCTTCTTCACCGTAAATATGATTATCTAAGAGTGTAAAAAGACGAATATATAACGAGTGCGATACCAGTGTCGGTAACCAAGGAGGTTTGATAACCAACTGACCCGGCCGCCCGACGTTGCGACTAAGCAACTCCCCCGCCGGGTAGGGGATTGGCCCGGGAAAGTGATTAGCCCCGGAAAAAGTGTAATGATGTAACCTCCATTATCCAAGCAGATGTAAGGAGCACGCAGGATCCGGGTATTATATTTTCTGTAACGTTCTGTCAGGATTTAGGAGACCTCATGGACGCTTGGCGGAGCATGTTTGACGGCAGATTAAGATTCATCATTGTAGGCGGTGAAAGGTTGCAGTAATTTCCGGAAACTAGGAGTAATTTGACGCACTTTTAAGCCAGTGTAAAAAATCGCGCAGAGAACCCACATATATGATATGCATAGATCTACATTTTCCATAATGAAACGTTACACTATCAAGCTGAGATCCTCGGTATTGTCCACGCCGTCTTTTAAGCGTTTTTGTAGGGCTTTCTCATGCTAGCCGAAGGAATCTACTTCGAGAGAACAGAAAACGTTGTTGTGTTCTCATATTACCAGCACGACCCTCCTCTAGGTACGAGAGCATACGATACATGTAGTTGGGGTCAACCATTTTCTTCTTCACCGTAAATATGATTATCTAAGAGTGTAAAAAGACAAATATATAACGAGTGCGATACCAGTGTCGGTAACCAAGGAGGTTTGATAACAATTTGACCCAGCCGCCCGACGTTGCGACTAAGCAACTTCCCCGCCGGGTAGGGGATTGGCCCGGGAAAGTGATTAGCCCCGGAAAAAGTGTAATGATGTAACCCTTCATGATCCAAGCAGATGTAAGGAGCACGCAGGATCTGGGTATTTTGTTTTCTGTAACGTTCTGTCGGCATTTAGGAGACCTCATGGACGCTTGGCGGAGCATGTATGACGGCAGATTAAGGTTTATTGTAGGCGGTGAAAGGTCGCAGTTATTTCCAGAAACTAGGAGTAATTTGACGCACTTTTAAGAATCTTTTAAGCCAGTGTTGACCTTCTGGAGTGACGATATTCGGGCCAAAACGTGTACAAGATCCGGTGAAACAGTTAGAGTAGAAGTCTGGAGATCATGACATTCGTGAATAATTTCATCAGGTTGGCAAGTGAATGAATAACAAGGTTCTTTTAATGTCCACAAGGTTCTTTATCCACAACCATCCGACGTTTCGTTGATCGCATGTGACCTTTCCGACAGAGAAACAATGGCAAACAATGATAGGTTCGAAACAATGTTTGACGAATTCCCATGCACTTAGCCGAGTGTGTCGATGATGTACAGTGCAAAAAAAAAAACGATCGCACCTAGCTACTCTCCAAGCAGAGGTAAGATCCGGGGTATTTTCGTGGTATTTTCGCGGTATTTTGTACGTCTTTCTACTTTTCCGTTTTTAGTTGGGTCTACCTCCTCTGAGAAGGCGAGTTGGGTCTCCTACTCCGTCGAACATACCCCTGATCTTACCTCTGCCTGGAGTAATCGCACTAACAGTAGTGTGAAAAGGAAACGTTTTGTTCGGGATTCAGAGATTCAGTGCAATTGACAGAACTGTGCAATAGCCCGTGCTGCAATTGATTGGCTTCTACTGTATATTCCGTACAGAAAGTACAGTCAAACCGACATAAGACGACTCCCCAAGGTCCGGAAAAGTGGTATTCTTTGACAGAAGGTTAGTCTCGACATTTCCGCGTCGAAGCATAACTTGTGGTCATTGGCTGTAGAAATTCCCGTGCTGTAAAAATGTATCGCACGGCAAAGGGGGGTGGCACCTTCAGTGTAGAAGGAGTAAAAGTTTCACAATCAGTAACACGCATAAACGCTTAAACATGTACTAGGCTTAGAGTCTTTGGTGACAAGGATGACATTAACATGTAAGTCAGTAGTCACTGCGGTCGAGTACGATACCCAACGTGTCCACAGGAAGAATCTAGGAATATACGACTGAAGCAAAATGTGGAACAGTTCAAAATGGGTTAATTTCTTTCTATAACACGAGCCAGGTAGTACGTTTGTTCCGTCATTTTCATGTACAAAGTTGTTTGTAGTTAGATAACGTTTACGGTTATTGTAACTGTTTATTTGTTCATTTGAGTACTCAACATGAAAGGAAGGGCAAAACAGGTGATCAATAAGAAGAACTGTATAATTCCTACTGAGCTAAAACGATATACAGAGTAATTGTTATTCATCCGCAATTCTGGCTATGAAACCCAATAGCTATAATAGCTCACATGTAAAAAAATATAAATCCAGATACATTTCAAGCATAATGTTTGTTTGTTTGTTTGTTTGTTTGTTTGTTTGTTTGTTTGTTCAAAAAAGAGGATGTGAATGTTTATCTGGCCTCGACTATTGAACTTTTGATAAACAAAGTCAAAATTTTATTTACAGATCGCGGTATCGGAAGCAAATTTTACAGGACATGTTGACCGACAAAGGACCACCAAAAGGACTTAACGCAGACAGCTCCTGGAGTCATTCTAATTATGGTGGACAGGCCGGTTGACCACATCTGTAGTTACCACCACATGTTTTTAAAGTTTATCATTGATATTTTGCTTGAAAATACATGTATGTTGAACAGGGCGAACACCTCTTAGCCTCGTAAGTCTTATACGTTTTTTTAATATATTATGTATATATGCGTGTGTCATTATATCTGACATGTATCAATTGTTGTTGCTGTTTTATTCATCACATTTCATGTGTATGATATGACATCGAGCTGTATTGCATAATGGAGTTTCTCATTTGAGATGACTAATTTCAGTGTTCAAGTGATGTCGTAATGCAATCGTGGCTTTATCTTTACAGTTATGATATTCTTAAACATGTGGTATAGCTATATTGAACACTGTTTGACTACAATCAGAACTTACACAAGTTCGGATGTCTCTTAAGTTATGACGTATAGATAGACTGTCACCGGTCATTATATCTATAGTTACTACATGTACAAGTAGTCACTTAGGTTGGGGTTAACCTCTTTTGTCAGGAAAAAAATGATAAACTGCGTTTCTGAAAATGTGTTGGCTTCCTTCAAGCTATTAAAGCGTTGTACACTTTGTCCCAGGGGTAGTTGGTTTTCTATAGCTAGTTGCTAAAAGCGTCCAGGTTTCGTTTACAGATTAGATGGATGCGATGTTTTCTAAACGCTTAAGATTGTCTCTTAGTTGAGCTATCACCGTCTGCAGTTATAAAGTCATTTTGGGTTTTCAGAGACGTTAATTTTAGTAATTGCCGTAAAGTTATATTGACCAGTTAAAACGTACTAAGAATGTAATATTCATTGTAGCACAGTGTTTTAATTCTATCTTGCATCCTTAAACTGTAACAATAACTGTATTGTTGGCCTGGATGCTTCGGAGTTTGTTTTATGTTAACTGCAATAAATACATCAAAACATTCTATTTGTTTGTGAGTGTGTGATTTAACTAAAAACTGACAATTTTACCTCACCTTGTTTTTTTTGTTGTTTTTTTTCTATGAAGGGTGGCTTCATGTCGGGTACGGCATTGGACGCCCATCTTGTCGGTCTGCCAGAGAGAGGGGAGCCCCCTCGTGTCAGCCTAGGATTCCCGTTGTGTTTGCCTTCAAGAGGGGATTCCCCTCTTGCTGGCTGGCCTAGGATTCCCGTTGTGTCTGCCTTCAAGAGGGGATTCCCCTCTTGCTGGCTGGCCTAGGATTCCCGTTGTGTCTGCCTTCAAGAGTGGAGTCCCCTCGTGTCGGCCTAGGATTCCCGTTGTGTCTGCCTTCAAGAGGGGATTCCCCTCTTGCTGGCTGGCCTAGGATTCCCGTTGTGTCTGCCTTCAAGAGGGGATTCCCCTCTTGCTGGCTGGCCTAGGATTCCCGTTGTGTCTGCCTTCAAGAGGGGATTCCCCTCTTGCTGGCTGGCCTAGTCCCCTCTAGCCGGCCTAGGATTTCCGTTGTTTCTGCCTTCAAGAGGGGAGTCCCCTCTTGCTGGCCTAGGATTTCCGTCGTGTCTACCTTAAAGAGGGGGTTCCCCTCGATCCGGCATAGGAAATCTAATCGAAAATCTCGGTGAATCAAAAATCGTAGACACTAAGGCCTTTTTTGTTAATTTTCTTATGTCTGTCATTTGTGTTAATTCAGCCATAACAGCTTTATTTTCAACATGCTGTCGTCTTAAGAATTCAAAATTCAAGACGTCAAAAAGGTAATAAAATGGATTTTCCCTTATTATTTTGGATTCTGTTTTATGTAACGTTTATTTCAAGCTCTTTCATGTAGGCTAATTGCAAATACAATCTGAACGAGAGGTTTAAACTGCAGAGTACAGGATTAGTGTACATATTGCAACCAAAGGAAAACATTAGAATCGCATGTAGGGGCATGCAAGTAACCAAATGCTACTTATATCAACTATACGTCAATCATCACTGAAGCTATCATCAAACTGAATAAGACCAAGCAAGAATAATCACTAACTTTCAGATACTTTAACGACTCTACCTTCCAAAGTTGTTACACACTGCACTATTAGTCTCGCCCCTTTTGCGTATAACATCGAATGTGATTTAATGTAACTGTCATGATTGAATATTCATAAATTATGCTAATTTGATGACATCATTGCTCAAAATCCAAGATGGCGGACAAAATAATTATTTTCGGTATAAACAGGCTTTTTTCGCCTTTAAATTCGTCACAAACTGGAATTTTCTTAACCAGAAACATTCAAAATAATGTTTTTAGTCTATTTTGATTGTTATTTGGGATCAAACATGGAAAAAATGTATTTTGAAAAATGTTAAAATGGCCGATCCAAGATGGCGGATCCCAGGGGGTCGTTTACAACACATGACGTCATTCTTCGACGTCAACTTAGTCACCACTGACGTCAAATGTCTTTGCATACCTTTAAATCAATTATACGCACTATTTTGCCTATAACTTTTAGATATCATGGGAATTCCCTATGTCGGCAATAAAATCACATCGATGACGTCATAATTACGTCATATTGCGTCATAACGTCACTAAAATTACAGAAGTTATGAAACTTCACGTGAACATCACTCCCTGCAAATTTGGTGATGATAGAGCGTACCGTTCGGAAGTTATGACGGGGAGATCGAAAGAGCCCCCCCCCCCCGTCCAAGAAGTCTCAAAAAAGCCCGGTCTAGATAGGGTTAAGTTAACTTACCGTATCTTGGTTAGTTTGATAAAATAGATAATTTTTAGATGTTTTGAGCCCGAGTCAGCTAGTCTAGAGTCGTGTTTACACTAATACACCCTTATATTCAATGTGATTTTTTCAAACATTCGTCGCTCTGAAGGTATGGTGGATCAAAATTATGAGAAAAAGGACAAATGCAACAACAGCCTTCCGCCATAATGTTTTCACGTCAGTCAAAAACAGACACAATCATAGTGAAGTAAAACTCACCCCAACTGTGTGTGTAATGGTACACAGAACCGTGGCTAGAGACAAGGCACGAGTAAGCCTAGTCCATTGTCCGAAGATAAATCCGACCGTATAAGCGAGTTCGGAGTTGCTACTACGCATGTACAGTGTCAAAGGTAAAGGCCCCCGAGACGTGAACAAAACCAGTCTGGGTTTTGTTATGCAAATTGAAACTATGTCGAGAAGGGCACTGTTTACAAGCCGGGGGCCTTCATCTTTGACACTGCACATGCGTAGTAGCAACTCCGAACTAGCTTATCGGGCAACTAAACGAAACAAGAAAGCTTTTTAAAAAAGCTGGCCGGGGCGTATTTGGAAGAAAAGGATTAGAAGAAGGGAAAGAAAAGAAGAACACGCTAGCAAAAACAAAATATTTCCTCCTTATATGAAAAGAAAATAGAAAAAAAAAGGTTCCCGACACCGGAGTCGAAGCGCCGGGCTACCGATCCCCTCAAGCATGCTATACCTAAGCTCTAACCTTCTGAGCTACTTTGAATTAGCTGTTGGAAAAAGGTCTTAAATATATTTAAAGTATACAGATCACTACACGGTACCATTTTTGTCCAATTTTTGTTCATTTTCATAACAAAACAAATTCTTTTTGTGTAATTTCGTGCTTTGTATGTAATGTGGCCATTTCTGAGGATCTGCCAGAACATAGTGAAAGGCTTATGGAATTGCATGGCAATGTGTGACAGGCTTCTGTAAGCGCGATATACCAACCCAAAACCTCATATACATAATTCATGCAGATTTTAGTAAAGTGTATTTTTCTTTAGTTTGTTAACAGTTGATGCAAAAAATTGATGTTATCTTATTGCCTTATTAAAACATTGCTCAACTCTAACATGCACATGACAATACAAATGTGAATTTGATGTAGCCAATCTGACGTGCTTGTTTATTATCAATGGCCACGAACAGTTAAACATGGCATGGCATGTGGACAGGATTCTGAAAATTGAGCAAACGAACGAACCAAGACTCAAACCAAACCAATTAAAACGGGCTCTAAGCCGGGGCTCACCCCGGCAAAAACAGTGAAATCTTTCAGAGCAAAAACGTCTAGCCCGTAATGTAGAATTAGTTTGTTTTAGACTGGAAGCACATGGGCCCTGCGTTTATAAGTAAGATACCCCTCTGGGCGAAACCAAATAATAACGTTCGCCACGTCCGGCCTAAATTCTTATTTTCCTTTCACGAAAATGAATTTTAACTAACTTCGCCGCCGTTATTGTGATAAATAAAAACACCAATAATCATCCTGCACAGCGTATTTCTTGGCGGGAATACCAGCACAATTTTTGACTGGCACAAAAACAACGATGCAACAACATAAACATCATCAACCAAATCCAACAGCACGTCTGATAGATACTATCAGCACACCTATTCTGTCTCTTGAACTTTTTACAAACATTTTAATGTTTCTAACCAAAAATCAGTTAAGATATTTGCACCTGCCAAGGGAGCGTTGGCGACAAAGACTCCCACCATACGAGCCGATAGGCAACTGGAACCGCCAGAAGGGCAAGCGGAAATAAAAGGAAAGTATTGAATATATTATCAGTCCAACAAAGAGGAGGCTAGTACGATGATGGTGTAAGGGGTTATGAGGGAAAAGGACTATGTACCTAGTCACATGTAGTAGTCCACTGTTTTCTGCTGCTGCAGTCCAGTTACTTGAAAGTTTATGTAACGTTTATTTCAAGCTCTTTCATGTAGGCTAATTGCAAATACAATCTGAACGAGAGGTTTAAACTGCAGAGTAAAGGATTAGTGTACATATTGCAACCCAAGGAAAACATTAGAATCGCATGTAGGGGCATGCAAGTAACCAAATGATACTTATATCAACTATATGTCAATCATCACTGAAGCTATCATCAAACTGAATAAGACCAAGCAAGAATAATCACTAACTTTCAGATACTTTAACGACTCTACCATCCAAAGTTGTTACACACTGCACTATTAGTCTCGCCCCTTTTGCGTATAACATCACATGTGATTTAATGTAACTGTCATGATTGAATATTCATAAATTATGCTAATTTGATGACATCATTGCTCAAAATCCAAGATGGCGGACAAAATAATTATTTTCGGTATAAACAGGCTTTTTTCGCCTTTAAATTCGTCACAAACTGGAATTTTCTTAACCAGAAACATTCAAAATAATGTTTTTAGTCTATTTTGATTGTTATTTGGGATCAAACATGGAAAAAATGTATTTTGAAAAATGTCAAAATGGCCGATCCAAGATGGCGGATCCCAGGGGGTCGTTTACAACACATGACGTCATTCTTCGACGTCAACTTAGTCACCACTGACGTCAAATGTCTTTGCATACCTTTAAATCAATTATACGCACTATTTTGCCTATAACTTTTAGATATCATGGGAATTCCCTATGTCGGCAATAAAATCACATCGATGACGTCATAATTACGTCATAACGTCACCAAAATTACAGAAGTTATGAAACTTCACGTGAACATCACTCCCTGCAAATTTGGTGATGATAGAGCGTACCGTTCGGAAGTTATGACGGGGAGATCGAAAGAGCCCCCCCCCCCGTCCAAGAAGTCTCAAAAAAGCCCGGTCTAGATAGGGTTAAGTTAACTTACCGTATCTTGGTTAGTTTGATAAAATAGATAATTTTTAGATGTTTTGAGCCCGAGTCAGCTAGTCTAGAGTCGTGTTTACACTAATACACCCTTATATTCAATGTGATTTTTTCAAACATTCGTCGCTCTGAAGGTATGGTGGATCAAAATTATGAGAAAATGGACAAATGCAACAGCAGCCTTCCGCCATAATGTTTTCACGTCAGTCAAAAACAGACACAATCATAGTGAAGTAAAACTCACACCAACTGTGTGTGTAATGGTACACAGAACCGTGGCTAGAGACAAGGCACGAGTAAGCCTAGTCCATTGTCCGAAGATAAATCCGACCGTATAAGCGAGTTCGGAGTTGCTACTACGCATGTACAGTGTCAAAGGTCAAGGCCCCCGAGACGTGAACAAAACCAGTCTGGGCTTTGTTATGCAAATTGAAACTATGTCGAGAAGGGCACTGTTTACATGCCGGGGGCATTCATCTTTGACACCGCACATGCGTAGTAGCACCTCCGAACTAGCTTATCGGGCAACTAAACAAAACAAGAAGCATTTTTAAAAAAGCTGGCCGGGGTGTATTTGGAAGAAAAGGACTAGAAGAAGAAAAAAGGGAGAAGAAGAACACGCTAGCAAAAACAAAATATTTCCTCCTTATATAAAAAGAAATGAGGAAAAAAGGTTCCCGACACCGGACTCGAACCGCCGACCTACCGATCCCCTCAAGCATGCTATACCTAAGCACTAACCGTTTGAGCTTCTTTGAATTAGCTGTTGGAAAAAGGTTTTTATAGATATCTAAACTATACACCTCACTACAAGGTGCTATTTTTGGTCAATTTTTGGTCATTTTCATAACAAAACCAATTCCTTTTTGCGTAATTTCGTGCTATATATGTAACATGGCCATTTCTGGGGATCTGGCAGGACATAGGGAAAGGCTTATGGCATTACATGGCAATGTGTGACAGGCTTCTGTAAGCGCGATATACAAACCCAAAACCTCATATACATAATCCATGCAGATTTTAGTAAAGTGTATTTTTCTTTAGTTTGTTAACAGTTGATGCAAAAAATTGATGTTATCTTATTGCCTTATTAAAACATTGTTCAACTCGTATATGCACATGACAATACAAATCTGAATTTGATGTAGCCAATCTGACGTGCTTGTTTATTATCAATGGCCACGAACAGTTAAATATGGCATGGCATGGGGACAGGATTCTGAAAATTGAGCGAATGAACGAACCAAGACTCAAACCAAACCAATTAAAACGGGCTCTAAGCCGGGGCTCACCCCGGCAAAAACAGTGAAATCTTTCAGAGCAAAAACGTCTAATGTAGAATTAGTTTGTTTTAGATCGGAAGCACATGGCCCCTGGGTTTATAAGTAAAAAACCCCTCTGGGTGAAACCAAATTATAACGTTCGCCACGTCCGGCCTAAATTCTTATTTCTATCACCTTGCCAAATTTTGGGCAGCGCTACCATGTAAGATCTAAGACATCACGAAATCGCGGGTGAATGCACCCAGATTCACGGTGACATGCCAAGCTGCGTGTCTATTACCGGCGCTACGAACATCCTTTGCTCGCACGTAAATGTTTTCCGGACGTAGGGCAAATGTTTCAATTAAAGGATTGATACAAGAAGCTATAATGAGACTGTCAGTGCTCTTGTGAGGCCTGTGGACGAACGATGAAAAAGGCAGCACTCTTGTGAGATCTGTGGTGCAAGTGGTATACAGTGATACAGGTGGTTTCTATAAGTGAGACGAGCAAAGGAAAGGCAGTGCTCTTGTGAGCCACGTGGCACAAGTGGTGTAAAGTGGTACACGTGGTTGCTTTATACTTAGACGAGCAAAAGAAAAGGCAGAGCTCCTCTAAAGCATGTGGTACAAGTGGGATATGGTCGTGGTAAACGTGGTTTCTATACCGTTACGAGCTAAGGAAAAGGCAGCACTCTTGTGAAGCCCGTGACACAAGTGATATAGGTGGCCGATCCTTCTTCTATTAAAAGAACGGAGAACCTTTCTGGTACATTTGCCCACCCAATCATCAGAAAAAACCAATACATTAAAGAATTTATAGACGAAATGGAAAAGCACAACAAATACAATATATTTCACTCCATTTCCTAAGGTACCATTTGTATCTAAGATGTAACAGCAATCCCGTGAATCTCCAGACGGCGAAACTTCCCGAAATAAACTCTAACTAGAGTTCTACGAACACATTATCTTCGCCAAATAATCAAGGCTTATTGTGGAGAGTGATTAATATTTACATGCTTATCACTCCCTGCAAACTTGATCATACACAATACCGTTTGAAAGTTATGATGGGGGGGGATGAGTCCCGTCTAGATAGGGATAAAACTCATTTGGTGGTACAGGACTAGTATATGTGTATAGTGTGCTGATATATGTTATAACTGGTAATCAAAGTTATAATTAGATGGTACAGTCAATATATGTGAATAGAATAAATCTTTATTCCATACATGTTACTTTTCCATACGGTGCTAGGTAATACCTCAGCCAAGCAGTGTACTCTCTGAGCAGAGGAGCTGGTCCGGCTGGTTATTCACATGTTTTTAGGTGTTTTGTAAGGCTTTCTATTTTGTTCCCTTTCCGTTATGTCTCCAACCGTGTATTTGACAAAAATGCAGAAACTGAACACTTTTGAAAAAACAGGACCCACACATCTGTTTGAATTGTAGTGAGACTGTCCCATTTGTTTATTTATGTACACCATCTGTTTATTTACACTTCTAGGCAAGGCCTGTTTCAGGAACACTGTCACAAGCCCAGTATGGAATGAAATGGATTTACAATTATCCTTACTAATTATGCAGATTAGCTCCTGTTTTCTATAATTAGACATCGATTGTGTAAAGCACTATCTGAGCTCTCTACATACGTATACAAAACTTCACAACAATCTATTCACCCCTTCTCAAGTAATACGTGTCCGAATGTCAAAACAAAAACACCCACTGTAGTTCTAAACAAGCCGCTAGGAGGCCCAAACTTACGGAACTTACTTCTTGTGGCATGAACTATCTACCACACAAATATCATGACCATAGGCTGGCATAGCACTTTCAGAAAATATGTCACTAAATTTTGAAGCTCCGCTGCAGTACTCGCTAGAAGGCCCATTATCGAACTTGACCTTCATTTCCGTAAACCCTACCCATCCACAAAATATTATACAGATCCATCAACAGCTTCTTGAGTTATGTTGTCCACAAGAATTACACATCCACACAAAGCCCGCTGCAGTACCGACGGAAAATGCCAGGAGAATCCTTTTTGAACTTGATCTCTGTTTCCACAACATTTACACACCTGCAAAATATCATGAAGATCTATCAACGTTTCCGTCACTTTTTTCGCCTACATACAAACGCACAAAAATTAAAAGTCCGCTGCAGTACTGTTGAAAAACGCAAGGCAAACCATTTTTGAACTTGACCTTCCTTTGCACAACCACTACACACCAACCAAAAATCATAAAGATTCATCAAAGGTTTCTTGAGTTATGCTCTTGACATACATACAGACCCACCAAACAGCTGGCTCAACCGAAAACATAATCTACCCCGAGTACTATAGTACTCGGCGAAGATAATAATGACTAAAACTAAATGTGTCTATGTACTAATGCGGTGTGATTAATAGGAGATTCTTTTTCAGTTGTCCTCAACACTGTTCTAAAGTTGTTTAAAATGACACAGTAAGGCAATGCCAGATTAGGCCCAAAATATTTACTCAAGCAACTGGATAAAATTTTGAAACAGTAAGACGTTTTAGACAGCATCCACTGTCTTTCGTCAGTGACTAACGATAGGACTGAGAACACCAGGTTTTATACCAAAACTCTGGATAGGTATGTAAATGAGGTTAAGACAATTTAGGATGTCTTGAAGTAGTCTTTAACCCTATCCAGACTGGGGGGGGGGGGGGCTAAAAGTGTCCGCGGCAACTTTGACATCGTATTTCTGCCAAACGATGTATGCTACGACTACCAAATTTGGTGACTTTTCCTAAAATTTTGTTGGGAACAATTTTGTACTAATGGTTAAAGTTTATCATTTTTCATGTTGCCATGGCAACGGGTTTCTGACAGGCATCTTATGCAAAAATCAATAATTTTTTGAAAACAATTATATTTCTCAGGTTTTCTTGCACATCTACGCTAGTTTTCCCAGATGTATAACATTATAAGTAATTAGATGTAACTTTCCTGATTTAATATTCATAATTTATGCTAATTTGATGACGTAATCAGTAAAAATCCAAGATGGCGGACTATATCACTATTTCAGGTATCAGCAGGCTTTTTTGCCTTTAAAATCGTCAATACCTGACATTTTCTTTATCAGAAACATTTAGATTAACGTTTCTAGTCTATTTTCAGTGTCCTTTGGGGTCATAAGTGGAAAAAAAGGATTTTTAAAAATTTCAAAATGGCCGATCCAAGATGGCGGATCCCGAGGGATCGCTAGCAACACATGACGTCACTCTATGGCGTCATTTTGACGTCAACGTACTTACCATTGACGTTGTATGCTTTGCATACCTTAAAATGAATAACACAAACCGTTTTGTTTAATACCTTTAGATATTACGGGAATTCCCTATTTAGCCGATAAAATCACATCGATGACGTCATAATTACGTCATATTACGTCATAACGTCACCAAAATTACAGGAATTATTAAACTTGACGTGAATATCACTCCCTGCAAATTTGGTGATGATACATCATACCGTTCGGTAATTATGAGGGGGGGGCCGAATCAGCCCCCCCCCCCCCCCCAGTCCCAGATATACCAAAAAAAGCCCAGTCTGGATAGGGTTAAAGGAAGATCAATTCAAGGCAAAACTTGGTGTTCTCAGTCCTATCGTTAGATCACTGACGAAAGAAATGTTATCCAGTTGCTTGAGTAATTATTTGGGGCGTATCTTACTACCCGGATGTCTAATTTTCATCAACGCAATGCCAGATTAGTTCATTTATTACATGTTAAGCAAGGAGTATCCTTGGGGAATACCAGTTTGTGTTCAACATGCATAATCTAAAACTGCATCAACAGACTGTGCAAGTAATTTCATGTTGATTCAATTGTATACGGATAACATAATCAGGGAACACCGGTTAAATGGAGGTCCCATGTTTGAGGAGAGCCACACCTCGAGCACGTTAAAGAACTCAGTCCACTTATCGAAAACAGTAGGGGTCCTTCCCAGTGTGAGTAGTTCAAAACCGACAGTCCTATGGCTGCACATGGGACACTTGACGTCACCTGCGCGCCGAATGGCAGTCGCTACAGGCCCTTGAGATCTAGCCCCGCCAAATGTGCGCTCCTCGCAACTCAGCCCCTGGTTGCGAAGGAACATTATTCGGCCTACCCATTGACAATGAAACTGTTGACACACTAAACTCTAAACAATTATCTGGAAACGACAGAAAGATACTCAATCTACTTCTGACGGAACTGAGACAAAGAAAATATTTTTTTCTGCATTGAAACTGCTGCAGTGCCTCTTCAAGGTTGGTCTCCGCTCGTAACAATCAGACACGCAAACATTTTTTTTACGCAAACAGTTACAGATAATTCAGACGCTCTGCCCATAACAGACATTCCTTAATGTTAATTATGACTGAGTAGAAAGATATATTGTTGCTTATATTAGGATACATTCCATCCTCAATTTATGTGGTGTCGTATTATGTGATAACATTGTTATGTAGTAGTAGTTATTTGTTGCCTCAGTCCAGTGGCCTCCACTCGTTACAATCAGACACGCAAACATTTTTTACACAAACAATAACAGATAATTCAGACACTCCGCCCATAACAGACATTCCTTAACGTTAATTTTGGCTGAGTTGAAAAAATATATATTGTTGCTTCTATTAGGATACATTCAATCCTCAAATCATGTGGTGCCGTATTATGTGATAACATTGTTATGTACTAGTAGTCATTTGTTGTCTCTCTGCAGTGGCCTCCGCTCGATACAATTTGACACGCAAACATTTCATTTTACACAAACAGTCACAAATAACTCAGACTCTCTGCCTATAACAGACATTCCTTGACGTTAATTAGGGCTGAGTAAAAAATGTATTGTTGCTTAGGATCCATTCCATTCTTAATGTATGGAGTGCCGTATCATCATGC
This sequence comes from Branchiostoma lanceolatum, assembly GCA_035149815.1. Taxonomy (NCBI): domain Eukaryota; kingdom Metazoa; phylum Chordata; class Leptocardii; order Amphioxiformes; family Branchiostomatidae; genus Branchiostoma; species Branchiostoma lanceolatum. The sequence continues at coordinate 19,219,369 of CM068873.1, forward strand.
GATAATATTGTTATGTAGTCATTTGTTGTCTCAGTCCAGTACTGTAGTAGACAACTTGTTTACTTCTCGGGGACCTATACCTGTATCACGGTGACTATTCAGGGTCTTCGGCTCTTTAAGTCTCGGAAAACGGTCACAGCTTCGGCCAGTCACTTGGGGTACACAAGCTGTAATAATATACCAATCAGACATTTGTTTCCAGAATACTATCGGTAAGTGGCTTTTCCATAAATGTATGTTTTGCATATGCCGTTAAAGTGCTCCTATGCATGTATAGAAGCAACTATCATTTTACTTGTCTCTGTCCGCTTAGTGTTCGCGTACGTTCAGGTGTTATTATAACGTACGCGTTTTACATGTAACGTAGGCACGTAGTATATGTAGAGGGTACCCTACTATACTCCACTTTGGGACATGCAAACAGATCGTAGTAACCGACAAAGAATAGTTAACGAGGAGCCTTCAGAAAGTATCCATAGGAAGTTAATTTTTTGATGAAATGAGTTCAAAGTTGGCACAAATGTAAAGGGAAAACTATTCTTGGGAATGAAGTATCTCAATGTCTTGTGCAGAATTTAAACAGCGACTGAGTTAATTTTAAGTTGACCACACCCTTTGAAGCTTGTAGGAGGCAAAAAGCAGTAAATGGGAGGTACAATTAGCAGTTAAGTATGAACCACTTACAATTTTTGTAGGAGACTGTACATGTATCAAAATACATATCTCTATAAAATACTTGAGCTAAGTTTCTTTCCTCCCTTCGCTGTATAATCATTCTAGTTTTTACTTTTTATCTTTGCTCTATAGAATAAAACAAACTAAAGTTGGAGAAAATGGGAAGAACCTGGACTCGGAAGTGTTCGAGGCCCGTCGCCAGAGCAGTCGCTGTCATATTTTGCCTCGGATTCAGCCTGCATCTCCACTTCTTAACGTGTGGAAGTGTGGAAGAATCGACCTTACCTGGGTGGAAAGACGCTTCTGATACGAACAGACCAGAGGCTACGAGCGCCATTTTCTCTCCCAGGTTCGCATGTTTTCGACATATTTTAATTAATGAGTTAACGTATATCTGTACTAGATCTCCCTCCATTACCCTGAGTATCTCCGTTCCATTTTCACCACAGTTAGGCCTGACTGTCTACTGAGTAATACATGAAGATGTAAGTTGGGTATGGATCATTAGATGTATAATTATGCAAATCAATGTATCGATTATTATATCGTTGCCGACTTACTTAGGTGCTTTAGCTTTTCCCAAAAGTTCTTTAGTCTTTAAATTCAAGAAAATATTTTTTCATCTCCTTTTTTCAAACGGATTTGGAGTCAATGTGACTGTATCAATTTCAATTAAAAATAGAGTTGGATTATTTGGAAGAATTTCATGCAAAAGCTTAATTAAACATAAAATTCCATAGCTTTCTTGCTACAATCAAGTCAATAGTTGCATATTTACATGAACTGTAAACTGTTAGGTCCTTTTGAAGATGTTTGGGTCACCTTTTTACAACAAACGGATTGGGCGAAAAAATACGGGCGTGTGGTTAAAAACTATCCTCCTTCGCAGACTTCCTATGACAGCGGCGTATATATTGGGGGGGGGGGGGGTTCTCTAAAGGGAGTTGTGTAGCCAAGGAAGTTGTGTAGCCGAGGGACGGCCGCTGTTCATATCAAGTTTGCTTCAAGTCGGGCCCAGCAAAGGGGAATTAAAAAACAATTAGGGGCTATCGACATGGACTTGTGAACTGCGGCGTCCCGCGGACCCCAATAAACCGCACGCACCTCTCGGCAGTGAGCAGTCACGCCCCCGTATTTGCTGACCCGGCCATTTCTTAACGGTCACCGGGATTACAATCGGTTACAAAAAATCAAACAAAACATTTCAACTTACCACAGAAAGCAAAGATTGTTTTGTCGGCCTGGCTATAGATCAAGGAAAGTCAATTTGTTACCAGATACACGTGACCGTCTGTTGCCAAGGAGACGACGATGGTAGTTGTATTTGTCCGCTACAGGATCTTGTTGCAGACCATGAGAGCCGCCGTCAAAGGGGAGCTTGTTTTGTGCAGTTTTTTGGGACTAGCGATCTAGCTGACCATGGCAAATTGATTTGTTTTCAATTTGGCTAATGTCGCAAAGGAGCTGAAAGTGATCGTCTAAAGTGGCGACCTTGCATGGCCCCCCTCCCCATTTCTGCCGGTTCCGGACTAGATTTGAAAATCCGACAAACTGTCCGGCTGCCTTCAACAGAATAAATGCCCACATTGACTGAAGAGATAGTTTTATACTAGCCTCCGTTTCTGACACCGAATTGTGTGTTATTCATGTTTTGTGTGTCAGGCCCATTCAGTCAATTGGTCCTCGCGTAAGTGTGAATTACCCTGGTGTAAGCTGGTGTGTTACGCCTAATGGCGTTTATACCGGCTATATAGATACAGATACAGATACCCTTGCGCAGACATGTTGATAGCTTCTCTGAATGGCTGTCTAATCACCTTTCTTTTTCTGGGCCCGACTTGAAGCAGACTGGATATGAACAGCGGCCGTCCCTCGGCTACACAACTCCCTTGGCTACACAACTCCCTTTAGAGACCCCCCCCCCCAGAACTCCATTTAGAACCCCCCCCCCCCAATATATACGCCACTGTCATAGGATGTCTTCGAAGGAGGCTAGTTAAAAACCCTGATTTACTAAGTTAGTAGAGTGCCTTATTATAAAGTAAGTACACAGCAAGAAAATATCTGTATGCTATTATAGCCTGTGTCTCAGAAGCGTATAATGGGGAAGATCGTTGATAGTTATATTTTTCATGATAATTATATCATGTTAATTGTTTCAGGAGCTCTCACGTGCTGCCAACCTGCAACCCTAAAACAAAGCTTGCTTTTATCAAGGTGCACAAAGCCGCAAGTAGCACCATGATGCAGATCCTACAGCGGTTTGGCTATCTACGGAAACTTTCATTCGTGCAGCATAAGTCAAAAGATGTTAACGGCTTATATCCTAACGGTCTATCACATCCCGAAATACTTATGCCACCACAAGGGAAAAATCATGATATACTAACTTATCACATCGTGTACGATCGACCAAACATCGTGCGTCAACTTACGTCGGCTGCTAAATTCGTCACGATACTCAGAGAACCGTTTCAACGCTTTAAGTCCGCATTCGCCTACTTCGGTTACAAAAAGACATTCAATATCACTTCTAAAAATCCATTAGAAAAATTCTTGGAAAATCCTGTCTTTTACGACAACCCAAAAGGAGGATTATACAAGACAAGAAATGTGATGGCCAAGGTTCTAGGATTATCTTTGAACCTGTCGTCCGCATTTCATCAGAAGAACGAGATTGACAATATAACCAGACAATTTATAGATAAAATCTTTCGGGAGTTCGACCTGGTGATGATATCTGACCACTTCGACGAATCATTGGTGCTTTTGAGGCGTCTGATGTGTTGGGACATTAAGGACGTTTTGTACTATAAGTACAACAGCTATAAGTACTCTTCAATATATGATGCCAGTAATATCTCACAAGGACTGAGGGACAATCATGCACAGTGGGATGCCGTGGACTATGCCCTTTATGAATACTTTAACAAGACGCTGTGGAAGAAAATAGCTACGGAAGGGGAAAGCTTTGTCCAGGAACTGGCGCATTTCCGGGACGTTGAATTGAAGATGAGAGTTCACTGCAACTCGGACTACTCTGTCTCGGAACCCATTGTCATCTCGGGGACTCCCTGGAATTCAGCCTTTAAAATCGACTCGGAATATTGCACATGGGTGAAAACGTTTCACTTGTGTTACTATTACCTGATCAGGGATAGAAACAGCAGGTACCAATCCGGGTTAAAGAGAGACATCGCAGGTGGAACAGTCCTAAAGAACGGGATTTTCTATTCACCTCCATACTGCAGCAGGGAGTGTGAAAGGATAAAAAAACAATGCTCCCTGCATGAGTATGTGCAGCACTGTTACCAGGAGGGATTTTTAAAGGCGTCGCAGTCTAGTTCGCAAAAAATAAAGTTCCTTCCGCATGGGGGGAAACCCCGACCCTTTGAGTAGCTATAGCCATGCACTACCATTTAAAAGCCATGTAAAACATTATCTGCTTATGCCTTACTGTAGCATATTACTAAAAGCAATATATTAACTTCCTCCGAAATACTCTCAATGGTAACAAAATTAGAATTTCCCCAAACAAATTTACCAAGTATAAAGTCTAGCAGACATTTATTACAAAGCCTATATTACAAAGCCTATAACTGAAGAGTGAAATAACAATACTTTAGACTACTGTAAGCCAACACCCACATGTGCCCTTAGAATGCCATCATAAACAGAACAAAAATGTCAACTTTGCTGGTGTTTAAGAAAACAGATTCTGAGATGTATATGTTAATGTTACTATGGTTAAAGACTCAGAGTTACATTTTAAATACACCATGTCTACATGCCAACACAATGGTTTACTTTTCTGGTTTGAATATTAAACATGGTGGCAAAAGATCCCGCAAAATTAATTGGACCTACTCTGTCCTCACAATGAAGAAAATAACATATCACCATAACAAATCATAGGTGGCACAGACCGTGCAAAAAGATTGGGTCTTCAATAGACCAGATATGGGCTACATTTTAAATATACACCATCTAATATCCAGTTCAGACAAGCTCTCTCCTATGAAAAGCATAGGCTACCGAAATCATATCAGACCTGTTGGTAGCAGATGCAAAACGTACACTACGCTACCACCAGGGACCTGGGACCGACAGACAACATACGGAACACTCCAAACAGTACACAAAACCAGCTAGGATAACGGTACAGAACAACAACCCTCACATGCAGCCGGTCAACTCAGCTCGGAGCCCACTGCCACTGTTCCCGTGGAACCAAGTACCCCCGCCTCCTCCTATGTGGACCAACTGGAACCAGCAAACAGGATCAACACGGAGCGAGACACAGGACAAGCGTCACATGGCAGAGAAACTAGTGACTATGTTGACTTATTTTCTGAAACACTGAACTAGAAATGCATGCTAGAAGAATTTATCTGATATTATGTGATCGGAATCAGGTAACGACATACTTTACTCATCTGACAGGTTACAATCTTTCATGAATCTATAATCATGATAATAACTGTTGATGTAAGTAGTTAAACTTATAATAGTTAAAAGTAAAAGTATTATACACATATTCTGTGGCTCTTATGCTACTACAACAATCTTGTATGGATTCACACATCACATAAATGTAACTATGCTCGTTTTGTTGTTATACCTAGTATCGCTCATTCGGCACATTTGATTCCAAAATGTCAAGTCAGAAAGTGGCCCTGAAGTTTGGTTAATGGAACATTCAGGGCGGCCTTAGGCGCAAAAATCAAGATGAAGATTTTGTCTCGTACTTAGAAGAATTTGACTTTGTATGTATGAAGGGAAACATGGCATTCTGAAATCCGTAAAACCTGAAGACATCTTTGGTGGAGACTGTTTGTGAAATGAAAAACAAAAGCATAGCCGAATAAGAACTGTTCTAATAAGTCACGGTATAGTCAGTCATCAGATATAGAAAACGCAGTTGTTTACTTTTGACAGAGATATTTTGGTTAGAACCTTTTGTAATTGCAATTTACTTGAGTCATACCGTGCAAAGCTGAAGGCCTGCCCCCTATTTTGCCCCTCGCGAGGTTATCTTGGGGGTAACCACGATGATGATTATGATTATGATTTTTACCTTTATTACCTTTTCTTCTTTGATAACGTCTACTCAAAGGTACATTTTAAATCTAGCACTACTCATTGTCGAAGAAAACGATACTAGAATGGCTCATTGCAATGAATAGCTGATTTTCTTATAATGACTTTATCTATCCAAAATATGTAAGGTGATCTAGGCTGTCAAGTATATATATATATATATATATATAGTATATACAGTATACATACAGTATATATACAGTATATAAAAGAACAAAAAAATCAACACATAAGATCTTTAGATTCCCAGATTTTATTTCACCGTCGTTCTTGGAAGATATAACAAATTTCATCTTCGGATGAAAGTTTGGAAGTATTTTGATTGCTCTAATATTCCATTTTTAGCCATTGGTTACATTTTTTTTGATTCTATCATGATTATAACCTAGTTGTAAAATATTTCTTAAGGCACCAACTTGATTTTGGGAGGCTTAAGACACTTTGTAAGAGTGGTACTGTTGATATATTAGTGCTATACCTGGCTATTTTGCACACCTGAAAACAAAATTAAGTCAAAAAATTAATAAATCTTTACTAGGATGACCTAACTCAAAATAAAATGTAACCAAATTGTTTGTTAGTACTTAGATAGTTTTTATATTCTTATTCGTAAACTACTCAGAAACGATTCTACGGTTTAAGTACTACTTAATGCATCTAATTCATTTGCTTAGTTACATTAGTGATAGTACGTGTAAGTTATTAATTCAACAAAGCACCTGCGCTGGCTCTAGATTGAATTTTTGTAACAAATACCTATTGTATGTTTGTTCTTTCTTAAAAGAAACGAAATTATGAGTACGTCGAACGCGATTTTCATGCTTGTCACTCGGCTTAGATGTCAGCTATACCTCCTACCTGCAAAAGCAAAAAGCAGTAATCACCCATACATTACTAATATTCTCAACGACATGACATTTCTCGTCCATTTCTACTATATATATATATATATATATATATTTCGAGGCAAAATTTGTGCATGTGGCATCCAGCATATTTCAAAGTTTTCTAAAGGTACGAGAGTGTGTATGCGATAGAAGAAAGTAGTCAGTGACTGTGACATATTTGAAAACGTATGTTGATTACGTGAAAACGATTAAATGGGTTTTAAAATGCAATGTAGTAATATTACTTGAAACAGAAATGACGTTTAAAGAAAATTTAATATAATTTTGCATCCCTAAGCTTCCAAAAACAATGAAAATGGTCAACTAGTGTGGAAATACCTTCAAGCAATTAACTTCAACTGGATACAGAGTTTTATCAACAAATATCAAAGGGAAATTTGAACACATAAAAAAAACACTCCACATACCACATATAGGATTCAGGCACAGCAGAAGCGGACTTCGTAGTCCAGGCAGTAGCGGTCAGTCTGGTCGCTGTTCTTGCAGACGAAGCCGACTGTCGTGTCGAAGCGGGAGAACTGCTCCCCTGTTTGGGAGGCCGGGGTTTGGGTCCCTCGGACACGGGCTTCGATGGCCGAGGGTGCGGAGCAGATCTGTCCAGGATTCTCCCTCCGGAGGTCGGTCAAAGTCTCCCAGTCCCCGGTGCCACTCGGGTTGTCACGGTCATACCAGCTGGTCCAGCGGGTACATGCTGAAATGTGTTCAAAATTTATTTCATGAAAAATTGAATACAATAATCTAAATTATAAATCAACATCTAAACCAGCCCGGGCCTATTACAGGGCAGACAGCGAGCTAACCGAAGTTTTTAACTTTGCGTGGCTGCAGAAGTGGCTACTCATCGCGATTTTATATATATCTATTTCAAAATGATACTGTAAAAACGATGATCATTCTCTTACCGGAGACGAAACTATAAAGCTTTAATTTTTTCATATGCGTAGCAGTGACGACCGACTTAGTAACAACTCTCTACTCCACAATGTTAGCTTATAAAGAATCAAATATTCTATTTGTTGGCAGAGACAGTGGATCAGGAATTTTGTTTCTGGTACATTAAAAGAAGAAAGCAACCCTCTATCTCATAATTTTGCACCAAGTTGTGTCTTTGGTCTTCTTATATTGTGAAAAATGTAAAACTATAACTTTATATATTTGTTAATCAGATCTGCAGAAGGTAATTTCATAAGTTTTTCTGAAGTAAAATATACATAAAAATGCAACCCTACAGTCGGTTTTGCCTTTGTTAAGAAAGAATGATTCGGTAGGCGTGTACGTCATGATTTACCAGAAGGAGATTCCATGGTTTTCTTTCTGGATCCAAAATTAATACAACTATCATGTTTCTTCATCAAAAGTCAATTAAGGAATTCTTGAAAAAATAGTAATAGCAACAATGTGTTGACGCTGAGGTTTTTTCAATTGTTCCTGGATGTTCTCGGCTGTTTTCCATTGTTATCTGTTTGCTTTTGGTTATTTGAGGGGCTTTTGGGGGTTACATTCGGCTGGTCTTGGCGCCATACTCACGAGCACAGCAGAAGCGGACTTCGTAGTCGAGGCAGTAGCGGTCAGTCTGGTCGCTGTTCTTGCAGACGAAGCCGGTTGTCGTGTCAAAGTGGGAGAACTGCTCCCCTGTTTGGGAGGCCGGGGTTTGGGTCCCTCGGCGACGGGCTTCGATGGCCGAGGGTGCGGAGCAGATCTGTCCCGGATTCTCCCTCCGGAGGTCGGTCAAAGTCTCCCAGTCCCCGGTGCCACTCGGGTTGTCACGGTCATACCAGCTGGTCCAGCGGGTACATGCTGGAGTTTGTTCTATTGTGGATTATTATTGTTAGTAAGTACATGAAGAATGGAAATCGTTCACCATTATCTTATTCATAAATGAACCTTTGAACCGACCCGGGTCTATTATAGCAGTAACCAGGGGCGGTTAGTGAGCGTTAGTGAGCTTGCCTAACTTTGTAAATATTTTTGGGAGACGTTTTTGTAATTCAAATCTCTCTTAGGTTTTCAGTGTATTGGATTCGGTTCAAGAATCGAATGGCAACATTCGAAAACAAATCAACTCGTTTTCACCATTTTCCTTCCGATGGATCCGTCACAAGTAAACCTTTACGAAAAATTGACCGTCACAAACATTGACCATACATGGACCGGCCAAATATCACTCCGCTCCTAGATATAATTTTCTAGGTTTAATCCCCATCATGCGAGCGTGGACCGTGTAAAGACGTTTTGTATTTCTAGTGCAAATGCTGCCCCTATTCCAAAATCCAGGTCGTATGAATCTGTCTTTCGAAGAATTAAACAGAAACCGTAAATATCCATATTTGGTTGGAAAATATCAAATAAAACACTAAATGAATTGTTTTGGAATGGTGAAACCAAAAACTATTCGTAAAGTTATATGGGCATATGTCATAGGCATCCCAATACCCATTTCTGATGAGTGGGTGTCAATACTATGTGGTGCAAAGAAGGTCGAACCTAGAAAAAATTTTGAACTCGATGTTTAGTTCTCTTTAGGGTAATATTCCCAAGCATGCCTTGGGAAGGGAAAGGCCGGGTCAGAATTTTCTTGAATCCATGTTTACATTTTTTTAACACTTGTAGCCTACTTTCTGTTATCAGGTAAAAGGGTAATATGCTCTGTTTGCTTTTGTAACGGTTGTAGATACGTTTTAGCTATCTCTATCCCTTTACCCCACTTAATGCGTACCTTTCCTACAGACCAGGTTGGTTCCACCCCAGGTCCCATACGTGCAGGTCCTTACGGTACTACCGGAGACTCGAACATATCCAGGCCGGCACCGGTAGTAACACCTCTCCCAATTGGTGTAGGGGGGGTAACATCCGCTCCGGTAGGTGTAGGCCAGTGTCGGTGGTGTCGGACAACCTGTTGGAGCTGATAGAAAATTACTTGTAAACAAATTATTGTTCCACTTCATACAGAAAAGGCGGAATTTGATTTCTATAAAGTATTCTTCTATCATTGAATTGTACGATTTGGTAGAGACAGTTATTAGAAAAGTGCTAAAATTTCTTTTTTAGACAACAATTTGCAAATTGTGCAAACACAATATTCATGACTCAATCTCTAAGTACAATTTAGAACATTGTACTTAGATGTCTAGTTATAGTTTTAGCGAATGAAAAAAGCAGCCATTTCTTATACAGCATTAAATACCACTTTGTATTCAAGTAATAAATATTGCAGTTATAAGTTAACAAAAAGTTTTACAACAGGTTATGTTCTCACCAGTACGATGACGGCGACGGCGCCACCATGCGTCTGTTGACTGCATGACAAGTGCAGATATCAGGAGATGAGGAGCGAGCAGCGTAGCAACCTGAAAGTAGAGTTCAATAATAAAAAAAAAACGTATTGATTTCCTCATTGGCTGGTGTATGCTGTTCAATAGATACTAAAAGGAGATCCGCAAATATCGGTTATTTTGACATCTGGACTGGTTGGTGAAATGTAGGACAGGGAGCATGCGTAAAAGGTTAGTTCAGTTCAGTTCGATGACTTGAAATACAAGGATTAGTAACAATAATTCGCGCATGAGAAAAAAATAGAACAAGTAAAAGGCGCGAGATGATTTATTACATGTTACTGTGCTGATTCATATATGACATATTTGATAAATGTGATGTATATTTGTGTTTAATAATTGATAAGTACATTAGCTGAAGTGTGTACCAAAATTTTGTCAGAACATTACAATTTAGACTCTGATCACTCAGTTCGTCCAAACTTGCGATTTCGTTCAATAAAGATTGAATTGAATTGCATTCAACACCATTCTGAGACTATTGTACACGTGTAGAAAGCATATTTAAGAGATACACAATATCAACCTGCGCAATTATATGGCTATTTGGTTGTAAGATGTATTCATTTGTGTTAAATGATTTGATTGGATTTTTACTAGAATTGCAACATACACCCGGGACACAGGCAGCTATTGCTAGAATCGTGACCCACACACATAAAGGTCCGATTTTAGACGTGGGTGTAGTGAGGAAAGTAGTGTACGCCACACAACCCCACAGTGTGACGTGACAAAGTGCTGAGGCACTTATTCATTCATCCATTCAACCATTCTTTTATTCAATAATGATAAGTCTACAATAGATCCTGAAGATGGTTGTTTTACCGGTTTTAACAGATGCCTAAGGCAACAGAGGCCTAAACAATGGGACATCCGAAGATTGGGAGCACTTTGCCTCACTAAAAACAGTCGAGGTACATTACAATGTTACACAAAAAGTAGCAGCAACGTTTGAACATCTAAAGGCCTCTTAGATAAGATACAAAAGCTACATAATCGGGCTGCTAGAATTATACTTGGGCTGTCACATTGGTAATACTGAACTCTCAAGTCTACATTGGAAAACCTTTATAGCAACTAGGAGAAATGAGCACCTGCTACAAACAGTTTATAAGTATGTTCACCAACAACTGCCAGAATATATCAACGTCTTTCAGATGGTATCGGAGTATCATAACTATCCCACACGCCACAGTCTAAATCGATCTATGCAACTGCCTCAGACACGTCTGGAATGTGGAAGGCGAAAGTTCAGCCACAGAGGTGTTGGTGAATGGAACAAGCTACCACTTTCAATGAAAAATGCTCCAAACAGTGTAACGTTTAAGAGGATGTTGAAACAAATGAACTGACCTCTGACCTCACCTTACGACAGGAACGAAATATGGACTACGAGTATGGATTATGGCTCTGTATATGTTGTATGTATCGGTGTATATGTATTTTATACTTATGTTTTTGTACTGATTGCATTGTGTTATCTAGGGCCTAGGGCCCACTGCAAAGCAGTGTAGTGCACTGAGTTGGACCACCCTGGCTAAATAAAACAGAAAAAGAACAAACAAAGGTATTTTACGGATTCATGTATACTTGGCTTTCCGTCTATGAGGAAATGTTAGATTTATATCTTCAAGAGAAATTTTAGACCGATTGTCGATTATGGGATGTTAAGCCTATTCTCTGTGAAGAAATGTGTGTTTGTATTGCATAACCGGTAAACCGCCACATGGCGTAACGCATCAGGCTTTTACTAAACAGTACAAACTGCATATCCGATATATTTGATCCACTCACACCGGAAAGGACCCCTATTTTTTCGATACGCGTGGTGTTTTTTTTTTAAGTGCTCTAGGTGTGGCTCTCTTAATACGGAACATCCATTTAACATTTTATCAGAGGTTCATCCCTAACCAAATCTGGGTACCCCTTTTCACCTGAGTAAAGTGGGGAAAGCCGTGTAAAGATATTTCCCAAGGCCACAACGTCAAACGTTCCTGCAGGGCCAAACACCCTGCCACTGCGCCACCACGACGCCACAGTTAGGCCTATTCTCCATAAGAAAATGTTACACCTATTCCTCATAAGGAAATGTTTGACCTATTGTCCATGAGGAAATGTTAGACCTATTCTTCATAAGGAAATGTTAGACCTATTCCCCATGAGGAAATGTTAGACCTATTCTCCATGAGGAAACGTTAGACCTATTTTTCATGAGGAAATGTTAGACCTATTCTTTACGAGGAAATGTTAGACCTAATCTCTATGAGGAAATGTTAGACCTAATCTCTATGAGGAAATGTTAGACCTATTCTTCATAAGGAAATGTTAGACCTATTCTCTATTAGGAAATGTTAGACCTTTTCTTTACGTTGAAATGTTAGACCTATTCTCTTCGAGGAAATGTTAGACCTATTCTACCTGAGGAAATGTTGGACCTATTCTCCATGGGGAAATGTTAGACCTATTCTCCATGAGGAAATGTTAGACCTATTCTCTATGAGGAAATGTTAGACCTATTCACAATGAGGAAATGTTAGACCTATTCTCTATGATGAAATGTTAGACCTATTCTCTATGAGGAAATGTTAGACCTATTCACAGTGAGGAAATGTTAGACCTAATCTCTATCGGAAAATGTTAGACCTATTCACAATGAGGAAATGTCAGACCAATTCTTCATATACAGATGGTGGACTAATCCCGATGCGAAATGTTATACTTATTCTAAATGCGAGTATGATTGCCATTTTGTCGATGCAAACTTATTTGCAACTAGAGTTCCACGACCTCATACCTTCGCCGAATGATTTTAACCTTTATGACTGATGTATTAGGAGTGTTTCTCATCAATTATAAATCATACCAGTTGATTGTCTTAAAATATAACATGTCCAAAGTATGAGCTTAACAAATTATGAGCTCAACAAAGAAGGTTATGCTGATATTTTTCATTAATTATGCAAATGAGGCCCTTATTAGCATAATTTGATTAAACGTTTTTTACATTCACATTATGTCCCAATGCCAAAAAAAGGATTGAATGTATGAAATTGCCGTCATTTGCCAGTGTGGAATTAGAGAAGTTACTCATTAAGTATGCAAATTAGCACACATTAGCATATTTTCTATCTATAAACATTTCTCTCTTCCTCAGTTACAATTTGAATAGTCATATCATGGAACAAAGAGGATTTTTGAAGTTGCCTCATTAATTATGCAAATTAGAATCTGATTTGCATAATTATTGTCCAATCATACTAAGCATCACCCAAGCTATCTACATACCAAAAATAATGACCATCCAGCAAGCCCATCTTGTTATAGTATTTCCTGATTAATTATGCAAATGAGGTCTTCATTTGCATAGTTCATATCAATTAATATTTCTCTCTTCCTCAGTTACATATGTCACATGTTTCAGAGTCCTATAATGGAATTTGGCGGATGTATAAACTTTCCTCATTAATTATGCAAATTAGATACTGATTTGCATAAAAGGTGTCTAATCATGTACATCATCACTCAAGCTATCTACCTACCAAAAATCATTACAATCCATCTAGCCCTTCTTGAGTTATTCCCTTTCAAAGTCAGACGCAAAACCTGCTCCTGCAGTTCCAAAAAAGCCGCTAGGGGGCCCAAACCCACACCACTTACTGTCTGTCCAAAGATCTATCTACCACTTAAAAATAACTTCCATAGCATGTCCAGAACACAAGATATCAAACCAGGAAGTTCCGCTGCAGTACCGTAAGAAGCCGCTAGGGGGCCCAAAATCTAATCGTTTTTAGGTCTCATCAAAACCTACCAACATACCAAATACCAAGACAATCCATCAAGGCGTTCTTGAGTTATTCTGTGCCACTACAAACAGACAAACAAACAAGCAGACAAACAAACGCTACCCTCTGCATAACCTTCTCGGCGAAGGTAATAAATAACCCAGAAAGCGGTACGGTTTTGTTTATGTGCGTACCGCGTCACATAAAAGTTAGCGGCGAGCATTTTTGACAGCTGCAAGTCTTCGCTTGTACTAACTAATCTCCAGGCAGATCTCCCCGTGGCAAAATCATTAATGCCGGCTAAGACTAACGTGAACCATAATTTTACACACGACTAGAAGATTACTAGCTAAAACACGTTCAAATGGAACTAGGAAACATCCAGCTAGTAAAAATCAATTTCTGACGGCAGGTGGCAAAATTACAAAATACATGCTTTACCGATAGAGAACCAGAACGAAGAAGAGCTTACTTCATGTTGCCGTTGTCCAAGTCTTTGTACAGTGCACTGTAATTTTGTCAGATTGAACCACGATGCTTCTGTCCGTCTGAGAGCTCCAAACAGCGCCAGAATGGGCGCTGAGGTGGCGGATCGCGAACTTATGGTCTTCTCGATAATTGACCTATTTTCAAAAGGGGCTGTGCCTTCTAAGAAAAGACAGTCTACGTCTTACAGAGACAATGGTTGATCTGTTGACATTCAGTCAGGTAGAATGTATTTGTGAATATTTAAGAGTAGGCGGCGCTTCTTTCTTTGTTATCTGTGACGACAGACAGATGACGCTCAACAGGTCCTATTGTCTCTTGTGAATAAATAAGTTCGGGAAAGTCCCGAAAATTCTCGACTTACCTGGATGATGTAATTTGGGGTACTAGACACACGGAAACACAGGTCCTATTGTTAACTGACATGGTTGAGGAAAATGAGGGCACTGGATAAAGATTGGAGAAAAAAGAACAGGCGAATATCTATCTATCTATATATCTGTCTCTCTCTCTCTCTCTCTCTCCCTCCCCCTCTCTCTCTCTCTCTCTCTCTCTACCTGCTATGATATACACACACCTTCGTGCGTTTTTTAGTTCATTAAGCTGTTATTCACTGGATATAACCTTACACGTTTTATCCTATGTATCCAGATCATGATGCCTTGATATGATATTCACATCCTTATTTGTTAACGTGTGCGAAATGGTTGCTTACTTAAAACAATCTCCTAGAAGAATTCAAATTTTAAACGTTGAAAGGCTTGAGATATACATAATGTTAGTCGTTTCTATGTTTTAAAAATGAAGTGACGTTTTCTTAAGTGATATATCCTAAGATCACCGATGCAGGCGCGATAGTATATCTTAATTAATGATCTTTGATCATTATTCATCTAAGTTTGAAAATGAGACGTTTTTTCATATTAATTGAAAATGTACTTGATCTGGTTTTTGGTAACAAACATACATTTCTACAGGGAACAAAATATTAAAAGAAAGCTCATTGTGGTACGAAACACAACAGATAAAGCTCTATGTCGGGTTAGTTCACGCGTGGCACGAACAAGGGGAGGGTTACATGTGCTCCGGGCAATGATTGTACCCCTTTTGCTCGTGATCATCATTAAATGGAACGTAATGTCTAATCTAAAAATGATTTAGCAAGCAAATGTGAACGGTGGTAGGTTACTTCTAGATCTTGATAAGAGTACTAGTAGCAAATCTTAAAGAATGTGAATATAACAGTTTGGTCCGGTTTATTAAAGGTTTACAAGGAGACGTAGTCCCACAACACGGGACAACAACAAAAGAACTGTGCCACATTACTAAAATAATACATGACCCATAGAACATCTACCAATCGCATATAATGGACTCATATGGGCGCCCTCTCTTAATGTAGAAATGTGAGCCCTATTGTCCATACGGGAATGAATGAATGAAAAAATAATAATAATCCTGAGCTTCATGGAAACATGCACTCTACTTCTAGGACGTCAGAGCCTGCTCTGAGTTTAGGTGTCCAGCAAATTAAGAGCTGGGGCTGCGGTCTTATCATTTTGATTATTGACTAATTTAGAAATGGGGCATAGACAGACAGACAGACAGACAGACAGACAGACAGACGGGGTCGTGAACGACAAAAGTCACTCCACTTCTTCCATATCACTACCAGGGCGTCATTTTCTGCAGCGTGATTTGACCTCACGTTAAGACAGAATAAGTAATATGACCCAAAAAATGGGCCGTGTTTACTATTAAAGGGACGGAGGTAAATCTAAAAAATAAGCAGAAACCAATTGTCGACATTTTGGCTCAAACGCAAAGACAGGAAGCATATTTTCTTATGTGATGAATGAAATGAACCATATTCTTAATTGCTAAGGGTTTTATTTCTTTCATTTAAATCAAGGTAAGGTTAAAATTGGCAGCGTCTCAAAAACCCTTTGTTACCCTGTCAAGACAGGTGAAAGGAGTACAATAGAAAGGTTCTAAATGCCTTAGGCACGGACAGGGTTCTACCAAACCGATATGTCTGAGAGGTAAGGTATATTCCATTGTAAAGAAGAAAGAAGTCTAAAGAGACATCAAGGAAACCAACTCCATGCTAACAGATTATAGATATGATGTACTTTACTGTAAACTCCAACGTAACTTCATTTAATAACAATATCAAAAAAATATTTACATGAATTGCAGTGCAAGCAGAATATGGTGACATTGAACACGATTGGGGTCTAAAAACATGCCGGCATGTTTATACATTTTCATAACTTTGGGAGAACATAACATCAAAATCTGCTATAAATGTTTTCAAAAATAGCAGTAGTTTTTTTTTACAATTCCGATCCCTATTCCTTGACCATATATGTGTGTTGTTACTTATTCACAATCTAACTTTGTATGCATTCTGGTAATCAGCCAACGCGTTTTACCTGCAGATGTGTGCGTTCTGGCTTATATGAAACATATTGAAGGAATGAAAATTCGACTTGTATTGAACCTCTTTCGAATACTTACGAAATAGAAGGCATAGAATTCAAACGTGTAAACGGCTCAAGCCAAGCAATGAATCGACAGAAGAGGTCATACGACTATTGGGCGACCTCATATATATTGACTGAGATATATTGAAGAAGGGCAAATAACAGAACATTGTCTAAAAATTACAAAGAAACCCTATTTTCTCATATGACAAACAAAATGACACCACTTCTTCATAGTTACAGATATATTCAAGACAGCTACGAATCCCTGTCCGCGATTCAAGTTGGTATGGTCTGCCTAACAACTCGTTACCGTGTTTGTTCGGGCGGAATAAAAAAAAAACATCTACTAATGTTGCCTTGGGCATTCGCAGGGTTGTACTATTCTGACATGTTTGAGAGGCAAAATATGTTTCGTTCCTAGGAACCCTGAAGAGAAAGTTGGCGCCTATATCCTGACTGATAAGATAACTATAACTTCTTGGTTAGTTTCAAAGAAAGGAAACTCGACAGCCACTTAAAGGTACATTTAAATAGCAGTAGCATGTTGACCTAAAACATCTTCATACCAGCCAAATTGCCTGATTAGGTCGCGCTCCTAGTGGCCGACCCGACTGTAAACGGTCATTAACCTCCACTAGCGAGAGCTTGTGTAAACCAGCCAAAGTGTGTATGTCGTGTGCTATTAACACGTTCTCAGGTAGCCCTGGTTACTATTGTTTATTGTTAAAACGACATCCATTAGTGAATTACACAGGTGCACTTCACCACTCTTCCTGGAGTCATTTACATGAAAACATAAACATTACATTGGTACAAAAATCATACGCATAACATTTCAAAGTATATACAAATTTACATCAATTTCAATTTTCTACCGAGGTTACCTTCGCCAATGTTTTCGGGTGGGTGCGTCTCTCTTTTTCTGTGTATGTGTGTGCCTGCATATATTGTCTCATGCTTTGCATATGGTAAGGTCTTGGTGGGACCTCAATATATTTGCATTTTAGGCCCCTTGCGGATTATGGACCATTATGGTACTGCAGTGAAACTTCCGCTTTTGCTTCAGCACGTTCTAATTCTGGACAAGCTTTTCTAGCAGTTCCTATGCTTACATAATGGCGGTTACCGAATGGGCTATTCATGTAAAGACCGCACAGGGTAAGCCGGCGGTGTTTTTTTGATGATTTAAACACATTGCTTATTCTGCCTAGTAGGAAGAAATAACACTATGCATGCAAGGATGACAGGGACACACAGAGAGCGAGAAAATAGACTCGGAGATAAAAACAGATCGGGGTGAGGACGACAGGAAATTTTAGCTACTGCAGCTGCTAATGCACATTTCCACGACTGTGTTGGAGGATTACTGTATATCCGTACTAGTGTACTGTATATATACTATTAGGTACGTCCTCCCGGAGTCACCAACGCTAAGCTGGACCCAAATGAGGTGTATTCTGCTGTACCTTTCTATGCTCTAGAACTAAGGAATTATGTAACAAGGTGGCAATCAAACTGATAATGGCAAAAGGATTTGGTTAAAGAATATAACATAACACAGAAACATGGTTGTTGTTATTTTACTGTTAAAAAATGAAAGAAAATTTGATATTTTGTATTTATATTTTCGTGTATATGGCAATAACGTGGTTGGAAAGTGTTTCACCATTCGAAACTGCTGTACTCGATTATATAAAATGGTTTTAAAATCTATAAGAGAGCTCAGGTCATGCGACCGTAGCATTTTAGATACTTTTAATTCGTCTGCTTTGAACTGACGTTTTATTCGTTCGCATGTGGAGCGTCATTACGGTGTCCTGTGGGTTTAGATAACGAAGTAAAAGGAACGTCAGATTTGACATATATCAAAAAATTCTAGACAAACGACAAAGTCCCGCAAACGTGTCCATTCCCCCGTGCAAAAGTGACCGTACCCTCATCTCATAGTGTCCGTACCCCCGTGGAAAAGTGTCCGTACACCCATTCAAAAGTACTCTACGTACGTTCTTGGCTACGACACGATCCATATATAAACCGATCACAGGTAAGAAAAAAAAAAAAAACCTTGCAAACTAAAAACTACTGCAAACTTTTTTAAGAAGACCTCAGCTATAGATAACACGGGAAATTTCCTGGTGGAAAACTGCCGAAAGATAGCTGTCGTTAAAACTTGCTTGCACCTAACGAGCAGAAGCAGAACTGCAAGTGAGCGATGTCGGCAGCAATTTGGCTTTAATCAATGATTGAAGCCATCCATATCATTTGTTGTCAAAGCTTGAAGAACTATAATCTGGTTTACTGTTTAAGAGTGGTTGATGTTATTGTTTACATTCATGATTGGGCTGTTTTCACGTGAAAACTGGAGGTAACTAAGTGATTACCAGTCGCCGACATTATGCCCATTCACGCACAGTCTCGAAGGACCGCGCGGTTCAAATGAGCGGATCAAACATTCCGTACGAAAACTAATTAAATGATCGAAATCCAGGCTTGTCGAACACCGGTGGTTGGGGTACGGATACTTTTGGAGGGGATACGGACACTTTTGCACGGGGATACGGAAATTTCGAATCAGGGCAATTCAGGTGACTGACACTTTTACACGGGGGTACGGAAAATGTTGTACGGGGGTACGGACACTTTTGGTTATTGATACGGACGATTTTGTACGATCCACCACATTTTTCAAATACACTGTGTACATACACATACAAAAATCTGAAAATACAACATTTGCGATTGGCGTTATTAGCCTTGAGCAATTGTATGAATGTGTATTTGCATTTTCAATACGTGCGCCATGGGCAGACGATATGTCGTTTATCGCAATTTCAAGTCTCCTATATACTTCTTTGAAAGTTGATAACTTGATAAGTTATTCACATTTTTGGTACGTTAAAGTCTACTTTGAAATAGGTGTTAGTGAAGAAGGTTTCATTTGCGTCTTGGCAAGGATCAAGAGGAACCAGGATTTTCATCTTTCTGACGAATGTTTTTTTTTTCAAACTGAAAGTAGAGGCTTCTATCGGGAGGCTAGTAGGTATGGCAGCGTTAACAATTGTGGCCATTACTAACCTCGATTGAAGCCTCTGTTTGCAGAATAACTTCTTTACCTTTGCCCTTATGGATAGCCCAAATTTACCAAAGTTGGCAGAACTGAGTTGGTAGACAATCTAAAGACCCAGGAATAAACAATGTTGTCAGAACAACATGGATCTGCACAAGCTGAGGCAGGATTTTGTGTACTCTTTGAAGTCTCAAAGCAGATATGTTCAGTCCAGTTAGTTTCTTTGCGTGTTTATCTTTGTCTCAAGTGGTGCGATTTTAGTCTTCGGGAGGGACACTCCACAAAATTGCACATTCCCACATATATCAAGGTTTTACTCCAAGGAATATCGGTCGACCTGTAATGTCAATCTTGCAGACTTACCTTCCTTGTTTTTAGACAAAGAGTTTGCTGATAGTACCGGGTCCTGGGGATTTTTTTAATTTTTATTTTGACATCTCATACAGTGACAAAAATCTGACAGCATGTCCAAAACACATTTGCCTGAATAATTCCCAGACAATATTACAAAGAATCATGATTTACACCCTCAATGTGTCGCAGTAGGTGGAGAGGGGGAAATTGGAAAACAATGGATGAAATCTGTATAAATCGTGGTCAAAGGTGATTGCTATGTGTTCCTAGGGCACGCTGAGGGCCCCCAAAATGACTTAATCACCCTGGTGAAACATAAGCCGGGAAGTTACCTGGCTATCAAGGCCTGATTTTTTTTTTACATCCCCTCTAGATCTGTGCCCCATGCGCCAAGCGACGCGGGTTCTAAAAGCCTTTAAAAAAGTGTGCCTGTAAGAAATATTGCCAATCGAATAGAATGATAGCGGCCCTTTGGCGGTTTGCAGTCAGAGTTCACCGACGCATTGAACCTTGAAGTCACGGCGAGAACAGTGACTCGGATGTTTGGGGCAGAGCTCATCAAGGGGCGTACTCTGTTGTTGATACCTTTTACATGTATTTTTCATAAAAAGCCCTGCTACACATTCTTTTTTGCTTGTTTTCTGTTTCTGGGAATCGTAGTTAGAAACTGAGAGTGCATACTGCTGAATTAACTTAGACTAAAAAAAATCCGTTGTTTACACAAACCCTGAAGCATTCAAACTGGTAACTTCATTTTGCCCCCGGGTGTCTGATAACTAAAAGTTGAACACTTATTTTTCAACAAAAACTACATTTTGTGTCTAATATCTGACTGGCACCCCACGACAAACATAGTTTTCAATGTTTCCACTTTTGAACTTTTCTATATATATTACATTATCCGTTTAAAAATGGTTTCACCCTGAAAGAAAATTGAGTTCTTGAATACAACAACATGATCTGGAGATTAAGTGCGCAAGCACCAATGGTTTAAAGTATAACATTTGTCAATACTACTGGTCCATTATCCATCAATTGCTTCAAGGTATTTTTTAACTCTCAGTATAGCGAACAAATATCACTCGTTCAAGATGAACAGCGGTGGCTTTTTTGCCCTTACGCCGCATGTCAAAAAGATCACTTGTCATAAAAATGCTAATGCTTAATGATTGGAGCCGGTAAGACATCCCTACGCCCGGGGTTCAATATAGTTATCAGGGTACAAAGGCTTAATTCTGTACATCCCCTCTGTACCCATGGGTGGCCGCAACGTCTAAAAGTTTTTGAAAATTGCGCCTGCAGAAAATTTAGCCAATGGCAAAACCGTATGATGACGTCCCTTTGGCATTCTGTAGACAGAGTTATCCGATGCAGTGAACCTTTAAATCATGTGACAGAAGCCGTCTGTTAACTTTTTGGGGGGCGTATCCTACCAAGGTGTTCTTTACCTGATCTGACGACACCGTGAGCTTGTCCTCTCTCCTTATTACCAAGGTGAGATATGTCTTTTTCAATTTCTTTAAAGATGTTTGTATAAAAACGATCTCTGTGATGTTGACTTAGACATACTCGAGAACATACAAAGAAATGATCATACCTGTTTCTGCAACTTACTGGTGTATAGCCCTAATGTACGTGAAGGTTACGTCAACCGAGCATGTCTTTTTTATTATGGGGGATAGCCATTATCTTCTTCTTTAAAGGAGTTTCTTGTTCCTGACCTCAAGCATCACCACTAACCCCTCCCCCTACCCCCGCTTCGGTATATCTTTGCTTGAAAAAATACGACGAATATAATGGGAGTGACCAGGAGTGTGTGCTGTTGGCGGGTATGAGCCGTTGTTAAGCGAGAGCCGACCTAGTCCCTGCCGAATCGGGCACCTTGGTGGTGTGCAATGGCTATGAAAATTTCCCTGCCCTATTCTGTGTCATATTGTTTCTTACATTCTTTTGCTCGAAAGATTTCTTGTAGGATCTGATCATTTTCCACCCTTGATTTTTTGTTACTGTTGCACTAAACGTCTGTAACGTTTAGTGCAATGAGCTACACTAGTGTTGTTGTAAAATTTGTCATGCAATTTAAACTGAGAACTGCCCCTTTTCCTTTACTTCTTAGACCTGGTTGGTCGGAGTTAACAGAAAGCAAAATAAGTGAAACCGATACAATTTTTTTTAAATCATAGCAATTAACATATAATTAAATATAATAAGAATGATCTAGGAATTAATTGAAGAAATGTTTGCAAATCAAACCATTGTCTATTGGCTCCAGATCTGCCCAGCCACTTTTGCCGATATCACCCGATATTCCGGTATATATTTAGTATATATATAGTACAAACTCTCCTTCCGAGGCCTACAGCCTATAATCAAACAAGGTATCAAAGCTTCGGATAGAACCATAGGAAAAGGAAAGAAAATGAAATTTTTGCAGTAATTTTGCAACTTAAAAAAATAGGAAGGGTGTGGTAGTTTTCTACAGAGAGTCTGGTGTCATAGACCTTTGTTGACATTTCACGTCCACAACAATTTGACAGATGTGTTTTGTTTGGTGCCTTTCTAGTGAAACTGCTTTTATACCAAGGGTCATTTCATGCACCTTTTGGCGATCTTTCAATAGAATAGACTTACACCTTACATTCTTCTAAAAAATTCCAAATGATCAAGTTGTCTTGGTAACGATGAAACAGAACTCCAATCATAGTTAAATTGACTGGCGCTAATTTCTGGATGGCCAGACTGGTTACGCCCTGTCTCTTCATTTTGCCCAAGGGTGTCTGATAATTATGAGTTCAATATCCTACTCAAGCTACATTTTCTGTCTAAAATCTAACGACTTACATCCCACGACGAACATGGTTTCGAATGTTTCGAAGAATTCTCATATATAGAAAGCTATCCATTTAAAATGCCTTCACTTTGAAAGAGATTTGGGGTTTCGAATACAACAACAAAGGTCATGATGTAGACATTAAGAGTGCAAGCGCCAATGTTTTCGAGTATATAATTTTTTTGGAGGACACTGTTGGCCAATTATCTATCAATTTCTTCAGGTTACATGAAAGACTAAATGGCATACAGACCTCTCATTCAAGGTAAACGTCGATGGCGATTCTTTTTTGTCATTACGCGGTATCTCAGAAAGATCGTTTTGTCATAAAAAGGCCAATGCTTTAGGACTGGAGCCGGCAAAACTTCAACTTAGACTACCCCCAGATAACCCCGCGAGGGGCAAAGTAGGGGGGAAAACATCCCTAGGCCGGGGATTCGGGATAGTTACCAAGCTACTAAGGTCTAATTCTGTACATTCCCTCTGTGCCCGCAGCCCTAAAAAGTCTTTGAAAATTGCGCCTGCAGAAAATCTAGCCGATCGCAAAACTGTATAAATACGTCTTTTTAGCGTTCTGTAGACAGAGTTTACCGAAGCAATGAACCTTGAAGTCGCAACGAGAACAGTGACTCAGATGTTTGGGGCAAAGTTCAGGGGGAGTTTCTCTGTTGTTCTATTTCAACTGGTATTTTCCATAAAAAGGCCTGAACACATCCTTTTTTGCTTGTTTACTGTGTCCTACTAGACAGGGAAGCTTAGTTTAAAACTTAAAATGCATACTACTGTAATAAGGGTGACAGAAATAAAACGATTACTGTTCCTAAAAAATGCCTTAAGTACTAAAACTGTCTGGTTCAGTTAGAGCAGCACATGAGAAATATAAATTATCATCTGTCCTTAATTAAGATATTCATTTTACATAGAACGCTTCGCTTTTTAAAATGTACGGAAAGACATAGAAAGTGTCATATTGGTAAATGAACCATACAGTGTCTAGCGTCGGAGTGTCTGAAACTGTAGACCTTTTAGCGACATTTTCACGTCCACGCCAAGTCTTTTGTTTGGTTCCTTTGAACTGGGAGTAATACCTGGGACGGTATCGTTTACCATTTGGTGACCTTTCATGTCCAATTAGAATAACAGGGACGTTTTTTTGGGGCGTAACCTTCAGACGTGTTCTTAACCTGACAACACCGTGAGCTTGTTCTTTCCTTTTTTTGACACGGTAGGACATTTCTTTAATTATTTCTATGTATAACTAAGTTAAAAATTTCGACATCAGTGATGTTTCATCGGACATTGTCGGGAACATAAAGAAATATGGCTATACCTTTTGCTGCAAAGGTACGGGCGTATAACACTGACGTGCACCGAGGCTACGTCAACGGTACATGTCTTTCTCTATCATGGGGGTCAGCCATTATCTTATTCTTTTAAGGAGTCTGTTTTCCCTGAACTCGAATATTTTTGTAAGTTAAGAAATAGGAAGGACGCGGTAGTTGTCTACAGAGAGTCTGGTGTCGTAGACCTTTGTTGACATTTCACGTCCACACCAATGTCTTTTGTCTGGTGCCTCTGAAGCGGGTTTAATATGTAAGGTCGTATCATCCACCTTTTGGTGCTGTTCAATGTCAAATTAAGATGACGTGACAAAAGTTGTCTGGTAACTTGGGGGGGGGGCATATATTTTAAAAGTGTTATTCAACTGACGACACAGTGAGCTTATCCTACCTCCATTTGATCGAGGTATGACATTTCTTTAGTAATTTCAAAGAAAGTAAAAAGATAACGACCTCGGTGATGTGGAATGCGAAATTGTTCAGTTCACAGAGAGTGGTGGTGAGAACTAATGCTGCAAAGATGCGGACGTATAACCTTGAGATTGGCTATGCCGAACGTATTTGTCGCGTTTTGACATGGGGGTTATTTTTTTCTCTCTCCCTTATAACGTACATTTAACAGTATATCCTTTCTGAGATTAAATAAACAACAAACCCATTGGGGGAAAGCTAAAGTGTTATTAGTGGCACTGGAAGGTAAATACGCCTGGTGGTTTTAGAAAGGGACCGGCCTGTGGGCTTTTGTTTGATAATAATACTCCGCTACAGAATTTAGATAGTAATATATTTTCCGTGTGTGTTTTTGTGTGCGTGTGAAGTGTAAAATGTAGTAGAGTGGAATTTGGAATGAACTTTTTCCAAAAATTACCTCCAGTTGTCAGTTTGAAAAAAATCTTCTCTTTTTAATAATCATGACTAATGAAACTTATGTTGAATCCGTTGGCGGCGGGGCTGAGAAAGGGACAGGCCTATTTATAGGGTCGGAAAACCAGTGCAGTCTCCTTAACTGCAGAGCACCAACCATGCAGATTTATTCATATTGCTTAGTTAGATTTAGATATTGCCCTGGTATAAAAAGAGACCTCAAATTATATTTGCATAAATTGTATCGGTCAATCATCTTCTCCACCCAAAAACACTGGTGTACACAGCATGAATGTCCTATCCGAACATGGCTATTCTAACAGTTCCTTATCAGTTTTACAAACATCAGATACATTTTATTATGTTTACATCTACTAAACTTCCAATGCTTCAAGTATGAAATTTCTTTCATTTAATCTATGGAATAAAATTTTTGTCATTGATTATTCAAATGAAATCTCATTTGCATATATCTTTAAATTTTCTCTCTTTCTCAGTTACATAATCTATGTTGTCAATTTGAGTAGTCCTATCGCGGAACGTATTGGATTCATAAGCTCCTGATTTGTATGAATGTGACTTACCCTCAAACAAGTTGATTATTTTAACACAAACACTGCCCAAAACATGGCCTTTGGCGTAGATAGTAAATCAATAACCCAGAGTAATAGTCAACAGTAAGGTGGTTTCTACATATTGACTCTCCCTACTTTTCTAATTCAGTCATCGGTTTAATGTCATAAAACCATTATGAGTACCGAATCCTCCGACCGAGATGTTGACGTGCTGATCGTGGGGTCCGGGCCGGTGGGCTCTACCTTCGCCCGTCAGTTGATGGACATGTTTCAGCTCAAGAAAAAGGACGTCAGTATCCTTATGATCGACAGTGGAGCCCAACTGTCCAAAATACCAGGGGATCACCTCAAGGTAACTATTGAACGTCACTGTTTTTCATAAATATCTCCTCTACAGTACATTGATTGATAGAAGGGAGGTTATGTGAACATAATGTTTCGCACCCTTTGAATATACAGTTGACATCATATTTATCTATTATATCATTTCCTGTGTGATTGGTCAGGAGTGAATTGTAACACACTGGAATTCGGAACTGTTATTTTTCTAGAACTCATTAAGTTGTTAGATGTCAAATATGATTGTTATTATTTGCATTTTTATGACTATGATTGTAGGGTAAAGGTAATTTGGACATATTTTGTAAGGGATTTAATACAGTGCCCCTTAAGTATGAACTTTACACTGTTGTGCAATTATATCTGTCACTTTTCCGAACAAAAGTTTAAGTAGAATATTTTTTGTTCGCATGACGAAATTAATTGAAAGTCATGAGAAGTATAGATGGTTTTGTTGTTAACTGTTTATGTGTGCATCTTTTTCAACCAAGGTGCTTTATACGCCTACGATTTTTATGGACCAGTCGGTACTTTCCCCAATCACTTCGTTGTCAAATAAGGTTGTCAGTCTATCATTAACAGATTCCTGGTAGCATTTAAGACTGAGATTATGAAGTTTCCTTCTCAATATGCGAAGGCAATGCCCGACCTTTATCATAAAAGCTAGTTGTTTTATGAAATTTGGATCTGACATTGGAACTGATTTTATGGCATGTTATTTTACCGCAATACATCCACGATGTGTAAAAAGATTATGGGAACATATTTATGCCTATGACGTTGGTTAGAAATTATGATTTGAATGTCTTGTCCACATGGGCACAGTTGTATTTCAGTCTGGGTGTCAGGCAATGAGTAGTATTTCCTATCCGCAGAATTCTTTCCTGTATCAGCGGGACGTGAATCTATTCACCAGTGTGGTTGATGGGCACCTGGAGTCTGTGTCTGTTCCTACTGACCTTTCAATCGTGCCGACTCTGGACCCGTGGACCGCTGATTATAAACGGTAAGGGCCTTACGAGAATTAGGGTTAAATTCAATGAATGTCCATCTTCAAAGCTGACTATTCTCACGTCACCATTAAAAAACAAGCTAGCAGTCAATAAGACAGACATAACCCCCACACACAATCAGAGCTCACATTGCTTTCCGGTTACCAACAATGCTTTGCTGTCAAATGCAAATAAAGATAAACGCAAAGAGGAGCCGAAGCAATAAAATCCTTTCTTGGGGTGAGGTGATAACCACAGATATCTTAAAAACAGTTTAGAAGTGGGCGTAGAAAGCTCATGAAACCTGGACCAATTTAGTAGCTCACCCTGGCATTGTTGAGCTAACAAATATATCTTACATGCATTTTCGGTTTTTTTACTTTCCTTTAGAACTATCCAAAATGGACAGAATCCTAAACAGAAACCCAAGGAGAACCTGCCGGACATCGCGGTGTGCTACGCCGTGGGCGGGATGTCCACCCACTGGACCTGCTGCACACCCCGACAACACCCCGACATGGAGCGCTGGAAAGGGATAGACGACGACGACTGGGTCAAGATGTACGACCGTGCTGAGGAACTCTACAAAACTAACAAGTAAGGGGTGCTAATATGAGCACAACATATGGAGTACAGAAATCTATATTCTTCATCACATAATTTAAAAGTACATGGCCTGCGTAGAACAAACATTTTGACAAGCGAATTTATTGACAAACCGAATCTTGCCTCATTTTGTTCCCTTCAATGATTTAGGTATTTGTTTTGAACTGGCAGTGTCGTCTTTGTAACAATCTAAGGTTTTTGATTCACACACTCTGTGCAAGATAAGTTACAGTAATCACTATGATTCTATGTTTCTCAAGATGTGTACGTTTGCTCATCCGAAATTATAGGAGGGCTTTTGAACTCTCTGTGCGCAACACCGCTGTCAAGAACGCCCTTATTGATGAATACAAGGATGAACTGCCCGATAGTGTTGACAACCCATACCGCGTGCAGAACCTTCCACTGGCCTGCGAACGTAGCAAGTACAAGAAGGAATTCGTCACCTGGAGCTCGGCTAGCACTATCCTTGGGTCGTGTTTAACGGACACCAGCAAAAAATTCAAGATACTGGTAAAGTTATGATCTAAGTCACGTAAGACATGGGGTACAGCTAAGTTACACTAGCATTACACGCCTCTTGTTCTATCATATCTATTCTATTAGATTCGTACTTTTGGATTTATCAAATTCATTACTACATTTTCAGGAACAACACCAGTGTTTCGAGCTGGTCGAAGACAAAGATAAGGAAAGAAGCGTGAAGCACGCCAGGGTTAGGAATCTGGCGACTTGGGACGAGTTCAAGATCACGGCTAAGGTGTACGTGATTTGTGCTGGAGCAGTCCAAACACCCCAGGTGCGTGCACTGTGATCTTGTTTTATTCTGTAAGATCGTCATTTGCACAAATTGGATGTATAACAGGCCTGTTTGTAATGCTTTTATCATGATGAACATTACATCACCATTAATATTGTTTCACATTTTCACAGCTTCTTTGGAAGTCTGACATCCGCCCAAAAGCCCTTGGCCACTACCTGTGTGAGCAGCCCATGACTTTCTGCCAGGTTGTGCTGCTGCAGGAGATCATTGACAAAATTCAATGGCCTGAATACGCTCAGCAGGATCGGATTGACCCCATCCCGATCCCCATTAACGATCCCGATCCTCAGGTAATTGACATCATATAAGAGCTTTGCTTCATCATTTTTGAAGAGATATCGTACTTTCACATACTTTTTGCAATATATCTGTCATGTCGAATATAAAATTGATATTGCACACTTTGCATCATTATGGGAATGTGACCGGTGGATGCTAATGTCGTGTGAACTTCTGAAAGTTTTGTGAGACCATAGAAAAGCGTTTTTGTTGACTCCACTCCATGATTTCAGAAGCCAAAGATCCCCGAGGCCACCCTAAGATTATAAATAAACCCTTAACAACATTGCCATTATCATTACTTGAAATTGTCATTTCGATTCAACGCTCTTGTCCAGGTATGGATTCCGCTGTCTGATGGCCGACCTTGGCACTGTCAGATCCACAGGGATGCCTTCCACTACGGGAAAATCAAGCCCAACGTGGATACCCGTCTCATCGTGGACCTGCGCTGGTTCGGCAAGATGAACGAGTGTCATAAAGACAACTGTATGACCTTCAGTGAAGATATCAAAGATCGCCATGGCATGCCGCAGGTCACCTTTCACTACAATACCTACACTCCGGTAAGTACTAAGCCGACAGTAACCGCACGACTTGTTCGGATCGAGATTACTTACACTTACAGCCATATCCACTGGCCCGCTATTATTGCCTCAGGCTATTTATGAGGCCATGGCCTTTTGTCCTGCTATACATCCAAACAAATAAAGTAAAACACATATCAACTCTTCTGTTCTGACGATCGTATTGATTTGGTTCCCTTCCTTCCTCGCAGGACGAAAAAAAGCAGCAGCACGCCATGATGGAGGACATGCTGCGGGCTGCCGGGGCCTTGGGCGGGTTCCTGCCGACCTCACCGCAGCAGTTCATGCCGATGGGCACCTCTCTGCATCTGACGGTAAATACATTGTCAGTGTTGGTTCTGACGTGTGTTTTTTTTCTTATTAGAACAGAATTTAAGTGTTTCTAGACTGCATGTCATTGCCTTTTTGTTTGGGAAGGAACGCTGGCAGAACAATCATTGCATACTCGCTTGCAGTTACTAGGGAAATTAGTACTGAATTTGTACTGAATATTTGACCTGGCTGGGCATGCTTAGCTGACAAGCTTGTCAGATTTGTACCTAATTTCTTCAGTTCACCATTAATGAATTCCTGGTGGTCTATCATATCTTAACACCGCACAACAACGTCTGTCCGATCGCTTTTATTGTCCAGGGATCGGTGCGAATGGGTGACGACCCAGCCGACTCTGTCGTGGACGGATACAGCAAAGTTTGGGGCTTCAACAACCTGTATCTTGGCGGAAATGGCGTCATCCCCACTGCAACAGCATGTAACCCCACCCTTACCAGCTCTGCGTTGGCCATCCGTGCTGCAACTTACATCGTCGAGTACTGGTAAGGCCCATTGTCACGAAAGATGTCATGATGCTTTTGCATCATCGATACATTACATTCTTTTTTTCCACTCGGTTCCCAGTTTATATCTCTTCTCTTTTGGTTGTGGTTGTGAGAGCTTACTTGAGAAGCCATGTCCGTAGCTTATATAACACTTTTTTGTTTCAAGTAATAATGATAATGCATGCATGTTTTACTCAATTGTGATGATATAAAGTATACAAATGAATGTACTATATTGAAAAGTAATAAAATTGTTTGAATTACTCTAGGGATATCGATGATGGAACCAAACCCGCGAAGCCCCACGACGTCAAAGGCCAGCAGAAGAAGGGAAAGTAAATCCAGTGACAAAAATCTGTCATTAAAGTGAGGTCAATCAAAAAAAGATCGTTGTACCTTGATTGTGCAACCTTTGATCAAATCAAAACAGAGAGATAAGCTTTTAAAAGCCACGGCAGATTATGTAGCTAGATTGTCGGTGCGGTTGTTTTAGGGTAATTTTTTGGCCATAAGAATAATTTTTTTATTCATTCAGTTCACGTTTTTTTGGATTTTAGTTACGTATGATAAGTTAAAAAAAAGCGGAGCCGACAGCAGAAACTAGAAATAACGTTGTTTTCTACAGGCCGGCTCCTCAGAACCAAATATTACAAGGAAAACCAAGTATATAAAATCAAAACTAACATCGGTATATCTGGGAGTTCATTGCTGGCGTTTGGAGGTTTATGATTTATGACCCATGCCTCATCATGGTTTATCATGGAGTATCAAATATATATTTACATACCTTAGGGTTTGGTTTTGGGCGCACTGACTTAAGATTTTGATCAGCAACGAACTTAAAACGACTTCGGAGTCGTCAAATCATTGTTTACGCTGTTCTAGTTACTAATCTACAAACGTACTATATGTATGACTCAATAATATGTTAGCAGCATAACATCATAATCCAGCTAAAGTCTGAACTTTAGAATAACTTCTTTTATGCAAAAATTAACTTCATACTAATTTTTGACAACTTAATTAATGAAACCTAATTTTTTTCAAAAAATCAATAGTTAAAACGCATAAAACTGTTGTTAGGTAGCACTGTGTTTTACTGTAGGTAAACTTTGGTATTTTATTTGTATTATTATACATGTAGTGCAATGATCAGCATATGGTAATCTATTTTATAATATTGACAACGAAAAATCAGCTCGTTGTTGTGCAGGGTTTTAATATTTGCTTTGTGGTGCAACATCCTTTGGTTTTAATAAATGCAATAGGTGTGGAAAGTTTTGTTTCAATAGTTTATTTTTATCGTAAGCAGAATGGCCGATTACATCAAAACGGCATATAATCCACAGAATCATAAATATCTTTATTTTTTCAAGATATGTATTTAAAAAAAGATTACATATGAGCAGAAAGGGACAGAGGATGGCATGCGTCTTACGTTAACTTTATAGCAATGACTCTTGGTGAATTATTCAAGCAGAAAGATATCCTTTGACAGTCTTCTGACAATTGATCTGTTAGGTGGCAAAGTCTTCATATTTTGCCCTTACTTAACGTGTAATCAAATGTCACGAACAAGACCGATGCATGTAGTTCACCATACATATTCGTTAGGAAAAGTAGTGTGTTGGAGTTGTGGGTATGTTATATGAAATATTTAAAGAAAAAAATGATGTGATGACATTAAGTTTCGAAGGGGAAGTGTACGACTTCTTCTTTAGCCACCGTTTCGTTTCTCTCAACATTTATGTATGCTATTTGGACAACAGTTCTGCAATTTGAAACAGAAATACACCAAATGCCTAATAAAATATGTAACCCTATCTAGACTTGGGAGGGGGGGCTAAAAGTGCCCGCGCCAACTTTGACATCGTATAACTGCCCGTTTGGAAGTTATGACGGGGAAATGCCCCCCTCCCCCCGCAGTCCCAGATGTCACCAAAAGCTCTGTCTAGACAGGGCTAAATGTACAATTAAGTGACTGTCGAGTTTACTTTCTTTAGAAATATCCTAGAAGATACAATTATCTAATCAGCCAGGATGTATGCGCCAACTTTTCTTTTCAGGTTCCTTTGGAAGGAAACATATTTCCCCTCTCAAACATATCAGATTAGTACAACCCTGTAAATGCCCAAGGCAACATTACGTCAGGACTGTATTTATTTATTTATTTATTTCGATTTGCCACATTTGTGGACGGATTGACATAACAGGTGAACTGTCATCCCAGACCGGACTGTAAGATTTGGACCATCGCACACCGGGGCATGCCCCTACTATTTTTTGAAAGGCGTGGTGGGTTCTTTAACGTGCGCGGGGTGTGGCTCTCCCCAAACACGGGACCTCCATTTAACGTCCTATCCGAGGGACGTCCCCAACCCTAGATGAGCTAGGTACTCATTTGCACCTGAGTGAAGTTAGGAAAGTCGTGTTAAGAGCCATTGCATGAGGAAACCAGGCAAAACCAGGTAGAGGTGGGAAGATGGGGGTCGGCCAAATCGGCTCATACTTTGTATGTGTGATAGGTATGTTGAACTATCAACAACCATATAATTAAAACCCTCCAGCTATTTCTCGTTATGGAGTTCTGGGACCCCCCTCCGAGACCCTCGAAAATCCAACAATTTAAGGCTGAAAATTACTGAAATTGCAATGGCTACCCTGGTAATTCTGATAAAGATACAAACATAAGTTTTGTATTTACGTATAGAATGGGTTCCCTAGTTTTACCTACCAAAAGATGAAGGTGAAGCATTGAACTCGAGAGGGTGTACTAGGGGGTTACCAGAACCGATGAAAACAGAATTTTCATCTCTTTGAATTTTAGTCATTTTTAAGGGGAATTATCTGCCCTGGGCAGTGGCTTTGGAGAATGGTTTTACTGTTGCTGGAGAGAGGAACATCTACTGATTCAAAAACAAGCGTCGTAAATTTGGGACACTCATAACGCGAGCCGTGAATGGGGGGTCTTTATGGGGATTTTTCGGGTTTGGGGCTATAATAAATCAGGTAATGACATCTCACTGAGGGGTAGGTTACGGCACTTTTTTCTTTTGCTGGGTGAAAACCATGCATTATTATCATTAAGTGCTGAAATGAATGTAAAATGTTGATTTGGGCTCTACATGGGGATATAAGGATACTTAAAACGTGAATTAAGCTTGTTTTACCCCTTTTACAGTTGCTTTCTAAGACGTTAATTAGTAAGTTACTAACTAAATAAGAATGTGCAATTATGAAGTGCTCAATAGTGAAAAGGCTATGTATGGGGGTTATCAGGACTCCGCATATGTGATATCACTAGTACACGCAGGTACATCAACGGTGCAGAGCTACATGTACTTTATATGGATAGTCAAGAAACAAGGCAGTCATAACGAATGTCAAGAAACAGTTTTCGGCTGAATATATACACTTATAATTTCGGGTCAGTACAGGTATCATACTGAAATCGACAGATTGTACATTGCAGTTGCAATTGCTCCATTTTAAAGAATATTCAATATTCATGATCAATTTTGGTATACGGTATCAAGCATTCTCGAAGAACTCAGCCAATGACTGTAGCTAGTAATTTCAATATCTTTTACAGATCTACAAAATCTGATATGATACAATCCACAATACATGGTACCTGGCTATTGGTTAGCGGGACAGCCAGGTACTTGGGAGCTAAGTATTTAATATGCGCTATGCTACGGCTGCAAAAGTTGTGAATATTGTTTAACCAATACAATATAAAAACTAACAGCATTTAATTATAAAGGCACCAAAACATACATTTGCTATAGGTGGTTACAGTTTGTAATTATCTTATGAGAAATGAAATCTCAAATGTTGAAAAACGTTAAGGGCATCACTGAAATTCATAGTATGTATTTTTTTTTTTAATTATTCAAAGAACATAACAAGATACAATAAGAGAACCATCCAACAATAAGTGCTCATATACAAACAATAAGAAATCAGGTATAATAATAGTAACCGAAATTCGGTAATGATCACATAATTCATCGAACAGAGATGAATAATGTAATGTAACTGAAGATTAAGGGATTTCTTGCATGACAAAAATAACAACAGAAGTTTCAATGAAACAAGAAATGAATCATATGAATCACATATTTAGCTGCATAACGTGCCCCACTTCCCCAGGTGCTTGTCCAATTTGTCTTTCTTCAGGGCTATATAATACTCTACCTTGTAAAAAAAATGAACGTAGTTAAGAAAAGACTCAAAATTCAAAGTACTTGATTTTCTACATCTATATATATAAACCTTAGCTAGTAATGTTATTAAATTTTCAATGGGGGGCGTTCCAGAGTATAAATTACCAAAGATAACATTGAATCCATTTAACAGTAAATATCTAGCTGCTCTATGGTAATACCAGGTTTTGACCCAAAAGAGGGTTAAGTTCGGACATTCCCAAAAGACATGTATGTACGATTCATCCTCATCATGACAGAATGAGCACAGTGGGGTATCTATACATTTCCAAATATACAACAGCTTATTTGTAGGTAAGAACTTATGCAGAATCTTATATTGGAAAAATCTAGTTGATGAGTCAATAGTACATAACATCAAAGAGGTGTATACTTGTTTCCAGGGGATGGGGGTGTCAAAGAGGTACAGCCATGATAATTGCACCTTGTGAGAAGTATCAATAAGATTGTTACATATCAAAAAGAATCTATACATACTCTTATTAATTTTTATCTGTTTTAACCATCTATTGTTCTGTGTTGCAGGGATACATACTTGGCCTGGAGAAGTATCACATAAAACTGATTTCCATTTGTTGGGAATGGCAGAGATTAATTGATTATATTCAAAGTAATTACAAATTGTTCCATATTTTGTGCAGAATTCATCATAAGACATAATACTGCCATCAATATTCATGATATCATTTATAAAAACAATTTTTCGATTGATAAAGGCATTAAATATGACCGGTAAGCCTTCAATAAGAATATTTCCATTCATAAATAATAATTGTTGTTTGATCTCATCAGGGGTTGTGGGGATTTTATACTGATATATGTACCATGCCAATAAGACTTCACTTAAAAACAAACTTAGTATGTATTATTGCCGTAATACAGATAATAGTGCAAATTACAAGTAAATGGTTCATAACATAGAAAAGTCTATAGAAACAGACATACGCCCGGAACAGATAATCATCAACCCAAGTATGTGCAGGTGCGCAAAATGGTCGCCACTGGGCAGATGTAAGAGACTTTCCCAAATACTGGCCGTGTTCTGGAAAGTGGCAAGTGGAAACTTGATGCGTCATCATCAGTCCTGTCAGCTTCAAGGAATTCAGCCCTTTACATTTGGCACGTTTGCAGATGTTCATTTCTCACAAGGAATCAAAGGATATGTGATTGCAATAGTTGATATTTTTGTATTATTACTTTCATCCTTTAATTGTGAGGTGACACAAGTTTCTTTACAAGTCTCTGGCAAGCATGACAGAATAAAGATCATTATCCTGTAGACCTACATCCTCCTTAATCACCTTCTTGAGAGTCAGTGCAGAACACGTTGATATACATGATGTTGGACTTCAATTTCTTCATAATTATATTTATTTGTCCCACGCGTATGTCTGTTTCTATAGACCTATGGTATGGTTTTCAGAATTGCATGCACTTTGTAGATAGCATCAAAATTTTAATCTGCGTGCTGCAGTTTGCTTAATTCATTATGATACCTGCACTGATCCTGATTGACCATCAGAACTAAATATATTTATCTAAAATCGTCTCATTTTCTTGATATGTGTTACAGTCTAGTTTCTTGATTGTCCATATAAAGTACATGTAGCTCTGCACCCATGTGCACCGGCGTGTGTATAATGTGGAACCCATGCACAGCCTTTTTTTCATTTTGTACCATTTCGATCATTTAGTGAGAAACGTTCTTATTGAAGTCTTAAAGTGCAACGGTAAAGTGTGTATAACAAGCTTAATTCGCATTTCAAGTATCCGTATATCCCCATGTACAGCCCAAATAAACATTTCTAATTCATGTTAGCATGCTATGAAAATTATGCATATATATTGAGCTGAAAACTGTTTCTGGAAATTTGTTACGGTGTCGGCCTAGTTTCTTGATTTTCCATATGAAGTACATGTAGCTCTGCACCCATGTGCCTGCGTGTACTAGTCATATCACATATGCGGAGTCCTGATAACCCCCATACATAGCCTATCACTATTGAGATTTCCATAATTGCACATTATTATTTAGTAAGTAACTTACTAATCAACGTCTTAGAAAGCAACTGTAAAAGGGGTAAAACAAGCTTAATTCACGTTTTAAGTATCCTTATATCCCCAATGTAGAGCCCAAATCAACATTTTACATTCATTTCAGCACTTAATGATATAAAGGCATGGTTTTCACCCAGCAAAAGAAAAAAGTGCCGTAACCTACCCCTCAGTGAGATGTCATTACCTGATTTATTATAGCCCCAATCCCGAAAAATCCCATAAAGAGCCCCCATTCATGGCTCGCGTTATGAGTGTCCCAAATTTACGACTCTTGTTTTTGAAACAGTAGATGTTCCTCTCTCCAGCAACAGTAAAACCATTCTCCAAAGCCACTGCCCAGGGCAGATAATTCCCCTTAAAAATGACTAAAATTCAAAGAGATGAAAATTCTGTTTTCATCGGTTCTGGTAACCCCCTAGTACACCCTCTCGAGTTCAATGCTTCACCTTCAACTTTTGATAGGTAAAACTAGGGAACCCATTCTATACGTAAATACAAAACTTATGTTTGTATCTTTATCAGAATTACCAGGGTAGCCATTGCAATTTCAGTAATTTTCAGCCTTAAATTGTTGGATTTTCGAGGGTCTGGGAGGGGGGTCCCAGAACTCCATAACGAAAATAGCTGGAGGGTTTTAATTATATGGCTGTTCATAGTTCAACATACCTATCACACATACAAAGTATGAGCCGATTTGGCCGACCCCCATCTTCCCACCTCTACCTGGTTTTGCCTGGTTTTCTCGTGCAATGACTCTTAAGTGCCTTTCCCAAGGGCACGACGTCGGGGCGCAAGTCCGGACATGTCTCTTCTGTAGATGTTTTTTTTCCACCTGATCAAACACATTAACAAGTTGTTAGGCATACCGTACCAACTTGAATCGCAGACAACGATATGTAGTTGTCTTAAATATATCTGTAACTATAAAGAACAGGTTTCATCTTGTTTATCACATGGAAAAATAGGGTTTCGGTGCAATTTTTTGAAAATGTCCTGGACTTGCCCAACTCAAATTATAGATGGCACAGCCCGATATATATATGAGGTAGGCTAATAGCCGTATGACCTTTTTATTGTCGATTCATTGCTTGGCTTGAGTCGTCTACACGTTTGAATTCTATGCCTCTTATTGCTTAAGTATTCGAAAGAGGTTCAATACAAGTTGAATTTTTCATTCCTTCAATAGAATGTTCCATCTAAGCCGGAATTGTTAAAGCACACATCTGCAGGTGATGTGCGTTGGCTGATGGCCAAAATGTATACAAAGTAATTTATGAATTAGAGTAACAACACGCAAATATGGTCAGGGGATCGGAATTGTAAAAATAAAATAAACCTACTGCTATTTTTAAAAACATCTGTAGCAGATTTGATGTTATGATTTGTTTTTCCCAAAACTATAAAAAGATATCAAGACATGCCGGTATCTTATTTGCTCCCTACAGTGTTCTATGTCTACTGCCATTCATGTGAAGTTTAGTTTGTTATTGTTATTCTATAAATTTACGAAGACAGTAGAATTACAGTAAAGTGCAGTATATCTATAACCTGTTAGCTTGAATTTGGTTCCTCGATTTCTTCTTAGATTTCTTTACAATGAAATATACCTTACCTCTCAGACACATCGGTTTGGTACAACCCTGTCCGTGCCTAAGGCATTTAGAACCTTTCTATTGTACTCCTTTCACCTGTCTTGACACGGTAATGAAGGGCTTTTGAGACCATACCAATCTGAACCTTACAGAAGGATCCCTAGGTTTTTTAAAAAAGAAAACAAAAATACGCCCTTAGTAATTAAGAATATGGTTCATTTTATTAATCTCATAAGAAAGCGTGTTTCCTGGCAATCATGACTTTGCGTTTGTGCCAAAATTTCGACAATTGGTTCCTCCTAGTTTGTTAGATTTACCTCCGTCCCTTTAATAGTAGGCATGGCCCTTTTCTCAGGTCATTGCACTTATCTTGTCTTTACATGAGGTCAAATCACGCTGCAGGAAATGACGCCCTGGTAGTGATATGGAGGTAGTGGAGTGACGTTTGTCTTTCAACGACCCCGTCTCTCTGTCTGTCTGTCTGTCTGTCTGTCTGTCTGTCTGTATGTATGTATGTATGTGTGTATGTGTGTCTACGCCTCCTTTCTGAATTGGTCGATAATCAAAATGATAAGACCGCAGCCCCAGCTCTTACTTCTAAACCCAGAGTAGGCTCTGACGTCCCAGAAGTAGAGTGCGTGCTTCCTTAAAGCTCGGGATTGTTTTATTTTTTTCATTCATTCATTCCCGTATCGACCATAGGGCTCACATTTCTGCAGTGAGAGAGGGCGCCTATTTGAGTCCATTAAATGCAATTGGTACATGTTCAAAGGTTCATGTATTTTTTAGTAACGTGGCACAGTTCTGTTGTTGTTGTCCGGGTTGTGGGACTTTGTCTCCTGTTAAACCTTTAATAAACCAGACCAAACAGTTATGTTTATATACTTTAAGATGTGCTTCTCTTATCAAGATCTGGAAGTAACTTGGACCGGGTCAGCTTACAATAGAACTGATGTTTCCGTGTGTCCTGTGTCCCAAATTACTTCATCCAGGCGGGTCGAGAATTTTCGGGACTTTCCCGAACTCATTAATTCACAAGAGAAAATGACACCTGTGCAACGTCACCTGTCTGTCTTCTTAGATTACAAAGAAAGAAGCACCGCCTACTTTCAAATATTCACAAATTCAATCTACCAGCCTGGATGTATACAGATCAACCATTGCGTCTGTGCGACATAGACTGTCTTTTCTAAGAAGGCACAGCCCCTTTTGGAAATTGGTCAATTATCAAGAAGACCATAAGTTTGCAGCCCGCCACCACAGCGCCCATTCTAGCGCTGTGTCGAGCTCTCAGACGGACAGAAGCACCGGGTCCAATCTGACAAAATCACAGTGTACTGTACAAAGACTTGGACAACGGCAACATGAAGTAAGCTCTTCTTTGTTATGGTTCTCTAACGGTTTAGAATGTCTTCTGTAATTTTGCCACCTGCGGTCAGAAATTGATTTTTACTTGCTGAATGTTTCCGAGTGAACGTGTTCATGATCCACGTAAGTCTTGGCCGACAATAATGCTTCTGCCACGGGGACATCTGCTTGGAGATTAGTTGTAGAAGTAAAGACTTGCAGCTGTTAAATATGCTCGCCGCTAACTTCTATGTGACGCGGTACGTACATGAAAAAAAAACGTCCCGATTTCTGGCTTATTTATTGCAAATAAGTTTGCATCGACAAAAGGGCAATCATACTCGCATTAAAAATAAGTATAACATTTCGAATCGGGATTAGTCCACCATCTGTAAAAGAAGAATTGGTCTGACATTTCCTCATTGCGAATAGGTTTAACATTTCCTCATGGAAAATACATTTAAAATTTCCTCATGGAGAATAGGTCTGACATTTCCTCACGGAGAATAGGGTCAGAATATGTCTGACATTTCCTCAGTAGAGAATAGATCTAAAATCTCCTCATGGAGAATAGGTCCAACATCTCCTCATGGAGAATATGTCTAACATTTCCTCATGGAGAATAGATCTAACATTTCCTCATAGAGAATAGGTCTAACATTTCCTCATCGAGAATAGGTCTAACATTTCCTCATGGAGAATAGGTCTAACTTTTCCTCATGGAGAATAGGTCTAACTTTTCCTCATGGAGAATAGGTCTAACATTTCCTTATAGAGAATAGGTCTAATATTTCGTATTGGAGAATGGGTCTAATATTCCCCCATTAAGAATAAGTCCAACATTTCCTCATGGAGAATGGGTCCAACATTTCCTATTGGAGAATAAGTCAAACATTTTCTAAAGGAGAATAGGTCTAACATTTCCCGCGGAAGAATAGGTCTAACGGTCTAATATTCCCCATTAAGAATAGGTCTAACATTTCCTCATGGAGAATAAGTCCAACATCTCCCAATGAAGAATAGGTCCAACATTTCCTCATAGATAATATGTCTAACATTTCCTCATGGAGAATGGGTCTAACATTTCCTCATGGAGAATAGGTCTAACGTTTCCTCAAGGAGAATAGGTCTAACATTTCCTCATGGAGAATAGGTCTAACGTTTCCTCATGGAGAAAGGTCTAACATTTCCTCATGGAGAATAGGTCTAACATTTCCTCATGGAGAATAGGTCTAACATTTCCTCTTTGAGAATAGGTCTAATATTTCCCAATGGAAATGAAATTTACACGACTTCCCCACTTCAAAATGAGTTAGCTTTGGTTGGGGACGTCCCTCGGTCTTATGTTTGAGGAGCGCCACACCTCGAGCACGTAAAAAAAGCCACAAGGCTTATCTAAAAGAATATGGGTCCTTCCCCGTGTTAGTGGATCGAATGCGTTGGATATGCAGCTTGTACTGTCTAGTAGAAACCTGGTGTGTTACGCCATGAGGGGGTTTACAGGATATGCAATACAAACAAACTTTTCCTTACAGAGAATATGCTTAACATTTCATATGTGTGTGGACAATAGGTCTAAAATTTCTTCGTGAAGAATAGGTCTAACATTTCCTCGTAGACAGAGGGCCAAGTATGCTTGAATCCGTAGAATATCTTTGTTAGATGTAAAGACGTTGCTGTTACTTTCTTTTGTAACAGTGTTCTGTGCCTCGACTGTTTTTAGTTAGGCAAAATGTTCCCAATCTTCAGATGTCCCACTTTTGAGGTCTCTGTTGCCTTAGGCCTTTCTGTTTAAACCGGTAAAACAACTATCTTCATGATCCTTTGTATTCTTATCATTATCTAATAGAAGAATGGTTGAATGGATGAATGAATGAATGAATGAATGAATGAATTAGTGTATCAACACTGTGTCGCGTCACAGTGTTCTCGGCCCTATAAATATATCTTCTCGGCCCTTAACCCAAAGGTTCCGCATTCAAATCCCTTTTCGCCACCACTCTTGTGCCCCGAAAAAAGGCACTTTACACGACTTTCCTCACTCCACCCAAACGTCACGATTCTAGCGATAGCTGCCTGTGTTCCACGTGTAGTACACTGTTGAAATTCTAATAAAATAAATAAGAAAAACTTAAATTAAATCAAATCAAAATATATCTTTGCCCAGCCCAAACGAAATCATTTAACACAAATGAATAGATCTTACAACCATATAGCCATGATTGCGCAGGTTAATATTGCTGTCCATCTCCTTTAATTTGCATTCTACACGTAGATCATGAAAAAATACCACAGAGTATAGTAAGTCATGAAGGCCAAAGTGTCCTACTTCTTTGCGACAAACAGCATCCTGTTTGCTGACTGGATGCAATTTTACCTATAGATTGAGTTAATTTGGTAAGACAATATTATGTTTAGTGAAGGTTCAACAAGATATTTTCATCCCCATGTCTTTGCTTTAGGCTCATTTTTATTTGTCGTGTATGAAACGCAAACACACACTCCTCTCCAAATTGTCAGAATGGTATTCAAGTCAATATGATTCAATCTTTATTGACCACTCTCGCAGATGTACTGAATCTGAATTAAGATGTTCTGACAAAATTTTGCACTTTAGCTAATCCACTTATCCATTATCAAACGTTTACAAAGTTTAATACTAAACACATATATTAAATGCGGTTCCTGTTATATATTCATTAGCACAGTAACGTGTAGTAAACCATATTGCGCCTTTTACCTCTTCTATTCTTTTTCATGCGCGAATTATGGTTACTTACGAATTTCTTCTTTCTCTTCACTCGTGGCCACATCCTTCTTTTTCAGGTCATCGAACTGAACTGGGCCAACATTTAGCGCATGCGCCCTGCTAGTGACCTAACATTTCACCAACCAGTCCAGGTGTCAAAATAACCGATATTTGCGGATCTCCTTCTAGTATCTATTGACCAGCATACACCAGCCAATGAGGTAATCAATACATTTTTTTTTCTTCAAGGTTACTACGCTGCTCTCTCCTTCTTCTCCTGATATGTGCACTTGTCCTGCAGTCAGCTGACGCATGGTGGCGCCGTCGTCGTCGTCGCACTGGTGAGAAAATAACCTGTTAAACCACAGGCGGTAGGCAAAGGTATTGTCGTTGAATAGCTGCTGAAGTTCCGATCGTGACGAAGTAATCGGGGCGGGGATCACCCGTGCCAAGCTTCCGAGCGAAACCCGAAGCGGTGCCGAAGGCACGAGCGGGGGGTTCGGAGAGCCGAACAGGGTTCGGCGGTTTTCGGCAATGTTCGGCGAAGCCGAACTCTGTCTGGGGTTTCTTTGAAAGTAAGAGGTATCTATTAGCAAAGGACGACGGGAGAAACCATCCCCGCTAATGAGGGGGGGGGGGCATTTCCGGAGTGAGCGACGGGAGAAATTGTCTTCGGGAGCATTTGAGCGAAAACATGTACCGCGGCGGTTACCCAACATAAATACCGTAGCCTAAAGCCCGTGGTTAAACGTTTTGTTAACTTATAGCTTCAAAATTTATTACTTGAATACAAAGCAGTATTTAATGCTGTATAAGAAATGGCTGCTTTTTCAATCGTTAAAACTACAACTAGACATCTAAGTACAATGTTTTAAAATTGTACTTAGAGATTGAGTCATGAATATTGTTTTTGCTCAATTTGTCTAAAAAAGAAATCTTAGCACTTTTCTAATAATTGTCTCTACCAAATCGTACAATTCAGTGATAGAAGAACACTTTTCGGAAATGAAATTCCGCCTTTTCTGTATGAAGTGGAACAAGTAATTTGTTTACAAGTAAT
The DNA here is from genome assembly GCA_035149815.1 of Branchiostoma lanceolatum. Taxonomy (NCBI): domain Eukaryota; kingdom Metazoa; phylum Chordata; class Leptocardii; order Amphioxiformes; family Branchiostomatidae; genus Branchiostoma; species Branchiostoma lanceolatum. Next base: position 19,262,650 of record CM068873.1, read on the forward strand.
TTTCTATCAGCTCCGACAGGTTGTTCTACACCACCGACACTGGCCAACACCTACCGAAGCGGCTGTTACTTCCCCTACACCAATTGGGAGAGATGTTACTACCGGTGCCACACTGGATACCTCAGAGTCTCCGGTAATACCGTAAGGACCTGCGCGTATGGGACCTGGGGTGGAACCGACCTGGTCTGTAGGAGAGGTACGCATCTAGTAGGTTAAAGTAATATAGCTAGCTAAGAAGTGTCTAAGATAAAAAACAAACAACTGGGCAAATTACCATTTCTTTTAAGGATTTACGTGGAACTGATCCAATATTTGCATGGTAAGGAAAATTGTGTTAATGTGTTGATTTGTTTACAAATGTGGATTTTTCAGTTTCAACTGAAACCAATATATTTCTCAAACCTAAACGTCTCCCTTAAAATTTAGAAAATAAGCCTAGCTCACTATCTGCCCCTGGTTACTGCTATGGATTATAGCTCCGGGCCGGTTCAAAAGCTCATTCATGATTCAGTTTATACCAGTTCTTGTCGGATCACAGTGTTAGTGATCCTCCCCTCCCCTTATCAATCCCAGATGTTCCCCCTTCCCCTTCATTCGTAGCTCACCACCCCTGGCGGTTGGACCGTGACAACCCGAGTGGCACCGGGGACTGGGAGACTTTGACCGAGCTTCGGCGGGAGAATCCCGGACAGATCTGCACCGCACCCTCGGCCATCGAAGCCCGTCGCCGAGTGACCCAAACCCCGGCCTCCCAAACAGGAGAGCAGTTCTCCTACTTTGACACGACAACCGGCTTCGTCTGCAAGAACAGTGACCAGACTGACCGCTACTGCCTCGACTACGAAGTGCGCTTCTGCTGTGCCCGTGAGTATTAACACAATTGTATACCAAGAACAGCCAAAACCAAACCCTACCCCCAAAAAAGCAACACAAAGAAAACGGATAACAATGGAAAACAACGGGAAGCAACAGAAAACATGCAGCAACGATTAAAAAAAAATCAGAGTCAACACTGTTGCTATTACCATTTTTTACTAAATCAAAATCCTTAACTGTCTTTTGATGAAAAAGAATGACAAGTGTATCAATTTTGGATCCGGAAAAAATAATATTTGAATCTCCTTCTGGTTTTTAATGTCATTTCCGGCTACCGAGTCATTTCTTTGTTAACAAAGGAAAACTAATTGAGTAAAGGGTTGCCTTTTTATGTCTATTTCACTTTAGCAAAATTTATAAAACTAAATCCTGCAGATCTAAAGAACAAATATATAAAGGGTTAGTTATGCTTTTTTTCACAATATAAGAAGACCGAAGACACCATTTGGTACAAAAGGATGAGATAAAGGGTTGCTATCTTACTTTAATGCACCAGAAACGGGATTCCTGATTCACTTTCACAGACCACAAAGAGAAGACTTGATATTTTACAAGCTAAAACTTCGGAATAGAGTGTTTTATCTAGTCGGTGCACAATGTTACATACACGAAAGATGAAATGTATCTAGTTTTTTACAGGTAGGAGAATCTAAATCGTCTTCCTACAGCATCTTTTTTAGATAAAAAATGAGATTGATAGCTTTTTCGTCATCCACAAAAAGTTAAAAACTTCGGCTAGCATGCTATCTATTCCCCGTAAGCACCGGGCCCGCTTTCAAAACTTGATTTATGATTTAGATTCTAGTAACAACTTTTCATTCTTTATGTACGTAGCAGTTACATTCCACATTTGAAATTATTTAGCATGTACCCGCTGGACCAGCTGGTATGACCGTGACAACCCAAGTGGTACCGGGGACTGGGAGACTTTGACCGACCTCCGGAGGGAGAATCCCGGACAGATCTGCTCCGCACCCTCGGCCATCGAAGCCCGTCGCCGAGGGACCCAAACCCCGGCCTCCCAAACAGGGGAGCAGTTCTCCCACTTCGACACCACAGTCGGCTTCGTCTGCAAGAACAGCGACCAGGCTGACCGTTACTGCCTCGACTACGAAGTCCGCTTCTGCTGTGCCTGAATACTATATGTGGTATGTTGTATGTGGAGTGTTTATTTAGATGTGTTCAAATTTCCCTTCAATATCATTGTTCAAATGTTTGTTTAGTAGAAAGTCTGATACAGTTGAAATCACCTGATGCGACAAATCTAGATCTCCACACAAGTTAACGATTTCCCATTGTTTTCGTAATTTTTGGATTAAACATTATATTGAAGGTTCATTAAACTTCATTACTATTGCAACTTTTGCAAGTAATATACCTAACGTTACATTGCATTTTGAACAACATTGAATAGAAGTAATTGACATACACGTTTTTAAAATATAACAGTGTGCTTTCTTCTTTCGCAATTACGCTTACGTATCTTGAGATAAAATCGAATTATGTTGGATGCCAGGGATGCTGCTTCGAGATATACATATAAAAGACAAGAAATATGTAGACTACAAAAGTACAAAATAGATATCAATCATGCGGTTGAGTACATCGTTGAGTTATATATATACATGTAGGTGATCACTGTTTTGTTTTGTTTTTGCAGGATATGGAGTTATATCTGACATCTAGACCGAATGTAGAGTATCAAGATCGCGTTTGACGTACTCATAATGTCATTTCTTATAGCTAAAGATAGAACAAACATGCAAGACGTTTTTGATACAAATATTAAATCTAGAGCTAGCTGAATTAATAGCTAACACCTATCACGCATGCATTGTAACAGAACAAATACATTAGACGCTTCTGATTGTACTAATACGATTATGAGTAGATTACGAAGAAGGGATATAGAAAATCTTAGTACTAACATAAGTTTCTATATAATCTAGTAAATTGCTACAAAGCCACAAATGACCTCATGGAATATATGCCTTACATCACGAGAACGCAAAATATCAACACCGTTTTCTGATTATGAGCACATATTCAAATAATTGGAGATGTATTTAGACTATAATTTACATTTTTGGTTTTGAATAATGTCAGCCTATTGAATAGCTAACTTACTAATGTAGCACCTTTCTTAAACAGAAATATAATCAGTTCTTTATTTGATAAATGCTTCTAAGCAATTACTATTAAATGAAATATTAAAACAATAGAAATACTTTTAAGCATTCATTATATTCGAAGATGCAATTTGTCATATCTTTACCTAGAACAACGGTGAATTAAAATCCGGGAATTTTAAAATAATGTCGAATATTTTCTTATTCATATAATATTATACATGACCGCCTTTTGACTTAATCACCTTGAATAATTAGTCTTTATAAGAAAATTAGCAATTTATTACAACGAGCCAGTCTTGTATTATTTTCTTCGCCAAAACAAGAAAGGCACAATTGATGAATGGTGCTAGATTTTAAATGAAATTTTTTGTAGACGTTTGGAACGCAGAAAAAGGGACTAAAAGCAAGGAGAAAAGTCAACTGTATTCACAAAAGGTTCCAACCAAAATATCTCTGTCAAAAGTAAACAACTGCGCTTGTTATATCTCGATTACATTGGAAGACATGTACAGGGCAATCTTGAATCAAAGATTTGGCAAAATTTTCAAACAAATAAATGATATAGTGACCATAATGAAACAGATTGTTCATATTCCTTTGGTTAGAAAAATTAGGAAACCGGATGTCGCCGCACCCTGACTGAATAGAACAGTTCTTATTCGGCTATGCTTTTGTTTTTCATTTCACAAACAGTAGTCTCCACTAAAGATGTCTCCAGGTTTTACCGATTTCATAATGTCTTAATTTTAGAATACACAGGAACATATTTAGCTGATTTATCTCGCTAAAATTTTGTTAAAGGTTCAAACCGAATCGATTCCCCGATTTGTCCACCCATGAATAGTGGATGGGCATGCATGCAGCACATGCAGACATCTATATCTAGCAGGCGATACAGGCTAATGATATTTACACAGTGTAAACTTTAGGATACGAGGGGTAAACAAAAAGTTTTCAGCCTCACCTAGAAGTAAGGTTCGCAACTCAAATTTCGGGGCATAATTTTGTAGTAAGACATCTTTAAGCAATATGCACCAAACTTCGACATATTGTAGCCAAACTGTTTAGTCGATGTCCATTTGAAAACCAGTCGAGTTCCTCATGCCATGAATCGGCATAAAATGTTCGAAGACATTGTAAAAATGTTTGTTGAAGATTCCCCTCTCATTTCAACTAAAAGGAAGTGGGTATCTGGCAAGTTGACCGGCACACCTCATGTCACAGCTCAATTGTCAATGTCTTTATTCTTCTACCTCACCTAACGTCACTGGGTGCCGTCTGCAAAGAAATGATCACAGTGATTTGAATTTCGGACATTCATAAAAGACTTTATACATCAAAATTATTCTCCAAAGTTTGAGTTGAACACCTTATTTCTGGGTAAGGCCGAGGACTTATCTATCGCCCCTGTCGTATATTTGGTAGCCTAGGCTTGTTTAAGGAGAGAGCTTATCTGAACTGGATATTAGATGGTGTATATTCAGAATCTGGCCCTTATCAAGTTTATTGAAGACCCAATTACTTTTGCACCGTCAGTGTCACCAATTATTTGTTATGGTGATATGTTATTTTCTTCACTGTGAGGACAGAGTAGGTCCAATTAAATTTGCGGGATCTTTTCCCACCATGTTTAATATTCAAATCAGAAAAATAAACCATTGTGCTGGCATGTATACATTTAACCATAGTAACATTAACATATGTTAGTTGAATATTTTATTTGATTAAAATACATCGTAGCTCGTGGAGCTAAATTGCGTATATCATAACAATTAAAAATCAGTCAGAATAACTAGTACTGTCCTTAAAATCATCATCAGCGGAACAAATTCAAAATGAATACATATTAAAATAGACTCTATCTTACATGGTCACTGCAATAGTTGATGGAATGTCTGTACAAATAAGTGGCACTTGTGCTATGTTAATCGCGTCCCATTTATGAATCGCCATTTAGCAGTCCGACCAAGTAGGGAATTGGAGAGTTGTTTACACGTGATGTACGGCAATAAGGAGTGTCGATTTTATGTGTATTGCATTGCATATACATCTCAGAATCTTAAACACCAGCAGAGTTGACATATTTGTTAAGTTTATGATGACACATGAGGGCACATGTGGATGTCAGCTTACAATAGTCTAAAGTATTCACTCTTCAGTTATAGGCTTTGTAATAGAGGCTTTGTGATATATGTCTGCTTGACTTTATATTCGGTAAATTTTTTTGGGGCAATTTGTTATCATTGAGGCTTTCGGATGAACATTACATCTTATGCTACAATATAGCATAAGAAGATAATGTTTTACATGTAGTGCAAGGCTTTTGCTACTCAAGGGGTAGGGGTTTCCCCCCATGCCGAAGGAACTTTATATTTTGCGAACTAGACTGTGACTCCTTTAACAATCCCTCCTGGTAACAGTGTTGCACATACTCATGCAGGGAGCATTGGTTTTTAATCATCTCGCACTCCGTGCTGCAGTATGGCGGCGAATAGAAAATCCCGTTCTTTAGGACTGTTCCATCTGCGATGGGTCCCTTTAACCCGGATTGGTACCTGCTGTTTCTGTCTCTGATCAGGTAATAGTAACACAGGTGAAACGTTTTCACCCATGTGCAATATTCCGAGTCGATAATAAACGCTGAATTCCAGGGAGTCTCCGAGATGACAATGGGTTCCGAGACAGAGTAGTCCGAGTTGCAGTGAACTCTCATCTTCGATTCAACGTCCCGGAAATGCGCCAGTTCTTGGACAAAGCTTTCCCCTTCCGCAGCTATTTTCTTCCACAGCGTCTTGTTAAAGTATTCATAAAGGGCATAGTCAACGGCATCCCACTCTTCATGATTGTCCCTCAGTCTTTGTGAGATATCATTGGCATCATATTGTGAAGGGTACTTATAGTTGTTGTACTTATAGTATAAAACGTCCTTAATGTCCCAACACATCAGACGCCTCAAAAGCACCAATGATTCGTCGAAGTGGTCAGATATCATCACCAGGTCGAACTCCCGAAAGATTTTATCTACAAACTGTCTGGTTAGATTGGCAATCCCGTTCTTCTGATGAAATGGGAGCAACAGGTTTACAGATAATCCTAGATCCTTGGCCATCGAATTTCTTGTCTTGTGTGATCCTCTTTTTGGGTTGTCGTAATATACAGGATTTTCCAAGAATTTTTCTAATGGATTTTTAGCAGTGATATTGAATTTCTTATTGTAACCGTAGTAGGCGAATGCGGACTTAAAGCGTTGAAACGGTTCTCTGAGTATCGTGACGAATTTAGCTGCCGACGTAAGTTGACGCACGATGTCTGGGCGATTGTATACGGTGTGATAAGTAAGTATATCATGACTTTCCCCTTGTGGTGGCATGAGTATTTCTGGATGTGATAGACCGTTAGGATATAAGCCGTTAACATCTTTTGATTTATGCTGCACGAATGAAAGTTTCCGTAGATAGCCAAACCGTTGTAGGATCTGCATCATGGTGCTACTTGCGGCTTTGTGCACCTTGATAAAAGCGAGCTTTTTTTTAGGGCTGCAGGTTGGCGGTACTTGATAGCTCCTGAAACAATTGATATAACAATCATGGAAAACATTACTATCAACTGTCTTCCCCTTTATACGCTTCTGATAAACAAGCTATGATTTTATAGCTTCCAGATGTTTTCTAGGCTGTGTAATTACTAATAAGGCAGTGTACTAACTTCCTATATGTGGGTATTGAATCACACGCCCGTGTTTTGTCGCCGAATCTGTATGTTGTAAAAAGGTTGGCCAAACATCTACGGAAGGAACCAACAGTTTATAAAGTTCATGTAAATATGGAACTATTGGCTTGATTATAGCAAGAAAGCTATCCAATCATTTTATTTAACTAAGCTTTTGAATGAAATTCTTCCAAATGATTGAAATCTATTTTTAATGGAAATTGATACAGTCACATCGATGCCAAATCTGTTTTAAAAAAAGAGGATGAAAAAATATTTTCTTGAATGTAAAAGACTTAAGGAATTTTGGGAAAAGCTGAAACAACTAAGTAAGTCGGTAACGAGAAGTCGATACCCTTATTTGAAAGACTTGTTCTCACTATATCTATATCTACCAATGAACATAAACGGCATGTGGTGATTAAGTGCATCAATTTGCATAATCCCACATCTAATGATCCATACCCAACTTACATCTTCATGATTGTATTACTCAGTAGACAGCCTCAGGCTAATTGAGGGAGATCCATCACAGATATACATTGAACTCAATGGGATAGGCTGTACATGGGGGGGGGGGGGTGTGCAGCGGGTGGCAGCAAACAGAGCATCGTGGAAAGCAATGACGGCCCGCCTCAGTGAAAGGACTGAAAAGCGGTGAAGATGATGATGATGATGATGATGATGATTATTATGATGATGATTATGATGATGATGATGATGATGATGATGATACGTTGACTCAATAAAATATGTCAAAAACATGCGAACCTGGGAGAGGAAATGGAGCTCGTAGCCTCTAGTCTGTTTTTATCAGAAGCGTCTTTCCGCCAAGGTAAGGTCGATTCTTCCACACTTCCACACGTTAAGAAGTGGAGGTGCAGGCTGAATCCGAGGCAGAATATGACAGCGACTGCTCTGGCGACGGGCCTCGAACACTTTCGAGTCAAGGTTCTTGCCATTTTCTCCAACTTTAAGTTTGTTTCATTCTAAAGAGCAAAGATAAAATGTAAAAGTTAGAATGCTTACGTAGCCAAGAGGGGAAATAAACTTATTAGTGAGGAGTGCAATGTCCTTATTACCGAGGAGGAGGTTATGGAATAACCCCGTTTATCTTATGTTTAATTTAGCGAGGGAAAACATGGTAAATGAACAAGCAAAGAAGGCTATTCATTGTAGCATTTCCTCATAACTTATGTAAATGAGACCCACATTTGCATGATGAATTATCCAAGACGCAAAGAGCCGAAGACCCTAAATAGCTACCGTGATACAGGTAAAGGTCCCCGAGAAGTAAACAAATTATCTGCTACTTGACTTAAACTACGTACTAGCTTATTTTAGAAATGTCTCCGAGACAGCAAATGACTGAATAAAAATGTCATCACATAGAACGGCACTACATCAATTGAAAATGGCATGGATCCTAAGCAACAATAGATGATTGTACTCAGCCCAAATTAACGTTAAGGAATGTCTGTTATGGGCGGAGCGCAATGTTTTGGAAAATGCCGGTCACGCACGACACAATTGGTGTCCGGTGTGTCAATAGCAACCTTAATCCGTTTACGTTGCCGTCTCACATCACCCATGTCAACATGGACGTCACTTCAAAGGTCATGGCGAATACAATCCTCCTGACACACAGGCGGCCAATATGAAGGAAGCGATAATGGCTACTTAAGATTAGAAAGAACAAAAACATATTACGCTCGTTCCCATTTGAATGTACAAATTGCTTAACTGCTAAAATTTAAAAAAAACAGCCGAGAGCGTAACAATTCAGTTCAGAGACCGGTTAATTGGCCTATCCAGCTGCCGAGGCCCTCCGACAAATCAAATCAGATCGCTGCTGTCACTGTTCTTGCACGCTGTGCAAGGCGGTTTATGCCTGTCGCCCAAAACGGTAAGTTCCGTTACCGTTTGAAGTTAGACGTTCCTGACATTAAGATATGCCACATATAAGGTGCCAAACTGTCGTTTTTATGACGACTTAATACTTTTCTGGCTTTGAAAAGTAACAAATAAGAAGTGTTTGCTATCAGTTATGTACCACCTCCGCGGACAAAAGACATTACAGTAAATAATGTAATTTCCGTCACCATTGTTTGATGCTCTCTGTGTTGTCAACAAGGCCTGGTGTATGGACGCTGCCCATTTTCTAAAATGCCCTTACATACGTCCTTTTACTAATATAATATGTAACGAAAAACTCGACGTCCCTTTGAAGGAACAGCCAAAGTTTGCTGTTGTAAGTTCCGTTACCGATAACGGAAATTACACCTGTTGCGGAAAATAAATTTTTGTAGTTTTGCACCATAATGCAAAACGTTTGAACTAGAATAGAAGAGTATAGATTCAACTGAGAATAACCCTCTGTAGGGTTATCATACTTCAATATTCTACTCTTTCCTCCAACTTTAGCTCCAACTTTCGATTCCAAGTTGAGTTTTTTTTAAAACCTCAACACAATAAGTAATCTATAGCCTGTCTTAATGTCTTGGATATATTTGAATGTACCATCATAAAATGGAATTGATTATCATCAAATAAAGTTTTTTTCTAATGTAACAAACACTGCAAAGGAGAAACAGCCTGGATGACAAGTGACATACTGTGTGTTATTGATACTATACACGTTATCAAACGTGTTGCCCAAATATGGCACATGAGATATCAGGTTTCAGACATTACCCAATCGTTGCTCATGTTGCGTTTACAGTGGTAGTTTTATACCCCTTTTTTCCAATAAGATAATCTATTTCATATCTGCATGGCACAAAATTACAAAAGTGCAGTGACTTGTGTGCTGACCAACTTGCTTGCAAATTTCCAGGTATTTCAAGTTCTAGTTTTTGAAATATAGTTGTTTAAGCGTTTAGAGACGATTAAGAGCAAGAATAGGAACGTGAAACATATTTGATACAGAATATATATTAGCTTTGTTTCTCCCTGAACAGAATATCGCTTTCAGCATCAGAACGTCAACAAATTAGGTTTGCAGAGCTTTGTCAAATGGAAAAAAAATAGTCGTCTTCGTACAGACTCATCTCGCCTCAATGCTCAAGTCAAAAATCTAACAGAAAACGATTAAATGGGCTTCTTTCAGGCCTGCCGTTACTAACAGTTAAGTTATCAGTGAAGGCAATGCAGGTAGTAAACAAGTATAGTTTGCCAGTTGTTATGTCCTAAAAAATGAAAACTCGATCATTTACAACTTGGCGACTTGCGTCTGGAGAATACGATTTTTGACGACAGTATGTAACTTCCGTTACCTTTTTTTTACGATTCCTCCTCCGTTCCAAATGCTTTACTGCTCCTAAGCAGTATTAGTTCTCAACATGGAATGTGTTGTAGATATTGTAAGAGGAAAATAATTCGGAGGATGGAATTTTTTGCAAGAACTATCAGATTCCGTCTCTGGTGATTTTGCTTTAACAAGTCGAAATGCAAAAACTATAGGTTTTGTAGGCGATGTGACGACATGAAAGCTCCGTAATTGATATGTTTAATTAATAGATGTTCAAGTTTTTTGTCGCAAAAATCTTGATAAACTCCGAGGACATATAATTAAAGCTCAGAAATTTCGGTAACTTCCCGTGATGAATATGCTGCCATATTTTGGGGATCATAAAAAGAGATATTGAACTAGAAAATGAGGTAGGTGTGCATGGAATATGAGCTGATCAATTCTTCGAACCTAAAAATCACTATTTTGTACATTTCATTGAGAACGATATAGGATAACGGAGAGGGCGCTAACTTAAGACGCTTTTTCACGCGCTTGAACTAGCTTTGTTAGTTTCCAAGAAGTGGTCAGGTGTTCATGAATGACATTTGGACACATTAATCCTACGAACATACTTTGGTTGTTCGTAGCTCTCGCTGGGATGCCCGAACATCGGCTCCCTGACCCTCCTACCTTGACGCGGTGCGAGAGCCCGAATGTACCAATCTCCTAGTCCTGGGGTAGATGTAACGTCTCTACTCTGTAACCTCGAATGAGGGGGTGGAGATTGGGTAGTCGCTAAAGGGAGGGTCCCCCGTCCGAACCTAGACAGGCTCTGCTAGCCGTAGGAACTGGACGTTAAGCCCCCGACATGAGTTAAACGCAGTAAGCCTCGAATGAATGTATCTTTCGATGTTATGCTACACCAGTCAGTGTTCCCTAACTTAATTAAGATGCCTTTGTGCTTTTTTTCTGCTCAAACGTTAGTGATTAGTTATAGTAAACAAACTCTCGATATGCCAAACACACACACTACACCTGCACGACTAACTAATGGCCTTAGGCACCATCTTTAACTGAAATATGAATAGGCCAAACTTGACGACGTCGACTAAGATTTTAGCTGAAACCTCCAGCGCTTTACAATACCACCCGACTCTAGCCAAAACTTCTCATGGGAGTTGTATGAATGATGCGCAACATTTAAGTCTGATATTTATCTAACCACAGCTTTTACCTGTGTACCAGGCAGGTGTGTCATTTTTGTACAACCGGTGAACCGACACGTACAATGGCGGTCAAATCTGATGCCCCCCTCCCTTACGTTACCCCAGCGGCGGTTCTCCACAGACAAATAATTATTACACTGATTCTTTCAATAAAACTAGTTTTGTTGGAAGTTTTGATGTGATCTCACAGATGGAACAAAAATGGCAAACGTTAACCCTGACTTACCTGAACGTACTTCAGACTTAAACAGTCACGGACGCGCTAACGAGTGTTACGTTAATAACAAACTTAAGGACACGGTAAGGCGACACCTGTAGCGGTAAGGCATTCCGTGACGGGTGAGGCTATTATGGGGTATACCGTCGACTTTTTAACATCTTTTTTAAGAATCCATTTGATATCGTACAACGCTTTCGTCTTGCGAACAGGACATCGTAAGTTCTATATTACGATTCTTACGAATCAAAGGTTCTTTTAAGCATCAGGCGACCCGCAAAGATATCTTTATTTTATTCAACTTGACAGGACAGATAACCCTGCTTGGGCCTCTGTCCCTGTCCAATTCTCTGGTAACGGACACCGAACCTCTCCCAGACCAGGGCTCTATACCCCCTTGGTTCTGGCCAATACCATTATTTGGTGTCGGGGGTTGACGTGGTCTAGACCATAACATTCTAGACCTGGATCTGGGATTTTTTAATCTTCATTTTGATACCCATACCTCCGCCGAATGGTGCTAACTTTTATAAAATATGTGCTTGAAAGGTGTGTTATTGATTAGATACCTGCCGTCATTTAACTTCCGAATGCAAGTATCAAATTACCGTCAGTTACAACTTTAGAATCAAAGCATTTTTATATAATCTATACATCAATTGTACACACACTGTATGTCACAGTTCTCAGATGATATATCTTGAGGCGCCATTGCGAAAAGAACTGCCCACATGTTAACCCAATAATCCTAGCCTGTACATATGGTGTCCTCGTATATAGGAGTCCTCGCATATAGGTCGTCATCCAAAAAATAGTACATTGAAAGGGAATTTCAACTTTTCATCATTAATCATGTAAAGAAGGACCTGATTTGCATAGGATGCATCTCATCATGTTAATCATCACTAATCGTTTCTGCCTGTCCAAAACAATTAAGATCCACCAAACCCGAACTTGACTTTCGCTTCCTGAACCACAACAACCTAAATAGTATTAGATTCTATCATGATCCATTTGACTTCTTTGACTGCCACCACAGACGCCATTGCTTTACACCATTTGAAAAAGAAAGACAAAAACAGAAAGACAAAAATTTGTTTAATTTTATACTCATTGTTTGGTTTTAATAACAGAAGTTCAAATATCACACAAGATACACAGGAACATTTCCGTCAAGGAGCTTTTGAAAATAGAACCAATGGCTTACCCTATCGAAAACCTGGGAGGAGTCTAAGAAATAAGCAAAGACTGGCGATTCGAGACTCCGGTACAATTCCAAAGTAAATACAGAGATGCCAAGTCCGTGCATATATCCACATTTAAAGCCAAATTGATAAGGAGACGCTTGAATATGTGTTCGAATCTGTTCAGTTAGATAGCGTCCAAAACCTTGGATAGTACCGATACAATTGCAATCGGCCTATAGTTATCATTACTATAACTGTTGGCATATTTTAACAACCGGGACTATAGTAGTATCAGTGTAGCAGAATATTCGAAATAAAGTTATGTACAAGCGTAGCTGAAAACAATGATGACATGGTGAATACATTATTCAGGTCAGGTATACTTTATGTACTCGTTACTGATTCCATCAGATCCGCACGCTTTCCCATTGGGCAGGTTTCAAATTACCTGAGATATTTCAAGAACTGATATTGGCAGATAATTAAACATTTAGGCTATTTCTCCATATAGCATGGGTTTCCTAGTTGAAGATAAAGCATCGAATTTAAGTGGCTGTGATTGTGGGTTACCAGAACTAATGAATGCCGACTTTTCATCCCTGCGAATTTGAGTCATTTTTAAAGGGCACTATTTCCCATGAAATTTCCCTTGACACCGAGTGCACTTGGGAAAAAAAGGTGTATAAACCGGGCAAATGTTTGGTTAAGTTTCAAAGTCATCTACAAAAGTAACTTCACTGCGTTCGCGGAGAAGGTTATTTTTGGTAGCGTTTGTATGCATATATGTATTTATTTGTTTGAATGTTTCAGTTCTAATAAATGACGGGACGTTGATAATAATATGTAACTGGCTTCAATACAAACAGCTATGGATTTTAATAATGCAAAAATAGCTAAAATTGCATAATCAATAAGACACTGTGGTGAATGATTGCATATCCATGCAGGTGACTCATGCATGATAGATAAAGGTTAATAGCATTAAAAATGGATTACGCAAATCTTTGGAAAATTTAAACGGAATTGTATAATGTCTTCCTGAAGAAGGATATTTGCAACATATGTCACTTTGTAAAATGATGATGAATTCATGTATATTATGCTGATAACGGAAGTATGCTGCAACACCGCAACCACTGTTACACTCCTGCAATCAGCATTACACGCAAACGCTACCAAAACATCAAACTTATTGCCAAAGACAATAACAACTACCTTTAACTGAACATCAAGTAAAATAGGGACCTTACATAGTTTTGGAACGTTCAAGAAGGTTTTATCGAACCTGTATTGGCCATTAAGTGAGATTGCCCGGCCATTCAGTTTTAACAAGGAATGGGTCCTTCCAATTTACTGGGTCAGAGTTTATTGTGCTATCGGTCAAAGCAGTCATCCGTGTGTAAAGTGAAACTCATGTCAGGGTCACAGAAGAAGACGCCATATTGTTTCCCTGGGTGTGGCGTACCTTTTCAGTTTGTCAATTTCTTCGTACTTACGAGGAACCATCAGCCGTATTCAAGATGAGAATAGATTGCCTGGACGACTTGTGGAATTCATGGAGTCTGTTGGGGGTTTTGGTGGCGGCAGTTTGCTGCCTCTTGGCTGTCTACACCATACGGCGTCCCCAAAACTTGCCCCCGGGACCATGGGGCTGGCCACTGCTTGGTGTTACCTTTGCAAAGGTCAGGCAAAGTATTTTTCTCGTGATCACTGACTCTTTGTGTATGTGTATGTGTATGTGTGTGTCACCGTGTGTGTGTATGTGCGCGTGTGTTTCCGTATCTATGTGTGCGTGTGTGTTTGTATGTATGTATGTGTGTGTGTATGTGTGTGCGTCTGTATGTGTGCTCATGTGTGTGCCTGTTTGTGTGTTTGTGTGTGTGTGTTTATGTGTGTGTGTGTGTGTGTATGGTTGTGCGATTGTATGTGTATGTGTGTCTCTGTGAGTGTATATGTGCGTGTTTGTATGTGTGCCTGTGTGTGTGTTTGTGTGTGTGTGTGTGTTTGTGGGTATTTGTGTGTGTGTGTGTGTGTGTGTGTGTGTGCGTGTGTGTGTGTGTGTGTGTGTGTGTGTGTGTGTGTGTGCGTGTGTGTGTGTGTGTGTGTGTGTGTGTGTGTGTGTGTGTGTGTGTGCGTGTGTGTGTGTGTGTGTGTGTGTGTGTGTGTGTGCTTGTGTGTGTGTGTGTGACTGTATGTGTTTAGTGGTTGCATGGGTGGGTGGATGGTTGCCAGGGTGGGAACCTGAGATAAAATTCCGCACTTTCTGGCGGCTCTCTTTAGAGCTTTTGGTCATTAAGTTGTTTCTTTTTAAGTTCTTAATAACCTGACAGCTTTCGAAATTCCGAATGAAGTTTTAGGATTTTTGATACGTGGATAATTTGGGTTGGCATAGACATTTCTTAATACAGGTTATAAAAACAAGATTCCTCATCATGAGTTCCATAAAAATGTGGGTAATGTCATACGCCCCAGAGAGATAAACATCAATCCATGTTGTTTCATCAAAATACAAAAAGAAGTAATGTTCACAAGATAATTTTGGAGTATTGAAACTGTGATCTAAATTATTACCACTTCCTGTGTGCCTACAGACAGAGCGACTAGTTGTCACTGACTGGATCCCGAAGTACGGAGACATCATCTCCTACTACCGCGGCCCGTATCTGGTGGTTTCCCTGGGTAGTTACGATGTCATTAGGGAAGCCTTCGTGAAGAACGCCGATACCTTCTCCAGCAGACCCAGGCCTATGTTTTACCCCATCTTAGGGACTAACAAGACTAAAGGTGCGTTACATATGATTTCATTATTTTCATTTACAGTATATGTAATACATAGAAAACAAGAGTTCGTAGACCTCATACCTTTTATTTTGACCTTTCTTGTATCGGTTGTTTTATCTGCTCTCCTTAATCATTGGAGAGATAGGGGCCCATTCTCTCGGTGTAAACGGGAAAAAGACAATGGACATGGTTATAAGTGCAAAAAGGTGGCAAACATTCCTGTCCCTCCCAACCCAACTATAGCTGGCCACATGATTCAGAGGGATACGTCTTACAAACTCCTTGGAGTACACATCAATACAAACCTTACATGGGATGTGCACGTTCATTTCCTGTTGAAAAACTCGCGCCCAAGTGTATACTACCTTGCCGCGGATAAGAAGGCTGGACTCCCTGTTGATGTACTAATTCAGATTTATCTGACATTCGTACGCCCTTTCCTGGAGTAAGCAGTCATGTATGGGGAGGACAACCGAAATATCTCTCCGACATGCTTGAAGCTGTTCAGAAACGCTCTCTGAGACTCATTGGAATCTCTGTGGACTCTCTGGTTTCACTGTCCAGCAGACGTGGCGATGCCACGCGGAGAATATTGAGCAACTTACTCCGGGACAGTAGCTCCCCACTTAATGAGTTCATCGCCACACCTCAGGTCAATCACTACAATCTCCGTCGAGATGGCCGCTACCGGGGACTGACAAGGAGTAACTTCAAGATACATGAACACTTCTTTATTCCTCGATCATTTAAACTGCTCTACCACACTGACTGTTGATTAATACAACCAGTTTCTACTGTATTGTTTAACAGTGTTACTGATTAAAATTGAGCCGCTAATGTAACTCCATGCCACTGCTCGAACTTTCAAGTTGTTCATGTATAAGTGAAATCTAATTAACTTGGTGCCTTATTTTTAATCTTTAATATGTGGATTTTACAAATCATGGGCGCTTTTGAAAATGATGACGCACTTCATGTGCATATTTCTATGATATGTCACATGCAAAGTCAGGAGGAAAAAACTGAATGTCATGCAAATAAGGCTGTAATTAACATAATATAACAATTTGACACACTGACTACAGAGGCTAACGTCATGAAATAGGGTACGTCTTAAAAAAAGTATATAGCCATGGCACATATGCATGTTTCGTTGGAATAAAAAAGTTGCCCTGATTTTTTTTCTCTCAATTAGGATTTTTATTCCTTTTTTATTCAATTTTTATTCCATTCCCGGTTAAAAAAATGTTTGGTGAGTGTTGACATATAGTTCAGAACCTGTCAAAATTGAGAGAAAAAAATCACGGCAACTGTTTTATTCCAACGAAACATGCATATGTGCCATACCTATATTCTTTCAACTTACAGATATGTACTGTGTATATTATGTTCCAAAAATATGAAAAAATCAAATGAAAACTTATTTGGTTAATTTCCAAACTCATTAAATCCATCTGGTGTCATATCGGAGCCGTACGGCCCGACGTGGAAGGAGCACCGTAAGTTCACCTTGATGAGTCTGCGGGACTTCGGCGTCGGGAAGAGGAGCTTGGAAGGGAAAATACTAGAAGAAACCAGGGCTCTCGCGAACGAAATATCAAAGAAAGGAAACCAGAGCTTTTGCATTTCAAACATGATGCAGGTTATGGTCTCAAACGTGATTTGCTCAATTGTGTTTGGCTCTCGCTACGAATACGACGACCCGAAATTCATGAAACTGATTGAGGCTATCGACCGTTTTTTCTCGACCCCTAGAAGTGCTCTGCTACGTATACCGACATTCATCCCCTTTCTTCGCTACGTCCCTGTCGTGAACCAAAGTTTTCTAAAGGTAACAAAGGGGCAGTATCACATCGGCAGTCACATTCTGGAGCAGATCCGAGAACACGAGGCGAC
The DNA here is from genome assembly GCA_035149815.1 of Branchiostoma lanceolatum. Classification (NCBI taxonomy): domain Eukaryota; kingdom Metazoa; phylum Chordata; class Leptocardii; order Amphioxiformes; family Branchiostomatidae; genus Branchiostoma; species Branchiostoma lanceolatum. The sequence continues at coordinate 19,279,905 of CM068873.1, forward strand.
CTTTGACCCGAACGACATCCGGGACTTCATTGACGCCTTTCTCCTGGAGAAACGACGGAAGCAGGAAGACGAGAACTCGACATTTACGGAACTACAGAACATCTTGGTGAGTATAACACTAGTCTTTGCAACCTCATGTTATATTGTAGTCAAAGGTACATTTAGCATGCAAGCAGACGCCTTGGAGCACTACCTTCACCAAGCGGTTAATGTTTTGGCTACCGTTCTTCTGTGTATATGTCTGTACATGTTTGCTTATAAAAAGTATAAACCGGAAAACCATGGATACATTTTTATATTTAGTAGGTAGGTCTGAGGCGGGAAAAACAAAGGTCAAGTTCAATAATAGGTCTCCTGTCGGTTTTCTACAGTACTGAAGCTGAACGTCCGGTTTTTATATCTCGTTATCCGGACAAGCTGAACTATTATTAAATTCATAAAAACAAGACATTAAAAAATCTCTAGACATTTCACTGTTATTATAACTGTTACAAGAATATTCATCAATCAGAGACTTGATACGCACCTCCAAATTTTTGATGTCGACTGTACATCTTGATCACGGAGTGTCCTAGTCTCGCGAGAAAACGAGACTAGGACGAGACTTGTGTAGATCTTTCTTGCCTCCCCCGCTCCTCGTGTTCTCGCGAGACTAGGACACTCCGTGAGTAAGATGTACAGTCGACACACGTTACCTTTTCAATTCACTGATTGATAAATATTCTTGTAATTTGTTATCACACGTGACTGATGAATCTCTTGAACGGTATTATAACTGTTTATTAATTTTCTTGTTCAGGTTGTGATGGACCTTTTCATGGCCGGTACAGAGACCACTTCTACCACCCTCCGCTGGGCCCTGCTGTACATGATCCTCCACCCGGACATCCAGGACAGGGTACGGCAGGAGATAGACAGCGTCATCGGGCAGAACCGGGACCCCGCCATGGCACACCGCACGCAGGTATGTCCTAGGTGGTTATAAAATAACACTAGCACCACAACCGCCTGTGGAAATATATTTTGAAGTCTGAAAATTCTAAGGCACACCGCATTCAATAATTCATTTTTTTATTAATCAACATAAGAATATACAGGACACAGAGGTGATGCACTCTATAGCAAGTTGCCAATATCATAATCACCTCTGACAAATGTGATAAATTAACAGCATCTGGGTTGGGTAGTCAAATAGGAACAAGCATATATAATAAACACAGTCATACTAAGGCCACACTAACTTGATTTCATGGATGGCATCCTCTGAAGACCCCAAAACTAATGCACGCGGGTGAAAAAAAGAAAAATTCTACAGAAAAATGCTATTAAACCATAAGACTACAAAGCTGGTATTGCGAATTGAACCACAGAACACAGTGTATCAAACAAAAAAAACACGTCTTTATTTCTAGGAGGTACATGTAGGTTGTCTTGTTCATCATAGCAGACTCATGATCAGCTCAAGTAATTGGTGTTCAATATATTGACAAGAACGACCAAAGAAGTACACTATTAGCAGGTGTTCGGCTCCAAGGACTGTGGATGATATATGACTGTGATGAGAATACTCATTTACACCCATATGGGCAGTCTCAACATACATGGCATTGAACTCCATATCAAACATTCCATGGTTCACACTTACAAATCTCGCTTTGAGTCCTCTATACCAAAGCCTCAACTACTCCTCTCCGATGTCTCTCATCGTTGAAAAAGAAACGCGTGAGAGCCACTGTGGATAGGTCGTGTTTGAAATTGTCTGGGCGATACTCGCTGGCCGCCGAGAGTCTCTCTTACAACTGTGCTGAAGTAACATTCCCCTAGCCAACGCGATGGCATACCATTCCACAATTACCCCCCAGTTTTCTTCTGAACTATGATGCTGACGTAGTTTGTGGTAGTGCTAACGAGTTTTACGACAAGCCGGCACAACTCCGAAATTTTGTATTGATATGAGTTGGAGTTCCATGGAGCCTCGGAGGAGGTGATTTTTCTTTGAACAGGCAAAAACCTATGCGCGCACTGATGTCAACGATAACATTAACTTGGGATGGTCTAAGGTCGAAATTCGAGTTGTAACGAATATATAAATGTATAGTAGGTCATTCAGTCAGTTTGAAACAATAATAATTCAATTAAACTTTACAATCCAATACACTTTAATGTAAATGTGAACTTACTAAAAAAATGTTTGCAGTCGCTACGGCATTTCTCAGAATGAAATCATTCACTTTTTCAATAACCTTATTACGGACACGTGACTCCTATTATATGTCAGTTTTTTCTTACCGTAGATGCCTTACACAGAGGCAACCCTTACCGAGGTGGTCCGGCTGGCGACCATCGCTCCATTCGCAGTACCGCACGGCACAAGTAACGACATCACATTCAGGGGGTACAACATTCCTAAGGTACGCGTAGAATTCAAGACTTAGTCTCTACGAGACTCCATAGGTCCCCGGAATAACGGTAGAAATTGCCCAAATAGACAGATAATATACCAGAGGAGTTAATCAGCCCGGGAGTACAGTATCGCTAGGACGCACACTGTACTCCCAGGCCGGTCAACTCGAGCTCACTCCGTATGCTATCTGTTTAGTTTACAATATCGCTCTTTATTATAAATATGTACGAAGTTCACTGGAAAGACAGTTTAGCAAGCCGATTCCTAATTAACGTAAACTTAAATAAACACTTTAAAGATTATCCTGATATTTTCCACTTGGTGTAACCAGAGTCATTGCATTGTTTTCTCACGTCGAAATGTTTTTTTTTTACAGGGTACCGTAGTAGAGGCCAACATCTGGGCGGTTCACCACGACCCTCAGCTCTGGACGGACCCGCACAACTTCGACCCCACCCGTTTCCTTGACGACCGTGGGAAGTTCGTGAAGAGGGAAGAAGTTATTCCGTTTTCCATCGGTAAGCTTTTACGTTACGAATTATGCATAGCACTTTGATAGTACAGACCTCTGCACAGCGCATGCGTGATCAGAAATTGCAAGTTGCCTTCTGCAAGTTGAAAGAACCCAGTTATCCTGGTCAAGTACAGGCAAAGAAATTCTGGAACTAACAAAGAAGCTAACAAACAAACAAACTTTTGTACAGCTTGCTCAAGATTTTCACTGCACTTAAGGCGCATATTGGCATTCACTCTTCCTTTTGTTATATCATAAGTTTATTGATTCGATCATTGAACTCTAAAATACATGGCAGCGTCCTTAACACAGCAGAAGACGCTTAATTGCGCACTTTAGACATGTTACATGTAACACAATCTACATTAAAGCAACTATACAATTAAAAGGGGAAAGAAGAAAGTCATGAACAATTGCAACAATAATCTTATAGAATTACAAGATTAGAACGATAACAAGAGTCCAAGATTTTGACGGCTTTTCTGAACACTGATTTATGTAAAAGGAAATGTTCGCGGGGACTTGATTCGCTGGAGGGAGAAGATTGAAACATTGGGGTAAGAGGACAGAAGACAGGACAAAAATGTTTACGGTGATGAGGTCACCCCGAAAATATAACCGCCGCGTATGTATTTTGTATTAAAAAAACAAACCTGATGGTCCTTTCATCATTGCAGGTCGTCGTGTTTGCCTGGGAGAGCAGCTGGCCAGGATGGAGCTCTTCCTGTTCTTCACATCTCTGCTGCAGCACTTCAGCTTCAAGCTGCCAGAGGGCGCACCAGTACCGTCTGAAGAGGGGGTGTTTGGAGGCACACATTCTCCTGTGCCTTTCAAACTTGTGGCGATACCTAGAAACTAGACCATGTGTACTACTACTAAGCCTAACTGTCATTACTTTATCCTAACTATTTTTCTAATTCATCAGTTTTCAGGTTTTTTTTCATTAGTTTAACTGCCCGTAGTAACCATTGTTGGTTTTCAAAAAAATCAAAAACGTTTGCAAAGCCTTTGCAAAACGTTGAAGCCGTAACAATAGCGCCCCTGCCGATTAGCTTAATGTACTACACTATATTAAAGTTCTACTCTTCCTTCTGTAAATATTATAAGGGGTCCAACACTAGTTGAAGTTTTTACCTTAATTGAATGTTCTAAGTCAGGGCCATGAACGTGCACGCGGACACGTACACGCTTTTGTTGATAGCGAGGGTCACGCATACAAATGCAATACCCGGATATGGCCAGATTGACAAGATAAGTGAACATATAAACCTATAGAAACTAGCAGCGGTAAATGTTGACAATACGGTTTTTGTGCTTTATTTCCTATGGTGTAAAAAAGTTTATGTCAAGACATTTTTACCATGTTCTTCGCTAACGATTGTGTTCCACGTCACCATGCCATCACCATTTATGTGAAATTTATTCTGTTGCTGTTCTGTTATTTTATAATTGGCAATAAAGTATATTCATCCTGCAAGCTTAAATCTAGTCCTAAGGTGTCTCTTAGATTTTCTGCAAAACGAAAAATGTAACCCCTCTCAGAGATGTCCGAATGGTACAAAACTCTCTTCGTGCGTAAGGCATTTGGGACCTTTCTTTCTATGGTCCTCCTTCCACCTGAACATACATGGTAACAAGTTGTTTTCAGACGGTATCAATTCGACCAGTTAACAAGGATTTTTAGAGTTTTGAAAAGCCTAAATGTCCTTAGCTATGAAGAACAGGCCTTATCGTTTTTAACACATGAGAAAATATGTCTTATGTCAAACATGATTTTTGTGTTTAAGATGAAATACAATCTGTTCTTCCTAATTTGCTGACTTCACCTCCACACCTTCACTAGTCGGCATAGCCCAGCTTAAGGTCACTTCACTTATCTTTGTTTCTTAGTAGTCAAGTTTTTACAAGTTTAGATACAGCAGAAGTGTAGCGACTTTTGTCTCTCAACGACGTCGTCTAAGTTTTTTTTTTTGGGGGGGGGGGAAACACGCCCTTTTTTCAAATGGGTGAATTATCCAGACCATACGATCACAACGCCTGAATTTCGCGCACTACTATGCTCTCAAACATGTGACAGCATCCGTACAACGAAGTCACATGTGCATTACCCCAATGGAATATTTCTTCCCTATGCAGTTTATTTCAGAATTGCGGAGCTGGGAAAACGATCTCAATTTCAAATATCAACTTCTAGAGTAGAATACATATCTTAAATTCTTTACCAGGATACCTTTTATTTGTGATGTCAGATTTCTACAACTGCGGTCCGCATATCTCGACAAAATCACATGACATGACGATAATATTTTGCTACAGATGATCCTGAAATCCTCTGCTAACTAAAATACAAGGTTACAGTATACACTGATTTCCACGAAGGGCGCTAAAAACTAAATCTGTGGCACTTCACAACTTCCTGGCCGGCTAGCGACGCCATTTTGATGACGCACTGGAACTACGGGTTCTTCCAGGCGTGATATATGCCTGCATAAAACACACTATGTTTCTTGTGGGGTTGACCTCTACCACAAATTTGATATTATTCCACGTGGACTTTGTAAATTATTAGGCTTAACCAGAAGATTTACTCCCTGTAGTATTTGATATGTCCTGAAAATCTTTCTTCAGATTTATTGATAAAAACCTTTCCCCCCACCGAACACAAAAGGTCACAATTACATGCAGCTTCACTGTAGCACTGTCAGTTACAAACCAATATGGCGTCCTTCAATTGTTTACTTCTCAGTGAACCAACACAGAAACATGTTATTCTCTTGGACCGTACCAACTCGGGCCGTAGCTCTAAAATAAGGTTTCATGGTACTTCAGGGTTAATTTTGAAAATACATTTTATCTACCAAGTACGACGCAAGACACATTAGCACATTGGAATGATAGTATGTTTCAAATCTCAGCAATTACTTGCAGACCATCAACGTTTGGCCTTGTCTAGTATTTGAGGTCGCTGAACTCTATTCACTCAAAATTAAGTTTCTTCGTTTTCTTGAATTGTGTAACTCTCTACTAAACATTGAACATAGCTAGATAGATCAACTTCAACGTGCTAAATTGCTACATGGTCAAGCTGTAAGAATTTAAGTAAATTGTACTACGCCATTTCAAGGTTGGATCCGTCAAGGAAATGGTTTGTGAGGCGCTTTGGGCTGTCTTCCAGCATGACGTAGGTGAGGATCTGAATAGTCTGGATGTCCGGTGCCAGTACAGTTGAGAGAATTATTGCTTATTTTTAGTGTATTAATCAAAACTACAGCCTTTCCCAATCAGTGAAGCTACCGGTAAGGACAACGTAGAAACTTAATGGATATAGTAGACGTTTGAATCGATGACAGGATATTCTAAACGTTGTATCCGGACTAGTGCGAATATCTATTTTACCGTATGACATCAGTCACACCAGCCAATAAGTTCGGGGACTTTACCGAACACATCAGTATTCACACAAGACAATACAAGAGTGTCTTGTAGGTCTTGAGCCTGGTGGGCTACGAGTTTACAATCATCAGCATACTGGAGGTCATTAACAACAACCTTCTGGACTTTAGTGACAGCATTGAGACGTCTTAGGTTGAAAATATTGCCGTCATAACGGTATCTGATTGTCACTCCAGGTGGAAGGTGGTCTTTGATCAGTAGCAGAACAGCAAACAGGTAAATGTCAAAGATTGTGGGTGCTAATATACACCCTTGTTTTACACCGGTCTTAATCGTAAATGGTTCAGTTTCTGAGCCATTGTAGAGTACCTTGGCAGTCATTCCATCGTGTAGCAGTCGAAGTATTGTTATGAATTTATCCGGGCAACCAAACCGCTTCAGTATCTTCCAAAGTGCCTCACGATTTAGGGAATCGAAAGCCTTAGTCAGATCAATAAAGGCCATGAAGAGGGGCTGTCGTTGTTCTGTACATTTCTCTTGTATTTGTCTGGCAGTGAAACTCATGTCTACAGTACCTCTGGATGGCCTAAAACCACACTGAGTTTCAGGCAGTATTCCCTCGCTCAGGGGGAGGAGTCGATTCAGGAGTACTCTTGCCAAGATTTTACCAGCCGTTGACAGAAGGACGATTCCCCGGTAATTCCCACATGTGCACAGTCTGATCTATCACCTGTCTTGTAGATAATAGTTATTACTGCGTTCTTAAGGTCGTCTGGTAGAGTTTCATCCTCCCAGATTCTCAGAAGCAGACTGTGGACTCGAGCTGTGTGGTCGGGTCTGCCGAACTTGTAAACCTCAGCAGGGATACTGTCCGGCCCGCTTGCTTTGTTGTTTCTCAATTGCTGGACCGCCTTTTCAACTTCTTGGGGAAGGGGGGGTTCAGCAAGATCATTTTTTAGCGGATACATCGGTAGCTGTGAAATCGTTGTCTCACTGACAGTGGATTCTCGGTTGAGGAGTTTCTTAAAGTGTTCCTTCCACCTGGCTTGGATGCTGGCTTCATCTTTTTACAGAATACTACCATCTTCAAATTTTAGGGGTGACAAACCAGACTTGAAAATCCCCCAAGAGAATGATCTTGTCAGTTGCTGGGATCGACTGAAGTATGTTTTCCAGATCCTCATAGAATTTCTCTTTGGTGTTGTCTTCTGCGGTCAGAGTTGGGCCATAGCAGCTGATCACTGTTGCAATTTGTCGATTGTTGACCTTGAGACGTACAGTCATGAGTCTTTCATTCACTCCAATTGGAATTTCCTCTAGATCTTGCAGAAGTTAATTCCTTATAGCAAAGCCAACACCATGAATCCCTCTGTCCTCCTCTGGGAGACCTTTCCAGAAGAAAGTATATCCCCCAGCATCTTCTTGAAGTTGCCCTTCGTCTGCGAGTCGAGTTTCGCTAAGGGTAGCGATGTCTATGTCAAATCGGGTAAGCTCCCTTGCAACGAAAGCAGTGCGACGTTCTGGACGATTGCTGTTCTCTCTGTCCAGTAGTGTCCTCACGTTCCATGTTGCAAAGTAGAGACGTTGTGAGTCTTTCTGTGTAGGACTCTTCTTACTGCAGGGTGTGGTTCGACGCTGAGGAACTTCCGACACCATGTAGACAAGTCTGCGCGTGGTAGATTACTGTGAGGTAGCCCGTGCGCCAGGGGTTAACCGCACTCTTGACAAACGTAGAGCCGGTGTCACAGGGATCTCGCACCCCCCGTGAATTTGAACCCCGCGGTTCGAAATCACTTGTGAATTTGCACCCCCTGGTGCGAAATCCCTAGCGATTTCGCACCCCTCTGGTGATCTCGCACCCCCAGAGGTGCAAAATCGCTAGGGATTTCGCACCCCCCCCCCCAAATCAATTTGTTAGCCCCATACTATAGTATGTGTTCTGTTACGGCATTCATAATGGTCTGTTGGCTGAAGTGGTAACGAAGTGGGTCACTGAACTGGAGTCATGGTTCGTGTGTTCAAATCCTGGTGGCGATATTCTGTTCTTTTATGCCGTAGCATATATTCTGTTCTTTTATGCCGTAGCTTTTAGCAGCCTTCACGGCCAAAGGCCATGTAATCCTAGGGGGAGATTTTAACAGTAGAATAGGATCCTTACAAGACTTTACTGAAAGAGAGCACATAGATTCTGAACTAGAGCCAGTACCACTCGCACCGAACATAGATATTCCTAGAAATTTCACGGACAGAAACCCGGCTAATTCTTTTGGCAAATGTCTTGTAGACTTATGTGCCCAGACTGACCTGCGCATTCTGAACGGAAGAGTCCTGGGCGACTTAAATGGTAGATTCACGTGCTACCAGCCTAATGGTTGCAGCACGGTAGACTACGCCATCTCTAGTAGCTCACTGTTTCACAACTTAAATATGTTTAAAGTCCATCCACTGACTGAATTTTCGGACCATTGTATGGTTTCTGTGAACATACGTGCATTAGGGCACTCTCAGGAAAACGTGAAAACTAAACAAAACACACGCCCCTTCCCATGTAGGTTTGTCTGGGGTCCCGATTCTAGCGATAAATTCATAAAAGCGCTAAGTAGTTCATCAATTTCCCAGAAACTAGAAAAAATTGTATCCTTAGATAAAAATGGCATGCAGTCAACAACAAAGACAAACGAGAATGTACGCGAGCTTCAAGACATTTTAGTATTGGCAGGGAAGATGTCTCTCCAAATGAGAGGTAAGAAAAAGACAAAAGGATTCAAAAGAAACAAAAAATGGTTTGATAAGACTTGTTAGGAAGCTCGCAAAGAATTACAAAATGTAAGATACCTTTTGATAAACAATCCCAAAAATCCACTCATAAGAGGCAGTTACTTCCAAAAGAAAAAAGAATTTAACAAACTGATCCGAAAGCGCAAAAAAGAGCATGAAAGTAACTGTCTGATGGAACTCCAAAAACTTCAAGACAATAACCCGACAGCTTTTTGGAATCTACTTAAACAACTAAAGAAAACCGACTCAACTAATCAAGAAGACATACCAATGGATTCATGGGTGGAACATTTTAAAACCCTTCATGAAAAATCCAGATTAAAAAGACAAGATTTTGATGCCACCTTTGAAAAAGTAATTCTGAACAAACTTGAAGTACTGCAAAACCATAACCAATTCCAAGGCCCTTTAGACTACCTTATTACAGAATTAGAAGTCAATACTGCCATCCAAAGACTCAAGAACAAAAAAGCCAGTGGCGAAGACATGATAACTAACGAAATGCTAAAAGCAGGTAAAACTCTCTTACTTCGTCCTCTTTTAAACTTGTTCAATAATGTCCTCTCAAGCGGATCATTCCCCCTTGATTGGTCCAGAAGCTATATTGTCGCAATATTTACAGCAGGGAGAAAAGATGACCCAAACCACTATCGAGGCATCTCCATTTCAAGCTGTCTCGGAAAACTATTTACCTCGATACTAAACAAAAGATTATCAAACTTTCTCGAAGTAAACGACATTCTAAAACCAAACCAGACAGGATTCCGGAAAAACTATAGAACTTCAGACAACATATTTCTACTGAAAACCTTGATCTCTAAATATACTCAGTCAAGAAAACAGCTGTTCGCTTGCTTTGTAGACCTCTCAAAGGCCTTTGACTCCATTTGGCACTGAGGTCTACTATACAAACTTTTATCAACAGGTATATCTGGAAGTTTCTTTGATGTAATGAAAAACCTATACAACCAATCCAAAACCAGTGTCAAAACAAATCGAGGTCTGAGTGAAACTTTCCCCGTCGAAATCGGAGTCAGACAAGGCTGCGTCTTAAAGACCATGCTTGTACTATAAATCACCCAATAAATTCGGCTAACGTAAACTACCAGAGTCAGTCTGCTACTGACTGCCGTGGTGTTCACATGGGTGGTGGCCTGGCTAAGACAGTCACCATCACCCAAGATACTCTAAAAAAACTTTTGAAATTTAGAGATAACAGGTAAGGAATTGATGTATGATTATACATGAAGAAGTTATCTTTATGTAACCCAGATTATAAATGACAACACTGGCTAAAATACCATGCTCTGTTTGGTAGTATAGGTAAAGACATTGGCTGGCAGTTCATGTGTAGTTCTGCCTTACAAGTTCCACTGAGCTCCAGTCTATATAACTGGCTTTTAGAATACCATGTAGGTACCACAGCTGCAAGTCATACTTGTAGACACATAACTATCAGACATTTGAATTCAGCTGTGAGGAGGGCATTTCCAAGTTGCAATTATACAGTTAGACACTCAGTTAGGCTGACTTGAGAGTTTTTATTTGAACAAAAGGTTGATTTTCTAAAAACTGAAAGTTGCTTTGACTATGTACTTTGTTTAAGTTATTCTGTGTCATTCTGTATGGTTTCATAATGTTACTTTGAAAACCAGTAGAGAAAAATATTTGAATCTTGTTCACCAGTATTATGGTAATCTTCTCCTTCCTTTGTTTCAAGCTGGAGTCAGTCTGGGATTTTTATGTGTTTATGTAGTTATGGGGGCCAATCCACCTTTCAAACTGCAGCAAGGCCCACAGTGGGAAGCACTTCCTGAATTAGTTTATGGTTCTGGCCCCTGGGCACAGAAAAAGGATTTTTAAGTCCTTCGCTGTTCAATCTATATATCAGCGATTTAGCAAACGAGCTAAATACAGGAGACATAGATCCCCCCCCCCCCCCTACTAAACACAACCAAAGTATCTAGCCTTTTCTATGCAGACGACCTTGTCCTGTTATCAACAAGCCAACATGGTCTCCAAAAAGCAATCAACACTCTTAGCCTTTACTGTAAAAATGGAAACTATCAATAAATCTAAACAAAACTAAAATAATGATATTTAGTAAAAGAGGGCACTTGCTCTCAAACTTTAAATTCCAACTGTTTAACCAAAACATAGATATTGTATCGTCTTATAGTTATCTAGGAGTGGTGTTTACAACGGGCTGTACTTTCAGCACCGCTATGAAAACCTTGCAAAAGAAGGCTTTACGAGCGCTCTTCAGTATTAAATCAACTATTGGAGACAGCAATCCCCCTATATCAGTATACAGTAAACTATTTGATGCATGCGTAGTTCCAATATTAACTTATGGTGCGGAGGTATGGGGCAAGATTGGGCTGAACGATAATTCTCCGATTGAACAAGTTCATCTCAAATTCTGTAAGGCAATCCTGGGCGTAAGAAAAAAATGCCAGCAACCTTGCCACAAGAGCTGAGCTCGGTAGATATCCCCTCTGGATTGAAGTATATACTAGAATCTATTCATACTATAAAAGATTAGTTAGAGAAATGCCGAAAGATAGCTTACAGTATGACGCATTTTTAGTGCAGCAGGACCTACATAGGAGAAAGATACCATGCTGGCTTTCACTATCGCCGAGCTATGACTAAACTAAGGATCAGCGATCATCCACTGCAAATTGAAGTTGGTAGGTACAACCAGACTCCACCAAATGACAGAATGTGTACATTCTGTGACAAGGATTGTATATAAGATGAAATACATTTTATCTTAGAATGCTCACTATACTCAGACATGCGCAGATCCCTCGTAAGTTCAATACAACTAGACAAGAAAAATGCGCATCTTACAAATAACGAGTTATTCACATGTATTATGTCTTCTAGAAACTACGTTATAATCGAAAAACTATGTGAATTTGTGTACAAATGTATCAAGAAGAGACTCTGTAGATTTCGATGGAATATAGCACAATGTTCTTTTTTTTACTCCATGTTACCTAATGCATTTAGCCCATGTTGGGCATGAATATGCAATAAAGTTCATTGTCATTGTCATTGTCATTAAATAACTAATAATTCTTACTCAGAAATATCATATGCTTTCATTTTTCCGACGGGACCAGGCTTCAACTATTTTTTCTAACCCTATTTAACACCCGTCATCCATTGATATAATAAAATGTTATTCAAGTCTCTAAAATAATTTTAAAAAATCAATTATGAACACTGAAATAAAACTATGAACTAATCGCATATTCCTCATGGCACCAAGGAAGAATATTACAACGAATCATCGTGCACAGAGAGTCACCATCATCGCGCTGTGCTGAAATACTAGTAGCGTTACAATAGTTCCCGGAGTCTTAGATGTTTGTTCTGTCAGACACAGCAACTTGCAATACTCTCGATTACCACGTTAAACTATGGCTTTATTATATTAAAATGCAGTTTTAAATATAACTGCTGCACAGACAGAGCACCTTTCGAAATATTTGGGAGGGGGGTCAAAATCCCTAGGGGGGTTCGAGGAGGCGGTGCGAGATCCCTAGCTGGGGGGTGCAAGATCGTTAGCGATTTCGCACCGGGGGGTGCGAGATCCCTAGTGATTACGCACCGGGGGGTTCAAAATCAGGGGGGTGCGAAATCGCTGGGACACCGGCTATATAGATACGGATACAGATGCAGATCGTATTGCCTTGATGAAATATCAAGTCATTGCTACGGCCGACAGATATAGCCTTCTTTGAGGCTACTTTAACGGATGGATACAACGCAATGTTCTGATACGGACATTCTCTCACACGTAGCCCCGCAGCAATGTATATTAACAGTGACTCAAGTAGTTTGGAATTTTGTTGAAACAACAGAAAGATAACATGGACTCGGTTGTGACCGGAACCGTTGAACAAGCGCCTTTGTGTACAGAACATGACTGATTCGGTAATTAGTCGCAATTAACGCTGATCACAGAGCGGTTCACAGCAAAGTCTACAGATCTATTATTGATAAGGTCTGGGGATTTGATGCATTGTATGTGCCAAAAGGTTACATTGTAGCAAATGTAACAGAAATACAACATCTTGTTGCAAAAAGAGAGTCATTTGTGAAACAAATGTTTCTGCAAAAAGCTACCATTTTCGCCTGAATGAAAATGATTATTTACAGGTGGTTAGTTGAGGAGTATAATTTAATGGGATGTGATGTATATGTGATGTGTGCTGTCAGATGTATAATTGTTAATGACGATGCAGTTGTCATTTGATAGGCATTGGTAGAAGACGTAAAGTGTATATGTGAACAGCTGTTTAAAGGGAAAATGTCAATGAAATATGGCGCTTCTTAAGTGTAGACAATGAGTAGCTTAAGTATGTTTTAATGGTGCAAGGACTATGTAAAATGTGTATGAATACTTAGGTACCTGTGTAGTGTAGAGCTCATATCTATTGGTTAGATAACAGAATTCAACATTTAATAATATGTAAGGATTTCTGTCTTTAGAAATAGAAATAATAATCAATTGTTCGATAAATGTCAATTTTGCTTTTTGTTGTGCTAGAACTCTTTTCTTTAGTTTGTGCATACTTCAAAGAAGCTTTTTGGTTGCTTAAGGAAAAAAAAAACTTTCAGGACGCCAATTCTTTTGTTTTTAGAAATAGAAATAATAATCAATTGTTAAACATAAATGTGTTTTGTACAGGGCTGAAAAGTAGATACCTATTTCGCCGTCACCAGCTGCTCAAATATGTACGAATGTGTTATTAAAATAACGGCAAAATTTCCGAAAATATAACGTTACCCCAGTGGAATTTTTTTAATTGTATTTTTCTCGAAAAATCGCGGTTTAAGGGATATTTTTCCATACGAACGTCGTACATTCACACCATCGCTGGCTACAAATTGGTGGCTAGCTTTTTCTTGTGCGGTTTCAATGGACCCGCGAATCCCCATTTCCCCACAGCGAAAACACGCGTCACCCGATGGGATATTTCCTGCTTATCATTGGATGTATTGTATGTGTTCTTTGATTGACTTTTACATCTCTGGTTTCAATGCACTGATGAAAATTTCATCGGGCGAAATCACCTTGGGAGAAAATGGGAAAAATACCACATAAAAATACATCTGCGTGAATCAGCACCCTCTTCTTTTGACCCCATGACCTATCATGTCTGACACTTCATATTTCCACTTACTTGACCCTAACCATAACAGTAAGTCTAATCCTAGCCCTAACCCTAACGCTAACTCCACACTCGCATAAAAAGTGGTCTAACAAGGTCGACATGGAAGAGAATAGGTTTGAAAGTCATCCTGGGCTCGATTGGGTGTATGCCGTGTACTACTTATAAAATGGTTGTAACATGGTCGTTGCAAAAGATAGGCGTAGCCGTGGCCTAAAACGTGTCAGACTGCTCGAAAACCGCCTCCAACGTTGGTTGGTTAGTGGTGCAAAGTTTCTGAATGTGCTAGGGGGCTGAACATGACGTACATAGAAACATGTCTATTACCCTGCAAAATCAAACTACACTATACAGCACTTAAACAGAAATGTACTACATTTATACTGCAGAAAACGCACAAACACCCCCATAACCAAGTGGGCAAGGCCTGAGAGGCATCCACCCACATACACAGCTAGAATACCTCTTAGTGAACACATTAAACGGTCTCTTTTGCCCCTTGTGTTCCGAGGAAGAAGACACGACATCTAAACTCTCAGGTAAGTAATTAACGTTGTGTAGTTTACCTTCTCTACACTACATTGATGCAAGAGCTTCCACTGTAATGCAAACACATTGACCTTACTTTCGTACATATTCTTAACCAAACTTAAGCTTATTCAGTATTATTAACACCTAATGTTGTGCGTAGAAATGCGAAATTTCCTGAAACCGGAATTTGATCTACTTTCCTGGCTGGATCATGACATACTTGTGTGTTAGCGGTTGTCGAAGGTAGTCTGCTAGAAGCACAAAAACGGTAGAAATTGATCAGTTTTGACCAAAGTGAGTAGGACAAGAAAATGGATAGATTACACAACGAGAAAGATACGCATTCAGTCTAAACATGCGGTCGGAGTGCAAATCAAAACCTAGACAGTTGTAACATGGTTACAGATGACATCCACTGTCCATTCACGTTCACATACATTTAGGTATTTTTTCTGCTTTAGCAGCAAGTAAGGCAGATCTTTTCGAACAGAAAGGTACCTTTGTTTTTCTAAGTCCCGTGACTGTCATCAGATGTGTAGGAGGGGGTGTCGTGGGAATGTTTAGATTAGATATGGGCTTACTCATTTCTGTGATTATTTCTGTGAGCATTCGTCTTCCACTGTTTCGAAAAAAGAAGTTAAACCCAAATAACATAGAATCTAGTGTTAGTATTTGAACTAGAATAATCACATGCTATATTGTTACCAATTGTCTGTCCGTCATTCCATGTTTCATGTACTTGCAATTAGCCTACGGGCAACAATTTGCAATAAACTTATTATTATTATTATTATAACCTATCCAAATAGTCTATTACAACATCCATTGCAATACATTCATCTTTGAGTGTCCAGCGAACCGAGAACATAAAACCACCATGAACATTTCTGCATTTACAGTATCAGAAACCAAGCCATCTGTTACAGTGTTGTGCGATGTGATGCGACAATGTAAATTGTTGTTGTTTTCAGACGTTTAATTATTCCGCTGGATGCACACTGATTGAATAGATAAGACACATGCACATAGATCATATACGGACACACCTCTTTCCTGCTCAACAGAACGTTCTTTTTCACAATTCACCTCGAAGTCTGCAAGTTGCCTCAAGTGACCGCAAACGGGTCTGCCTTTTTACGGGTCTGCCTTTACACCGGAATGCCCCGGAATGCCCATAAAGGAGAGTGAATTCTACTGGAATACACTATGCTTTGATGAGTAAACATCACAGGTCGCTGTATTTTGGCATGAAATGATATATCTATGGCCCAGGGAATGAGAAATCACTAGAAACTGTTGATGGCCATCGGCGTCGGCACCCCCGCCAGTCGCCATGTTTGTTTTTATTGCGGATTACAATGTTTGTTTAGCGAGAGATGCACAAGGAGGTGAAATGTCGCAGATACATTATCCTTAGGTAAGTTAACATCGCAGGTTGCTATACTTTGGCAAATGATAACGTATACGTGACCCTGGGAACTAGACATTACCGGGCGATCCCGGCCCGTTGCGTCGCGAAGAAGCATATCGAAATAAACAATGGTATGGCGGACCCTGTTGAATGAGGGAGTGTCCAGTCTTTGAAGCAAATAATCTAAAGGAATCTCTCAACCTTGACATGGGCGCTGTCACATTTCTCTCATCATTTCATAGACATCTCGTTGTATTAAGTAGCATAATCCAGCACCAATCCGCGACGCCGGTAGCGTGGATTTTGCCCGTTTGGGGTGAACTTGGTAAATTTGTAGTCTCCAAGCAAAGTTGCAAAGACCGTATCCAACTGGCAGAAGGAGTTTTTATAGCAACGAACTCGAAATTGTAGCATGGCTGCTTATTTCTTTTGGAATGTACTGTATATTCTAAAATTCCGTGGCTTTCTATCGTTGGTTTCCGTCGGTCAAAAGTTCTAAATTGTTACTTATTTTCGCTCGTTAGCAAATCTGCATAGGGCACTATTGTAATTCATTCATTATCTCCCCTGCGCCCTCTATTGTGATATCTACATTATAATTGTTATTTGATCACCGACATATATAGGTAATGTTTGCGTTATAATCAATTGTGGGGCGTGTGCGCCTTCAAGCGGTAAACTTGCGACCGCTTTGAATTTCTATTTTGTATCAGTGAACTGTATCTGTTCAATATGTTTTGTTGTGACCTGTACTTAGCCCAGTGTGTTCTTCTTGTTTATTCCTCCCTTAGGAGAGCATAGCTTCATCACACTTATCAAAAATATATTAAACATATCGCCCGGTAATGTCTCTTAGTTCCCAGGATCCTATATACGTTATTTCATGCCCAAATTCAGCAACCTGCAATGTTAACTTGCCAGACATACTGTATTTCCGAAATTTCACCTCCTTTTATGTGCATGTCTCACCACGGTGACCCCACCAACCAAACATTGTAATCCGAAATGAAAACAAACATGGTGACTGGCCGGTGAACTATCGCCAATCGCCTTGGATTTCTAGTGATTTCGTGATCCCAGGGTCATGTATACGTTATCTTATGCGAAGGTATAGAAGCCTGCGATGTTAGCTTACCAAAGCATACTGTATTTGCGACAAAATTCACCTCCTTTTTGTGTACTATGACACTGCTATTTAAAACAAACATTGTAATCCGCAATAAAAACAAACATGGCGACTGGCGGGGGTGCCGACCGTCCGATGGCCATCACTAATATCTAGTGATTTCTTGTTCACTGGGCCATAAATATATCATTTCATGCCAAAATACAGCAACCTGTGATGTTTACTCATCAAGGCCTAGAGTATTCCGGTAGAATTCACCATCCTTTATGGGCATTCCGGGGCATTCCGGTGTAAAAAGGGTATCTTCTATATGCACTCCAATCAGGTTTTATAAAATCCGACTCCACTGTTTGTCAGTTAGTTTATATATGCCATTTGATTGTGCAAGCTCTCGAGGACGGTGAAGAGGTGCGATCTGTTTTCTTAGATTTCTCGAGGGCCTTCGACAAAGTGTGGCATTCCGGTCTTCTTTTTAAACTTAAACAGAACGGGATAGAGGGCCCCCTTTTGAATTGGATGCATACTTACCTATCACAGAGATCTCAAAGGGTTGTGTTGGATGGACAATTCTCTCCATGGTGCGAGATTGGCGCTGGGCTCCCCCAGGGATCCGTTTTGGGCCCTTTACTGTTCCTCGTATATGTTAATGACATAGTTAACAATCTGGATTCTTTACCTTTTTTATTTGCCGACGATAGCTCACTGTTTGAAATAGTCGAGAGTCCAACTACATCTGCAGACCGGCTTAACTCCGATCTGTCTAAAATCTTGTCCTGGTCCAATGCATGGTTAATGGAGCTGAACCCCTCGAAGTCAGAGGAAATATGCTTTTCCGCAAAAACATCACCTTTAAGTCACCCTCCTCTTTTCCTTGGACAGTCCGCAATAACACGAGTTACGTCTCATAAACATATTGGAACAGTTCTAACCTCTAATATGTCCTGGAATTGACATATCTGCCAAATAACCGGCAAAGTTTCAAAACAAGTAAATGTCTTTAGTGTTCTTAAATTTAAATTACCACGTCACGTTTTAGAACTCATCTATAAAACTTTTATACGTCCCTGTCTCGAGTAAGCAGATGTAGTCTGGCATGGCTGTACAGCTGATGACTCTCGTCTAATTGAAAGAATTCAATACCATTGTTCACTTATTGTATCAGGGGCCATCAAAGGCTCGTCCTATTCTGCTGTCTGCGAAGAACTTGGTTGGGAAACCATATCAAACAGACGCCATATCCATCGATTATGTTTGATTTCTAAAATCATCCATGGCCAAACACGGCCATACTTACAGGATTTACTTCCTCCTGAAATTTCTTCTGTTACCTCATATAATCTGAGGAACAAAGCCAACTTAAGATCCCTCAGACACACCACCAATAGGTTTAGTAAATCTTTCGTCCCTTATTGTTTAACTCATTGGAATGAACTTACTTCTGAGGTTCGTTCTTTAAGATACTCTCTGTTTCGAAACCATCTTACTAAATTAGTCCGTCCCCTGCGATCTCCTCATTATAACCGTGGTCCCCGCTACTCCGGCGCCCTTCTCGCCCGACTTCGCATCGGCACGTGCAACTTAAATTACAGTCTTTTTAAGCGAAGCTTAGCCCCCAGTTCTGCTTGTAGCTGTGGATGCCCATGTGAATCCGTCCTGCATTATATGTTGAATTGTCCCTCTTACACTGACCAAAGGTCAAAACTCTTCAATACTTTTACACAGGAAATAGGCCATCTCATTGATCTCAACAATCTTTCTGATAAAGCAAAACTAGCGGTTCTTTTAAAAGGCTCACCTACAATACCCTCCAGTTACAATATCAAAATCATGCTGATGACACAAAACTTTATAAATGATTCAGGGAGGTTCTAAGTACTTCTACTTGGAATCGCCTTGAATCATCTGTGAATATTACCTTTAAAAATCAAGGGTCGGTACAGTTGTATGTATTATGTATTTCATATTTCAATCACTTTGTGTATTTAAATATTCAGTTACGTTGTTACTCACTATCGTTAATTTGATACGCATTACTTTAGTCATATCTTATCTTATTTCTGTTACGTTTGTTCAGAAACTGGCTTAAGTTTGTCATTGTCTATGTCTATTTTTATTTAGCTTTTCTGTGGCGCTGTAAAATAAGTCTATGTACTTGAGTGTAGCGCCACTTTGTCCATGTCCATGTGTATCTTGTCTTCTTGTTTTCTGAATAAAAAAAAAAAATAAAAAAAAAAAAAGGGTATTCCGGGGCATTCCGGTAAAAAGGCAGACCGACCGCAAACGGGTACTGCACATAAACTAGTAACCATGCGTACATGTTCTCAATACAGAACGTTTATTGCACATTCTTGCCCGTCTACGCTAATCACATGTAGCATGAAAAAGGATTGACAGACAATGAGGAACAGAATAGCATGTGACTACTCTTGTTTAACTACTGACACTTAATTTTACTTATTTATTTGGTTTTAGCTTCTTTTTCCGGGACAGTGGAAGACGAATGATCCCACTTCTTCTATAATGTGTGGGTTTTGTGATGTTAAGAGGAGAGTAGTTTCCTTTTTACCTGTGAAAGTGGGGAAACTAGGATGGAATTTGGTGGCCTCTTTAAACAGCTTCTTTCTTTCGTGATCGTAGAAGGGAAATACAAGTCGTATGCAGAAGAACTTTATTGCATGATACAATACATGGCAACAATCATTATACACAGTACAAAATTGAGTTTGTTTGAAAATCCAAAGTGTTTCCCAAATATTCTATTCTTCCTGAAAGTTAAAGAAATATTACTGAAGATGACGTCAACAGTCGAGATCGCCATTCCGCAGTCTGCAGAAGACATCGCCCCCTCCTGGGTGCAGAAGGTACTGCAGAAGGACCTCCCGGGCATCATCATCACGGAGGTTGACGTCAAGGGAACCATCAACCACGGCGAGGGGTTCATGAGCGATATAGTCGCTTTTGAAGCGGTGGGGACAAGGAATGGTACAAGTCAGCGGTACAGTCTCGTCGCTAAACTTACAGATTTCAAGCGGCCGTATACAGTAGCGAAGGAGTTTTCAAAGGACTTTCATATCAACATAGAGACGATTGAAGTAAAGTTCTACTCCCAGGCGGTTCCCGAGTTCCTATCTGTGGCAATACCGATCACAGGGCATGGGAATGAAGATGGCGAACATCCCCCTCCTGTAGATCCCTTGTTCCTTCCAAAGTGCTACTTCGCCGCCACCGATCCAAGCTCCATGGTGTCCGTCAGGGTTATGGAGAACCTGAAAACTCAGGGGTTCTCCATAAAACCCAACCGCCAACCGCTGAGCCGTGAGGAGATGATGCTGGCAGTCGGCGCCCTGGCGCAGTTGCACGGCCTGTCACATCGGCTGGAGCTCCGCTCGGGCGTCCCCCTTCCCGAGAAGTACGACTGGATCATGAATGCCTCAGCAGCTACAGTTGTGACCCATGCAGCAAAGATCCAGTTTCAGATCGGCGTGAAGAGCTTTGCCGCAGCTTTTCCTGACCAGGCAGACCTGGTAGCTCGTCTGGACAAGTTAGACCCAATGTGCATCGTCGAGGAGGACCCGAGGCTTAAAGTGCTTAGCCATACGGATTGTTGGACGAATAACATCATGATTAAGGTGAGACATGACACGTTTTGTTTCCTTCTTTCTTAAACCAAGCATTATCATGGCCACAGTCAAGATTTCTTGTACAGCTTCGATTGTGCTTTACTAAATTTATAAACGACTCATTATTGATGTGTTCGTATTTTCTGAGAACCATAGTAGAACAGAACTCGTTGTCATCAAGTACTGTAGGAGCAACCTTACTAAATAGCTTTAAAGAACGGTTGCAGTCAGATATGCGAAGACTAGGTGTAACAGACCGTTCAGTGTAATATAAGCAGCTGCTGTCGCGCCGCGTGCCTGCAAAGGTGTGTTACGCCTAATGGCGGTTATACCGGCTGTATAGATGCAGATAGATACAGATTACTAGTATTGTTGCTGTCATTCACCCAACCATAGTACGCCGGAGACGAGCCGACTGAACTCAGGCTCGTGGACTGGCAGACGCTCATGTACAAGCCGCCAACCTTCGACCTAAGCTTCCTGTTTCTCTGCAACGCGACTTGGGACGTCTTCCACAACCACCGGGACGACATCCTGGCCCACTATCTCCGCAAACTGCAGGAGACACTGGGTCCGAACGGTGAGAATGTCCATTACCCGTAACCTTCCTCTACATATGACCATGGTTTACGTTTGGGACCGCACTTGAGATAATACTTTACGTTTGGGACTGCATTTTTAGCAGCGACACCTAGCTGCAGTGTGGAATAGTACCAGTAAGTATTGACCCGAGGAAGGTGACAGACAGATGCCGAAACGGCGGCTGTTGATTGTACATACGAGGGTAAGTCAAAATTATACGCCTTAAGTACCACAGCAGGTTCATTTGTGTATGAAACGTGTTGAAATTTGGCACAAATGTAGAGGAACATATCTTCTTGAGACTGGAACATCCCAATGTGCTGTGCAGATTCTACGAGCTCGAGCGACTGCACAACACATTGCGATATTTCTCAAGAAGATAGGTTCCTTCACAGCGGTGCCAAATTGATTTCAGCTGATTTCATGCAAAAATTAAGATGCTATGGTTCAAAAGGGGTTTATTTTGACTTACCCCGAGGCTCGTAGATGCTGGTTGAGAATTAAGAGACTTGTTATTCAATGTTTTTTTAACCTGATGACAATATTCACGGACCTCTATCATCAGTGTCCAAATTGCACAGTAAAGCATTCAAATTGGATGCTACGTTTTCTTTCATTTTCTTTCGTTTTTGCAGTTGCATCGTTGTGAAAACATTTATCTCACATGAAGGACAAAGAAACATCGATATATTCTGAATAAGACGCTCATCCTTCCGTTCCAACGGGCTATTTTCTGAAGACATTGTTTATTCTAAAGATCTAGAACCCTCGGGCCTACATAGCTACACGCTGGAACAGCTGACGGCAGACTTCAAAGCCGACTGTCTGTACGGAGTGATCTCCCGTTTGATACGTTTGGTAGTGATCCCGGCGGATCCAGATCTGCTGCGGATGATTCAGGAGATCCAGGCGTGGGGATTTCTGTAAAGGTGAACATTACAGTACGTATAAAAAGCAGATCAATACAGCCCGTGAGTAGTAGTGCTTCTGTTTGTTTGTGTTTATTTGCTTGTTTTTTTGTTTGTTAAAAAGATACTTTAAAGATGTTTTGAGTCCATTTTTTGTGAGGAATATCTTAACTGGTTTCAATTTCAGTACGTATTGATAGCATATCAGTACAGCCAACATTTAGCCCGTGTGTGACGTTACCTGTGTGACCTTTGACTTCCAGGTCACGTGACTTTTGCTTCACAGCTGAAGAAAGATGGCGGATGCTGTCTGAAAGCTTTTCATCAACCGACTTTTAGTCGTGTGGAGCAGTTTTAATTTTCTTATTTCTCATTTATTCTTCATTTAAGTTAACGATTGTTCTTGTTTCCTATAATTAATGAAACCAACTCTTTTGTGAGATTGATGCTAATTGTTGTCATATATATCTATCTTACTAAATTATATATTCAACTTTCTTTGTCCCACTGGTTTCAGGAGATTAGATACGTTGGGCAGATTTGATTATATATCATGATATGACAGCTCTTACAATCCAAAAATAGGTAAATACATCAATTTTGTTCATGAATAGATGCTGAAATCCTAAATTAGCCCTACTTCATTGTAACATGATACTACGGATGTTTCTCATTGCTTAGTAGGTAAAATTTCAAGATTTTATTTCTATCTATATTTTGTAGCTTATAGTTGACGGTTTGAAAGTCTCTGTACTTTTTGTTGCGTCAAGCTCCTTCTCCTTTTTCTTGATAGATGCCAATTAGATTATATGCTGGAGAGCTCAAGTAACGATAGGATGTGATTATATATGATTTCGACTCATAGAGGCAGTTAAACACTTACTTACTTACTTACTTACTTAGTTAAACAGATTCGCATAAAGGAATATGCACCAATTACTTAAGATATACTATTTCTGAAAGATTTTCGTTTCAGTTAACACCTAAAAAGAATACAACAACGACCTATTTCATTATTACTAATATTGATATTATTGTAACCAATAAACCTTATATAAACCCTTATGTTGTATTGTGATTGGATATCGCACCTAGATTTAACCACCAACATTTCCAATAGAAATATGACATTGACTTACGTACTATCTTGACCCATACCCTTCCCCTCTCTTCGTCCTTAGCGAAACGATTAGCATATACATATTCACCTTAAACATAGGTCATACTTTTGATTGGCTCCGAGTCAAACGGCCCCCCTAACGTGATAAGTGTTCTCTATTGGGAACATTGTGTGTGAGGATTGTCAGTGCGAGGGACGTGCACTGAAATATAAGAAAAATGCGCGTAGCCAATTGGAAGAAAAACACATGCAGTTACCATCCTGGATTTTGACGTCATGTTATGAGATATATTTGATTCCCAAACCAAGAGTTTCACGATCTCCCTATCAGTATTTTGCAACATTACAGGACGACACCCCCTTCCTGGGCAGCTACACAGTCGTCCCTGACAAATGACACCCCATGTTAACTTTAAAGGAAGCCAAAAGGTATGGTCAGGAATCCTACTATGCTATGCTAAATATACCAAAAATTATAGTCTCCATCGAAATTACATTAGTCCGTCATAATTCACCGCTAAATTATTAATTTGATAAATCGCGGCATATGCCGCCGCCCGGTGACCTCGGTTGACCTCTACTGCCTCGTGACCCGGCGTGACGTCACAGGTCTGAGCGTCCCACGTGACCACCACCACCAACAACACTTGCTAGCTGACCTCGTGCCTCAAAAACATTGCTGTCCAAACTCCGAAGACTTAGATCATAGAGATTGAAGAGAATCCAGTTGAAAATGAAGACTTTGACGACTTTGATATCCGCCCTCCCACTGATCTGAATGCAAGACCTGTGACGTCACGCGGTCATCACGCGGGGTCACGAGGCAGTAGAGGTCAACCATGGTCACCTGGCGGCGGCTATGCCGCGATTTTCAAATTGATAATATAGCGGTGAATTATGACGGACTAATGTAATTTTGATGGAAACTATACTTTTTGGTATATTTAGCATAGCATAGTAGGATTCCCGACCAAACCTTTTGGCTTCCTTTAAGGTAAGAGGGGAATGGGAGTATCACTGACACCCATGATGGCTAGGGCTATGTCATTACCAAGTTCACAAAAAAATTAACTTAGAATCATTTCACGGAGGTATGATACTTTGATTTCTTGTTGAAAGTTGTAACGATATATTTTCAGTCCAGGAAAATTACTCAAACTGCAACTTTTTTATGGAAATGACGAAAAAGTCGCACAGACGAGTTTTCATATTTCGACCCCAGTTAACATTCAACAAAATAGGCCTGATAAATCCTCCTTAATTCAACCAAGCCACTTGGCGACTTCCCATTAAAAAAGAAAGAAAGAATGAATGAATGAAAGAAAAAAAGAATTATAGACGATGAAGCTGGAAATCGAACATGGTACATTAAACGTTTGGCCTCGCATGATACTTTCTCCTCGCTTTATTGGTCAAGTTATCAACACGGGGTTTGGGTGTTCAAAAGATTGTGCTTCCTAGAACTATCGTAGAGTCAAAATAGTCGCCACCATGATAATAATAATAATAATAATGATAAATGGTCCATTGGTCCAAAATTACCCGTGCTGAATTGCTGCATGGTTTACAGTCACATGATACACAAGGTACATATTTGCTCCACACTTGCACTTTGTGGAACTGTCGCAAGTGTCTAGGCGGCTGCCATTCGGCGCCAGCAGGTGACCCCAATACGACCTTCCCCAACCGAAGTCAGCTGTATTTAGAATATGATCGATTTCAGGCTACTCCCAACCCAACACCGACCTTGGTTTGGGAGTGGTCGGGAGCAAACTCTTTGACAGGTCCTGAATGTGCAATGTATGACAGGGGCTTAACTAACATGGATTTGTCACTGCGTAATCTAAATGTATTTGCTAACACTGGTCGGAGTCGTGTATGATGAAACTGGGTCATAAGTCCTGACGAAGGCCAAAAATTCGGTACGGAGTCACGTGTCTTTAAAGTCACGTGTCAGATGTAACTGGGTCACACATCCATGGCGTAGACCAAATGTCTGGTCAAAACGGTACAAACTTTTTTCTTCTATCTTATCTTATCTATCGTGCGATGTGAACCGTTATAGGACCGAGCAGCTGGTTTGTATTGTAAATTTATATTTCTCAATGGCATTTCCTCGTGACTTGTTTGACTTCCTATCGATTTTCTTATTTGGGCAAACAGAAAAACTTATCGGATTTTTCTAAATTTTGATATCGATACAAAATCTGAACAACAAATTGAGATGTCTCATATGCCTTAACCTTTTCAAATTTCCTAACCGGGGCCCGGCCGGGCTGTTTGCCGAAACGAAAATGAATGTATCTATCAATGAATATGTACAAGCTTTGCTCTTGAATGATTTAAGGCATGTTTTACATTTTTGCTGTCTTTTATATCATACTTTCCGTTCTCAAATACCGGACGGGCCGTTCTCAAATACCGGCTGCGTCCTAAACTGATTTGTGTTACCCTTGACTTTATAATGGGAATATCATTCAAAACGTACAGGTATGACCAGAAAGACAACAAAACACACAAAGCATGAAAAGATTCGTTTTTGTCGATGAAATTCGTTGAGTGCTTTGTCCGTTCGATCGGCCGCAGCGACGCCGCCAGGGTGCCGCGGGTCCAGTGAGAGGGGGGCTTTCTACTTCTTAATGAAATTATTTTATACCTCTAGTATTATTCCTGTCCAGTTCTTTAGGTTGTGGCGCCGCTTGTTTTACCTCAGTACCACGGAAACGTCGTCTGTACAAGTATAGAGGGTTCAACACTATTTGCAACAATTTCTGTGACATACACATGACTTGAAATACATTCTGAAGTATTATAACAAAATATTTTATCAGCGTTTCTGTGAACTAGTAGTAACAATATAAACCTTAAGATGCTAGTACCTACACCGCAAAATATTACTAGAGTTGCACGACCTCACATTTTCGCCGAACAATATCACAATTACCGACTGATGCAAGTATCATACTCCCGGCATTTACCAATACGGCGTTATATAGTATTTTCTTATCAATCATTCAAATTAGGTCTTCATTTGCCGAAATGATATTTATTGATATTCCCCTTTTTTCCAGTGACATATGCCACATATTTGAATGTCAATGACACCCAGGTATCAAATACGATATAAGATAATAATTCAAGCAACTGGATGGATTTTGAAGGCACAATCTATCTATATACAATCAAATAAACACAGTGTCAATCATCAAATCCACGTATGCTATCTTGTAATACGGAACATAAAAAAAATCATTGAGGTTCTCACAGAATGTCATTCTTATAATCATATCAACATGGCCATATCATAGTACACAATGTTCTCATCAATTATTCAAATGGGGTCATTTGCATTATTGATCCTTATCTATATTCCTCTCTTTTTCAGTGATAGATACCACATGTTTGAAAGTGCTTTTATGCAACGCTATGGATTTAACAAATTTCATCAATTATGCAAATAAGCTCCTGTTTGGCATAATTTGCACCTTACTATGCCAATCATTAGATTCAATTTTAGAATTAGCTATCTTCATACCAATTATGACAGATAAAACTAATGTTCGGAGACCGCATATCTCCCTGTACTATTCTGTTAATGCAAATGACTTATACATTTACATAATCAACCGACACATGCTTCAATCATCTGTCACACGTGCGGTACAAAACAACGTGCCAACGAAGATTATTGATAGCACAAAGATGAAGTTCAAACCCAAGTGGATGACCAAGCATGCCCACAACAAATCCAGAAAGAAGTTTCATGCGTGGCTAAGATACCTAAACACCAAGAAAAGCAAAGACTGGGAAGCTTAGAATTGCCAGAAACACGGCGACACATGCGGCTAGACATGCGAGGAGAGACTTTCAGAAAAGTCTAGCCAGAGAGGCTTAACTTAACATCAAAGCCTTTTGGAGCTACGTAAATAGCCGTAGGAAGATCAAATCACAGGTGGGCGACCTTAAGGACACACACGGGAACTTCACATTAAACGACAAAGAGAAAGCTGAACTGCTGAACGAGCAGTATGATAAGACATTCACGCGGGAGAACCTTGATATCATTCCCGACTTCGATCCCAAACCACTTATAACTACGAGACTAGATAAAATTCATGTATCAGAAGAGACGGTGTTAAAACAGATTAGTCTCCTACGGCCGGACAAGTCCCCAGGTAATGATGGCTTTCACCCTAGAGTACTAAGAGAAACAGCACACGAGATGGGTAGCCCACTGACAACAATATTTCAACAAAGCATAGACGAGTCCGAGCTCCCTGAACAATGGAGACTGGAGAGAAGCAAGCATCACGCCTATTTTTAAAAAAAGGGGGACAAATCCGAAGCAGCAAACTATCGCCCAGTGTCCTTGACTTCGGTTCCATGCAGGATGCTCGAGAAAATTATTTCGGACAAGATGACAGAACACATGAGAAAAAACAACTTCACATGTGACCAACAGCATGGCTTCTCAAAAGGGAAATCAACAGTTACTAACCTACTCGAAGCTGTTGATGTCTGGACCGAACACTGGACAAAATAGGTTCGGATACACCCATATCCATGCCGTCATTTTTCCGTATTCTTTAAGGATACGAGCAAATATCAGCAAATACCAGCAGATACGACTCGGATCTGTTACAAATCCGAAATTTCGGATCCCTGAATCTGAACCATTTGGATGCGGACAAATCCGAAAATTGTATTTTTCGCGGATGCGATGACAGGTTTCGTAGGAAACTTTTCGCATCCTTACTTTGGGCCACGCTAAAACGCCGGAATTTTGCCGGATCCTTACCAAATTTGGCAGCCGATTCTCGGTTTTTGCTACGCATACGTATAGACGAAATTCAAATTTTCCAGATCCCAACCAAATCCGATACCTGAATCCTTCCGTATTTGTTACGACTACGTAGATACGCAATTCGGATTTTCCAGGATCCTAAACAAATCCGATACCTGCATCCCCCAGCATTTGCTAGGAATGTGCAGATACGACTTTCGGATTTTCCAGGATCCTAACCAAATCCGATACCTGAACCCCCCGTATATACTACGAATGTTCAGATACGAATTTCGGATTTTCCAGGATCCTAAACAAATCCGATACCCGAATCCCCCAGCATTTGCTACGAATGTGCAGATGCGAATTTCGGATTTTCCAGGATCCTAATCAAATTCGATACCTGAATCTCCCCGTATTTGTTACGAATGCGCAGATACGAAACTCGGATTTTCCAGGATCCTAACCAAATCCGATACGTGAATCTCTCCGTATTTGCTACAAATGCACAGATGCGAATTATTCGGATTTTTCCGAATACTTAGCAGATGCGATACCTGAATTCCCCCGAATTCTCTACACATACACGCAAATACAAAATGTAGGTCTTTGTCTTTTTATTTCAAAACTGTACTTGATGTTGTCGACAGGAGGATCAAATTCACATTGTCTGTGCTCTTCACGATTCGGCGCTATGTCCAAGTTACCCCGGGTGAGACACCTGGCGGGGCCCGTAGAGAATTTGTTCGGCAGCTTGAGCAGTCCATCCCGCAGACCTACATTTGGCGATCCGAGTTGTCAGTCAGTGAGCTATCGGTCGACCAAGGCTAAATCCACAATCCCGATAGTGCGTCATATATACAAGAAACATTGTTATCCTTTTCCCATCTGGTCAAGGCAGGAGTAATAATCCGCTTCGCTGCGATGGTCAGGACGATACAAATGGATGTGATTCCCTTTCCTGTTGCTGTGTCGTGCGCCATACAAGAGCTCCAACCGACTCTGGTACAGAAGTCTGGCCATGTCCTATCTTCGTGTTCGTCCCGTCGGGGTTCCAGGCGGCAAAAGCAAAGTCTTGACCATAACTTGTGTCCTAGTGAAACGGGTCCGAGCTTCTTTCATGACTTGTCTTCGAACAGACTTCCTACAAAATACTTCTTCAGCTTGCATATTCGTTAGGTTTGAAAAACCCACTCTTGTCTGTCATTGGGTAATGTCCGATCACATGACATCCCAAAAGACATTCCCCAGGTTACTTCCCATTGTCGCTTTGTTGTTTTTACAACTTCACAGTGAATAAATTTGCATTCGCATTCGACCTGTCTTTTTAAACCAACCACAACAAAATATAAAAACGCTAGAAAACACTCTCTGTCATTATTTCCTCCAAGTTCTTACAATGACTAAATAACGAAATGTAATTATTATAACATTTCCTGTAACTTTCTGCATGTGAATTCATGTAAGCTAAAAGAACGAGGTCTGAAGAAGTATGTTTTGCGAAAACACAGCATGTATTGGTCTGAGCCGAGGTCAGCGCGAAAAAAAAACATGTAGTGTGTACCGAAGAAAAACACACAATAAAATGATAGATAATTTTACCACGGTCTATGGAACAGAAAAACGCAGCATTTGCGGCAACTATCTATAACCTATAAAGTAAAAGGGAAGCACTCCCTCCTTAACCAAGAAGGTTTATATAAAACCTCCTTGCTTTAACCAATGAGTTTATATGTAGACCTCCTTGCTTTAACTTGAAGCAAGGAGGTTTAAACCTCCTTGCTTGAAGGCACTCATAGAAAGATTATAATAAAACATGTCGCAATGTTTTCTAAATGCATAGCAGGCTGCACCTAATTGGAATCTAAAAGAGATTTGCTAGGATCCGTAGATTGCCACAACGCACTAGTATGATCTTTTACGGATCCGCTGGCCCAATCAACGACTAGGGATCCTAGCAAATCCCCTTCCCGTATCTTTATCGGATCCACTGGCCCGATCAACAACTGGGGATCCTAGTAAATCCCCTTTCCGTATCTTTTACGGATCCGCTGGCCAAATTAACGACTGGGGATCCTAGCAAATCGATCCCCCGTCCGCATCTTTAACGGATCCGCTAGCCCGATCAACGACTAGGGATCCTAGCAAATTCCCTTCTGTATCTTATACGGATCCGCTGGCCCGATCAACGACTGGAGATCCTAGCAAATCCCTTTTCCGTATCTTTAACGGATCCGCTAGCCCGATCAACGACTAGGGATCCTAGCAAATTCCCTTCCGTATCTTCTACGGATCTGCTGGCCCGATCAACGACTGGGGATCCTAGCAAATGCCCTTGCGTATCTTCTGCGGATCCGCTGGCCCAATCAACGACTGGGGATCCTAGCAAATCCCCTTTCCATATATTTATCGGATCCGCTGGCCCGATCAACGACTTGGGATTCTAGTAAACCCTTTTCCGTATCTTTTACGGATCCGCTGGCCAAATTAACGACTGGGGATCCTAGCAAATCCCCCGTCTGCATCTTTAACAGATCCGCTAGCCCGATCAACGACTAGCCGGGATCCTAGCAAATTCCCTTCTGTATTTCATACGGATCCGCTGGCCCGATCAACGACTTGAGATCCTAGCAAATCCCCTGTTCGTATCTTATACGGATCCGCTGGCCGGATCAACGACAAGGGATCCTAGCAAATCCCCTTCCCGTATTTTCTACGGATCTGCTGGCTCGATCAACGACTGGGGATCCTAGCAAAACCCTTTTCCGTAGAATATACGGAACCGCCTGCCCAGTTAACGACTGGGGATCCTAGCAAATCACATTTCCGTCCCTCTTCGGATCCGCTGGCCCAACTAACGACTGGGGATCCTAGCAAATCCCCCGTCCGTATCTGTTACGGATCTGGTGGCCCGATCAACGACTGGGGAACCTAGCAAATCCCTTTTCCGTATCTTCTTCGGATCTGCTGGCTCAATCAACGACTGGGGATCGTAGCAAATCCCCGTCCGTATCTTCTACAGATCCGCTGGCCTGATCCACCACTAGGGATCCTAGCAAATCCCATTTCCGTATCTTCTTCGGATCTGCTGGATCGATCAACGACTGGGGATCCTATCAAACCCGTTTCCGTATCTCCTACTTACGGACAGAAATGATTTGATATATTTATTTATTTGGCTGTAGAAAAAGTACAGACAGGGCTACTCAACTAGCCGAAGACATCATGAGTTTTCTAAAACAACACTGACGCAAGCAATATCAAAATCACAGTGCTCTCAATATTTCTTTTTGAACGTCTTTAACAAAGTTAACGCTCTACAAGTCACCCACAATCCCATGATACACTAGACTACTGTATATCTTGCGAAAAAGAAAAAGGCTTTTTCGTGAACCTACAGGGTCCTGAACCTTAGAAAACAACACGGAACTAGCAATTTTCTAATCACCGTTCAGCGGTTGTCTATATATTGGGTCGTGTTTCAAAACCCTTCAACTGCGCTCTCAATATTTTTTTTGAACGTCTTTAACAAACGCGTTCTACAAGCCATCCACCACTCCATGATGCACTAGACTACTGTATATCTTTTAAAAAACGAAAAGGCTTTTTTGTGAACCTATAGGGTCCTGAACCTTAGAAAACAACACGGAACTAGCAATTTTACCGTTCAGCGGTTGTCTATATACATGTATTAGGTCGTGTTTCAAAACCCTTCAACTGCGCTCTCAATATTTCTTTTTGAACGTCTTTAACAAACGCGCTCTAGAAGTCACCCACCACTCCATGATGCACTTGATTACTGTATATATTGTGATATAAGAAAAGTTTTTTTTGTGAACCTATGAGTCCTGAACGTTAGAAAACAACACGGAACTAGCAATTTTCTAATCACCGTTCGGCGGTGGTTTATATACTGGGTCGTGTTTCAAAACCCTTTAACTGCGCTCTCAATATTTCTTTTTGAACGTCTTTAACAAACGCGCTCTACACGTCACCTACCACTCCATGATACACTATACTACTGCATATGTTGTAATATAAGAAACGGCTTTTTGTGAACCTACAGGGTCCTGAGCCTGAGAAAACAACACGGAACTAGCAATTTTACCGTTCAGCGGTTGTCTATATACTGGGTCGTGTTTCAAAACCCTTTAACTGCGCTCTCAATATTTCTTTTTTAACGTCTTTAACAAACGCGTTCTACAAGTCATCCACCACTTCATGATGCACTAGACTACTGTATATCTTGTGATATAAGAAAAGGCTTTTTTTGTGAACCTTTAGGGTCCTGAACGTTAGAAAACAACACGGAACTAGCAATTTTCTTATCACCGTTCAGCGGTTGTCTATATATTGGGTCGTGTTTCAAAACCCTTCAACTGCGCTTTTTAACGTCTTTACCGGTAACAGACGCGCTCTAGAAGTCACCCACCACTCCATGATGCACTAGACTACTGTATATGTTGTGATATAAGAAAAGGTTTTTTTGTGAACCTATAGGGTCCTGACCCTTGGAAAACAACACGGAACTAGCAATTTTCTAATCACCGTTCGGCGGTTGTTTATATACTGGGTCGTGTTTCAAAACCCTTTAACTGCGCTCTCAATATTTCTTTTTGAACGTCTTTCACAAACGCGCTCTAGAAGTCACCCGCCACTCAATGATACACTAGACTACTGCATATGTTGTGATATAAGAAACGGCTTTTTGTGAACCAACAGGGTCCTTAACCTTAGAAGCGGATCCGTAGAAGATACGGGAGGGCATTTTCTAGGATCCCCAGTCGTTGATCGGGCCAGCGGATCCGTTAAAGATGCGGGAAGGAAATTTGCTAGGATCCCTTGTCGTTGATTGGGCCCGCGGATCCGTAAAAGATACGGAAAGGGGATTTGCTAGGATCCCTTGTCGTTGATTGGGCCCGCGGATCCGTAGAAGATACGGAAGGGAATTTGCTAGGATCGCCAGTCGTTGATCGGGCTAGCGGATCCGTTAAAGATACGGAAAGGGGATTTGCTAGGATCTCTGACCCCGTTCACACTCATTTTTTTCAATCGCGATTGAAGTATAATCGCGATTGAATCGATCCGATCGCGATTGATTTTTTCAGTGTGAACGCTCCCAATCGCGATTAGAACGATCCAAAACGATCCAATCGCGATTGGATTGTAACTACCTCCGGAGGTAGTTTGATTGGATTAATCGCGATCGGATCCAATCCAATCCTATCAAATTTTGAGTGTGAACGCAACTACGATTCATTCCATCGCGATCCGCGGGGATTTCGGCCGGTTCAAGGCTAGGGTCGCAACTTATCACATAAGTAATGTACCAAGTACAATGTTTTCCCACCAATCGTCGCTTCATTCAAGCTCCCAGATTGTCCTGTCTACAGCACTTGTCGCGTTTATTACCCGTGCTACAGCGAGGCCAATATACAAAAGCCTTCGTCGTTCACGCCTTCTCGTGATCATAGCCCGCCGATTGCGTTCCCTTCCACGGCTACAGAACATTCTCCAGAGATACAAAATCATCAAGAGTTGGGGGACTCCCGCCATTTTGTAGCAAGCGACGCCGAACCTTTGACCTCGTGCTTCAATCGCGGTCGGATCACGGCGTACTTTAATCCACTTGTCGAAAAGCAGTGTGAACGCAAAAGTTTCTTTGCGTTCAATCGCGATCGGATCGAACAATCGCGATTATACTTCAATCGCGATTGAAAAAAAATGAGTGTGAACGGGGTCTCTATTCGTTGATCGAGCCAGCAGATCCGTAGAAGATACGGAAGGGAAATTCCTAGGACCTCCAGCCATTTATAGGGCCAGCAGATCCGTCGAAAATGTGAACGGTGTATTTGCTAGGATCCCCAGTCGTTGATCGGGCCAGCGGATCCGTAGAAAATACGGAAAAGAGATTTGCTAGGATCCGTAGATTGCCACAACGCACTAGTATGATAGAGTGGGCCAGCGAACCTGTTAATGGTCTTTATGAATACAGAAAATTCTAATGACAAGTTTTCATTTCTCTCAAATATTGCATATGTTTTTATTTAAGGATTCGTGCAAACGACCTATCCGTATCCGTTGTCAGTCAGGGATCCAAGCATATACGACATCGTATCTTTAGTGTATCCGTTATCCGAGCAGATACGGTGTCACATCCGTAGGGTATTTTGTCGTATCCTTCACGGATCTGGGGTTTGTTCGCATTTGCTCGGAATCTTTCGTATCCGTGACGTAAAGATTTGACGGATGCCGTGGTATCTGCCGTGATCCGTGACCATTTCGCCCAGTGGAAGTTCTCAGTCATGGTCAACCAGTGGACATTATATTCTTGGATTATGCCAAGGCGTTTTACACCTTCCCACACGAGAGGCTGCTAAGAAATATGGAATCCCTTGGGATTGGTGGGGATTTCCTGAGGTGGATTGGATGATTCTTAACGTCAGAAGACAAAGAGTGGCTGTAAATGGAAAAACGTCCAGCAGGAAACCTGTAACTATTGGAGTGCCACAGGGGAGTGTGATGGGACCCCTCCTTTTTATGATCTTTGTCAGCGACATACCTGAAGAATTGAATAACTTTGTGTCTTTGTTTGCGGACGATACTAAGATATACGCAACAGTACAGAATTGTGACAACGATGCCCATGCTACATGTCTCCCAGCAGATCTAGGGAAACTACAAAACTGGTCTAACAAAATGCAGATGCGGTTTCACCCAGATAAGTGAAAGGTCATGCATTTGGGCAGAGCAAACCCTGGACACAAGTATTCTATGTCTAAAGAAGATGGGTCTGTACACCCTCTGACAACTACATACGAATAGAAGGATTTTGGGGTACTAATTGACTACAAGCTCACATTCAGCGACCATGTCCAAGCCCAGGTCACTAAGGCAGACAAAGTACTGGGGCGATTCGACACACTTTCAAGTGGATAAAGATTATTTCCTCATCCTTTACAAAAGCTTGGTACGCTCTCGCCTAGAATACGCCACAGTTGTGTGGGACCCCAAGACTAAGAGAGACAAGGACACAATAGAAAGGTTTCAAAGAAGATCGACGAGACTGGTTCAGTCAATCTCCAACCTTCCGTACTCAGAAAGGCTTTGAGCAATACAACTACCTACCCTCCTATTCCGTAGAAGAAGAAGTGATGTCATCTTGCTGTACAAGATCACACATGGACAAGTCACGTTGAGAACCTCCAACTGTAACCGGTGCAACAGAGCGATGTTCACACCGAGTCTGGCAACAAGCACTAGAGTACACCCATACAAGTACCAGATTCAGGATTCAAAGGGCCCGGGAGCCAACTTCTTCCCAGCACGAGTGCTACCTGCTTGGAACAAGCTTAGCATGGCCACGGTAACCAATAGGTCAGTGAATGTATTCAAAACTTGACTTGACTTGCGCCAAAGTGAAAGGACAAGCAGGCCTTTTACAATTACGTGTTCTCCTACTAAGACAAGGAGGGAAAGAAGAGTGGAAGGGCAAGCAGGACTTCTACTTCTCCAACTACGGGTTCCCTTACTACAACAAGGAGAAAGGAAGGAAGAGTGGAAGGACAAGCAGGACTTCCACAACCACCTGTTCTCAACGTGTTCTTTACCAAGACAAGGAAGGAAGGAAGGAAGGAATTGCGAAGGAAGAGTGAAAGGGCAAGCAGGACTCCCGGAACCACCTGCTCTCTATGTGTTCTTTTAACAAGACAAGGAAAGAAGGAAGGAAGGAAAGAAGGAAGGAAGGAAGGAAGGAAGGAAGGAAGGAAGGAAGGAAGGAAGGAAGGAAGGAAGGAAGGAAGGAAGGAAGGAAGGAAGGAAGGAAGGAAGGAAGGAAGGAAGGAAGGAAGGAAGAGTGGAAGGACAAGCAGAACTTCCGCAACCACCTGTTCTCTACGTGTTCTCTACCAAGACAAGGAAAGAAGGAAGGAAGATTGGTTAATTTCTTGGCTATGCATCCGTCAATGGACGTGGTTCTATGAAAGTCTTTGAAAATTGCGCGAAGAAAATCTAGCCTATGGTAAAACCGCACGATAGCGGACTTCTGGCGGTATGTAGACAGATTTTACCGAAGCAAGGAACCTTGAAGGAACACCACAAACAGCGACACAAATGTCAGGGAGAGAGTTTATGGGGCGTTCTCTGTTGTTCATGGCCTCACATATATTTTTCTTGAAAAAAGCCTTAATATTTCCTACCCTATGGAAGATAGGCTAACTGCCTCAAGAAACAGACGAGCCTGGAGACGGGTGTCCATTTTCTTTGCTACCTCGACCAAACTTCAGCTTTTTTATTTACTCGAATTGTCTAACTCTACTTAAAACTTGATACAGATGGATTTATGCCATATCAGTGGGCTAATTTGTTGCATGACAAAGCTCTCAGAATTACAGTATATTCTAAAAAGAAATTGAAGTTTTTATCCGTCAAGGTAATGGTTTGTTGGATGCTTTTGGCCATCTGCCAGCATTATGTATTAGAGTATCTGAATAAATATAATCGATAAGTCGGAATGACCAACACAATGAAATTTATCAGTTTTTTTTTCTATTTTATTAATCTAAACTAAATTTCTCTGACTTCTGTGCACTTGCAGGATTATCTATCAAGCTAAGATAAAGTAAATATAAGTGGCAAGATATTTGTAAAATATCAGCGCATGCGATTGCGCATGTCCATTTTACCACATGACATCAGTCACACCAGCCAAAATGTTTTTGGACTCAACTTAAGTCATCAAGGTCACCTGTTATACTTTACATATAATAGGGAAACAGGCATTGCTTACTTTCAAATTAGCGGCAATTACATTCTGCCAGTATGAATTTAAAAAGAGTAATGTATTCCTCTGCTGACCTTTCTCGACAAAAAACATGCCCCTTTTTAAAGTTGATCTATCATAACAAAGACCATAACATCCAGCATCTTATTTCTTTTTAATTCATTTATTGAACATCTCCATAAAATGGATGGCATGACGAAACAGGTGTTACCCCGCAGGGGTAACCTTTTCAAGACCGCCATGCCATATACACAAGCAAGACGTTAAATGCGATATTTACTTTGCGTGATGGTATCCTTTGGTTCATTGTTTACGCAGCAAACCACTCAACAATGGTCATAAAATCCAAGCCCCAGAGTCAAAAACAAAAGAGAGTCAAAAACAACAACGCAGAATTAGACGAAGCACACTCATGCACATATGATTTCCTTGTCGACATATCTACAGGTTGCACTTCAAGAAAGCATTTTAAGGAAATGGCGCCACGTTTTATTCCCGCTTATGGTTCTTTGTGACGTTTGTGTTCCTGTGTTCTGCTCAGTCAGTCTGCAAGCCACCTCCAGAAGAGAAATGTGCGTGTAACCAGGTTGTGAACGTCGGTACTGACGACGGGCTCAAGTCAGAACTTGGTCGCCCGAAAACCGTCGTAGAACAACTTTCACAGAAGACTGCAAATTGGTCAGAAGGTATGTACAGTTATACGTTAGATACCCCCTCCCATGTCTTCATTGCTTTTACTCATTTTAAAGTGTATCCATCGGAAGGTTACATCAGTAAATCACTGTCGGTTTAAATTTCTAGTGCTGTCGGGTTTAAATTTCTAGTGCATTGTAAACCATAAATGACGACAAGGAAGTGAGGCTTGATATCAATCTCGAAGCGAAGGACTTGAAATTGTTTGAAAGCCTGTGTTTTGGCTGTTTCTTTAGTGTATAATAAGGAACATTGGAATGGCTACTGTGAAAAATGTCAGAGGGCCTCGAACTCCACTAGCACACTGTATTTACATACTGTGTACACTCTTTATAGCCTCGAACGTTAATACACTTTAATTATTTACCGTGGGTACGTTTTTTTTATATGTAAGAAAATGAATGTACACGCTCTTTTTTGCCTCTTAAATTGAACATTAGAAAGTGATTGATTTAGTCCTCCACATTCCTTAAGACGGGGCACCCTCGTTAACATTTTAATGCATGCGCAGTTCATGTATGCTACAACAAATCTTCGTTCATCGACCCCCCCACACCTCCGGCTTTCCGTAGACCGAGTATCGACCCTTGAGGAACAACTGGCTCAGGAGAAAACCATTCGGGCAGAAATGGAGGTGAGGATCAACCGGATCCAAGAAACCTTAGATGCTCACTTGCAAGACACAACGACTCAGCAGGGCGAGCTGGCGGGAAAACTGAAAACTGATTTGTGCAAGGCAACGCCGAAACTCGGTAAGATACAACAAAGGAAACAAAGAACAACAAATTAAACGCAGAATACCTTAGGAGGTACGTTTTGAACGACTTTTTCACCTGACGGTGGAGAGACCCCCGCCAATTCTCTTGGCTAATCCGTCTTAAGTGTGTCAGAAAATTGATGAGTACAAACGAAAAGCACGTCATCAGGAATCGTATTTTCCCCCCATAAAATGATTACACGACAGCAAAGCAGGATGTGAAAAAAAATAGATAAGCTGATGTTGTGCAGTGAATACAGTATATGATATGATGCCACGGCCCTGTTCAAGCATAACAGAACATCGCATGATTAGAAACGTGTATTTAATAATATTTGATAATATACAAAATATGCTCAAGTTTATAACTTGGTGAGGCTCATCCATTTTGATTAATTCTTTCAGGTGAGCTTTTCCATCTACAGTCACCTGCTGGTGAATATAAGTACGACTTGGATGAGGCAAGGCAGGCATGCGCAGAGCAGGATGCTACTCTGGCCTCCTAACACCAGCTGTACACGGCCTGGCAGGACGGTCTGGAGAAGTGCGCATGCGGGTGGCTGTCGGATGGTACCCGCCGGTATCCAATGCAAACAGACAGGTTAGATTTTGCCATGTGTATCAAAGTCCTTAGCTTTTGGTGTAGTCATGTATTTTGTATGTTTTAACTGGTGCATAATCGTATTCAGTTTCAGGTCATGCATGAATTAGTTTTTATATTACCCTTAGCAGTATAAAAGTTCTCAAGAAGGGATTGGCTTGAATATCACTATTTTAGACGACCAAGTGCATTCTGATGAGTATCAATATTAGAATATTAATGTAATTCTGTTGTTATGTTTACCCGGCCGGACTGAGATCACAAATTAAAGGAATTCCTGTTTCCCTCTGTCCATTTAAACCTTGATGTAATAAAGCTGAAATAAATAAATATGATGAGAAAGTAATGAGACACAAAATTGACAAGATGGTAAAATACTTAAAACATATCATATGAACTGTCATCCTGTGTCCAACTTGTGTTTACATTAAAAAAGAAACACCCTGGCCTCCCTTTCTACTATCGTTACCCGCAAGCAAAAAGGAGGGGAAAATAATGGGAGGGGAAAATAGACAGTTAGAAAACCTAGTCTTTCTCTGTTTTACCATGACACACTAATTGTTTCTCCATATCATTACAGTTGTATCTGTAGCTACCACCATTGTCCTTAAATGTCTTTTCTCCATGCTACGTACTTGGTTACTATGTTACGTGACTTATGAGTCATGGCCCAAAATGGCTCAAGCTAGTATTTATGTTTCCTGACAAAAAAACATTTCTGGAAATTTCGACAGGCAACTTTATTGCTCTCCGACTCCTTTGCTTAATTTTTTGTTGTTGTTGTTGTTGTTGGTTGGTTGGTTGGTTGGTTGGTTGGTTGGTTGGTTGGTTGGTCGGTTGGTTTCAAAGCTTTTTCCACCATTAGGGGTCAAGCCTGTGGCGGCAGGGCAGGGATCATCATCTGCGAGCACAACTCAAGCAATGCCTGGTGCTACCGTGGGCTCAGTGTCTCAGTGACTGAGCAGCACAGCTACAAGAGGAACCCGTCACATAATTACTTCCATTAAGGCATACATAGTTTTTAATTTTATGATGATGCCGTTGTAATATTGTTTCATCTACTTGATATTGAATTCCTTAACGCCTATATGTGATGTTGTACCTGGCAGATTTTAATTGTAAGACGGGATAGTTGAACTTGAAACATTCAAAGTTTAAACATCACAATTATATTTGAAAAATACTTCAAAACTGAATCTCATTGTACACGTGCGATTTCCCTTAAAAAAATCCTTGTACTGTTTTAAAGGTGTGATTTTCTTATATGTAGTACGTCTGAAACAGGAATGTTATTGTAAGCTTTCAGCCTTGAATTATGAACAACACCAGGCTAAAACCACAAAGCTAATTGGTCACAAATAAAATTCAGCTGTCAACAACAATATCGTCTGGACATCTTTCACAACTTGACCTTCATATGACCTCTGTTGCAATGTGTTATCAATCATGTCGAGGACTTGTTGTCTTGAACTTTCCATCAAGGTACCTGATGGACGCTAGGTCCAACTTTACACCAGAAATGCTGTACGTTCCATATTATTTCACCTCGAAAACAAGGATGTGGAAAATGTACACGGCATAATCCTAATATATTCACCAACACGACCTAAAACGCACTATTCACTTTAACTGTCGGTGACATGCTATCCCATGGGACACACTATTTATTTTAAATTTCGCTGACATGCTATCCTATGGGACATTGCACAACAAAACATACCGCAACACAATAGTATGTGAAATTTAGACCCCCGGAGATCCTAAAGCAACACTGTAACATAACGCCTCAACGCGTCCGAAAGCCTTCCTTGTTGCCGTACGTGACGTTATAGGGGTGGTGTTATTATGTTTACTCTGGCTCTGTTATATCGTTTTAAATGGTTCCGCGTTTTCCATTCGTCAGAGCGTCTGTGACGGTTGTGTTCCTGTGTTTTTGCTGCTACTTAGGCTACTTTCCATGCAACTATCGCACTCACACAAACAAAACGTTATCCTGCTATTGCGTCCGCTGATAGCAATAACTATTGCAAGAAGGCTGTTCCAATTTCTATCCATCAACATTCCATCACTCTTTAGTAAATACAAAACAGGAACATGCTATTCTTAATAACAAAGTTATTTTTCACAACGAAATTAATAACGTAACCAGCGGCAGAGCTAAGTAAACCAGTCATTATTGCCCTTAAAAATATGACAGACCGTCACCCAAACGTCGGTTGTTATGTTAGTCCTTGTTTGTAAATACAGAACTTTATATTCAGCTACCGACCAGACAAAAGTATTAAATAGAGTAACACATCATGTAACATAGACTTTATTGACGAAGGTGTCATACTGAAAACTGACAAACTTTTAGCCCAGGAAATGTAAAATCTACAATTGCTTACCATCAATGATTAATTTTTAATCAAGTATATCGACGCAATTCCAGGTAATTTTTTCTACTACAACTAACTTCAACAGGGAATGAGTTTGTTACAGTAAAGAAAGCACTGCACATTAACTACATGCATTAAGTTATTTCAAAAAATCCTATTTACTGTCAATGCTACATTTCCTCGAAACAAGGTACATAAAAGCACATGAACAATCATGTGAGAAATATTACACAGATAAATATTCATATTTTCATACTACGATTAGTTGTACCACAAGCGCCAACTTTCTAAGGCTGGGTGGGTCCTATCTAGTGGGTTGGCAGGAATGGAAAACTATACTAACAATATTACAAAGGTAAAATACCGTTGGTGACTCTGTAAATTAACAAAGGTTATTCAATTAAAGACACAAGACATGTGAATAAGACTGTTTGATATATGTATGATTGTGAAGATAAAGATTTGGCAGAACCACACAACTCACTGTCAGAATCTCTACCGGTATACTTCTAGGATCTCTGCCATGTGTGTATATCCTCCTTGTATGCATAAATTACTGTAACATAATGTTTGTCACCTTTCGATATTAGATGAAGATACAATTTGCAAAACCATGGCGAAAACATGCAACAAAAATACAATTCCTGAACTTCGAACAAAAAGACGCATCAGGCCTAGGGTTCTTGTCTGATTCCGCATTCGTAAAATGAAATCATCTTGATATACAATGCAAAGAGATCCCATCCCCCTTTGTCGTTCATCCCTGTACATAAGTAATTTATATCATATGTGGTTGCTGTATCGTCATCCTGTCCTTTATAGTATCAATGCATTGCAGTAACCACAGGAATAATAGTCGTTGCAAAAACAGCTATTTGTGGATCCGAGTAAAGTCAATTCAAAGTCGAACACCAAAAATTATTACTCAAGCAACTGGATAAAATTTTGAAACAGTCAGACGTTTCAAACAGCATCCGCTGTTTTTCGTCAGTGACTAACGATAGGACTGGGAAACCT
Source organism: Branchiostoma lanceolatum (assembly GCA_035149815.1). Lineage (NCBI taxonomy): Eukaryota > Metazoa > Chordata > Leptocardii > Amphioxiformes > Branchiostomatidae > Branchiostoma > Branchiostoma lanceolatum. The sequence continues at coordinate 19,322,492 of CM068873.1, forward strand.
GGTTTTATACCAAAAGTCCAACATTTTCAGATTTTGGGTCTAAGCTTTCTCCTTACCATGTAGTTGTCTACAGATGAACCATATATAATCCCCATGTCAGTATTCACAGACATTCACTCTTATGAAGGCGCATATGTGACTTAAGATGGGACGACGTAGTGAACTGTTTGCTACATTCCTCACACTTGTACGGTTTCTCGCCCGTATGAGTGCGCATATGCGTCTTAAGACTTGAAAGCGTAATGAAATGTCGGCCACAATTTTCACACATGTATGGTTTCTCGCCCGTGTGAGTGCGCATGTGTATCTTTAGATTAGACAACGTGGTGAGCTGCTTGCCACATTCCTCACACTTGTACGGTTTCTCACCGGTGTGAACCCGTGCGTGTATACTAAGAGTATCCAGGGTTGTGAACTGCTTTCCGCACTCCTCACATCTGTAGGGTCTCTCGTCGGTGTGAGTCCGCAAGTGAACCTTCAGGTGACTGGATTGACGGAAACGCTTTGTGCATATGTCACACCGGTACGGTTTCTCGCCTGAATGAGTCGCCATATGCGTCTTCCAGTGGCTTCGCTGACTGAACTGCCTACTACACTCCTTACATTGGTATGGCTTCTCGTCGTTGTGATTTCTGAAGTGTATCTTTAGGCCATCTAGGTGAGCAAAGCGTTTCTTGCATTTCTCACACTGGTACGGTTTTTCGCCAGTGTGAGTCCGCATATGTGTCTTCAGATTGGACTGCGTGTTAAATTGTCTGCCACATTCGTCACACTTGTACGGCGTCTCGCCCGTGTGAGTGCGCATGTGTCTTTTAAGACTATGCATCTGGCTGAACTGCTTACCGCACTCCTCACACTTGTACGGTTTCTCACCAGTGTGAGTTCTCATGTGCGACTGCAGATGAACCAGCTGACTAAAATGTTTGCTGCACTCCTCACACTTGAATGGTTTCTCACCAGTGTGAGTTCTCATGTGCAGCTTTAGGGGACCCGGTGTACTGAACATTTGGTTGCACTTCTCACATTGGTATGGTTGTTCACCAGTGTGAGTGCGCATGTGTTTTTTCAGATATTGGTGACTAAACCACTTGCCGCACTCCTCACATTTACACGGCCTCTCGCCAGTGTGAGTCACCATGTGTGCTTTTACTTCGCCCATTGTACTAAACGCTTTGTTACACTTCTCACATCTGTACGGTCTTTCGCCAGTGTGAGTTTTGATGTGCCTCTTCAGATGATTCAGTTGACTGAACTGCCTGCTGCACTCCTCACACCCGTAAAGTCTCTCACCAGTGTGAGTCCTCATGTGTATCGTCAGATAACTCTGCTGACGAAACTCCTTGTGGCACTCGCTGCACTTGTGGGTACGCGGTGAATTGTTTCCATGTCCGCGCTTTTCCTTGGTCGGTGTCAGGTCAGCTGTGGTTTCTATGTTCACCCACCCTTCGATTCTGCAGAAATCATGCTAGAGATTATTTAAAAAAAGAGAAGAATGTACTTGTTTCTTAACTATTACATTTGCGGATCTGGCTAATAAGATATAAAACGTTTATAAACCTACACTATAAGCATAAGATAAGACACACTTTATGGTCAAAATGCTCGGCGACCTTTATATAGTATCAAACGCAACCACTATAACAATAGTTAGTGCCGTTTTACAAAAAATCAACATAAACCCCATTTGTTATATAACATGGCAGGCGTAGCTTTGCTGACTCTAATGACCTCTTACACCCTAAGTTAGATCTCTCTTATTCTCCCTCCCTCTTGTGTACATAATACTCAAATAGATTAAACAAAATACGTATACAATACTCCAGGCCATCAACATGATCAAGAGACAATTTCAGTTGGACAAACGTCCAACTTCCTTAGACACAAATATAATCTATTAAAACGACAAACGTACAAGAGGTTTCTAAATTAAATCACAAGTGACCAAACTGATTTCTCAAGACTTAATAACGATATGCGTAAACACACTGACCGTCGTAAAACTTATTAATTTTCCAAGTTACATTGTTTACAACTCTTTACCAATACTAAATACTGTTTTTGTTTGCCATATGGTGCGTGTGCATCTCACCTGCCCTCTTACTGGTCAGTGATTAGAAATTCAAGGAAATCATATTTATTCTATCCGAAGTCCGTGTGCTTAGTATGTAAAATTGTCCTCGCCTTGTTGTTTGCATACCGTGCGACGATTAAAAACTGCCTGCTCATTGTCACCTGCATTGTTATTTTGCACTGATGGCTGGAATCAGTTCATGACTTTGATAGTTGTCTGACTTTAATGTAGCAGACAATTTTTCTTAAATTCTAATTCAAGACAGACTTGGGTTAACAGCGAAATGATCGCGCAGAAATTATGTAGAAATATCAACGAGGTGACACAATTAACAGTTGTGAAAATGTGCAAACTAGACAGATAATATAAACCACTACAACAATGTGAGTCTTGCCAACAGCCTATTTGATATGCAGATATCGGTAAATAATGTACACATCTATGTAAGATTTGCGTAATAAAGCCGCAACGCATCTTTTACATCGCAAAGTCCACCATAATTCATTTCCGTCTAGTTTTTTAATGCCCCCAACGAAACCGACACATTATGCATTCCCTTAGGTTTTAACATTTACCTGGTGTCTCTGAATTTTTCAGGGTTAAACAGTACAAGAAGCTAATTTTTGATAGACGAATTTGACTTCGAGGTCACCTGAAATAAGTTGACAACATTAGGAATCTGTGAATTATTTGTTTCAACAACAACGTTAAATCGCTGAACTTAGCAATGCTGACCTCAGTAAGAACTCAGTAAGAACTCGTTACTAAGATCTTATGAACACTCTTCTCTCGCTCTTAGGTAAAAAATTTGTAAACAGAAGATACCATTTTCGTGCATTTAAAAAAAAAAAAATAGTGGTTATCGAATTAAAAGCCATTTTTCTGTTTGATGTTGGCAATCAAGGCTTAGAAAATCTTACTTTACCTCTTAAAAACAGCAGCGGTGACGACGGACCGGAGGAGGTAAATCCGCTTTCTTTGAAACAGAAGAGGTTGTCTGTATCCGGCCGTGTCCACTTCCAGCTTTAGAATGGCGCAGATAGTCTGCAATGGTTTAATGAGACCAGGTGTCTAATAACTGTGACCAATCAGGGCTCACATCTCATACATACACGTGTCATGCCGACCAATAATAAATCTAATTCGATCTATCCGTTTTCTGTGGCCAATAGGGCACGACCTCTTAGACAATCACGCAACATGTCAAAGAATAATGAGGAGGGTTTGATTTACTTAGGAAGAGATCAGACAACGTAATTAGACAACAGATTACGCCCAAAATATATACGTACACTATTAGTTTGATATGAACAGTTGAAAATTGAACAGCGGGGTCGCATAGAATATCTTTCAGAAGGGTAAATTCAACAGCATTAGATCCTCCAATTCGACAACATTCCAAACCCCATATATATGTAGCAATTCCATTATAAATCATACGTTACACGTAGGCAACTTCCAGAATTCTCATATTCAACATTCTCATGGAATTGCAATTTAGATAGTCCAATCGTTTTCCAATGAGGCAGAACAGATAACTTAAGGAAATACCATTTTACCTGGTAGATATCAGCGATGTCGACTGAATCGTTATCCTGATCCTTTCCTAACCAATGAACATAACCCACCTTGATCTGACACGAAATAGTATGTGCACAATGGTGTCTGCTCACAGACAGCCTCAGGGTGACGTATTTACTCAAATTGTGTTTTAAATCATGTGGCAATAAGCGATTGCCTGTAAGGCAATCACGTGACATGCCCACCAATGATGGCCGGGCTCTCAGACAACCATGTCAACAAATAATTGATACCGTTCAATATACGCAGTTGTGATCAAATCACGGATTGTGCACGAATGATACTATCAGTCTAATAAGAATGTTCGACATCTAAGATTGCTATTTTTATATCAAATTGGTACAATATGTCAGAGTGCTATTTCTATTTGGTACAAGATGTTAGATTGCTATTGTTATTTAGTACAATATGTTAGATGGCATTTGGCGAAATTAACGGCTTATTCTGTTTGATTCATGGCAGTAAGGTGAAATTCCGCACTTCACCCGGGTTTGTCAAGGGCATCAGGCATATTGTAATTCTTTCTTTCACTGTAACTTTATGTTCACTGTTTTCACAGTCACATCTGTACTGTGAACTTATCATTACCGTGTAAAAACCTGTTGTTATTATTTATGATTCCTTCTCACATCCGTTCTGTAAATTATTTTCTGTCACCGTGAAGTTGAAGTTTAATAAAAATGTACATTTTCCTTGCACCGTAAAATTTTGCTCATTTGAAGATAAAGTGAATTACAGTAGTGTTTCCGATTGTTTGATCGACTTTTTTTATTACAGTTTTGTCATTCGGCTTTAAAGATTTACAATTTAAAATTAAAGAAAAGAGGAACTATATGTAGACATAAGGACCAGGAAAAGGTTTGTGTATCTTATACATGCGGTGTCCATCACTAAGTAAAGATCTGTTCACGTTAGGGTATAATGGTTAGCAACAACGCATGTCTTCGACATTATGGACGGGTATGCATTACGACGTGTACCATGCAAGCTGTAACACACATAAGAAAAAAAGCTTAAAACCAACGCGGACATATTTCAGCCTCTGAGGGGCGTTTATTAACTATTACCTAGCTCTCTAACTTTTACAGAACGCGGAGGGACCAATATGACTCTTGGGCCAATTACTATCTGTATTGTGTAAAGTCAAATTGCCAGCCACGTTATGCGTCCCATACTCGAACGAGAGACTGCAAATCTGCCGATCAGAGGCTCGAGGGTAAGATTTTCATAACTTTTTGGAGCCAGATGACGGCGGGTTTACAGCGCACTTTTAGAGATATATAGAATTAAGAATAAATCGCTCTCCATGATCCAAAACACAGCATTTCACTAACAAAAGATAATTTTCTTTGAGTAAGGATATAACAACAGTGAACTCAACCGTTTCACTGGGCTGGAGACAGATACATGTTTTGCCATAGAGGCACATAGACGTGACATGAGAGACTCCTAAGGGCTGGTCACCATAACACAGGTAGACAATTCGCTTCCGGGTAACGAAAAGCTTGCCTTTCTTGATAAATGTTGTTTAATCTACAAAGTGACTATTTTCTCTGAATTTTACCAACAATAGCGATAAAAAGCAACAGAACAGATCGACAGTCCCGTCCTCAAATATTGGAGGAACTTCATAAACGGAAATTCGCGACATAGAAGCGTACATGCACCTGTCAAGGCTTCAAATGAAATGATGTGGTGAAAAATACCAAAAATGTGAAAAATATGGCACGCTTAACGAATTTGCGTACCACTTTTTGCGCCTGATTTCCCCCGATCTTCGCTGTTCAATCTGAAACAATTGGCCGATCAGCGCCTAGCTCTGTTTCAGATCTTTTCTAAATTTCTAACTTTGTAGCCAATCAGGGCGCTCCATTCTTCCAGATCCCAGGCGTTCAACATGGCGGCCGCCGGGCGATACGCCGTGTTGTATTTTGTACAAGTATCGCGTAATTTTAAACCTTAGAACGGAGATTCCTTTGTCCACACATGTATCTGTCTATCACACGGGACCTTGTGGATCGTCTGGGTGATTTCGTCCGGTTTGACGACGCGGGAAGACATAGAAATCGCCGTTTTTCAAGATAAGTTTCAAGATACTAGTATTGGCGCCGTTTTATTATGAAACCCATTCGGAGTAATACATGAATGAGACCTTAATTAACATACAATATTGGCAAAGTCTATGTTTTACCTTGGCCTACCGCCTATGATCAGAGGCTCAAGGGTCGCATTGAACATTATAACTTTTGGAGCCAGATGACGGCGCGTTCACAGCGCATTATTGGGGATACATATATATATATAGAGAGAAGAATGAATCGCTCTCGAAAACACAGCTTTTTACTACGATAAGATAATTGTATTGGAGTGAGAATTGTAAACTCAACTGTTTCATTGGGCTGGAGACCGATACATGTTTCATCATAGACTGGTAGAGGTGCACGGACGGTACGTGAGAGACACCTAGCGGTGGGTCACCATAGCACAGGTAGACAATTTACTTACGGTAGGGAAAAGCTTGCTTTTTACATGTTGTTTAAGTTACAAAGTCACTATTTTCTCTTAATTTTACCAGCAATAGTAATGAAAAAAGCAGCAGAACAGATCGACAGCAGGTCCTCAGATATTGGAGCTGGAACTTCAAAAACGGAAAAGTCGCGACCCGGAAGCGTACATGGACTTGTCAAGGCTTCAAATGAAATGATATGTTAAAAAATACCAAAAACGTGAAAAATATGGAACGCTTCACGAATTTGCGTGTCATCCTTGCGCAGGGGCCATGCTAGTCTTCTACTTATACTCAGATTGAAATGATGCAGGGGAGATTAGCATGGCCCCTCCGCAAGGATGACGCGCAGATTACATGAAGTGAGAGGGACTACACTACCAAAAATAATTTGTATTGTTTTTCTAGGTTCCTTGTTTTTTCTTAACTCGTGGACACATTTTCTTAAATAATGAATTTCAAGAATGAATAAGAAAGAAAAATGGAAGAATTAATCTGATTCTTTCCATGGAAGTTCTCACAACAAGAAACACTTTCCTAATTGTCTGAAGTTAAGAAATGATTTCTTAACAAGATTTTCACCCTCAAGAATTTCTAGAAATTCAAGTATAAAGTTCTTGTTTTTATTAGCTTCAAGATTATCTTTCTTGTTATGTTTTAGAATATGCTAGAATTTTTCTCTCATCTTTCTTGAATTATCTAACTTCTTTCTTTGTTTTCTTCTTTTGAGATTTTTTTTCTGTCTATAAGCAGAATTAAGAAAAATAAGAAAAGGCATTTTTGGTAGTGTATGGTGTCAATGATGGAAGCGAACGGCAAAATGGTTGCAGGCTGGCTGTAAAAAGTGTATTATACCCCCCCCCCGCCAAGGCCTGCTCACAGGCTCCATGAACTATTATATTTATGCAAATGAATTACACATTTAAATAATGTATGCTTGGTCATAAACACCTTTATCTAACTTACACATGTAGGCTATGATGTAGCAATATTTGTATCAGTAGTATCATTTACCACTTAGATGAATAATGGCGCTTTTGCATTAGTTATGCAAATTAGGAATTTATTTGCTTAATTGGTATCTGTTGATACTCGCCATAAACTACATATGTAATATTGTATTTTAGTCTTATAATGAGAAACACTGCGAAGATAGATGCTCCTCATTAGTTATGCATATTAAGTCCCACTTAGCATAAGTCGACTCCCTGACATAATATGACTGCTACTGACTTACTCGCGACCACTAGCCAACCCATTCCAGACCTCCCGTCCGAGGCCGAATTTCGAAAACATTAAAATTTCGGCTGACTCAACTGATCACAAGCCAACCACGCCGAATACCAACCGACCTGTCTTTTGAACTACTCCCAACCATGGCTGAGGGAATGTCGGTATGGTCATTTATGGGGTTATTCTGCAATCCCTTGAGTGTCGGTAAAACGTGTCAGGTTATCTACAGGACGGTTGGTTGGCAGGATCCGTTAGCAGCTGAGATGATTACCCACTGGGTACCCGCAGCTGAGTCGTGACCTTACATGTCCATTTATCGTGTGTACTCTGTAATCAAGTAGATGACATTTCGGTAAAGAACAAAAGACTGTAAACACGGCCAGGTTAGCTGGAGGACGGCTGGCTGGCAGGATCCGCATGTACCTCGGATGTTTACATACTGGGTACACGTAGCCGGGCCGTGACCTTACGTATACCGTACCGGGTCACAGATATTTATCATGACGGTATCAGAAAACATTGTGTAAGGCCCTAACTACCTGCTTACGTAAAGACTTCATTAGGTTTTATAGAGAATATTTCATTCCCAAACACACACACGTATACATTATACAGCACGGTGTATTCCGTGCTACCAGCCCGATCTCCGGTCGAATCGCTTAAAGGCCCGAGGACGATCCGACCCGTAGGTGGACTGGGACTTTCATAATCATGTCGTACCCACCCGAGGAAACACTCTAGAAGTTAAAAACATTTGGTGTCTTCAAACAATATATTTTGTTAAAACAGCAGTGACAATGTCCAAATCCGATATTGGATTTTTTTTATAGTGGAACACGCAAAGTGCATTCTAATTCTTTTTCATGGAAGCCCATGTGATAACTCTAAATATTACTCGGTCTGGATGGAACACCCGTATTAAACATCATCACGTAGATATGTACACAAAAATATACATATTCACACACACACACAAACACATAGTCACACAAGCACACACGTACACACACACTCACGCACTCACACGAACACACACACACACACACAAACACGCACACAACTATCCTTACGCAGACGGAGAGAGAGAGATTATAACTATGGTAGAAACTTTTTGTATTGACTAACTCTACTCATCTGGTTCATACAGATGATCTGTACATTGCATTAGGGGCTTCTTTACAATCATTAGCATAGTTAAGACAAGTTCTAGCTACTTTGTAATCATTAGCAGAGAAGCTGGCAGTTGACACATGTTTTAACAGGATTCATTTGTTCGATCAGAATGAATAGAGAATGTGCTCGTGGCAGGTTAGGGGATTACCTCCATGCACTTAGCATTTTTTCAAGATACAGTATAGTAAAGCTGGAACTTAGCAAATAAAGATATGCGGTTAGGTAAGGTCAATGCATCAGATAAGAAATTAAATTGATCCGGGGCTAACTTCAGCGAGAGAGAGACGAGACTGGATACAAATTTCTTTTGTCATTGCTATCTCCCCCCCCCCCCCCCCTCTCAACGACCAGGACTGGTCGAGAAATTACGTACGTCGGTAAGAATGATCCAATGTAACAATAAAGCTAATAAAGCAATAAAGACCAGATAGAAATGTCTACATAGTATTTCAACATACAATACTTCTCGTGTTTGACAACTACTGTAGACAGGATGCAGTGAAGAGTAAAATTTGTAAAATGAGATTACGCCAATAAGCGATTCACGTCATGGGAATAAACAGGTGCATGCAATGTATCAACTTGTTTTTACCCTACAGAGAGCAGAAAAACAAGTTAAAAATAGCACGAGTGGTCCGTACTAATACGTATGGCCTCAGTAGTAGTCAGCACGCTATTAGCGCTGAAGACAGATCAACATGGGAGTCGCTGTTCTCTTCGTACTGACTTTCCAGGTTCTTCTTGGAACAGGTAGGTTGGGAATCCCTCTTTAGTTCATCATAACATATTACTGCACCTTTTACGATCTTCCTATTTGTTAGTTAAATGTTTCTCTTTTCATGTCATCGCATGTAAAAGAAACTTTGAGGACATTTTAGTCTCCTGACCCATGTAAACATTCAGGATCTTCCGACGACCTCATTCCATTCAACTACTAAACTATTATCCGCGCCGATGTCGTTCTCTTGATGATTCCCAACTGTACAAATCTCTATTGGCCGAAAATGTGTTATTCGACCTTGAAAATTATATCATTGTCCTTATAATTTCGTCAGCACTTTTCACTTTTTTTAAACTAAACTTTTTATAAACATTTGCGTGTTATCCATTTTCGACCAAAGAAGACTATTTTAGGGCTGACAGGATTTTCCTAGAGGCGGTATGGTGATCATGACTGTAAAACACATCTTTCCGAGGCCTTTTGAGCGAAATGTAATGGATCCGTTAAATTATACTTTTGGACAAGTCACTAAAATGCATCGGTCGGATGAGGCTAAGCCCTTTTTTTATTAACCAACAGAGGCAGAAACGACTATTGATGACAACCCGGAGGCGCTGGCTTCCACGTACGCACCAAAAATTTGGCTGGCACATGATGAGGAATACAATCCCTCCAGCGTCGCATTTCACCTAGAGAACGTCCAGGTGTACGACGGCGACACATCTTATTCTAGCACACCTTCAACCCTTCCTACCTGTTCTGAGGGCTGTTACATGAGTTCAAATCAACCTCTGGACCACGCCTCAGCCACGCTGCCTTTCTTCAGCGGAGAACAAGTTGGACCTTCCCAGCAGCCTCCTGTGTACGCTGTTGTGAAGCGGATCAATGAGACCACTACAGACATCTTGTACTGGATGTTCTATCCCTACAATAGGGGGAAGAACGTTTGCATTGGTATGTAGACCTATTATAGATATTCTTTAGAAACATCGTTTTTTAGTGTTCATATCTATTCTATGTCTTGCTTAAAGGTAGATCGTCTGACCATTGCTTTTAAAATGTTTTTGTCTTATCCTAATTTTCCCTCAAATCACATGGTAATATTGGTATAACGTAGCAGTGACTCAATGCCAACACTAAGTTCTATCTAATGTCAAAGCCATTATTGAAGTGTGTGAACTTAAAAACATAAAGCACCATTAGAATAATTAATAATATCGATTACAAAAGTTTAAGGAGTACTAACAACATATTTATTACGAGAGAGGTTAGTTTTTGCTAACTGTTACATTTTGTTTATATAACAGGAATTCATATCTTTGGCGTCTGCATCGGTGGATACTCTACGTTTGGGAACCACGTTGGCGACTGGGAATATGCGACAATGCGTCTGGAGGACGGACAACCAGACAAATTATTTGTTTCTTCTCACGACTTTGGAGGTACAACTTTTCAGCCAATTTTTAAAGCATACAAAAAGCCTAATGTCGGTTCAAACTACACTTTTGTTGTGATCAACATGTGTCTCTTATACAGTTACAGTTACTGCAGCATTAGTAAGCCAAAAATACAGGTGGAATAAACAATTTCGAAGTGGTATAACCTTTATGATTTCTATTCGATTTCTTAAAACCTTCTTTCTGTCACATACGGAAGTGTTAATCACGAAGATATCACATGCAATTAGCTACAAGTGTCATTCAAGATTACGATAACTGTTATGAATATGTAGGTATCTACGACTGGGATGCCGCATCGGAGACTTACAAGAAGGGTGAAGACGCTATACAAACTGAGGGGACACATCCTATTTTGTATTCAGCTTTGGGTATGATTTTTGTCACTTCTAAAATAATCATAAGTTGAAGAACAAAAGTGTACATACGTGTGAAGAATCAATCTTATTCCTCAAATAATAGGTGGAATACAGTTTATTGATACTCTTTTTTAATATAAGTATATTTTTATTTCTATTTTATTATTATCTACTGTAAATGCAGAAATTAAATTTCGAGGTAGGGAGAAATGTAGTGTACATGTTCGGGGTCGTTTTCAGTTCGCGTTTGAAACAATAGTAGCGCTTAAGTCCCACAATGGAACGGCTTTTCGCAGCCAATACTTTGCGGTGGTTTCAAGTTAAAGACATCAACGTGAAAACCACGAACATAATACCACCGCAAACATTTAAGCATTTACAGTATTTGTTTAAGGCATTAATGAGTCCATAGTTAAACAATATAACAATACAGCAACATAATCTATTAGTAAGTACATACAAAATACAAGGATCAAATCCAATATATATTAACCTTTCCCTTGCTTTGGGAAGTATGTGTTGCGATAGAACGAATCCGACTGAAGTACAACCTGAACAGTTGGCACTTGGGTGCAAAGCTTGAAACAGCCCGCACCCCTGGCTGCCCCTGCAGGCGATTTCGTGATGTCTTACATGAAACATGCGCCGATATTGGAATTAGTACACGAAACATTCGGGCTATTTTGCAGCAACTAACTCAAAGTCTAACTGATCAATTCCCGCATATGTTAACATCACAGGTAGCCACGGTCTCTGGTCCACCCCTGGCAGCCACGTGTACAAGGACATGCCGGCTATCATCGACGATCTGCGGGACGAGACCAGTAACGGGACGGCGTGGAACACCTGGAGGAACGTGACCTCCACCATGTACCGTCCTGATGGAGGCTACACCGGGTCATGGGCATGGCTGAACTTCAAGGGACGCTGGGGTAACAGGAAGGTAAATTGGCCTATAATGTTGTTGTTGAACACCCAGAATTAAAGTACCCATTTTCAGCAAATTCCGGGGCACATATTTACCAAGGTATGTACCCTGGAACGTTTTAGCTGAGGGCCAAATATATGCTAGTTATTTACAGTTTGGCCAAACTACAACGATGAATAGATACCTCATCACAGCAACATGTGCAGAATTGACCAGTATATAACCCGGGATGTACCTTTGGTCATGTCATTAACCCATGGCCCAATATTCTTCCAATGGAGCCTACCATACATTATATCACTGATTTGTATTTTGTGTATGGATATACTTAAGTATTGTGGGATGTTAATCAAGTATCTCCTGTTGAGAGAAATGGTTATTGATCGGTTTGTTTGTCTTGCGACCAATAGAATTAATCCAGCCATATCCTCACTCAGTCGATAGATTATACCACATACTTTAAGTCAGCATGTTACTAGTCACGTATCTGAGTGTGTACATATGTATGTGGGTCAATACGTGAGTATGTATGTTCATGTGTATATATATGAATGAGTGTGTGTATCTGTGTATATGAACATGTATTTGCATTTTTTCTAATATATGCTGTTTGTTTTTCTAGGATGGTTGCTCTGTTGAATGGGCATCTGGTGAGTGCATTCTGAATGACGGGGCAATGTCTATTAACTACAGGGAGTACATGGAAAATAACGACCTGGCTTAGGAAGGTAGGGAAAACAAGCACTGATGACATTTTTAATGCTATTTGATACTGATACTCGAGTGATACCGATTCTAAATGCCAAATCATTACGAACAAGAAGGTATTACTAAGTTAAGATATGGACATTGTGGAAAAAATTTCGGGCTTGTTGTCGAAATAATGGAACACAGTACTCCCTGGAATAAGAATTTTTCACATGTAAAACAAGTTTTGCATACACTGAGACCGGGTTGTTTAACCATATTTACCTCATTACATAAATCATTGATGTATGTTTTTTTTTTTCAAATGATATATATCTCTTCCTCTTCTGTGTACAATGTTTTCCACTCACTATTACTTCAAAAACAAATTTAAATGATTTTCCCAATATGGGTTCCAGATATAAATTTAATCAGTACATTGTTGGAAATTAGGTTACTAAAATGCTCTTCTTGGATCTATTTGAATAATCATTGACTTGATAATTTGGGTCTTTATATCCCAAACTTTGCCAAAATGGTTACAATTTGCATATATATTTTTTGTAGAGACTCAAGATGGAAAGCTGAGCGGACTCAACAGAAGATGGCATTCGGAGGAAAGAAATGGAGAAGCTACAGTATCTAGATCTGTATCCCTTAAAGATACGTTACAAATGTGTAGTATCGTCAGTCTATTAGTGCAAAAGTCCTCTATCTGGTATTCTGGAATTGTCTATTGTCCAGGTATAAGTACAGCAAGTACGTGAGATCATACTAAGTCTGAAGGGAAGGGAAAATACATTACCTAATTAAAATCATATTTATCCCAAGATATAGGTTCATCTGTTAATAAAAAGCATTTTCAAATTGAGTAAGACAAAATAAAGCATGACGCCTTCTGGTCGAAATGGCTAGACCTGACTAGACGAATGCAAACGTCCATATAATCGAATCAGCAATTCCCACCCTATCGAAAAAGAAATTTCAGCTCGATTGAAAACTGTTATGTTGTATCTTTATTGTTTAACTCAACATCCTGCATGTAGCTCTTATTTGAAATGATACGATTACGATACTTATATCAAGTTATAACTATGTATGCGTAAGATGATAAGTCTCTTTCGTCAAATACATCAATCAAGAAAGGTTATACCTGTCAGATATTGAAGGAGTACTGGATACTGGATACGTGACTTTGTAGGTGAATAAATAGCTGTCTGCTCTGCTGGCCCCAGACTACTCCCCCGCACTGATTTAATAAATGCTGTCTGCTATTGATTGAGAGCATGGGATGTAAAACAAGTACAGTATAAGCCACTTAATTGCACCTCGGATAAACGCACATTCCGTTTAATTGCACCCGATTAAGTTCGATGAAGATAGTAGTAAAATGCGGTTGAACTAGAAGACGATATTCTTAAAGTTCAGTATGTGTTTCTATGTGAGATTTAGACTTATGGACACATATAACCATCAGAAACTTTCCTCTTGCTTATTGATATTATAAGTTTCGTCAGACGATATATATCTGCTTTTGTCCATTTCTCTTTCTACCCAAAGTTTCAGCCATCAGAAGAACAGGGTCCTTGTGAAGAGGACAGACGTTTGATTCCGTAAGACTTTCAACACCGCCATGATGGATGCTCGGCCATTCGGAAACAACCTAGTATGGAACAAACTAGAATGGAACAACTTTCGCATCTCCGCCTTTTCTTGCTTTGAGGTTAATTCTAAAACACTGGTTTTAATCAAATTGTAAAGAAAACCACGATCATCCGGATCATATCAAATAAAAGAAATACGAAGCAACTTATAGATATAACTGAAAATAATACCATAATGCTTACAGTTGGGCTTCACTTAATGTAATTTTGCATCGTGTACTTTCTTCCAAATAGGCACACATGCAGCAGCAACGCGATAAAAGTGAAAGAAATCATGCATTGTCATTATGATAGATTTTTGTTTATTATCAAAAAAGTCAGTTTTGCCAGGTGACGAGAAATCATGTTTGAAATTAATGATGAACCGTGTCTGCATGTAGGTGAAATGTTTGAAGATAACCGTATAGATATAGTGTCTAAATTGGTATCGTCAAGTGGCTAGAGTTTACAGATTGCTGTTTCATTGTGGTATAGGCTTTTAAAAAGCTAGTGTTTTCTGGCACAAGTTAAGACCTCCAGGGTCATGTGTTTCATGTTTTTAGACTGTTATTATCACTATTTATTTGCTTCCGGTGTATGGTACAATATCTTTGAAAGATGATCCGAGTTTTTCGATAATTTTTCATATTGCTACCAGTACACTGTTATATGGTACGTGTTTTCTATACCACGATTCGTACAATGTACACGTTAAATTGCTTTATTGTTATGTAGTAAATCTTTTATTCTTTTAGAGTGCCACTGTTGAATAGTGCAAATGTTAGGTCGCTAATTTTTTGTGATACAAATTCTTAGATTCCTACTGAAAATTATGTTGCTCAAGCTTCAGAGTGACAATGTTATCTGATTATTACGTTTTGAGATTACTTTTGCTACTTGGTAAACGTTTTTAAATCTGTTTTTTTTTACATTGTTTGCTACATATGTACATACAAACAATCATATATATTCAACAAGAGACTCCTGCAACACCACCACCCCCTTGAAAGAAAGGAAATATGGTTAGCCAAAACAAGCTGACGTTTCCCAGGGTTTTGATGCACCAATTCGAAGATGTAGAGATATTTCTTTCATTCCCTGTTTAATGTCGCTCTCTAAATTTCAGCCGATTTAGATTACTTTAATTATTGATAATCACACCGGATGCATATGTCAACCTTAATTAAAATCATCGCAATACTGCAATTAATAAAATATAACAAAAAATAATAAAGTAATGTAACAATAAACGGGGTAAACATACTGTTATGCAATCAATGCACAACTTATAATAATGGCCAAGATGCATGAAATATGACGGTGACCAAGATGGCAACCTATGTTCTAAGAAAAAAATGCCTAGCCATAAACTCACCTGTAGTGATACCCGGGTACATTCATTCTCATATTTGTAGCTCTGATGTTGTCAGGATGTCATAGAGATGCTGTATCCTTCATACTAATACTGCCTGATTTGGTTTAAATACTATTACAGAAACCGAACGAAAAGATCATGTTTCATTTCATTATTGCCCTTGTTCATCATTATTACTGAATATAGGTATAGATTGCAGGACGTTTCCTAAAGGTAGACACACTCAGCTATCTATATAAGGTTACTTAGAAGAGATGTAACTATGACGGACAAAAGTAAAGGCAGTACCTACATTGCTAGAGGGTCTAAAATGCTCAGCATAGGTGGAATGTTTGGTACAAAAAACAGTTAGCAGGACAAGGGTTAAAAATCCCATCATGTATGATTTTAAAATTATGTTTTTTTATTGATTATAGAAATTAAGTTTTCACTTGAATGGTTAATATTGATCGATATTCCTCTTTCTCAATTACATATGTCACATGTTTGAGAGTCCTATCATGATATAAAGTCGATTTATCAATTTCCTCATGATGTAAACGTAAACAACTCTTGCTTTACATAATTAGCATTCGATTTTGTATATCATCCCTTAGCTAATATACCCTTCCTAGATTGTTCTCTTTCAAAGGCTAAAGATAAGTCGGCACCTGTCGTTAAAAAAACTGATAGGACCCGTTAACCTAGATCACTTAGTCTCTGTCCCAAGAGCTATCCACCTTTAAAAAAAAATTGTGTCCATAGCTTGTCCAGAACAAGAGGCTCAAAACCGCTGCTGTACTACAGCAAGTCGCGAGGGGGCCAAAAGAATACAAATTTCGAGGTCTAATCATAACCTACGAACGTACCAAATGCAACGACAATCCGAGGCAACCTTGGACTTCTCGACTTATCGGGTTCATAGAAAAAAACATAGACAAACACACGGACACATGCACCAGAAAACATAACAATCTTGGCGAAGGTAAACTATGGAAGCATTTCTCTTTGACTGCGCAAATCGGTTTATCTACAGACTTCGTTAAATTAGGATCGCAGCCGGCCGCCGCTAAGGTCCTGCTCTCAATTAGAGGCACACCCAAATTCCCAGAAATGAGAAAATTTTCATGACCACTCGGACGACAGAATCCTGACACGTGTAACGTCAATGTACGTCTAGCTGCAGGGTTTAACATGTAAGTGTTTCTCTGCTCTTCATCCATGATCTAATTGGGCCATTAAAGGTCCCTGAACTAAGTGAGCCATTATCAGATTGGTTTTATTATTATGCAGCAGTGTGTTTTCTTATGTCGTGTCAGGAAGACGATGTTAACCTTCAACCTGTAAACCACTTCCACGTAGATTTTGATCATTTATTTTTCTTAACGAGCAACGGTTACTGTTATTTTGGGGAACATTTTTGGCACCGAATACATGGCAGTAAGAGGCAAATAAACACGCTGTCCGCGATCAGTAATCAGTGCCCTAATTCAACAGACAACATCCAAAGAAAGTAAATTTGAAAAAAAAACAGCATATCTGTCATATAGTTTAATCAAAGACACAAAGCTCACTACCTGGAGACCTGGTACTTCTTCGCCTCCTTAACCATTGGCCATTTTGAGTCACTATAAGATGACCTTGGCCTCAGAAAAACACCTATGTCAAACTAGTTAACTTGAAATATTCATCGACAGGCCTTTGGCTCCTCCTTAGATTACTTTAATGATAAGATTTCTCATAACTTCCATAAAAATTCCGCAATAAACATTGGTCAGGAAAGCATCAGGACATACTTTTCCTGGGGTTGGGCATACATTGCCTGCGGGAAAGAGCACCACAGTTGACAATTTACGTTATACCCTACAGAGTCGATACCAACAGTGAAGTTGATGTTGATGTTTGTAGAGAGAATGTTGTTTAATGTGACAGTAAGACATGCTTATCTTGTTAACTTGGCTCTCCTCTACCAATACCAATCCATATTTCGAAAGCATGAAACTCCCCAAACTCTGACATGTCATTACAGTACGATCGTCACTGCCCAAGGCAACAAGTAACCCGGCTCATCTATCATTCAGCTTGAACAGACACGGTAGCGAGCTTTTCTTCAGACCGTACCACATAAATCGGAAGGATGGAATTTATGTCTAAATGTCTGAAATATGTGCCTACCGGAAAATTTCCTTACGTTTAAAATGTAAATATGCCTTGATCTAGCTAAGTATTGTTATATGACTTCTTGCAGACAAAATCTCAACAGTAGTATGTTTCTAATCTGATTTAGTTACATGCGCACCCCTACCAGTATACTAGTAGGCATAGCCCAATTTTCAAGTTCACCGCACTTATTTCCATATCGCGCCGTGTCGAGAGTTGGACGTTTGTCTCTGCACTAATCACACTGATTTTTTCTGTGATAAGACGCCCTTTTATCTATAAAGCCCGTTGTTTCAGTCACCGGAGAAAGAGTCGGCACCACCCTGAGGACACAATCACACGAGCGTGTACAGTACCTCCGACGAGCTAGCTTCGTCATGAAGTAAGTTCTATTCTGTTCTTCTTCCCTTCACTCGGTAACTATGTAAGGCTTTTCCTGATTGGTTGTTATCTCTATCATTATCCTAACGCAGTTTGCATGTTCCTCTTTTTCTTGTGACCTTATACGTCCTATTGCTTCGACCTTGTATCGCTTCACGGCTATACCCGTACAATCTAGTAGAACATTGAACTAGTTCACCGTCAGATGTCTTGGCTATTCTTTAAAAGAAAGCTACTCAAAGAATTGAAAATCCTACTATGCTATGCTTCATATATTCCAAAGTGAAGTTATAACTTCAAGTTGTTTCATATAAGTCAGTCATAGTTCTTGGATTTCCCACAGTTTACAACTTATGCCGTGCTGACGCCTTCTCACCTGATAATCATGGTACATGAAAACTGACTTCATATAATTCAATCATCGGGTGAAAAATCTAGAACACTGACGTCATATAACTCAATTATCAGGTGAGAAGGCGTCAGCAAGGCATAAGGTGCAAACGTTAGAAAATCCAAGAAATATGACGGACTTATGTGAGACAACTTGAAATAAGAACTTCACTTTGGAATATATCAAGCGTAGCATAGTATGATTTTTAATTTTTTGCGTAGTTTTCCTTTAAAAACAACATTGTTATCAAAGATAGACGTGTGAACATTTTGACAACGATTCCGTATTTAACAGAGAGATACTTATCAGTGAAAATAGCAGTACGGATGTGCCGTACATTGATTGTGGTAAAAAGCATCACATATCGTTCCGTTGAAGTATCATAACAAGCCACCAGGGTGGCAAAAATCTGATTACGTCAAGGTCTAATCAGTATAACAAATATCAAGACAATCCATCTAGGCTCTCTCGTGTTCACACACGTGCATATACGTACATAAATACACACGCATGCGCGCGCGCTCCCTAAACCATTCCCTTCTTTGCAAAGGCAGTCTTACAGTAGCAACTAAAAAGATATGCTTAACATAAACACTAGGCACTGGTAAATATAATGATCCAATCTGGATTCTACTGTTGTGCAGGTGGGTGGTGCAATGTAGGGAAGAATTATTTAGTTTGTCTGTTGTCCGTTCTTTGGAAACAATGAAATCTCCGAAGTTTCTAACAAGCCTAAGGCAGCTACATTGAGTTGACAGGATATGACGAACATGTTGACGTAGGTCACGGAAGACCCATTTAGGGTAATTGAGCGCAAAAGGTCACCTTTTCGTCACACCGACACACCTAGCTGACAATGCCCTGCAGGGTTTGGGTGTCTTCTATTATGATTATTTTGCATCATTTAACAGACACGGAAACTAGTTGTTGTTTTTTTTTGTTTTTTTTTTATCGTACCGCATAGAATGTTTAGATGGAATTTCTAGTTCGATGTAGTGTCTAAAATATGTCTGTATCATCATCATCATCATCATTAAGCTTCCAGATTTAATCCGATGAGATACAATCAATAAAGTTTTTCCTGCACGATCTGTCCTTCATGACAGCTATCAATAGACCCCTTTCCAAACTCCGGTACCATTTTGAATCCAGTGCGAGCGCACGTGGTTTGAGCGCGGGAAAAGTAAACAGTCCGTAAGACAACAGAAGCGATAATAGATTAACCATGGCGTCGCCATTAGAAAGCAGAGTGAAGTCATCTTCGGTTCGGGATGTTCTTCTCGGTGAAATCCGTCGATATATATGAATGACACAAGTATATAATACTGTTGTGGACACTTGGACTTAATATCGGAAAGTACTTCGGCAGGGTAACGACTGCTACGATGAGGCGGATGGTAAAACCATCAGTGTCTGAAATCAGACACTTTTAAGCATAATCTAGGCATATGATGAATAGAAACGGGGACAGAGGGTCCCCTTGCAGTACACCAGTGTCAATACTAAACATATCAATCTCTCCATCTATAGTAATAACTATTACGAATGTGTCTCTATACATGACTGCTATAGCATCGACGATATCCAATAGCATTCCATATGACTCTAGAATCTTAAACATTTTGCTGCAATTGATGTCTGCAGTTCTGAAGAATTTTATTCCTCATATCTTTAAACATATTTTTTTGTTTCTCCAGACTTTGTTTAGGTGGCAAAATTTGCATTAAGGTTTGCTTGGGCATCCGCTGTCTGAATCTAAATAAATGTACGTTTAACGAAAGCACCTGCAGGTAAATATTGTAGCATGCTTTGCGATGCTCTAATCTTTTCAAGTCAACTCTAACCATTCAGCTGGGTACCTTTGGACATCTAGACTACCCTAAGTGTGCATACCTGGAGAACCATTGCTGTTGCACTAATTAGTTAGAACGTCTTTTTCTAGCCCAGTAGGCGAATTCATGAGAGTTAAAGTTACTAAAATCTAGTCGTACCCTTCACCATATGTGCATCTGACAAAAACTAATAAGACAACTTTAATTGCATTCATTCTACTACGTTCTCTTCTCAGGTTTTATCAAAGTGTGTTTCTATTTCTTCTGGTATCTTTGCTTCTGTTGGAGGCCGATGCCCGAAATATCATTCGGCACTGGACGAGGGAGTCGAGTAAGTGTATATTACGAAAAATTTGTGAAGATCAGTTTAGAAATCCTAATACAATTGAACATGTAAACTTTTGCGCAAGGTTTAGGTGCAGGTAATGATGACATAAGCTGATGAGTTTTTTATGATCACTTGCTTCAATTTTGTTTAATTGTGAGTTTAGAGTGACAATATGAATTATTCCTACGTGTTTTAACAGTGACAATATCACATAAATATTCGAAAAGTATGCCAAATAAAGACATATCGGGGTAAACTACGTTCAAAACAATTAATGTATAAGTTCAAACATGTTCAAACTTTCATTACCAATTGTTAGAACAGTTAACAACTATTTTGACTGAAGTAATATTCTATCTCAAATAGTTCAAACTTCTTACATATGTTTTTTGAAGAACCTCTCGTTGATTTGGAATTGACTCTAGGTAAAAGTTTACAAATTGTATATGCTCGGCGCATCGTCCCACTCTCTGCGTTGATGTGGACGTATCAAAGCGACTTTTACTCAAGATTCATCGGTTGGCAAATATTTTGGGCTGTGCGACCAAAATGGCTATTTAGGCAGATACAGTTCTTGCCAGTGTGTCTGACTTCTTGACCCTATGATAATACTCTCCAGCCACAATTACAATCTTAATACCAGAAGACAATTCTGTTCATTGAGTCCAAAGAGCCAGCTTGTGCTCAAAGTATTTTTTTTAAAGCTTAAAGATTACAATATCTTGTGGCCATATCCTGGCTTTTGCTTTAGTTTGTGCTGAAATCTTTGTTCAGTATTCGTCTTTAAATGAAACTTTCCTCATAATGAAATTTAGGTGTCTAAAGGAAATCTATGACCAGAGTGATGTAAATAAGGTAATTGACTTACACAATTTTGGGAAAATGTACAACCCCTTTGCCTAACGTTACAAGACTTGGCCTCCAGGTTAATCGAGCAAGCGTATGTAGTCACTGGAACAAAACAGCAATGTAGACTGTTTTAGACCAGCAGGTTAAAAGTCGACAACAACATTTTTGTTGACAAGAAATTAGGATGTAGTTTGAACACATCTCTATGTCCTATACAGAATCGGTATATTCCTGCAATGCTTTTAAGAACTATCATCACGGAGAAGCCCCGAAAGATGGTTTCTACATGCTCAAAGACGACGAATGGGGTACACCGGTGTACTGCGACATGGAAAGTGACCCTAAGGCTGGATGGACCCTTCTCGTTACCAGCAGGTCGATGGCAGGTTGGAATAAAGACAACATCCTGTCGCATAACGAAGGAACGCCTACCTTGAATGCCGACTACTCCATTCTTGGAAAGGCTGACCAAATCAAAATGGGAACATCCGCAAATGTGGTCCAGGTAGATATCATTTGCATTTTGTTTTTATTTTTCAGAAAAAAGGCGATGGAAAAAGCTAAGCAAAGGTAGGATAGGTTTGATACCAGATCAATATGATACATACCTTGTTTTAAGTTAGTAAGTAGCAAATAACAAAGGCATGAGATACTTTTTCAAAAGAGATCGTTGCTGCTACTTGTGTATTAAAAATGATTAGGTTGAAGCTACATCAACAACACTCATAATACTATAAATGAAGAAATGTTCGAGGTGGTTTTATGTTTGCCGTTTTTGCGGTAAACTCTTCGCCGCTAAGTTATAACCCCCGCGATTTATTAGCCTCCTATCCCCTTATCTACTATTGTCTCAAACGCGAACTTAAAACCACCACAAACATCCAATTTTCTCCCTGTCATGAATATAAAACCACGCCAACTGTCGAATATGTTGAATGCAGTGTTTTCTAACTTTTCTGCTTATGAAAATGTTTTATTTATTTAGTTAGAGTTACCACATTTGTGGAAGGATTGACATAACAGGTGACTATCACATTTTCAAGATATCAACCCAGACCAGACTGTAAGGTTTGGACCATGGCACACCGGGGCATGACCCTACTCTTTTATAAATTTACGAAAGGTGCGGTGGGTTCTTTAACGTGCGCGGGGTGAGACTCTCCCCAAACACGGGGCCTCAATTTAACGTCCTATCCGTGGGACGTCCCTTACCGAAGCTAAGTACTCATTTACACCTACGTATAGTGAGGTAATTTGCGTTAAGTGCCTTTCCAATGGCACAACGTCCGGGCGCATGTCCAGACATGTCTGGGGGCAAGCCGGTATCGAACCCGGGTTTCCTTGTTTGACGGCCGAATGTTCTAGGCGTTACGCCACACGACGCCACATGTTGTGTAGATTTCTTCGACTTGTCCTGACCACCCTGTGTTTTTTTTTTTACAGTACCGACTCGAGGCGGGATCTCCAGGCCGTTGGGGTGGAGTGTGGGAGGTACCTGCTGACTACTCCTCCACACATACGATGAACGACCAGAACAACGTGACTCTCATCTCAAAGTTTGATGACTGGGACTACGGACCACGCAGCATCGGCCAGAGAATGCCGTGGATCGTGGAGGACCCAAACCTGCCGGCCGTGCTGACAACGGCTGAGAGGCCTGACGAGGAGTGGTACGGCACTATCGTGGGGAGTGACCTCGGCCTTCCAGCGTTCCAAGGCTACAAGACCCCGTGGATTCAGAACCTGACAGAAGCCCCTGGTGCCATTTGGTACTGGATGAGGGAGTTGGGTGAGTGTACATAACGAGAAACGTCTCTAGATCACTGAAGTCATCGTAATACTGAAATTGGTAACTCTACACTAGTAAAAAGCCACATATGCTCTTCTTATGGCGTATTTTAAATGACCTAAGTGACTAATTAGATATTTAAGAAGCATTCTAACACAAAAAGCATTGCTTTATCTATTGGTTTTATCTTCAATGGATGGCTGTTTAGGATGCAAACTAAATAAGCTGTGATTGATAGGATAACCCTTGAATCATGCTGAATGTATCTTCAGACTGATAGTACGAGGTGCTTTAAAAAAGACTTGTGGATAGGAACTATTTGGAATGAATTGATTTAGATTTACAATGCTTGCAGTCGACTCTTCCCTTAAGTCACATAGGGGTGCCCGAAATCTTCCATCCTTACTTTGCTATTTACAAATCTTCAAATTTCAAATTAAACCCTCTAAGGATATGCATAACTACCTATTACAGATGGAGAAACAAATAACATACTCACATGGGAATACTCGTGGGAAGATTATAAGATACATTCTTTGTTTACTTATGTTATCACCCGGCCGGTACTCTTTTTAGAGCGATACCATCTTCACGTGTGTGAAAGCCATGTAGCGGGCCTTACTTGCGGAGGTGGAAAGGTCATTGATGTGACAGCCGCCATGTATGGAAGGACCAGCCTGCTTTTCTGCACCGAGCACTTTGGCCAAAATTGTAAGTCAGAAACCATGCTATCAGTAGAAAATAGCACCAAAATACAAGATCTCAAGGGTACTATGTGATTTCTAGAATAAAATGAGTTAAAATAGTGAATATTCCACAGTATATAACCTGAAATTTGATACATCCGAACTAGGTTTTTGTCTTGTTTTTATATACCACGCACCATAGTTTACTCAGGGAAAAGACTGCAAAAAATGTTGGTGAGTTTAATGGATATATATTTCATCTAATTTTATTTTATTTTATTTCATAAGGAATCAATAATTTTACATTGTGAAATACGTTGCTTGCCATAAACGTTACGCGAAATTACATTCACTTGTATTGATACACACATATTCAATTTGATGTTACAGTTAAGGTTTATGGTAATGTAACGCAGATATACATTAAAATTGCATTGATCTTAGCGATAGATATTTTTCGTTCATTTAATTAGAACTGCTTCAAGATATTTGATAAATCAATATATCTAGTGTTTCAAACTGCTAGTGACAAAGCAAGACAAGCCTGGTTCCTTCATTATGATTATTTTCATAAAAATTAGTTCTCGAAACATTTCGTCATTTGCAAACTTATTACGTTTCGTTCCCTTTCATTGTTTTATGTATTATCGATCCATGCTTGGTTACTGAACAATAAAAGTTCTGGCTTGCCTATAATGTGCTTTGCTTTGCCTGTTTTCCCAGCGGCAACGGACTGTGAGGCGGCTGGGTCTCTTCAGATCGTGAAGTCTGCTTGTGACGGCCTCACGAGCTGCACCGTTCAGGCCGACAATGGACTCTTTGGAGATCCCTGTCGAGGTGTTCGCAAGTACCTGGAGATCACCTACAACTGTGTAGGCCCAGCACGTTCTCCTGGTAGGAATTGTCAAACTTCTATTTCCTATGTCTCCTCTTCCCTCTCAACTTCTTTATATTAATATTCATGTCATGTTACACGAGTGATGCAGGGAATTAGCTGTAAGTGCTTACGCATGACTGCTTCGAGATACTTGTGAAGCAAGAGAAATGTTTTGCTGACATTTGGCAAAAATCATCGTAAAATAATTCTGATACATTGTGATTGAAGTATTGTATCAAAATCACCAAAGAAATTGTCCTGACTGATAACACCTCAAAGGAAGACTGAAATCAGAAAGAAGTTTATCGCGTAAATACCGCACTATAACCACTTCTTTATCACTACAACTTTGCGTCATAAAAATAGCAGGGAATGTATACTAAGTCGCCTTTAGTACAATTTATCTATAGTAAGGTTTGAAAACTTACGAAAACATTGAGAATTTAAATGTGTATACAGATAAACACTTTACCACTTATTATGATAAACTTTGGATCGGACACGTTGTTATCAGAACACCTTTAGAAAGAAATGACGTTATGTTCGTATCGGTGTTTGAGTGGTGGTTGGCTCGCGTATGTTATTCAATCTATGGTTCAGTTGTTTGCTCTTACAGAAATGGACAAAATGATTCCGCTGTTCAGGAGAGTTAGTTTACGGTGAGAAAAAGCGTCAGCATCCACATTGTTTAGATTCATAGTCTTGCATCAAGGACAGTTATTGTAGCTACATCAATGGCATTCTTCCCTACAGACCACACTAAATATGCTGTATATTTTCTTTAGGTTCCCCTGGTGAGGGATAGGAACCATGTTGGAAAAAATATCGATCTACTCCAAGACTAGATGTACTTCGGCACTTACCATGTTTGCAGATGACTGCATTTACGATGCCACCGTTGCTACTTGTAATTTATTTAAGGTCTTGGATCAAATTAAATGCAAATCTTCATGAAGCCGATTTCATGCAATGCTCTCTACTGCAATTATCTTCAGATACCGAACTAATGTAAGTCGTTGTCAATTATTACATGGCAAAATGATTATGAACTTGATTTCAATCTTAAAAAAAACATATAGAAATATCATGGAGAATACCGTTTTAAGGGGAATTAAATTCTAATTAGTTTTTAACAATTCCATTATTCCCTCCCTTTATTATTGATGTATTATCTTGTTAAGATGTCTTCAAATGAACTGAATAGTTTCTTAGGATATTTGGAATTTCTTAGGATATTTATAGTTTCTTAGGATATTTTTTTTTCTAATCCGACCTGCTGACGGTTCGGTGTCTGTCAGACACCTTCTTCAGAGATTTTAATCTATTTTTGTATGGTTTCCTAGCCATTGTCACTACAGAATCTATTAATTGAATTTTCGATATGCATTAGAAACGTCAATGGTTCTTTTCAACATCGTTAAGATACATTAAGTACAATAACACAAGCTATTAGTCTTGTTAACAGCAATATGGATCACATTTGAAATAGCTAACGAGGGTGAATCGACAGCGATTTTCGAACTAAAAATTAGCATAATGAATTTGATATGTTTGGGCGCCGAAACGGTTTGTTAACAAAGGCTGTTCAATCCATTTTTACCAAGACCAAAAAATCTACTTGCAAACCAGGTCTCTCACCTGTCATTGGCCAATCTGTCATTGGTCGATCTCCGTGAGCACGGTCCTGATTTGTCAGCTGTATGCACGTGGCCATGTTCAAAACTATTACGCCCAACATTTTATGTATACATGGACATGTAGTGACTCATGATTACAAGACATATTTAGAACTGTATCATTGTTTGAAAAACGATTAGTATTTGCCAAACGGCATTTCCTGAACGATGTATAAAGTTGGTTGTCACATTCTATGAAGTGTAACTACATGCATTTATATCCCCTTCAAACTCTTACCACGAAAGTTTGTAAGGATAGTTCACGTAAAACCGGGATTTTTTTCAAAACGAGTTAATTGGAACCAATCTGGCACAACAATAAACTTTTTTTTCTGTTATTCTGTCAATATCATGGATTACCTTTGTGCTATATATATTTTCTCTCTAGTCGTGCTGATACCATAAAATTGTAATTTGAAACTGCCGTCCGCTGCACGCAAAATGACGGTGCTCTTTGACAAGTGCTAGCATTTTTTTCGGGAGGGAATGTGCTTCATTAATATCTTGCCGACATTTTGGACTTTGCGAGTTCACTCCTAGGAAGAATTTATTTTGGAATGTTTTACTGTATGTTTTTTATGTGTTTGAGTTCTTTTGGAATGTTTACATCGTGGTGATTTCAGAAAAGTGCAGTTGTGCATTGAGAGGGAAATGAGTGAAATATGTTGCATTTGCTTGAGAATGTTTTATTTCTAATATGATTATGCTTTAAGCGAATGGTACCATGTTAAATTTTGTGGTTTGGTCAACAAAAATTTCCTTAACCAATGATCATGAACACCATTGTGTTGACAAGGACATATCGATACTTTTATTCTGTGACCCATTCACGTTAAGTAACCCTGTTTATTGTTCGATCAATGTACGGTGACAGCAGGTGGTAAACAAATTTGTAGTCTAAGACAAGCTTAACAGTACCTATAAACGAAATGGAACTGATGAAATAATGTGATCAGCTCAAATAAGGAACATGAGGGTATCGTCTGGCTGTGCCTAACTATAATGTGAATGCAGAATGTGCGTTGGGTCCCTTATCGTTTTTCTAGTGTAAGGGTTTAACTCCTGTTGCTCCCAGCTTTTACGAATACGTATAGTCAATCCGGGGGGGATATGCAGACAATTTAAAAACTATAATGTCTCTTGATTCTTGATGTAAGGCACAGCGCCGTCAGGCACAAATGACTGACTGGGCCAAGACGTATGGACAGGAGTGTGAACCTTCACAGAAGGTAAACATATTGTTTTTGCTATGTTTCCGCTTCTTTCTCTTCTTCTTCGCACAAGTAGGGTCAGCGACCTGAACCAGACGGCTGTCACCATGGTTACTGGTAAACATCGTGGTGTTCGATTACATAATGTAGCAACAAGCATTATGGATCATTATGGTCCGAGGTTGAGAGAGGGGCTGCTCCCCATATATCCAATGTGTTTGAGTTAAAGAATGAACAGAGCAGTAGTTTGTAAGGCTAGAACATGTGAAGGTAAGCATAATGTTTTTGCTGGCTAATGTTACCTCTCTATTATCTCCTATTTTTAGATTACATATGTTGCAAATATCAAAGTTGTTGCAGAAATGCCTCATTACTTATGCAAATAGTGTTTAAATTCACAAAATTTGTGTCTGATAATATTCACCTTTATCTTAACGTTACATGTGTCACTAGCTTAGACATTCTATCATTTGTCACCAATGTATTACAAATTCAAATTGTCATATTTTACATCATTCATATCAATAAATGTTGCTCTGAGCCTTGTTACCTTTCTCATGAGTATGCTATTCATATAATTTGGAACAATTGAAGTATAAATCTTCCTTATTGATTGTATAAATAATGTATCCATTTCGTTGGTCTTTATTAAGGTCACTTTTCAAGCCAGGAGAGACAGAAAACACCGACCCTCTCCCCTCAAAACTAAGAAACTCTGACCGTGCCGTGTGCAAAGGTTGAAGATCACGTGGAGAGGGCGGGCCGAAACAAATTCTTTCATTGCTAATTACAAAATAATTGGAGAAATTTTTCACAAATTATGAGAATTCATGCGTCTCCTCTTGACTTGTCCTGTGTCATGGACATGTGCCAACGCATCAACTAAATCAAGTCCTTGACTAAATAAAACGCTTTATCCTAACGTTACCTTGTAGAAACGTAAAAATAGACCATTCGAAGGTAAACATTCTGCATTTGGTCGCAAATGTTGCCCCTCTAATTGTAATATATTTATGTCAGGCCTTGTCAGGCCTTGTCAGGCACATTGAAGTAAGCCATACGCTAAGGTTGTTTAATCTAATTAATTAGAAAATAGAGGGTCATCTGGGGAATTCGGTAAAATACTGAATGCTTTTTGATGCGCACGGAACTAGTGGGTACTTTATCGTTTACTGTAAAAAGTATTCATTTTCACTTCCTTAAATTATCATCTATTGGAAAATAACTCCCCCTCTGGACTTTAGGACTCCTTTAAGGCTACCATTGAGGATACTATCGTCAACGCTTTTTAGCATGGAGAGGTGCTAGCCGCTAGTACCTACGATCGTGTCAGCTGTGCGCGAGGCCGTCGTCGCGTCAATCCAGACCGAGCTTCCAAAGTACCACGAGGAGCTACATCAGCAACGTAAAAAAAGACCATGTGAAGGTAAACATCCTGCATTTGCTCGCAAATGTTGCCCTCTAGTTCAAATTTAAATTGCCCTTTACAATGGTTCCCTAAACGTTATGAGTATCCACGCACGAGACGACAACCAGAGCAGCGTATGTTGGTCAGCCGTGAGAAAAAAAAAAAACGAAATTTCCCCCGATCATAAGTGCAGTTTTCTATGATGAACATTGTGAATTATCTTTCGGAAAATTTTCCTTTGTTATTATGTTGGCGTTAACGGAATTCAAAAAATTTGGTTTTGCCACGTGTCCTCCCATATTTCCTCTTCTAGCAAAAAAAAGCAGTCTCCTGGTTACTTCCAGATTGCGGAGTCGTGTGGCGCAACTGTAGAACGCGCGGCTGTCAAACATTGGGTCCCGGGATCTAATCCCTGGTTGTGCTCAGAGACATGTCCGAACTTGCGCCCAGACGTTGTGACCTTGGGAAAGGTACTTGGCACGACTTTCCTCACTTCACACAGGTGTAAATGAGTACCTAGCTCATTTAGGGTTAGGGACGTCCCTCGGATATAGGACGTTAAATGGAGGTCTCGTGTTTGAGGAGAGTCACACCTTGAGCACGTAAAAGAACCCACCACATCTTTCAAAAAAGAGCAGGGGCATGCCCCGGTGTGAGTGGATCAAACATTCCGGCATAAACGGGTAGGGAATTTCCCGAGCAGCCTTCGTAACCCATGCTTCTCCTAGTGGGTCAGTGAAGTCAACACTTGTCATGTGCATTGATATTTCTGACCAAGGGTCAAGAGATGCTGCTACAGTAAGAATTAGTTCAGTGCTTAGATGAATCGCCCCATATGGCCTTGCACTGAGCGAGTTCGTAAAAAAAGAAGAAAAAAAGGCTAGTATTTATCCTGCTGCCAAAACAAATTTATTCCCACGTAAATCATTTATATTCACACACAACTGAGTCCGGAGTTCGCAGTACCATTCTGCAGTAACCTTTGCCGAAGATGGCGGATATCCAGTCTTTTGTATGCTTTGTTAGTGAGAACGTGATCTTACAGACGACTCTGGTCCTTTTATTGGTGTTCGTCATGACTTTCTGGTTCTTCAGTACTCCTACGAACCTTCCGCCCGGCCCCAGAGGGTGGCCTGTCGTCGGGAATCTGTTCTCCTTAGCGATGGTGAGCAACGTGGTCTTTTTACATTAGGATCTCTCCTAAAACAGGTGTATATGTGTTTAATGTTTATTGTTTGTGTGTGCGTGTGTGTACGTACTATGTACTATTCCTTTTTGTGGTTTGTGTGCTGTGTGTTGGAGTGTTTTGTGTGTGCGTGTGTGTGTGTGTGTGTGTGTTTGTAAGGAGTATCGGGATTTTGGTGTGTGGGTCTGTATTCTAATGCCTGTGTGTTACTTGTGTTTTCAATAAGTTTTGTAGGAGTTTGCGTGTGTTTGAAAACTTGATCTTGGTCGATAATTTCTCACTAGGTACTTAATTAATTATTTTACATTATATATTACCCAAATATGTATTCACATTTACAATGGTTCCCAAGACGTTATGACTACTCACACAAGAGGCGAGAACCAGAGCAGCGTATGCGGGTCAGCCGTGGGAAAAAAAAAATACCGAAATTTCCCCCGATCATAAGTGCATTTTTCTATGATGAACATTGTGAATTATATTTTTTTTTTAAACTTGTTCTTTGTAATTATGTTTGCGTTAACGGAATTCGAACAATTTCGTTTTTTCTACGCGTCCTCCCATTTTCCTCTTCTAGCAAACCTACCACCCCCATGAAAACACTCACACACTCCGCCAATTTGGGAGCGGACCAAAGCTAACAGGCTGGACTATAGGCTAGCATGCCCCGCCCATTGTAACTTAATACTAGCACAAAGTGGTCTTGATGACAGCGTCAACCAATGGAAATTGAGCACGGAAGGAACATTCCATTGCGACACATGGATGAATTAGCCGCGATCAGAAACAACTGTTACACATTATTAATTATTTACCTTCATTTCAAGCCTCCAGTCTTTACCGAAACTGAAAAGCTAGACTTTTCAAGTTTGTTAAGATAACGAAAAACGGGAGTGTTTCACAGCGTTTTGAAGAGCTACATCTAGAAAAAAACTCCTGGTTACTTCTAGACTAGTATTTATCCTGCTTTCAAAACAAATTTATTCCCACGTAAATCATTTATCTTAACATACACCTGAGTCCGGAGTTCGCAGTACCATTCTGCAGTAACCTGTGCCGAAGATGGCGGCTATCCAGTCTTTTGTATGCTTTGTTAGTCAGAACGTGATCTTACAGACGACTCTGATCATTTTATTGGTGTTCGTCATGACTTTTTGGTTCTTCAGTACTCCTACGAACCTTATGCCCGGCCCCAGAGGGTGGCCTGTCGTCGGGAATCTGTTCTCCTTAGCGATGGTGAGCAACGTTGTCTTTTTAAATTAGGATCTCTCCTCAAACAGGTGTATATGTGTTTAATATTTCTTGCTTGTGTGTACGTGTGTGTACGTACTATGTACTATTCCTTTTTGTGGTTTGTGTGCTGTGTGTTGGAGTGTTTCGTGTGTGCGCGTGTGTGTGTGTGTGTGTGTGTGTTTGTGTGTGTGTTTGTAAGGAGTATCGGGATTTTGGTGTGTGGGTCTGTATTCTAATGCCTGTGTTTTAGTTGTGTTTTCAATAAGTTTTGTAGGAGTTTGCGTGTGTTTGAAAACTTGATCTTGGTCGATAATTTCTCACTCGGTACTTAATTAATTATTTTACATTATATATTACCCAAATATGTATTCACCTTTACAATGGTTCCCCAGACGTTATGACTACTCACACACGAGGCGAGAACCAGAGCAGCGTATGCGGGTCAGCCGTGAGAAAAAAAAATACCGAAATTTCCCCCGATCATAAGTGCATTTTTCTATGATGAACATTGTGAATAATATATTTTTTTTAAACTTGTTCTTTGTAATTATGTTTGCGTTAACGGAATTCGAACAATTTCGTTTTTTCTACGCGTCCTCCCATTTTCCTCTTCTAGCAAACCTACCACCCCCATGAAAACACTCACACACTCCGCCAATTTGGGAGCGGACCAAAGCTAACAGGCTGGACTATAGGCTAGCATGCCCCGCCCATTGTAACTTAATACTAGCACAAAGTGGTCTTGATGACAGCGTCAACCAATGGAAATTGAGCACGGAAGGAACATTCCATTGCGACACATGGATGAATTAGCCGCGATCAGAAACAACTGTTACACATTATTAATTATTTACCTTCATTTCAAACCTCCAGTCTTTACCGAAACTGAAAAGCTAGACTTTTCAAGTTTGTTAAGATAACGAAAAACGGGAGTGTTTCACAGCGTTTTGAAGAGCTACATCCAGAAAAAAACTCCTGGTTACTTCTAGACTAGTATTTATCCTGCTTTCAAAACAAATTTATTCCCACGTAAATCATTTATCTTAACATACACCTGAGTCCGGAGTTCGCAGTACCATTCTGCAGTAACCTGTGCCGAAGATGGCGGCTATCCAGTCTTTTGTATGCTTTGTTAGTCAGAACGTGATCTTACAGACGACTCTGATCATTATCTCCATGAAAAATGGAGATATTGTTTTGGGTGTGTCTGTCTGTGTGTGTGTGTGTATGTGTGTATGTGTGTATGTGTGTATGTTTGTGTTTCCGCACCACTCCAGTCAGCATAACTCAAGAACCTCTTGATGGATTACAATGATATTTGGGATGTGGGCGGGTGTTGTAAATCCGAAATTTAAGGTCGATTTTGGGCCCCCTGGTATGTGACCTTGGTACTGCAGCAGAACTGCAATTTTTGTATCTTTTGACCTGGACGTGCTGTGGTCTTGATTTTTGGGTGGCAGATAGCTTGTGATGTAATAAAGAAGTGGTGTAGGTTTGGGCCCTCTAGCAGCTTCCTCTGAAACTACAGGGGCGTTTTTGTGAAAATCTTCTAAGGAGAATAACTGAACAAAGGAACAACGGATTTCCATGATATTAAGTATGCAGGTAACTTAGATAGAGATATACACAATGAAGTGCAAATTATGCTAATTGGGACTTAATTTGCATAGCTAATGAGGAAAATCTATATTTGCAGTGTTTTCCATTATCAGACTCAAATACATGTAGCGTATGTAGTTTATGGAAAGTGGGTCATCAACAGATACCAATTATGCAAATAAATTCCTAATTTGCATAATCAATGCAAAACACCATATCTCATCTAATTGGAAAATTATAGGACTGTCAATATGATACTTAGTAAGCAGGTAGCTTAGACAGAGATATACATAATGAAGTGCAAATTATGCTAATTTGCATAGCTAATGAGGAAAATCCATATTTACAGTGTTTTCCATTATCAGACTCAAATACATGTAACATTATGTAGTTTATGGAAAGTGAAACATCAACAGATACCAATTATGCAAATGAAGTTCCTAATTTGCATAACTAATGCAAAACACGATAATTCATCTAATGGAAAATTATAGGACTGTCAATATTGCAACATGTAAGTTAGATAAAGGTGTTTATGACCAAGCATATATTATGCAAATGTGTAAGTCATTTGCATGAATAGAATTGTTCATGGAGATATGAGGTCGTGGAACTCTTGTTTTATTGGTGTTCGTCATGACTTTTTGGTTCTTCAGTACTCCTACGAACCTTCCGCCCGGCCCCAGAGGGTGGCCTGTCGTCGGGAATCTGTTCTCCTTAGCGATGGTGAGCAACGTGGTCTTTTTAAATTAGGATCTCTCCTCAAACAGGTGTATATGTGTTTAATGTTTATTGTTTGTGTGTGCGTGTGTGTACGTACTATGTACTATTCCTTTTTGTGGTTTGTGTGCTGTGTGTCGGAGTGTTTTGTGTGTGCGTGTGTGTGTGTGTGTGTGTGTGTGTGTGTGTGTGTGTGTTTGTGTGTGTGTTTGTAAGGAGTATCGGGATTTTGGTGTGTGGGTCTGTATTCTAATGCCTGTGTGTTAGTTGTGTTTTCAATAAGTTTTGTAGGAGTTTGCGTGTGTTTGAAAACTTGATCTTGGTCGATAATTTCTCACTAGGTACTTAATTAATTATTTTACATTATGTATTACCCAAATTTGTATTTACCTTCACAATGGTTCCCAAAACGTTATGACTTCTCACATACGAGACGAGAACCAGAGCAGCGTAAGTAGGCCAGCCATAAGAAGAAAAAAATCCAAAATTTCTCCCGATCATGTTTATTACCTTCACAGAGAAGTTTATGCATAGGTTAGCGTTTGTGTGTAAAGACCAGCATAACTTAAGAAGGTTTGACCGATTGTCTTCATATTTTGTAAGTTGGTAGGTCTTGATGAGTCTTGGAAATGATTAGACTTTGGTTTATCTGGCGGCTTGTTACGGTACTGCAGCGGAACTCTCTGTCTTGATATCTCGTGTTTTGGACATGCTATGTTCCTGATTTTTGAGTGGTAGATAGTAAGTGGTATAGGTTTTGGCCCAATAGCGGCTTTTTTGGAACTGCAGTAGGTTTTGCTTCAGACTTTAAAAGGGAATAACTCAAGAAGGGCTTGATGGATGGTCATGATATTTGGTAAGTAGATAGCTTGAGTGATGATGTACATGATTAGATAATTAATGAATTAAGAAAGTATATACAGCCGCCAAATTCCATGATAGGGCTCTCAAAAATGTGGTATATTTTACTGAGGAAGAGAGAAATAATAATAAAAACAACTATGCATAATCAATGAGAAAATACTGTAACTCAAGATAGGCTTGGTGGATAGTCATTATTTTTGTTTTGTAGATAGCTTACGTGATGCGTTGTATGATTGGAAGATGATTTTGCAAATCAGATTCTAATTTGCATAATTAATGAGACGATCTAAGAACTCCTTTGTGTTCCATGATATGAATATTGAAGTATTTGACATTGTAACTGAGGAAGAGAGGAATGTTGATGGATAGAAAATATGCAATTGTAGGCCTAAATTGCATAATTAATGAGAAACTACTATCATTCTTTACAGATAAATGTTTGCAATTTCATACTTGTGGCATTTGGAAGTTATGTGAATTTAAACATCGTTGAATCAAATTATGCTAATAAGGACCCCATTTGCATAATTCAACTGATATGATTTATAATTGATGAGAAACACTCCTAATACGTCAATCATAAAGGTTAAAATCATTTGGTGAAGGTATGAGGTCATGGAACGTTTTGAATTATATATTTTGGAAACTTGTCCTTTGTAATTATGTTTACCTTAAAGGTTAACGGAATTCAAAATGTTGGTTTTGCCACTCGTCATCCCCTTCTTCCTCCCCTCCCCCCTCGTATACACTATTTTAAATCCGGTAGATTTCTAGCGGGGACCAAGCTGATGGTAGTTGTCAGGTCACCATCAAGTAGCCAATAACGGCCGCGATGCGGACTATTCACACTCTTAGTTTCATGTTAATTTGAGAAAAAAAACCAAGCGCAAAATTGTTAGTTTTGCACCGACAGTTTTGAAGTCTTCCCTACAAATATACTATCCTTCGGTAGGCTAGACTATGCGGAGGTACACAGTACGTATTTCTTTGCAAATACTACCTTTCTATGATAATTATACATTCGTGTACGCGCACCATTGTTTGCGTTGTACAGTTAAAGGTACCCCCACGACACACAAAAAAACACTTACACACACATACACACACAAGGAAAAAGAATATTCCTTCACAATGTAAGTTCCCATAGATTTAACGAGTAAATTCATAATTATAATTCATAATTGACCCTGGTGCTCAATCCATCATAAGGATGATGAAGTGGTACAATGTGAGTAAAAAGTTGTAAACAATTTTCCAGTCCTATTAGAATAACAAAATTGATGAAGGAATAAAGGAGATATATGAACAACTGAAGTTGAGAAAATAAATACAATATGGTTTGTTCATGCCTTTAATATATATATATATATATATATATATATATATATATATATATATATATATATATATATATATATATATATATATATATATATATATATATATATATATATATATATATATATATATATATATATATATATATATTTATATACGGAACCAAAAGCTTCTAGTCAAATTCAATGGTATCTTTTAACACCATTAACCGTATTCTGTTGACCCTATATCCGATATTTGACCATAGGCGCATCGCCGTCTGACCCAAATGAATGACTGGGCAAAGACGTACGGACCGGTCTATCTCGTACATCTGGGGAGGCATATGGCGATTGTGCTGTCCGGATATGACGTCATACATGAAGCTCTTGTGAAAAGAGCGGAGGATTTCTCCTGCAAATCGAACGATAACGTCACCAAACTGATGAACCCAAAGAGGCTCGGTAGGTTATACCAGAGAATGTGCGGAATGAATTTGGCAAATATGAAATTTGACATTCGATAATCTGACGAAGACAAAGCTGTTTCTGCACAAAAAAGATACAGTTGAAATGAATTTCGCGGAATATATAGAAAAATGGAAGACTGAATAAATGAATATTTCATCCTCTTCAGGTATAATCCAGGCTCCTTTTGGCACTCCGTGGAGGGAGCACCGGAAGTTTACAATGACGTCACTCCGGCAGTTCGGCTTCGGGAAGAGGAGCCATGAAGGAAAGATCTTGGAGGAATCGGTCTTACTACAGGCAGAGATCACGAAAATCGGGATCGGGAACAGGCCGTTTAACATATTCCGTATGATCCAGAATGCCGTTAACAACGTCATATGTTCCATTGTGTTCGGATCCAGGTGCGCTTTTAGAAATAGGATGCAGTGTGTAATGAACATTCTTTCTTGCCGTATCTCTCTCTCTCTGTCTCTCTTTCTCTAGATCATGTACAGATGGAATTATAACGTTTAAATTTCATATACTTATATACAGCTACATGCAAAATTATTCAACCCCCCTTGCTTTTTGGACATTTTGGCAAATTGAGGAACTTTACAACTGCATAATATTACTAAATCATATAAGTGATGAACAGATATGTTATTACAGTCTGATACCACAGCAAAAGTTAAGATTTTTTTTCATAGTCCATCCAAAATAGCAACTTTCACACAAATAGTATGTTGCAAAATTATTCAACCCCCTATGAGGGGTTGTCTTTAGTACTTAGTGCAGCACCCCTATTTATCTAAACCTGAATTCACCTGATGTAGACGTGAACGATAGCTTGTCACAAGCTTCTGGCAGTGCTCTTTGGGAATTTCGGCCCATTTCTCGTAGTCAATAGTCTCCGGCTAGCAATTTTCTGAGGTTTATGTACCGCAACAGCTTTCAATAGATCCAACCCAAAATTCTCAACTAGGTTTAAGTCTGGAGAGTGTTATGGGTACTCAAGAACCTTCCAGGTTCTTTTTCTGACCAAACATGTGGATGTCGATGTGTGCTTGGGGTTATTGTCTTGCTGGAATGTCCAATGACGCCCCAGCTTCAACTCCTTAACGGACCTGGCGACATTCTTGGCCAAAATTTCAGCATCCACAGTGATATTTCTTAGAAGACAGGTGGACAAGAACCATATGATTACTGTAAAAGTCCTGAAAAACAATTTGGCTGAAGGAGAAACTGTTGTTTCAGTGGACACAGTGCGCCGCACCCTTCATGCTGAAAGGCTCAAGGCCAGAACCCCAAGACCCACACCGTTGCTGAAGCCATGCCACAAGAAAAGTTGCCTCCAGTATGCTCAAAACAACCTACTAATGCCACAGTAGTTTTTGGACACTGTTATATGGACTGACGAAACAAAAAAACTTGACCTCTTTGGTCCTTCGTGTCAGAGGTATGTTTGGCACAGGAAAGACTAAGCATATCCAGAGTGGAACACCCTGCCTACCGTGAAGCTTGGTGATGGGTCTGAGATTCTTTGGGGGTGTTTTGCTTCCAATGGCACTGGGAATATCCACCGTGTTGAAGGCATCATGAAATAAAACCAGTACTAGGATATTCTGGCCAGGAAAGTTACCAATTCCGTTAGAAAGTTGAAGCTGGGGCGTCATTGGACATTCCAGCAAGACAATAACCCCAAGCACACATCGACATCCACATGTTTGGTCAGAAAAAGAACCTGGAAGGTTCTTGAGTACCCATAACACTCTCCAGACTTAAACCTAGTTGAGAATTTTGGGTTGGATCTGAAGACAGCAGTTGCGACACGTAAACCTCGGAAAATTGATGAGCTGGAGACCATTACCTACGAGAAATAAGCTGAAATTCCCAAAGAGCACAGCCAGAAGCTTGTGACAAGCTATCGTTCACGTCTACATCAGGTGAATTCAGGTTTAGATAAATAGGGGTGCTGCACTAAGTACTAAAGACAACCCCTCATAGGGGGTTGAATAATTTTGCAACATACTATTTGTGTGAAAGTTGCTATTTTGGATGGACTATGAAAAAAATCTTAACTTTTGCTGTGGTATCAGACTGTAATAACATATCTGTTCATCACTTATATGATTTAGTAATATTATGCAGCTGTAAAGTTCCACAATTTGCCAAAATGTCCAAAATGCAAGGGGGGTTGAATAATTTTGCATGCAGCTGTATATGAAATTTAAACGTTATAATTATATCTATAGATGTCAATCATTACAAAAAATAACGTCAGCTCAACCACGTACGAGTGTGAATAAAAAA
Source organism: Branchiostoma lanceolatum (assembly GCA_035149815.1). NCBI lineage: Eukaryota > Metazoa > Chordata > Leptocardii > Amphioxiformes > Branchiostomatidae > Branchiostoma > Branchiostoma lanceolatum. Next base: position 19,361,474 of record CM068873.1, read on the forward strand.
GAAATGCGTTAGAAATTGGCAAAGAAGTAAAACCACATATCTTCTTCACACTAACGTGGTTTTTAAGAGCGATTGACTATATATTTTAAGACTACGCCCTTGAAAGTACGTCAGAAGCGTAACAGTTATTACAAATTTCCCAGACCCACTTTTAGCTATTGTAGGAGTCTGAAATTACACTATATGTGAAGATCTCTAAAAGCCACATGAATATGTCATATCCTGTTTTGTATTTCTTTGAGTGGAGCGAGGTATGAGTTGAATTCCGAGCGGCTTGATTCCGCTTAAATGAGACTGTTGGGATGTCAAAATTGAATTGGCATGTAAGATATAGAATTGTGATTTCAGCTTCCTATTGTAATAGGATAGTAAGTCTACGTGAGGCAGATCTAGTGCAATTGATCTTCTGACGGACGATAAAGGGGCTGGTCATCTTGAAATAAACTCAGTCGCTCATTAAAATCTGAATATCAAAGTGAAATAATTTTGGTCTCAAGACACTTGTGCCTTTACCTTTCCGCAACATTTTGGATCATTTGATAAAGATGAGCTTGTCATAAAATCACTTACATTTCTTTTTGACACGCAGTAATACATATCTTTACCTGATCTTTTAGTATACATTTAAGATAAAGCATGACGCGACGGAGATTTTCTATTTTGATTAGGTTTGAATGCAGTGACAACAAGCTCACACGCCTAATGGACGCCCTAGACCGAGGATTTTCCCTCAACAGTCTTGGTGAACTGGCTATTGTCTTCCCCATGCTCCGGTCAATTCCAGGCTTGGGACGAGGTCCAAAATATTTTCAAGACCACGTGGGCACAGTTAGAGCATACATTAGAGAGGAAATTGATGCCCACAAGGAGACCTTCGATCAAAATGACATCCGGGACCTTATTGATTCTTACATCATGGAGATGAAATCTCGCGAGAACGACGACGAGACTACGTTTACTGACGAGTATACACAGTCCGTACTATTTGACCTATTCATCGCCGGTGCAGAGACTACTACTATTACCCTTTACTGGGCGTTTCTGTACATGATTCTTAACCCAGACATCCAGTTGAAGGTACAAGTCACGTCTATTAGAATAACATGTATTGTTATAAACAGGAGATCACATCTAGCGAAATAAAATTATCTTTAGCGTGACTATAAGTATTCATTGCCATCCTGGATTGTTCAACGTAGAATTTTCCAGCCAATCAGGACGGAACTCTCAAAACGCACTGCTGACGGACGTCACGTTTCTTACGGTCACATGTCAAAAGTGAGTGGGTTAATATCCCTGATGAAGACCAAAGAATCGTCCTGAAAATTCAGTGACTGAACATATTGTGTGTGCGTGTGTGTCTAGTATGTTGTTGTTGTTTTTACTGACAGGTTCAGGAAGAGATCCACTCCGTACTAGGACTAGACCAGCCGCCATCCACCGCCCATCGAGCCCAGATGCCGTATACGGAAGCTGTGCTGACAGAGGTGGCCCGTATCAGTACCATCCTACCGATTGTGCTCCATGCCACGTCACGTGACACCAGTTTCCATAGTTACCTCATTCCGAAAGGAACAACAGTGGCGGTGAGAGCGTTGCACATGTCCAAATTTTCTAAGTTAAATTTGTGTCCACTTTTTTTGCATGGGGAACGGTATGGGTGAAATAAAATGCGTCAAGTATCATAAATTAACATTCTTTAACCTGTTTTCAGCTCAGTGAAAAGTTCACAAGAGCAAAAAAAAACAACTAACAAACAAATATCAATAAAATTAATTAGGCCATTTTTTCATAGTTGGAAACCTTTGATGTCCCACCTGCCATAGATTACATCAGTTACTCGAAAATTAGCCATATCATATATAACAATTGATTTTCTTCAATAATCATTTCAAGAGAGTCCTAATTTGCATCATATGTATGTTATCGTGTACATCTATACCTAACCTACCTGCATATCTAATATTATGGAAATCCATTCTATCTTTGTTTAGTTATATTCCTTTTTACGAAAACGTCCAAGAAGCGCCATACCAAGCTGCTAGGAAGCACAAACATACCTCACTCTAGATCATGATCTACCTTTCGACAATATATCAAGGCTACAGCATGTTCAACTGCAGTATCAAGTTAACCGCCAGGATGCCCAGAATCGATATTGACTGTCCGGACCACAACAACTACCCACATACCAAATATCATCGCAATCCCTTTTCCTGCTGGATTTTAGCAGCAAAAATATATTCCCACTGCTCCGACACGTTTGAAACAAAGCGTACTAGGTTGATATTGCGCACTTCTAGTTACTACGCTATATAACAACCTTTCGAGTGCAACTTACGCATTCTAGAAATACCCTCATCCCGATAATTGTCAGGGCTAGCATACAGAACGAGCATGTGCAACCCGACAATTATCGAGCTCAGTAGGACTTATTTTAAATATTGCGCCCGAATCGCAGTCACACATGCAAATAATCAGACCCAGAACTGAACCTCCATATTTATTGAAGTGCAAAAATCAAAGACATTGGTTACAATGAACGATTTGAGTCCTTACACATGTTAGTCTTCAAAGCGCTACAAGTAAGAACTAGATCAGCCTATTCAGGGAAATAATGGTTTGTCCTATTCTATAGATCAACACTTGGTCCGTCCATCACGACCCGGAACGTTTCCCGAACCCCGAAAAGTTTTACCCCGGCCGCTTCTTGCACGCCCAGGGACAGTTCCGGAGGGACGACCACGTCATCTCATTTTCCTTAGGTAAGAGCTGAACTCAAAGTTTTGCTAGTAATCTGTACCTCGCTGCTTTGTCGTTAGCACTAGATCATGAACATTTGACCTTCGTTTAGTCTTGTTAACCTAAGATGAGGATAGCCCTTTGTTATGTTAACCTCCACAGAATCTAGAAGTAAACATATTCTTTTTGCGACGTTTTACCTCTTCTTTCTCCACTTTATCAAATAGATAAAGTGATTGTCTCCAAAAATAGGGCTAAGGATAACTTGAAATCGTGCAAACTGGTAGGCCTGTACATAAGTCACTAAATCTCGGTATCTTTGTCCCATATAGATGCAATAAATTAGAATAATGACCTAAAGCCTCTATTCCAGTTGACCCGCACCACGTTGGCGACCTCGCTGCGTCTGGATTTGTGTTACCCTTCACTTTATAATGAGACTATCAAGCAAAACGTAAAATTATGACTAGAAAGACAACAAAGCGCACAGAGCATGAAATATTTTTATCTCCATGATATTGTTTCAATAATAATAGTCTTTATTGCATATTCCTGCCCAGATGGGCTTAATGCACATATGACCACACGTGTTCTATAGGAAGCATACTGCAGAACATGAATTGATAAGCAGCTACATTCTAACATTGAAAACCTAAAAGATAGACAAACTGAGAACTATTGCTAAACTAATGTTGATCACTTAGTGTTTTCTTCTCTCTTCTTGAAACATTTGGAAACATGACTACATATTTTGTCTATTATATGTTCGTTCTTACATGACATCAGGTATATAAAAGTGTCCTGCTTTGACATTTTTGTACATTTCTTGTCTAATCCTATTGTCTTAAACAGCGATTGGCGCTCATCTTCATATAAAGAACAATCGAGTAAAAAGTGGGTTTCATTTCCAACATATAAATGGTCACAGAAATCGCATGTTCTATTATTCAGAGGGGTACGGTCATGCCTGCTAGATTCTATGTGTAGGGAGTGGTCACTGATGCGAAGTTTACACATTGCTCTGCGATGTTCGTAGTTTGCAATGTTCAAATATGTTTCTCTTTCATAAATCTCCTTGAATGTTTTGTTTTGTAAGTCCTTAATTTGTTGCCTTGATTTTCTTTTCGCCCTTTTACATGTAATTCTGAATTAAATTTTTGGATGTAAATATCCTTTAATCTTTGTTTTAGTTCATTTGAATGAGAAGGTGTGTATGAGTGACCGTTTATGTGCAGGTAGGCAAAACCGGACTCCTCTAACATTTTTCTTACATTAGGTAGCCAGCAGGGTTTTTTTGGCAAATAATGGTAAAAAATGGTAGGAAATAGTAGATAATGGTGAATAATGGTAGAATGCCATTATCATTATTTAGAAACTGTAAGAAATATCATATTCCATATGATGAATATTTCATAAGTTTTAGAAAACTGGAGAAATATTTATAAAGTTGAAATACCATTCAACATATTTCTAAATTATGAAATCTCTCACACAAATAATTACAATAGATTGTAAACATTTGTTAATTAGAACAATAACAACCCTCGTGGTGACTCGTAATGGACTCTAGTATTTGAAATGGTGATAATCAGAATCTAATTTTCGAAATTACGGGGGGCATTTCATAAACGGTTCAATGGTACAACAGTTAAAAGATGCAACATATGTTGTAACTGAAAAATAAAGGGACGTTGATAGATAGAATCTATGCAAATAAAGATCTGATCTTCATAAATAATGAAAAAATACTGTAATTCAATGTTGGCAGACTGGAATGTCATACTCGTGGCATTTGGAAGTTATGTGACAGTGAACATGGTTGAATCATATGGACCAGTGATAATACTCATCATATATTACATTAAAGTAGTAATACGAAGTGCTAGCTAGGTTATGTTTTATTAAGCTCTTTTAAGATTAATTGTATATACCGACCGTTTGGTATTTCTAGTCCATGTGCTTTGTATTGTCTTGTGTGTGGGCCACGACACCAGCAACAGCTGCCTGTGGCCCACGTGTATTGTACTGTTTCATAAAATCACAAATCACAATCACGAATACAAATTATGCAATTGTGGGCCTTATTTGCATAATATATTTCATGGAGCTTCGAGGTCTCCGAACTCTTGTTATTGATGTAATTAGTTTTGCGCGCTGCGAATCGCTAGGTCGCAGCAAGTTCACCAACGTGTAACATTGTGCCATGTGCTCATTAGATATTTCACAGCCCTACATTTACCATCTAACGTTCAGTTCTTTTCGGCAAGATTTCTGAGATTATTGGACACACGTTATTAATTTCAACATCGTCTCTGACAACGCCTAACAACTTGTTATTCTACTGGTACTATGTTCTGTTCTTCTGGTATCAACTTTAAAATCATCTTAGCCACACAAGACTTCATCACAGAGACGAAACGCGTTAGGTATATGTGTAATTTTTCTTTCTCTTCCATTGGGAGGGAGGTTTGGACTCAGCCTCAATCGTGGTATTTGTTTTGTATTTATTAATTTACCAATTCACATGTCTTTAACATCATGGAAAAAAGGATATTTGACAAGTGGCGGCGATAATTTAAGTTGTGTACAAACGTACCACGGGTCCAGTCCGATAGAGCTTAACGAAATTTTGAAAATGTTTATGTACCTTTGCTGTGTCAGAAGTAAAGTTCGTCTTACATTCCCCTAAGAGATTCAGATAAACATTCAAATGGTGATGTCGTTGTTCTTGTCCTTTCTTTCTAAATGCACATTTATTTTGAAAACTGTTGCAGGTCCACGCATGTGCCTCGGAAAACAACTGGCTGAGATGGAGCTCTTTGTCTTCTTCACGACTTTGCTGCAGCACTTTTCATTCAAGGTACCAGAGGGCGCTTCCAAGCCATCTACCGACGGAATAATTGGCTTCACCCGTTTTCCCAAGAAGTTTGAACTCGTCGCTGAGCCTTTGGCTTAAGGCATCGCTTAAAGGAAACCCAAGCAATATTAGGGCCCGAAAATCGGGTTTGAAAGTCAATTTATTCAGTCATTTCTATATATGATTGGTTCAAACAACATTATCACAATGCAAAAAGACGTCCATCATGCAAAAATACGACGTCGTTGTAATGTGAGAACTCACTGAAATCGTCGCAAGGGTTTTTGTAGGCTTGCGGTTTTGAAATGGTTAAGTTATGAAGTTATTGCGCAAATGTGCTAAATAGTGTTAGAAAATGTCACTACCATAAAGATTTCAGAAGGTTGTTTTTTTTTCGAATACTTTGGGCCCTAATATATATTGCTTCGGTTGCCTTAAACGTTACAGTCCAATGTTACGTCCTTGAAGGAAACAATCTTAGTTTGTTAGAGCAGGCCTCAAGAAAAATCAATAGTTAATCTAGTAATCTTCTTATATCATCTTATCATTTGTTAGCCAGTAAGTATTAATTCTTTCAATGATCCTTAGTGCTAAATGCAAGCCTTAAATTTAGATAGAAAGAAGTAGCTTTTTTTGTTAAATTTTTCTTCGCTTTAAAAAAGTACTTTATACATTTATCATCCAACGAAATTAAGAAAGAACGCTCAGCTGGTGATATGATGTATAGTGGAGATGCACTTACAAAAAAGACAAAGACGTTACCAGAAAAAAATTTAATATTTGACGGCTGTATAAAACATCAGCACTTTGCCTCGTATATTCGTACAAGTGATTCCAGATAATGGAATTATGGGGAACGCATGGGTAAGCGAACAAAATACCATGACAACTCGTGTTCGGTGCGTGCGTCGGGTTAACGTTGCCATGGGGATGGTTTGGCTTGCCCTTTGCGTTATCTTTTATCTATCTGAACTAAAAGAAACGACATAATATCATTATCTCTGAAAACACATGCCGGAGGAAAAAGGATTTGAGGCTTTTATTAGGCCCTCATTCTCTATACTATTTTTTAATGGTCTTAGTTGTTGATAGTGATAGTAAGAAATAATGAAATTTTAACATATAAGTGATTACAATTTAAGAATGATAATAAAGAAAAGATAATTAATGGAAGGAATTAAGACAAGGTAACAACTGAATATATGGGTCTATCATATTTAAAGGGGATTAGGATGATTTCCGAGATGGCATTTCATAGTACTTTTAAACAAAATGCCTCTATTCGTATATTTAATTGAAGACTATCAAATGCTGTGACATATTTTGATTTTTACAATGGACTGTACGTGCTAATGATCAATGTAAGAGAGAAATATTGAGTTGAATTACAATTTATTATCTATTAATGAAAGTTAATTATTAAGATAATTAGTCTGTCTCTCTTACGTTATAGGAACATTCTTGGAAAACTTTTCAGAAATTTTGAATCTACTGCAGAGAATGAGAGAATTTATATTTATAATATGCATTGTTGATTGATTTATATCAAGCATCGTAGCAACATAACTCATAATTAGCCTTTATGTAATACATTGTAATTGATTAAAAAATGGAAATATGATGGACAAAAGTTTAGTTTCTTAGCTATTTGTGCCAAGTTCATATTGATGTCATTTTTGCAATGGATCGAAGTCGTCGCCTTGCAATGTTCGCAAGAACCGTAATTAGACGACGTCAACGTTATGTTGAAAACCAATCTGCATTTTCAACGCTTTGAAACTGCACATATACTTTAGCGAAATACCTACAATGTTTTAAAAAGAGCGATAGTATACATTTCTGCACGTCTTAGGGTCATGTCACGGGGATCCATGTATTGTGAAGATATCCTTTAATTTCCTTAGGCTTTTACGTGTATCAGCATATCCTTATAGAACGCTCAGTCACTTAAACTGTATTTGTTATCTCCATGAAAAATGGAGATATAGTTTTGCGTGTGTCTGTGTGTCTGTTTGCTTGTCTGTTTGTGTCTCTGCACTACTGTAGTCAGCATGACTCAAGAGCCTCTCGATGGATAACGATAATAAAAGGAATGTGGGCAGGGCTGAAGTTCAAGGTCGATTTGGGCCCCCTGGTATGTGACCTTGGTACTGCAGCAGAACTGACGTTTTTGTATCTTTTGACCTGAACGAGCTACGGTCTTGATTTTTCGGTGGCTGATAGCTTGTGATGTAATAAAGAAGTGATGTAGGTCTGGGCCCCCTAGCAACTTGCTCCTGATCTGCAGGGGCGTTATTGTGAATATCTTCTGAGGAAAATAACTGAACAAAGGAACATACGTACAATTAGTATGCAGGTAGCTTAGACAGAGATGTACACAACGAAGTGCAAATTGTATAATTTATGAGGAAAATCTATATTTGAATTTTTTTTAGTATAAGACTCAAATGCATGCGACTTATCTAGTTTATGGCAAGTGGAGCATCAACAGATACCAATTATGCAGATAAATTCCTAATTTGCATAATCAATGCAAAAGTGCCATAATTTATGTTAGTGAAAAATATTAGGACGGTCAATATTGCAACATGTGTAAGTTAGATAAAGGTGTTATACATATATAATGTAAATGTGTAAGTCATTTGCATAATCAGTATAGTTCATGGAGATATGAGGTCTACGAAGTATTGTTCGTTTAGCCCCCATTGTGATGTTTTGTGGAAGAGTTGGTTAGTTAATTATAATCTTCTGACTGCCTCATGCATCGCACGACGTTGGAGCTTCTAAATCTAAGAAAGTACCCGGGGTGATCACTTTCTTTAGTTGAAGTTACTAAAATATTTTTCAATCGGTATCTTAAAAGGTAACAAAACACGTACCTAAATTTTCGATGTCTACTGTACATCTTGATCACGGATTATTTCAGTCATTTTTCACGAGACTGTCGTAAATATGAAAACGAATTGCTATCGTATTTACGCCTTTGCTTCTTGTCAGTAAATGATAAAACGCTCGGATGGTCAGCGATATGGCGACCACCGTTTGCGAAAAGGAAACTTAATTGCGACGCGCGCGGCTAGCAATGGCACTTGGGTCATTTCATGTTTATGTTCAGCACCAAGGACAAGTGCATGTGTTTCTGTGCCGAAAAGATACTTATATTTGTGGATCAAAAGCGTCACCTGGCAACCCTGACTAGAATTACAATTACCTATTGTCAAAACGGCAACAATCTCATAGATCAAAAGCAATCCTAGCGATTCGTACTAAAACTGTTAAACCACTTTACTGTACATGTGCACATTTAATGCTTCAGTAAATACACAAATACTTAACTAACTGCTTAGGAACTGTTTATCATCATGCGAACATGCCAATTAATAAAAACGGGGAAAATAAATACAATATCTTTTACTATGATGTCTAAGCAGTCAGATATGCCTCAACACAAAAATGTTGGTATTGAGAGTAATATATATTTTTTGTTCTCTAACCTATAACCCTTCCTTCCTTGACTTTGACAAACAACCCTTTAAAAGGTAACCTTTAGTTGTTCCGGTTCAGGTGGAAATAAGGCTTACGAGGAAATTGGTAACGCTTGCCCTTTGTCCTCTGGCACCAAATTCCCTTTTTTTTAATGGATTTTATGTTTCCCCCCAAAGGACATCATGTAGAGCATTATACTAACACAATGCCAACTGACAAGGTAAGGTTTGGTATCATCAATGTCTTTAATTATCCTCAATGGCACAATGATATCAATTGTTAACGGCACAAGTTAAGCGATAATTGCTTCAAAAGTAACAAGTTTTCCTCACAAATCTAAAGCTCTATTCGGATATTTGACTCATTTGTTTGCGATTGATATATTCTTGCACCGAGATGCATTAATAAGAAATATGTAAATATATTTATTCTTAGTATATTTAAATGCATAGATTTATGTGATATAAGTTTGACAAAGATATGGCTTTTGCATGTAAAAAACTGAACCGAACTAAAATCTAGAAATGCTTATTAATAAACTAATTCAACGGAACTGTATCAGCAGTCTTCTTTCATAAAGCCATGCAACTTAGACATATATTTTTTTGGATTCAAGATTTTACTCCATGCTTTTTGAAAGGACTCTCAAAAAAGGTAAGTTACAAATGGCACTTCTGGCCTGCTAATGTTACAAACTTCGAGCTCTCATTGTATACAGGTACAGGCTCTTTTGATTTTTACTTATCTATAGCTGCCACTGCATATGCAAGGTAAACAATGATTTTACAACATTTCCATTTTTGCAGTGATTAAGCTTAGCATAACCTTTAAAGCAACAAACTATAACAAAAAAATGCCCATTTTTATATAGCTAGCACAACATGAGACACCACCTCTTTCCTAACTGGCTGAAAGAAACAGAAGACTCATTCAAAATATACATAGAAACAAATAGATAAATCCAATAATTGCTGACCACTAGCAATTAAGTTAACAAAACCCATCTGTATCAGACACCCACTTACTCTGACACCATTAAACCTTAGAGTAACATAGGGGTGTTGTGAAGGGGCATAAATGGTACATAAGGCTGTCCCTGTCAGATATATTGAAATCGACCCTGCTTGGCAGAAAATGTCATCTAACGACTAGTAAAATCACATTATCTATAAGTAAATTGTTTGCAAAAGTAGAGGTAAAACTAAATGACTTCCAAAAGTTCTTCTCCCCAAAGAGAATAACAGAAACTAATTCCTACTCTACATAATACCGACTTTCATGAATGGATGATGATGCAAATTGAATATAATTTTTTGCTAGTACTAGATGATCTCGGATGATTTTCTGAATGTCCTTCTCTCATTGGATGAAGTGGTTTGATGATGCTGGCCTTCATCTTTCTGGGTGCAGCAGACAAACCTGCTTAACCTGCAAGTGAAACAGCAAGCACATATGTTTACAAAACGTTTCTTTTCGAAACACATTTAAAAGCACCATGTTCCTGTGTTGCAAAGGGTTATAGTGCTGTTTTGCCATATAGATAAAATTTCATCAATCGGTGGGGCAGGGTTCAATCAACAGCTTTGAGGAAGGAATTGTAAGGAATCAAATCTACTTGTCATTTAAAATTGTGATGTAAAGCTGGAAGGCCCTTGTAGAAAGAAGCTTTAGGTGTTAGCCTACTGACTCAAAACCTCTACAAGTGAAAGAACCGAAAAACTCATCTGGGAGTTTTTCTAAGGTTGACCTGTTATTTTTTCCTAAAAACGTGAGTTGTAGCAAAGCAATAGTATCCATTGGAAAAAGCATAAGGCGTCATCTCAATGTATAGGGCTCAAACTTCATTTTGGGGAAGAGTTGCACTAGTGCACCTAATTTAAAAATGTAGGTACACAGCAACTTTGTAGAATATCAGCAAAACTTATTTCTCTACGGCCTCTCTTAAGAATTTAAATCGTGTTTCTAACAAGGCTTTTGATCAACTTCCACCCTGCTGAGGTACATCTACAACGACCGAATTTCTAGTTATGACACAAGTCGGTAGGAAAGGGATTTAAGACACAGTGTGCTGATCATTCCTTTTAAACCAGTTTCATCATCTTATAACTATCATGATTTCTTCTTGAAATGTACATAATTTTGTCCGTCTGATTCACACAAACCTAGCTGTCAAAGGTATCACATGAATACACTCATTAGTGGAAAGGCTTTACAATATATTCAGGCTAGCATGGGTGCATACTTAATTACTGATAAAGCTAAATTCTACCAGAATGACTGAATATCAGATATTTGCTACTTACTTGCAAATGCCTCCTCATTTTCTTGCCTCCACTGTTTACATACCTCCTCTACTGTTTCCTGAAGGGGAAAAAAAATTTTGTAATGTTTTACCAGCTACCTTAACCTTGCTGCAATGGTAATGTAACTGTAGTACCAATGTAATAACATCAAGCGGATCTTTGGAGAAAAAAAAGCCTTATTGATGTCCTTGTTTTTTAAACATGCAACTCTCCCAAAGGATAGGAAATAACAGCCAGATAAAATGATCCCCTAACATCTGCTTGGACACATATTCTATTACAGCTTCTATTGCACTGCCACATATTGAAAGCTCAAAATTTTGTTTTCCGCCCTTCTGTTCCAATTAACAATAATATTGACAGCTATCCACTAGTATAATATTATCACCCCTATTGTGAATCCCATACCTTGTGCCATCGTATGAATCTGTTGTATCCCCTGCCATTCTATAACAGGACATCACTTACTTTCTTAACTATAAGAAACTGTAAACCATAGTTCTGAGGCATCAAACAAAGCTGGTTCTATGCATGCATTCCTTTCTCACCGCGAGGAGCATCTGCCTTCACAACAGCCTCCAGTATGATCGTATCATCCTTGATATATCCCTTCTGAGGATTACACACGTCTCGCCATGACATGAACTGCCTGAACCCACAGCCGCGGTGCTTGGCACAGAAAGTGTGTTCTAGAGTTCTACTTATAGTGTCCACACCTCTAGATACCGGGATCAACCGTAGCTCAGCTGATGCATGGCAGGACCACAAACTTTTGGAGCCAGCCACACAGTACAGGGCGACAGCTAGGTTCTTGCTAGGCAGCTGCGCATATGACATGTAATAAGGCTGCATGCACAGCTTCCATGGCATGTTGTGTATGAAGACAGCTGGACTGAACTTCCGCTCAACCACCTTGCTAAAGTTCTCCACTGTGAAGCGAAAGTTTCCTTCGGCATGCGACCCTTCTTCCTCCATCTGATCCACCTGGATTCCTTCATCAACATTGTTCCCAGGAACAACATTTTCTTTCTCTTCTGTCTTGGTGACCAGCTGTTCTTTCAGGTCTGCTGAACCTATGATCTCGTGATTGCGCGTACGTTTGGCACGGTGGTGGGTACAAGCGCACTCATCACACAGGAACTCTTCACAGGGAACACAGCCAAGGTGAGCCACTTCTACTTTACAAACACCACACTGCACTTGCTCATTATCCTTGCCAACCAAACTCTTGTGGGCTTGAACTGTGTCACTCAAACTCTGCACATAGAAGTTGTTTCTGAACCCAGCGACGCCGTCCTCTGGTAGCACGGTGTCAGCCCGACATGTCGGACACGGAAACTTGACCTCCACATCACCTTGCTGCTCAACAACCTTCTTCAGGCAGGCCTCACAGAAGGTGTGAAGACACGGCAGGGCCTTGGGATCTTGAAAGGGCTCGAGGCAGATGGTACACTCAAGAAAGTCGCCCGAAATCTTGCTGAGAATTGGCTCTGCCATCTCCTGCAACAATAAGCAGTGTTGATTAATACACGGTTATGGTTTTTACTGCTGTGGATGCTTCTAATATTGCAATGGTTCTATATTTATTGTTTTCCTGTCACCAGAGCATGCAGCCATGACTGAGTGAATGAGTGAGTCACCCACTGACTCAGTCATGGCTGCATACTTTGAGTGAGTGATCGAGATAATTGGCTAAATCTAAGCTTTTGCGATACCCTATTGACCGCAAATTCTTTTTAATTCCATCATATGGCCGCCTGCTCCCTTGTCCAAGTGCTACATGTTTGTAAGTCATCGTGCAGCATTATAATGTAAATGCTTGTTAGACACCAGTAAAGCAGGCATGTAGTTATTATTATTTCTTTATTTCAGGCTCTCACTGGCCCATATGACATAGGGACAAACATGAAAAGCAAAGATTATATACAACATTTTGAGACAAACTAACAATATTATGGCTATGTGTAGAGGCGGCTCCATAGGTTGGTGAAAAATGAGTTCTTGTAAAAAGAGTCGGACCTGAGTACGGACTGTATAATGGCATTACTAGAATTGAAAATCCTATGTACAAAGGAGTGGCACTGTTTACGCCATCTGGCGTCGAAGGTATCGGTATGATTGCACACGAACATTTCACTTGCGCTGCAAGATCTTGGGAAACTCATAATTATACGGAAACAATTGTTGTAGGCAATTCGACATTTCGACAGAACACTCGAGCGAAAAGAATTCCATAACTGCGCCCCAAAGAGTTGGGAGCAGTGAGACGTGAATAGTGTTTTCTTAATAGTAGGTGAACAAAGACAAAATTTTCGAATTATAGTATTTGCTCGACAATACAGGCCCCTTAGTTGGGCAAGGATACAGTCATCATCACTCAGTCTGTCATTAATAGTAATTCCAAGATATACAAATGATGTCACAAATCTCAGACACTCTCCATACAGTTTGATCGACGGGAGCGGATGTAAAAGTGGCAAACTAGCACTCGGGAAGTACATGCAGCATGTCTTGTTTACATTGAATAATACATCATTTTCTAAACCAAATTCCTCACAAGTACTTACAAGTTTTTGCAGAGACTTAAGGCTAGGACATAGCAAACACATGTCGTCAGCGTAAAAAAGATGGTTCACAAGACAGCCTCCTATATAGCAACCTACTTATGTACAACTGAGTCTCGAGCTTAAATCATCTGTATATGCATTGAATAATAGCGGGGATAGCAGACTCCCTTGCCTTACCCCATTTGATACATAAAAGCAGGGAGACAAAACATTGTTCCATCTAATACACATTGTTTGGTTCTGGTACCAATAAACCAGAAACCTCACCAAATACACCGGGACCTTTCTGTCAAGGAGTTTTTTAAATAGGGTCCAATGGTTTACCCTATCAAAAGCCTTAGAGGCGTCTAAAAAACAAGCAAAAACTGGAGAGCCGAGACCCCGGTAGTACTCAATTGTCTGTTTTAAAGTAAATACACACATGTCAAGACCATGACCACGTTTGAAACCGAACTGATGAGCAGTGGTTTGAAGATATGGCTCTAGCCTGTTCAATAAAACAGCCTCCAGAACTTTGGATAATGCTGATGCAATTGCTATTGGTCTATAGTTATCACTATCAGAAATATTACCAGTTTTGTTTTTAACAACCGGAATGATGATAGTATCTAACATACTTTTCGGAATGAAGTTATGGACAAGCGCGGCTGAAAACAATAGTGATAAGCATATGCTAAGCTTAGGCCTCGCATATTTAAGGTGTTCATTACTGATTTCGTCAGACCCTACCGCTTTTCCATTGGGTAAGTTTCTAATTATATCATATACTTCCACAGCAGAGATTTGCATCCCCGAATCAAATTCAAAAGGACAACCTGTCGACAAATCAGACATAACAGCAGGTCTATGTACCTCACTATTAACAGAGTTCAGCAGTTTATCAAAATGACTCCTCCACATGTCTGCGATCTGCTCAGCCCCAGAGCAACCATCTATAGTGTTAGGTAATACAGAATGAGAGGATTTAGTACTACGGACCTTTTTCCAGAATTCTCTAGTATGGCCGGCATTGAAACTTTTCGCAGTCGAGTCGGCTCTAGCCCTGTTTTCCTCCTGTTTACACTGTCTTAGGGCGTACTTAAACTTTGCCCTGGCTTTATTCATTAAGGAAAAAATCGGACCTGATCGAGGGCGGCCACTTTCCCTCCAAAGAATGTAGGCCTCACGTGCAGCCGTATGCAAATCCTTAACAACCTCATTCCATCCGGGGACAGGTGTAAAGGAATTGCAACCCGTTCTTTGAGTTATAGTGGAATTTGCAGAATCTTTTAGAGTGGCAATTAATTGGCAGGTAAACAGGTTGAGGGCATTAGTATGCGCTTGATCCTGACAATTCGGATCATAAAAAAAATAGTAAGATCATGCTTCTTTTTATTTCCTATTAAAAATATATGACATTCAATAACCATTTAGTAAGCTGGAAGAGTCACAATTAGGGGTGATATATAGAGCCACAAATTTTGGAGAGCGAAAACACGTAAAAGTCTCCCAACACACGTAAAAGTTTCCCAACGTCATGTCTGGAACAATGTAATTTCTTAGGTTTGCACTCTGTCTCAAAATTATAACTATACTCTCCTCGCCGTCTGTTTACCTATCCTTTAAATGTTTCTAGATATGATTCACAGCAAACGTCTTCGAAAACGACTCGTTAAATCTGCTGCTTTGTATTTTCTTAGACCAGTTATGTGGCCGCCTGCTGGTAGCCTGGTACTATGAATTTTCTAATCGGTCCATAGGCCGGTCCACTGATTGTTTAAGGAACTTTTTTTTGGACCGGTCCGTTAAGAAATACTGGTTTTGTACACGGTACCCATCCTTAGTCATAATTCAACTCCTTGTAGATAAAACATTGCTAGAAGTACTTTTGATGGAAAAAAAGTCCTTGCTGCAAGTAAAAATGCATAGAAATACACAAATAAAATTCCGGTCCTGAGAAAATTTGGTTTGGCTAGTAGATTTCTTATGTACTTGTTCTTATAAGAGCCAGTGAATTTTAAAATGAACTTTTCTAGCCTTGTATCCAGAAAAAAATCCATGCCCCCCCCCCCCTTATGACAACGTTCCGTCATGAATCTTTACGACATTGAAAATCCCTGGCACCATTCTCCTTCTAAATATAGTTCTACGTCGTGTCTACGTCATGAAGCATATTACTGTTGCTTGTAGCAATATCTTAATATCGCTTACATACCTTGTATTGTCCGCTAGATTCCTCCCAGTTCTACTTCTTCCCGCGGATTCCACCCTACTGTTTTCCCGCCCAAACCGCAAAGGTTGTTGGGAATCAGGTTGTTCCAAAATATGCGGGGGGTAAAGTTCTCTTCCAACCCTCCTCGAGATTTCGTTTCTTGATCACGATGAAAAGTTTTGATAAATCATTACCTTTTACTCCTTTCTTTATTCAACTCAATCTACACTTTAATCCCGCGCCTCTTTTTCAAGAATGTACTATTTGAATACCCCCCCCCCTCGATCTGTGACATCATCTTTAACAGACAGTCAAGTAACGATCATCTGGAGTGGACCATATACATTTTAGCGGTGTCCGTACACGTTTTGTTTTTGGCAAGTTAAAGTTCATCTGTGTTGTTTTCTTCTTTCGTTGAAGTTGCACCCCACGTTATCAATAGTAGTGGCCCATGTATTCGGTTATTGTTAATAAGTTTAGGAAACATTACATATGCTCTCATATACTACCATCTTTAATACGTACAGATTGTAGTTCTGAATGTAAGATAGATTAGCCCTGTAGTGATATTATCCTCCATTAAAATCAATAAGCCAGGGTACGTAAACCCGCCACAGAACAGTGGGTTTCAGAGATCTCCAGTGTAGCACTCCCAGGTATGCACACTTTAGATAATTAAACAGGTGTGCACTCTGGGGGGTGTTGGATTGGAGATTTGTTTGGACGTAACTTTTCAGGGTGGCGAAATTATGTATGATTCCTGACGATAATTCCACCAGAGTTTTGTATACCCCTGATGGACTTATCGTTATTGTCTTCGCCGTAGGCTATATTTTTAGTCGGGATCTGTGAAGAGAAGGTGTTGGTGAAATAACTCGGATGTTGGTGATTTTTGGTAGGTAAGTTTCAGATTAAGTTCGAAGATGGGTCTTCTGGAAGGGGGGCGGGGGTTCCTATGGTATTACGGTGGGCATTTTATTATCTAAATTTGTTACATGTTACATGTACACGACAAAATCAAGGATATTGTTAATTTTTAATTACCCTTTTACGTTAACCTAATCAGGCTGAAGGTGACATTAACGTTTTGACCCTCAAATGGACCACTTTCAAAAGTAATCCTGTGAATTTTCATGACTGTGTGCATTGTGGATATTATGATGAAAAAGAAGAAGAACTTTATTGCGCGACCATTGTAGCAGGTACAAAGTATGGCAACAACAGTAAACATAGAACAAGACATGAGTATGGAATAAACTGTTCACTGCATCAAAATGACTAAGGTTTTACATGATTCAAGTTTTCTAATTTTGAGTATCATTATTTTTTCTAATAACAAAACAATCTTTTATATATTTGCCTATTTTAACACTGTACGAGCTGTTGCATCTAAATATATAGTCAAATCTATCTGTGGCATTGAGTGTGATGTAAGGAGTGATGTCAGCTGCATTTCAACTTGGACGCACTGAGATGATTTGCGTCAACACTTAATTAATACAAGTTTTAGTAAGGTTGTGTGTATGACTATCCAGGTCGCCATTCGAGTACCACCTTTACCAACGTAGAAGAGCTGAAAGCACCTGACTCCAAGTTTGTGGACCTCAAGGTAGCTGGCGGCCGGTACATCCATCTATTCTACCCCAAGATGTGGACAGATATGTATGCGCATATATGAATGCTCGGGATAGGGGAACCTTGTATTTGGGAGTTCTAGATGATGGTAAGGAGACTGAACGATTGGTCACATCAACACCCATTGGGAGATTCTGCTTCAGTGTATCATGC
This sequence comes from Branchiostoma lanceolatum, assembly GCA_035149815.1. Taxonomy (NCBI): domain Eukaryota; kingdom Metazoa; phylum Chordata; class Leptocardii; order Amphioxiformes; family Branchiostomatidae; genus Branchiostoma; species Branchiostoma lanceolatum. The sequence continues at coordinate 19,379,408 of CM068873.1, forward strand.
CACCAAGGCCCTCTCTCCCTGTACTTTATCAATAGAGTATCTTTTGCAGAATATTTTCCCAGCCCATTGACCCAAGTGGAAAAGTGTAGAGAGTGTTGCAAATGGAAATTAAAGGAGTTTAATGCTGTTTGAAATTCGTCGGAAATACCATACTCTTTACAATATTGAAATGAGATATTTAGAAATATAAAACAAATTCCAAATGTTTGCAGACTACATGTATCAATTGAAATCACCTTGACAAACGATTACAAACATTTGAAAATAATTGGAAGATATAAAGAACGAAATTAATACACACACAGTTACATGGAGTTGACTCATTTAATTTTCAGCGCAAGTTTTCTGCCAATGGGCCAATGAGATGGCTTTCTTTTGCATACAAAACATACTCATATATTATTCTATTGTATATTTTGTATGTTCGGAAACGGTCAGGTATGGAATACAGCAGCAATCATAAAACAACGTAATGTTACAAGAAGCAACAAAGAAATTGGCAATTACAAAATATTTGTCTTTAGCAGACTGGAGAAAACGGTTAACATTTTTGCGGTGGTTAGAAGTTCGCGTTGAAGAGTTCACTGCTTTGGAGTTTTTAATATTGTTATGATAATAATAATGATAGATACGTTGGGGCTCATTTGGTAGACAACATTTCGTTAATATTGTTTTGCCTAAGTTCAGTCTTCACCCTTAAAAATAAGTCACTGTCACCAGTATCATTTTTATCTTACAATGGCGACACTTCGTATTTTTGCCTATGTCATGTTCCCCCATTGTCATGTATATTAAGGTTTTGTACCGTACTACAACACTGTACCTGTAGAATGGTGTAATAAGTAGACATGTCACAACCTGGATGCCAAGTGTACTGGCTGTTCTTTCTTTAAAACTGCCGACCTCACTGACGACTTTTTTTAGTTACAGTTGTTTAGTTAGACTTGTTGTGGAAAATACATAACCTGGCGTAACGGTGTTACTGTGACAACTGTTCGACAAGAAAAAAAGTCTTCCCGACACAATATGCGGTAGGCTAGCCCACGGCCTCACAAAAGAAGGGTTACTCCGGTTGAGGTGCAAGAAGATCTAAATTATACATGCACCTCACTTTATTGAGAACGAGCGCTCTATGACTGACCTTTTTGCTCCTAATTAGCCACATACTAAATAATACCTGCCGTCAATGTAGCACATCACTTCTGTCAGATCTACAAGCAGCACAGTCATAATAGTCCTTGATAATGTAATGAACACTATATCTTTTTTTCCCTAACTTTTCCTTACTAATCCGTTTTTCAAGTATTCAAGGGAGAAAGACAGTGGTATTTATAGCATAATATGATAACCGTGACCGCTGACAGCATAGTCGTTATAACATGGTCATTATACAAGAGTAGCGTACAGGCTAGACGCTACTAGATCAAATCTAAATCAAACCTTTAATTGGAAGGAGGGAGGGGCATTATCTTGTTAGCATTTCTTTGACCCTCATATCAGACTGTGAGGGAAGTGTGTTTGAACTTACCTACATCTCTTACCATGCTTAATCTTTATCAAAAACTGTTGTCTTGGCCCCGGGATTTTATATATTTTTCATACAGGTAAAAAGAAAATAATACATTCATAGACTTTATCAAAATGGTGCCGGGTAAAGCTAATACCAATATGATCTATAAGACACTTTCTTATTTTTTTCTTAAACAAGAAGATTTACAATAATAAATTAAAGTGTAGAAAAAAAGAGTTATTAACAACCTAATATCATGACAACTAACAAACCAATAACAAATTATGATAAAAGATATTAACTTAAGTATTATGTATGGAAAACAAAAACCTAACTAAACAAAGAAAAGTTACAAAATAAAAAAAGCAAGAAAACAATTTGATATTTGTATCGTATTTGTATTTATTGACAATAAAAACGAGCCATTACACTTGAACAGCCTAGGCAACTCTCGCAGGTAACGGCTGACCCACAAATACAGACGAACATGCAACATATATACATAACCTGCAGTAAGATTATTACACTATACATAGTGTAGTATACCTAACAATTAAAAGTATAATTTTTTTTCCTCCAGACATGTTGCGAAATTCTTTTGTATACTTATTTCTTTTGAAACTTTTGACTAGATGGGCAAAATGGGTATGGGTATGTCATATGACAACAAACAGGGTCTCCAGATGTGAAAAGCGGAATAACCTTGGCTATTCTAAATTTAGTTGAGAATATGGGTAAGTGAGTGGGTCCATACCGGTCTCCAAAGACATTTTGAGAATATGGGTGCTGACTTTATCAGTGAAATGCTTAGTTCATAATAACCTGGAGCCGAGTTCTTGAGGTTACAAATGATGTTTTGAATTTCGGATGCACTAGGTGATTTAAACGAGCTAAGAGATGGGTGGACATTGCAGAACTCTCATTCTACTCGATCTTTTTTGCCGGGGGGGGGGGTGGGGGGGCAATGTTAACAAAGAAGTTGTTCAAACTATCGACTATGTCTTGCGGGTTGGATATTTTAGATGTACTTTCATGAAGTTTCATGGAAAGACCAGTCGACTTCCTTTTCTTATTGATAACCGCATTCATTAATTTCAATGTTTTGTTATATCATTAGTTGTGTCTTTACATTTTTTATCATAGTAGTTCATTTAAATAAACAAATGAACATGTGAAATTTATTTCTGTAAGTTTTGTATGTTTGGGAAGGAGTTGGATAAGGACTTTTTACATTTCATTTATATACTTTGTTTTTCTTGATGGACGATTGTGTAAAGGAGGACTAAACCCTGTGTTTGTTTTTATTTACATTGTGCCTGTGTTGAGTAACAATGGGGAAACATCTTTCAAAGAGAGAGGTGGATGCAGCAATACAACTTTATGATATTCCAAATTATACTTCATTACATCGTTGTAGATCAAACAGAGTTTTAGGGAAGTATCTGTCTTTAGACGTGGAAAACTGGAGTTCATGCCAAGGGACGATGTAACTTTACATACACATGAGGAAAATGTAGAAATCCTTTTTATAGAACTTCTAGCTTCCTCCTCTCCTTCTTAAAAGCATTGATACCGACCGCCTGACACTAATATTAAGGAATGTATTAGTCATATTGCAACAGCATTTGACGCAATAAATAAGGAAGGTAGAACATGTTTCCTTCTTGGCGATTTTGATATAGATTTACTAAGATATGAAAGCCATGCACTAACTGCTAATTTTATACTTATGTTTTTCTCGCGCAGTATCTATCTAACCATTTCGAAACAGACAAGAATAACAAACTCGTTAACAGAATCGTACATTTCCCTACATTATACATAATCAGGTGTAAAAGTAGAATGAATAAAAGTAAAATTCAAAAACGTCGTTTAGAAAATATATTGCGCGCCGTCTATGATCGGAAGGAACCTCGAATGAGTCAGAAGAGGCACTGGCGCCCAGGCCGCGAGTCATGCCGAGCAAGAGCACCTTCCTCTCATCACGACCTGACCAAGGGGACCAGGCTCGACCCACGCGGGCCAAGAGTGAACCGTTCTAAATTCAAAGATCTATTAGCTGCAAAAGCGTGGGACAACTTATACAATCTCAAAGACGCAAATTACGCCTACGGTCAATTTTATTAATGTAAGATAAAGTTACAACATGATCAATCAAATGCAAAAGGGTATCTGGATTACTGGATCATTGTCAATACAATGTATCAATAAGTTGTGTATTTTTCAATACAGGCGTAGAACTTTTATCAGACAAGAAAACCCGTTGGATGCCGGGAGACTTACATCATGATGGTGTGCCATTTCAGCGTGTGGAAAAAGGTGTATCGGTGTCATCAAGGCCAAGACAAACACCTCAGAGACAAGTAGAAGTACTGTTCACGAAATATGCACAAGGGGTATTCATATATTTTTATTGTGGTCAATTTGAATGATTAAGTAGTGAAAGAAATCAAAACACTATGTCCAAGAAGATAACAGTCCTGAAATAACTAGGCAATACGTCAGGACACAATTTACACATAAAATGTTCAGGATATAATGATACTCATGATAATACCATAAGCATAGTTAGCTACAGGAAAATACAATTCAGACAGCTACATACACTACCAAAAATGCTGTTTCTTATTTTTCTTGTTTTCTTATTTTTTCTTATTGAAAGATTTTCTTCCATAAAGAATTTCAAGAAAATCAAGAAACCTTACGCAAAACCTTTGTATGTTAAATCTTACATTAAGAGTTTTATTCTTGTGTTTCTTAGGTGAAGAGAGGATTTCTAGTATGATTTTCTATCAGCAAGAATATTCTAGAAATTCTAGACAATCTTTCTTCCTTATTCTTCAGATAATATTTGCTTCTTGTTTGGTCAAATGGAGTATTTTACAGAATCTACTCTTAAGATTGTTATTCTTGTTATACATGAATTTTTCTTTAGACTTTAATTTCACTAGGAAAACATTCTTGACATTTCTTGTTTTCTTGATTTAGGAAGTCTGAGGAATATGATTCTTGCCATTCTTAGTATATCTAAGAAGATGTAAGGATTTTCTTGACCAAATACAGTTAAGAAAAATGAGAAAATCAAGAAACTGTAAAACAAGTAATTCCAAGTGTTTTTCTGTTCGAATTCCTTTTTTTACAAAGTTAAAGAAAGATGATTCCTGCTTTTCTGTGTTATTTAAAAAAGGAAAGTAAAATGAAAGTTCGAATTTGCATGATTTCCTTTATTTTCTTAACATTGTAAAGCTCAAGATAATTATTGTTTTTCTTGTAATGAGAAAGTAAATTATGCTAATTTAATACTCCCATCATCCTTTGCTGTAAAGACAGTTTGAATGTGGACCGTTGAGCTTGGGCTCCAGCTGTATTTGCCTGATGTGCGCTTTAGATCTTACAATGATAGGGAAAGATGTGGCTAGTTTCGTGAGGACACTTTTTGGTATCATGTGGGACTCACCACACTGTGCAGATGACTTGTTTTAAGTTCCAAAATGCTTCCTCAGGCCAACACCATCAACAGATATGCTCCGGGTATGTTATAGCCTGTCTTGCATGAAAATGATTTGTTTCCCAAGTAGATACTCTTCGTTTTGTGTTTGTGGTTGCATGATACAGCCAACCAGTAATTGCAGAACATGTACATTTAGTGCAGTTATACCTAAAAGGTACTAAAAAGTTGAAGTATATCATTTTCAAGCAAATGCACAAGCCCCCCCCCCTCCCCCATGCATGTATATGGGGGAGGGGGGTGATATAGGAAAATGACAGTCACTAACTCTTTGTATGTTTTTCTAGGCTTAGAAACCTTTGTTGTATTTGTGGTTGCATGCCAACCAGTAATTGCAGAACGTGTACATTAAGTGCAGTAATACCTACCAGGTACTAAAAAAGTATAACATTTTCAAGCAAATGCACAAGCCCCTATCCCCATGCACGTATAATGGGGAGGGGGGCGATGTAGGAAAATGACAGTCATCGTCATCTTTTTTTGTGTGTTTTTCTAGACTTAGAAACCTGTTGGACCAAAGAAGATGCCTCCGTCTCAAGTTCGGAGAATCTTTCAACAATTACAAGTCATTGATTATAAGAAGGAACACTGCAGAACTGACAGTTTTAGAAGGACAATTAGTTATTTGTATGAGCACAGAGAAAAATGCTTTTATCACAGCATAAAACGTGAAACATTTATCGGAACAATTGTATTGAAAACTGGTTATTCTCTTTGCAATCCTTGGTTAAAAATGGGCATTAGAAAGAAAAAATCAAAAACTGTGTATTAAACAATTAGATCAATGATAATAAATATGATTGGAACATATTTAAATTATATTATCATTGATTTATTAAATGGTATTCTTGATTCGAGCCTCCATCCTAGTTCAAATAAACTTTCCTCATTAATTATGCAAATTAGATACTGATTTGCATAAGAAGTGTGTAATCGTGGACATCATCACTCAAGCTATCTACCTACCAAAAATCATTACCATCCATCAAGCCCTTCTTGAGTTATTCCCTTTCAAAGTCAGACGCAAAACCTGCTCCTGCAGTTCCAAAAAAGCCGCTGGGGGCCCAAACCCACGACACTTACTCTCTGGCCAAAGATCTATCTACCACTCAAAAATCAGTTCCATAGTATGTCCGGAACACCAGATATCAAAACAGGAAGTTCCGCTGCAGTATCGTAAGAAGCCGCTAGGGGGCCCAAAATCTAATCGTTTTAGGTCTCATGAAAACCTACCAACAGACCAAATACCAAGACAATCCATCAAGGCATTCTGGAGTTATACTGTGCCACTACAGACACACCCACATACGCTACCCTCTGCATAACCTTCTCGGCGATGGTAATAACTGTTTCTAGGTTTAACGAATTCATTCTTGAGGACAAAAAGGTATTCCTACAACAAGAACCTCACTCTTAGTGCAAGAAACTCATTCTAGGTGTAATAAATTCATTCTTGAGGACAGAAAGGTATTCCTATTACAAGAACCTCACTCTTAGTGGAAGAAACTAATTCTAGATGTAAGAAATTCATTCTTGTGAACAGAAAGGTATTCATATTTCAAGAACCTCACTCTTAGTGCAAGAAACTCATTCTAGGTGTAAGAAATTTATTCTTGAGGTCAGAAAGGTATTCCTATTTCAAGAACCTCACTCTTAGTGGAAGAAACTAATTCTAGATGTAAGAAATTCATTCTTGAGGACAGAAAGGTATTCCTATTTCAAGGACCTCACTCTTAGTGCAATAAACTCATTCTAGGTGTAAGAAATTTATTCTTGAGGACAGAAGAAATAAGGAAATGTCAGTGAGGACGTAAGGAAAATAAACTTTTTCTTAGAATATTTTCCCCTGAATTTACATATCTTAGATAAAAATTCTGTGCCAAAGAAGAATCATAACAACAAGAAAATTTATTTCGAGGTTTTAGTCACATATGTGTGAGAAAAAACAACTTGGTCAGAGAAAAATATTCTAAGAAAAAGTTTAAATTCCTTACGTCCTCACTGACATTTCCTTATCCGTTCTTATTCTTGCACACAGAATAATTTCCTTTCGGGAAGATAATTTTTCTTCAACAAAGAAAAAACAAGAAAAAACGAGAATGGCATTTCTTGTATTGTATGGTCTTTGAGCTTACACCAATGGTATGCTTTTTCCTTGGTGTAAATACCAAGAGTTCAAACCATTTCATAGTTACATAACAATGGCTCTTTGATACTCTTTAGCTTGTTTCCCAGCATCCTTTGCGGCGCTTCGATCCCGTCATGTCTGTGACGTCAGGCGATTTGAAACTTTCAGTCAATCAGCGATCTGAACGCGAAAACTAAAGTTTCATTCCGATTTGTGTTTTCTAGGATTGGCACGTAGCGTTTCGTACTCCCTAGATTGTTTGATTTTGTAATTCTTTGGAAAAAAGAAAAAGAAAAATGCCTGCAGTTTTCTCCAAAGTCTTTGACTTGGAAAAGATGAGATTAGTGGTGAGAAACGTGTACACCCCAATAAGCACGGTCATGTATGTAACTTGTCATGACACTTGAAACAATCTTATCTGAACAACAATGGCATCTTTGTATGTAGAAGTCACCCACCATCAATATATACATGTATTGAAACATACCATGTAATTTATGGATGTTTATTGGTGAAGAAGTAAAACTATTCCTTGTTTTCATTCATAAGTTTATATTTTTCTAGATTGATGACTTTCTGCTCTGTTCTCTGAATGATTTAGACGAATCAGAACCTTAGGTCCATTTACATCACTAAACGTGCATAATAAATCTATCAAAGTTAAATCAATGTCTTATACAGGCTTTTATTTACAGTTTTTATTATATTTTGCTTTGGCCCTTCTGGAACCACTACCAGCCTCCATGAAGTATGATACTGAGAGGACAAGACGCTTGTAGAAAAAATGGTGGAACGGTTATGTACTTTTACGCATATTCTATGATGAACATGAGTTTTGCATCAATACTACCGCCTACCGGTTTAATATTTTTTAAGCGAATTGGAGTGATGTGTATTGCCATACGGAGAATATAACGCATTTCAAAACCTTTGATCTGCATTGAGTCTTTTTTCTGTCTGAAATATCTGAAAAGAACAACTCAAATGAGAGCCCCAGTACAGAGATCGTTGCCACACTGAAAATTCCGTATGGTATGTTCTCCCACGTCTCAAAACGCTGGCAGGAAGATCTGTGTGTCTAACGGAAGACTCCTGCTCCTTGCACTATAATAGATCAAAGTGTAGAAACAAAAGAGTAATTAACAACCTGATATTATTACAACTAACAAACGAATGTCAAATGATAAACGAAGATATCAACTAAAGTATTAAATATTTCAGATGTACTTTCCTAAAGATTCCTGGGAAGAACATTTAACTTCCTTTTCTTATCAATTTAATGCATTAATGCAAACTATCTGCTGGTAAAAGACAAAATAACGTCGAGCTGTATGATATATTCAACAGATCAACAGAGTCCGTTCGGCTGAGGATCCAACCACGGGACTTTCCACTGACCGTGATGCAGGGCCTGACCAGCGAACAGAAGGTTCCTAGCGATGAGGAGTCACGTGAGGACGGCATACGTCAGCGACGAGTCCACCCCGTCAAGAAACGTCCGCTTTGACTGGTCGCCTCTGTCCTATCACGAATCTGCAAGGCTCTCGTTCCGTGCTGGCGATAAATATCCAGTAGAGACATTGACTATATTTGATATCAAGCTACATATATTTGTCAGAATTTGTAAATGTATGTATTAATTAATTATAACATATTACTTACTTAGAATATTTATACTTATAAATAATTATAATATATTTTTACTTAGAATATTATAATAATTATTAATTATTATTATTATTATCAATTATTTTTGATGATGATGATTATTATCATTACTAATAGTATTATTATTATTATCATATTATAATAATAATTGTCCCACCGAGAAAAGCCACAAACCAGCACACTAACGTGAAGGAAGATATTACCTTAGTAAACGAACACCTGAATAACATGTGTGAAACAAACAGCACATTGACTTTTATAAACCACCCGCAACTGTGGAATGGCCAAGACTACAATGAGAGGTTGTTTTTTCGAGATGGGTATCACCTGAGCAACGACGGTGTCAGAGTCCTAGCCTACAACTTGAAGAAACGGGCGACGGGACCCCTTGGACTTGTCCCCTGGAAGTAGATTTAACGGCGCCGAATCGACAACCAAGATCGCACCCCAAGAACAATAACACTCACCGAGACTCCCCAGATATCATCCCTACTAACGGAAGACGTAAGGCATCTCGTGACCCACCCTCCCAACAAGGGTATAGCCAGGCCCACTACCGAGCGCCACGGCCGGAACAGTTTTGAATTGTTTGTACTTGTATCATCCCCCCTTGCTCAATCTATACAAATTGATTTTTCACTATGTTGTAATTTTGAGAATGATTTCTTTGCTTTCGACGCGAACGACGGGTAACTGACACTATTTGTAACTTATTGTTGTGCATCAGTATGCATACTTTTCACCAAAATAGGTAACCACCAGTGACGATCACAAACTGTAATCACACCAGCTAGTCACAGCGTTGGGAATGCAGGCAATTGCAATTGCCACAATATCAATAGATAAGGGTCTGATCGCACAGGGCATGCGGCAGGGAAGTGAATGGGACCTTGAAGGTAATAGAGGACATTGAAGGAAAAGGTAGTTATATCTAAATTTATGCAACAAAGTAACGGTTATTAGTATGCATCTTCTGCCTTAGCTGTTAGAAATCATCATAAGTTGTTTTGTTTTTACCTTTCTGTAATTTGCCGAAAAGGATGATTACAAAGTAGGTTTCGGAACAAGTGGCCCTAGTGCTGTAAAACTTATTTTATACTCCCTAGGATATATCCACATACAGCATGCTCCAAGCTCTTTTCCGTGTGGAAAACATAGATGCTTCATCCGCACCTATGTCAAAAAGGCGAAACATTTCCAAAGCCAACACAACGGAAAACGATACACGATCGGGGCGCACATCAACTGCCAGATCAAGAACATCGTGTATATGATCCGATGCAAAAAATGCGGCTAACAATACGTAGGCGAGACCAAACAGACCCTGACTTACAGACTAAATGGCCACCGGTCCTCCATCAACACGAAGAAGGACACCTGGTCTCAGACCACTTCAACCAAACGGACCACAGTATAGAAAACCTCGGCATCGAGAGGCTTCGCTACACAGGACACGACGACTTCACACAACAGCGCAGACTACACCGGGAATCATACTGGATACACCAACTCAGAACTCTGCACCCAGACGGCCCCAACCAGAAATCGCTAGAGACCACTAGGGTCTGAAGAGCCACAGCCTTGTCGCGACCGGCACGCCCAAGAACACATCCCAGTTTCAGTTTTCAGATGGTGTGCCATTTCAGCTTGTGGTGGAAAGTGTATCGGTGTCATGAAGGAAAGGGCACACATATCAGAGACAAGTAGAAGTACTATAGTCACAAAAATATGCACAAGGGGTATTCATACATTTTTATTGTGGTCAACTTAAATGATTTACTAGTGAAAGGAAATCGAAACACTAAATCCAAGAAGTCCTGAAATATCTAGGCAATACGTCAGGACACAATTTACGCATAAAATGTTCAGGATATAATGATAGTCATACCAAAATATTAGTTATTAGCTACCAGAACAAACCATTCAGACAGCTATATATGAGCTTACTCCAATGGTATGCTTTTTGCCTAGTGTGAAAACCATGATTTCAATCCAAGACCTAAGCTAATACAGAATTCAAAGAAGAAGAACTGCCCTGCCTAGCTGACAGTAAAACAGATTATGAAATTCCCTGCAGTCTGCCAGTCAATGAACAGTGCAAATATTGTACTCCCACTAGTTCCTTTGTCTTATCTACATGTATCACAATAGTACTTACTAACTTTATTGTTATAGGATTAATATTTTCTAATACCAGATTTAGAGAACACCCCAGCTTCAAGGAGGTAGGTCTCACTAGCCCTGAAAGCTGCATTGAAATCAAACTCTACGGCAGCTGAAGGGGCAATGGAAATCTATGCGCAATTTCCTGACATAACAGAGCACACGCATCACCCAACTGTTAAATACAGATTTAATTCCGGACGCATGCAGGGATATCTTAGATTTGATTCTGCCCGCGAATGGAACGGGGAGATATATGCTAATTACGTAATACAATCCTTCGCGTAATGAACACGAGGTAACTATCCAATGCCTCACTAGCTGGCTGGCCCTTGTCGAAGTAACAACTTGTTCTGGAGGTCCGTAACCTAACTCATGAGCCATGCTAGACATGATGTCTCTCAGAGGAAGGCATAAAAAGCGAAAAGAGGTAGAGATTTAAAGAATTGCTTTCTGTTTTCTGAGTGAACTTCATTGATGAAACAATTATGTCATTATTGAGTATCAGTTATTTTGGATTGCAATTCCAGTGGCAAGAGGAGTACATCTAATGTACAGGAAACTACTGCACAGGACATGCCCAAAACCCCAACGACACACACGCAAGACGGTCAACTAAACACTATTTTACAAAGCTACAGACAACCACTACGCTCCATCAAACATCATTTCTGATACCAAACTTACAGACATGAAGGACACTCCATCAAACATCATTTCTGATACCAAACGTACAGACATGAAGGACACTCCATCAAACATCATTTCTGATACCAAACGTACAGACATGAAGGACACTCCATCAAACATCATTTCTGGCACAACAACTCCACAAACCGAAGGCACCACCCAAGTTAACATTTCAACCACACGATGGAAGAGGTTCAAGAGATTTGCTTGGAGACTCTTCCGCTGTTGCCTGAAGCCGTTCAAGTGTTGCACTCGCACGACTGATCATGAATAGTAAGCAAACACAGTTATATATTTGAGACAGACAAAGACTGATTTACAACTACACAGAACAAAGACGACATCGACTTAAACAGAACAAAGCACGCAAACACTTTAAGATCAGCTACAATTCCAACTGTGTGTAATTTTTATCTTATTTTTGTGACAGTCATCTATATATTACACGATAGTTTTACTATTGTCCAGAATTTGAGATTTTGTAACGTTGCAATACAATTGTACGCACTGTCGGATGGATACCGAAGGATAGATGAATTATTTTATTGATCTTGTGAGCAAAAATAAAGAATGACTTTTTTCATGTTGTAGGTGTTACCCTGGGCAGCCCTAAGGTCTAGTCTGTAATAGATCAAGGCGGCACATCACCGTTGTCTGCCTGGTCCGTTTGCGACATGGGTAATCGCGCGGAAGAGTACAGAGTTGAAGTACTCAAGGAATTTAGTAAAGCGACTGCTTCCTGAGCCGTTCTTCATCGTCTCTACTCCTGTTTCCTCTCAGCCCCGCGGCCTCGTCAGGGACAACACGCCGCACGCTGTAGCCGCCTGGTTCTGTGGACTCGATGGGACAATAACCATGTAAGGGATGGGTGGTATTTTGTATAGTTCTTGAGATGCTGCTGCAAGAGGACAACTTTTGGAGAAAACCAATGAGGCTAAAGAGACGTCGACCTTCTTGAGATGACTGACTGACAGAGACAAATGGAATACGTCTAAACGATTTAGATGCTTAGACACACCTCTCTACTATGTGAACGTCAGAATGCATACTGCGAATGGACACTAACCTCGGCCATTCAGACATTGAACGACCGTTCCCATTCACAAAAACAACAATCAAATTACTATTGAAATGGCCACCATCTATGGAATAGGTATTCCCTCTCTCGTAAATTGATCCAGGGACCAATTATATTTGATCTGTCGATCGGTCGTTGCAGGGTTATCTTTAACTACTGACCCTAACCATTGCCGAGTTACTCATTGTCACGTCAAGTACCATTAACTCACCTGTCCTGTACGCTTCGTTGACTTATATGGTTTAAACACAGAGGTTACAGTATTGTTAGTTGTTTTTAAGTCATGCCATACAAGTCTTGTTTTATCGTAACAATTGCAGTGGTATTCTTCATGGCATAATTCAATACCGGTCAAGCATCCTAGCAGTAAAAACTTGGAACTGCAAAATTGCATGTTCACAAGACAAAATCAACCACTCCGTAAGAAAGCAAACTTGACTTGCCATCAAGTGTGTAATATATGTCAGAACACACGATTAACTACAATGGAATTATTTAATAGTCACATAACAATGACGCTTTGATGCGTTTAGCTTGTTTCCCAGGATCCTTGCGGCGCTTCGATCCCGTCATGTCAGTTACGTCAGGCAATTTGAAACTTTCAGCCAATCAGCGATCTGAACGCTACAATTAAAGAGATTGGTACTATTGTGTCACAAAGTTTCATTCCGCTTTGCGTTTTCTAGGATTGGCACATAGTGTTTCGTACTCCCTAGATTGTTTGAGTTTGTAATTCTTTGGAAATAAAAACATCGAGAAAACATCGAGAAAAGTCTTGGAGAACATGAGATTAGTCGTGAGAAACGTGCACACCCCGGTAATTACTGACATATGGGGTTGTTACAAAGCTCGTTGCCTATGGCATAAGGGGCCCTACCGGCACGTAAATGTTTCCACCCTTGTGCGGGTCAATGTATCCAGGCACAAGGCATTACTATTATACGGGGGACGTAGCACAAGCTGTTTGATTAAAAGCTAGATACAGGTAGCTATACTAAGACTAGCTCTTGTGAGGCATGTGGGCGAGCAAAGAAAAAGTCAGCGTCCTTGTAAGGCCCGTGGTACAAGTGGTGTGTGGTAAGTGGTCTTTCATGAAAGCTACGCCCGATAAAGACTGTCAAGCTGCAGTTGACGATGGCCAAAGTCCGGAGCATACAAGCAGAAATCTGCCATTCATTACGTCTGGACAACAGAGTAAAATATAATATGATTAAAATGTTCAAAACTGCATACTTTTTAGCAGAGAAATGAGCTGATTTAACTTTGTTTCCAAAACTTGTTGGAATGGATGGACTGGCCTTAGGAGAGACATATCGTAATGATCAAGCCTACCGCACGGACGATCCTGTCAGCAGTACAAACATTTGCACTGCTGACAGGACGATCCTGCCAGGAGTACAAAATTTTGCATTGCTGACAGGTTCGTCCTGCCAGCAGTGCAAAAATTTCTACTGCTGGCAGGACGATCCTGTCAGCAGTTCAAATTTTTGTACTGCTGGCAGGATCGTCCTTTTTTTCAATGCATTTTCGCAACCAATCAGAAGCTAGCATATGTAATTGCTACGGTAACAGCAAATATTAGGTGTTTCAAGATGTCGGCCATCATCACAGCGTACCTAAGGACCTACCAGGTGATAACAGCACGATCCGATCGGATCCGGCGAACGCATGAGCTGGAAACCGGGCAATTTTAATTTCAAAACTTCAGCTAGGCTTAACCTATTCATGGGGCATATTTCGGCTCGTGAATATAGTCATGTTTTATCTCAAATGTCATCGATGCTAGGTGCCAAATTTCTGACATGCTCCAGTACTGATACTCCCATCCGAGCCCTCTATTAATTGAGCTGAACTACTAGTTAACGTACAACGTACAAGTAACAGCCGCTTCGTTATCACAACTGACCTTTTTTATGCTGAAATTTTTGAATCCGTCGAATCGACAGCTTGAGAAACGCACTTTTGATAGAAGGGATCCACCCTCCTCCCACTGGATCCAAATGCCGATTGTTCAATAAATCCCATGACTTCATCAGACAGGTGTGGTTGTGCTCTATTATTACGAGTCATTTCTAGTTTAGTGCAGATTTTTCCGCTGCTGTCAGGATCATCCTGTCTGCAGTGCAAAAATTTCTACTGCTGACAGGATCATCCTGACAGTAGCCACAACCTTAACGCCTACATGAAAATGATCGTGGATGGAGGCAAACGACAGGTGGGTTAACTGTTGACCTGTTGCTGACGCCAGGCGCCTAAGTCAGATCCATGTGGCTGAAGTTGTTAGCAAATCTAAAAACATCACTGTAGGCACGGATGGTACCACCAAGAAACATAAGAAGTACGGCTGTTAGCTTTTTTTACCCAGGACGACGACCAGAATTGGTGTGAATAGTGACACTTATGTCAGGAATAGTATGTATTCCAGATCTTTGACCATGAAGTTCTTAATTGTTTGTACTTGTAGCATCCCTCGGGGCTCAATCTTTACACATGGATTTTCACTATGTTGAAATTTTTTCGTTTTCTTCCATTGGTGAAGAGCCATCATATTCTACCATCACAGTACCAAAGACAATATCATTGTCATATACTTACTGCTTTCAAATATAAACATGGGTTGAGAATGCAGACAACATGTAACTCACAACATGTTTATTACTGAATCTATTGTGTAGTGTATGTGGAGCGATATTTTATAAGTGTTGTAAAGAAGCTGGCAGAGGTTTCTTTGCTACAAACCTGCAGGGATGCAGAGCACACAAAGTTCTATAGCAACAATGGCGGAAAGGTATGTTATGGTTATATCTTCTTTTTTTTATACACTGCCAGGTGATCACACAGAACGTACAGTAAACATGGTTGATTTTACATAAATGTATAATTCCAAACATCCTATTTGTGCTACAATAACATGTAACTGACACTATTTGTAACTTATTGTAGTGTATCAGTATGCATGTTTTTCACCTGAACAAGTAATCATCACCGACGCACGACATGACTCCGCATAAACTGTGATCACAACACAGTCACTGCGGTGGGAATGCAGGCAATTGCTATTGCCGCAATATCAAGAAATAGAAGCTGATAGCACAGGGAAGTGAAGGAGATCATTAAGGTAATGTAGGACATTGAAGGGAAAAGGTAATAATGCTTCTTTTCTAAATTAATACTTATTTCACAAATAAATGGCTGTTATCATATATCTTTTGCCTTGATGGTTAGAAATTATCATAACTAATTTTGTTTTTAACTTTCTTTAATTTGCAAAATACGATGATTCCAATAAAAGAATGCAAGGTAGCTACTAAACATTTTTTCCCATGTTAGGGCTGACTGAAAGTTGTTAAAGGAGGCCACAGCAATCTGCAAAAAAACAACAAGCTTTACGGTGACAAGGGTTGGAAGATCTCAAACAATACAGGGCATGGTATGCAAAATAACTTTTTCCTTCGAACATACTTTTTTTTCCAGCCTAGAATACATTTTGATGTTATGGATAACATACTATTATTCATTTGATTAAGTCAACGTGGCTTCAGAAGGAATTAACTTTCAATTCTAAGCCGTTGCCCTTTTAACAGCAACAAACAAAATCACCAAAAAAGGAAAAAAGATCATAAGAGCGCCACAAAAGATAACTGAGAAACAGGAGAGAAATGGGAGAGGGGTCGACGTATATGATGGCCTTAAGTGAACCAGGCCACTTCCTAGATAGGTTGTTTTGTTCGGATTGAAGCAGACAAAACTGCAACGACATCAGCCAAAGTTCCTCGGCCGAAGTCCGCTTTTGAGGTAAGAATTTTTTTTTGGTCAGCTTTATCCTCGTATCCTAAAGGTGGTGATGATGGCGTCCAAAAACAAAGCCAGCTGATGTTCTCAATCTAGCTGGTAGTGTGGGTGGTTCTGGTGTTAACAACAACATCAGAGGTAAAACCTGTCTCTACAATAACATTGTGGACATCTTGAAACGTCAACATTTCAGGTAGGTTTGTTTTCTTTGTATTCATCCCAAGATAAATTCCATTTCACTACCGCATATTCTATGATGAACATGAGTTTTGCATAAATACTACGGGATTAATCTTTTAGTTTTCTTTAGTGTACTTGGAGTGATATTTATTGCTATATGGAGAATATAACGCATTTCTAAAACTTTGATCTGCGTTGTGTCTTTTTTCTGTCCGAAATATGAAAACAGATCTGAAAAGAACAAAGCAAATCAGAGCTCCAGTACAGAGATCATTGCCACACTGAGAAATTCTATATGGTATGTTCTCTCACCTCTCAAAACCCTGGCAGGAAGATCTGTGTGTCTAATTGAAGTTT
Organism: Branchiostoma lanceolatum; assembly: GCA_035149815.1. Lineage (NCBI taxonomy): Eukaryota > Metazoa > Chordata > Leptocardii > Amphioxiformes > Branchiostomatidae > Branchiostoma > Branchiostoma lanceolatum. The sequence continues at coordinate 19,396,482 of CM068873.1, forward strand.
TCTGCTCCGTGCACTATAATAGATTTAAGTGTAGAAACAAAAGACTAATTAACAACCTAATATTATTACAATTAACAAACCAATACCAAATGATAAAGATATTAACTAAAGTATTAAATATTTCGGATGTACTTTCCTTACGATTCCTGGGAAGAACATGTAACTTCCTTTTCTTATCAATTTAATGCAAACTATCTGCTGGTGAAGGACAGAATAACTTCGAGCTGTATGATATCTTCAACAGATCAACAGACTCCGTTCGGCTGAGGATCCAACCACGGGACTTTCCACTGAACGTGATGCAAGGCTTGACCAGCGAGCAGGAGGTTCCTAGCGATGAGGAGTCACGTGAGGACGACATCAGTCAGCGACAAGTCCACCCCGTCAAGAAGCTGATGAAACGTCCGCTTCGACTGGTCGCCTCCGTCCTATCACGATCCACAAGGCTCTCGTTCCGTGCTGGCGATAAATATCCAGTAGAGACATTGACTATTTTTGGTACCGAGCTATACATATTTGTCAGAATTTGTAAATGTATGCAATAATGAATTAATATATATTACTTACTTGAAATATTTATACTTGTAGATAATATATTATTTACTTAAAATGTTATTATTATCATTATTATAATTATTTTCTTAATCATCATTATTATTATTACTAAATGATATTATTATAACTATCATTATCATAATGATAATTGTCCCACCGAGAAAAGCCACAAACCAGCACACTAACGTGAAGGAAGATATTACCTTTCTTAACGAACACCTGAACAACATGTGTGAAACAAACAGCACATTGACTTTTATAAACCACCCGCAACTGTGGAATGGCTAAGACTACAATGGGAAGTTGTTTTTTCGAGATGGCTATCACCTGAGGTACGACGGTGTAAGAGTCCTAGCCTACAACTTGAAGAAACGGTCGACGGGACCCCTTGGACTTGTCCCCAGGAAGCAGATTTAAGGGCGCCGAATCGACAACCAAGATCGCACACCAAGAACAAGAACACTCACCGAGACTCCCCAGATATCTGCCCTACTAACGGCAGACGTGGGGCATCTCGTGACCCACCCTCCCAACAAGGGCATAGCCAGGCCCACTACCGAGCGCCACGGCCGGAACAGTTTTGAATTGTTTGTACTTGTATCACCCCCCCCCCCCCTTGCTCAATCTGTACAAATTAATTTTTCACCATGTTGTAATTTTGAGAATGATTTCTTTCCTTTCTTGCATTGTTGAAAAGCGATCATATTTTGCTATTACAGTACTCAATATCATATCATTGCTACTTACTGCTTGCAATTGTAAACATTGGGTCAGAATGCAGACTACATGTACCTCGCAACATGTTAACTACTGAATCTATTGTGAAGTGTATGTGAAGCAAGGGCATAGAGGTGTCGTAAAGGAAAAGGCAGAGCGCACTGAATTCTACAGCGACAATGGCGTAGAGGTATATTATGGTTAAATCTTCATTTTTAGACGCTGCTACGTGATCATACAAAAAATATATTAAATGCGATCGATACTATATAACCAAAATCTATGGTTTATAAGATTCTATTTGTGCTACCACGACGGGTAACTGACACTATTTGTAACTTATTGTTGTACATCAGTATGCATGCTTTTAACCAAAACAGGTAACCATCACTGACGAACGACGCGACTCCATCGATCACAAACTGTGATCACACCAGTCACAGCTTTGGGAATGCAGGAAATTACAATTGCCACAATATCAAGAGATAAGTGATTGCACAGGGCAGGAAAGTGAATGAGACCTTAAAGGTAATGGAGGACGTTGAAGGAAAAGATAGTTATATCTAAATTTATGCCACAAAGTAACGGCGGTTTGTATTCATCTTTTGCCTTAGCTGTTAGAAATCATCATAAGTTGTTTTGTTTTTACCTTTCTGTAATTTGCCAAAAAGGATGATTACAAAGTAGGTTTCGGAACAAGTTGCACTAGTGGTGTAAAACTTATTTCATACTCCCTAGGATGTATCCACATACAGCTTGTTCCAAACTCTATAGAATAATTAATGATTTCAGACCCTCTTCGCGCACATACCTTGCTGACAAGTGCACACACGTGCACCTATTCCACAAACCTTGAATTTGATCACTTCGTTTTCGAAGGCGCGTTGTACGTTCGAATGACTTAGTGAGCGCACTGGAACAGGTACAAGCACTGTTGCTTCATTTTCCTTTAATTAACATCCCTACAAAATGAACTGACAACGCAATGACTGTTTGTCCCTCTTATTTTTTTAAATATTTTCCAGGGCAGGTATGACATGTTATGAGGGGTGATCAATAATTTCTGAGCCTCACCTAGAATTAGATTACAGAACTAAATTTTTTGTGCAAAGCCTTTCATGAATGTCTATCAAAATCAATGTTATGAGTATCGGCGGACAAATGCCGTGTACTGCTACCGGTATACCTTGAACGACCTTGACCTGTATTTTCCTTTAATTCGTGTAAGTTAACAACAAGTCATGAATATGTGTACAGAATATCGTGAGAATCCAATAAACCTCCAGGGAGGTTACATATTAGTTTACGCACCAACTCGTTGTTGCTAGCATTGTACATGAACAAATACTATTGTACAATCATCAGATATATAAGTGACAATCCAACAAGCAACAAGATGTGGAAGGAGATGGCAATGTACAAGCTTCCCCAGAAGTTGTTTTACAACCAACTGTCAGAGTTGGCAAACATCATCTCGTCTGAGAAACACCTCTCTAGATTATATATTACCAACCTTGCACTTTGCCGCACTTAACTAATGCGCGTCGAGTGTCGTTCTAGATTTGTTCGTTTAACTGTGCGTTCAATTCTGTCTCTCTTGTATTTGAGTCTTTCGTTACTTCAAGTATGGGGAGAGTATCCGGTAAGATAGTTAAGAAACGTCGGCAACTCCACCGCCCCCAAAGCTTTCAGCTCGGAAACACCGTTGCGGGGAACAATGTGCTGAGCGCTCGATGGAGGAACGCACTGTACTGAAGACCCATCCGTCAGCGGTTGGTCGCCTGAAGTGCAGGAAGGAGCACATACACGAATTGACACGGAAAGACATATACAACATGGAAGGTGTGCAAAGGAGCGTGCAGGTTTTCCGAGAAACTTGAGAGGATACTCGTCTGCAAGAAATGCGGCTACAGCATGTAGATCTCAGAGTTCTTCCAGCAAGCCGACGGAAAGGGTCCGGGCGCACGCGGACCGCTGGTGGTTAAACTGAACATTCAGGCGGTCACCCCGGGGTAAATGATCGGTATGGCCCCACCGCACCTCAGCCGCTCTTTGTATCCCTTAACATTTCCGGCCCTACTCGTACCGTCTCACAGAGAAAGTTGACTTGAGTTTACGCTTCTGGACAGAGATAAAGACTAAACACGGAGTCGTACAAGAGAAACAACGAGAAGTCCGTGAGCCATCCTATACGGAAGTTTTTTTCTATATTTTCCATGGTCAAAATCCACCATTGACATCATTTAACAGAGGTGTAATACTTAAGAAAGAGGGCTGACATTCAAGATATTCATTTAAAATATTCATCAAAACCTGCAGTGGGCCAGGACATTTAATCTAATTTGGCTTGTTACAGTAGCAAAATAATACTTTTATCATCTTTTCCGTTTAATTAAAAGAAAATTCATCCAGATCGTACTCTTTTTCTAAAATGTTTACCCCTCCGAACACACATCAGAACGCGGTTAATATTCCCCCACATACGTAGTCATGACAATACATGCAAGAGGCTATGGGAAGAAATGTTTAAAAATATAAGCAGTGGAAAATTGTATGCAGTTGGAAAACATGTTAAAATGCGTTGGAGGAAAATGATGACAAGATGAATAACAAAACATGCTTTTGCATTAATTTGTTTCCTTTTCATTGTTTCGAATGGGCATTTTCACTCATCCTTTCACATCATTAAGAAAAAAAAGTTAAATCACTGCACGGCAATGGGAACAAGAGTGGCCCAATCCTACGCAAACATATTCAACTTCGAAGAAAAAATTGTTTACAGAAGAACCCCAAGACCGTGGATATGGTGGAGGTACATTGACGACATTTTTGCAGTATGGACCAGGTCAGAGGAGGAACTGAAGTCCTTTATCCAGGACCTAAACCGAGCACACGGGGCCATCAAGTTCACAGTGGAAACCTCCAAGACCACCATCAACTTTTTGGATGTTACAGTCACAATATCGGAAGGGGAGATTATCACCGACGTTTACACCAAACCCACAGACAAACATCAGTAACTACTCCGGAACTCTGCCCATCCCAAACACTGCAAACAGGGGATCCCCGATGGGCAATTCCTGCGCATACGACGTATCTGTTCAAATACACTCAGATACAAAGAGAAGGGTTCTGAGTTCCGACAGCACTTCCAGAATAGGGGCTATGAAGAGGCCCTACTGGACTCTGCCATAGCCCGTGCGCAAGAACGCCCCCGTGAAGACACGCTTAAGGAGTAGGGACCCACAACACCGCAGGATCGTACAGTGCTGGTAAAAGCGTACAACCCACACTCCCCACCACTTCAAACCATCATCGGGAAATACTGGAACCTCCTTCAACTCTCACCAAGAACAAAGGACATCTTCAAAGACCCACCACTATTTATATACCACCGCAACAAGAACATCAAGGATATCCTGGTAAAAGCCCAAGTCCCGAAGGAAAATAAGAACTTCCTTGATAAATAAGTTCCTTCGGGCTCTTTCCCATGTGGAAAACATATTAGATGCTTCACCTGCACCTATGTCAAAAGGCGAAACATTGCCAAAGCCATCACAACGGAAAACGATACACGATCAGGGCGCACATCAACTGCCAGATCAAGAACACCGTGTATATGATCCGATGCAAAAAATGCGGCTTACAATACGTGGGCGAGACCAAACAGACCCTGGCCAACAGACTAAATGGCCACCGGTCCTCCATCAACACGAAGAAGGACACCCCGGTCTCAGACCACTTCAACCAAACGGACCACAGCATAGAAGACCTCGGCATCGAGAAGCTTTGCTACACAGGACATGGAGACTCCACACAACAGCGCAGACTACACCGGGAATCATACTGGATACACCAACTCAGAACTCTGCACCCAGACGGCCTCTACCAGGAATCCCCAGAGATCACTAGGGTCTGAAGAGCCACAGCTTTGTCGCGACCGGCACCCCCAAGAACACATCCGTGGACTCTCTGACCCAGTTTCAGTTTTCAGATGGTGTGCCATTTCAGCTTGTGGTGGAAAGTGTATCGGTGTCATTAAGGAAAGGGCACACACATCAGAGACAAGTAGAAGTACTAGTCACGAAAATATGCACAAGGGGTATTCATACATTTTTATTGTGGTCAACTTAAATGATTTACTAGTGAAAGGGAATCAAAACACTAATTCCAAGAAGTCCTGAAATATCCAAGCAATACGTCAGGACACAATTTACACATAAAATGTTCAGGATATAATGATAGTCATGATAATACCATAAGCATAGTTATCAGCTACCAGAACAAACAATTCAGACAGTTACATATGAGCTTACTCCAATGGTATGCTTTTTGCCTAGTGTGAAAACCATGAGTTCAATCCAAGACCTAGGCTAATACAGAATTCAAAGAAGAAGAACTGCCCTGCCTAGCTGACAGTAAAAACAGATTATGAAATTCCCTGCAGTCTGCCAGTCAACGAACAGTGCAAATATTGTACTCACACTTGTTCCTTTTTCTTATCTAGATGTATCATGATAGTACTTACTAACTTTGCTGTTATATATAGGATTAATATTTTCTAATCCCAGATTTAGAGAACACCCCAGCTTCAAGGAGGTATGTCTCACTAACCCTGAAAGCTGCATTGAAATAAAACTCTACGGCAGATGAAGGGGAGAAATTTGCCGGCAAAAATGCCTGCAGTACACTCGAAAGTCTTGGGCTTGGAGCATATGAGATTAGTGGTGAGAAACATGCACACCCCGGTAAGTACTGACATGTATGTTACCTGTCATGACACATGTAACAATCTTATCTAAACAACCATCTTTGTATGTAGAAGTCATCCTCTATCAATATATACATGTATTAAAACATACAGTGTAATGTTACATGCAATTTATTGATGCTTATTTGCGAAGAAGTAAAACTATTCCTTGTCGTCATTCATAAGTTTACATTTTTCTAGATTGATGACTTTCTGCCCTGTGCGCTGAAAAACTTAGACGAATCAGAACCTTAGGTTTCATTTAAATCACACCACGTGCATATTAAATCTATCAAAGTTAAATCAATGTCTTATACAGGCTTTTATTTCGTTTTTATTATATTTTGTTTTGGCCCTCCTGGAAACATTACCAGCCTCCAGGAAGTATGATACTGAGAGGAGAAGACGCTTGTAGAAAAAGTGGAGGAAAGGTTGTCTTTGTCGAGTTCGTTTCTAAAGCAGGAACAATGTATTGCAAAACTTGCAGAGCTATGCAAATGAGTAGAGTAGAATAATAGCTAAGGGTAATGTTCTCTTCTACGGTGTAACTGGCAATAACATTCGGTCAAAAACACATACAGTATCACTGCCAACACAGATGCCGACAAAGGGCGTAAATGGCGTAATACATCACGAAATCGCGGGCGTATGTACCCGGGAAATCGGTGACATGCCGTGCTGCGTGTCGATCACCGACACGTGCTGCGTGTCGATCACCGACACGTAAATGTTTCCCGCCTTGTGTATCCAGGCACAAGGCATTACTATTGTATGGGGGACGTAGCACAAGGTAGATACAGGTATACTAAGACTAGCAGCGCTCTTGCTAGGCCCGTGGACGAGCAAAGAAAAAGGCAGCGTCCTTGTGAGGCCCGTGGTATAAGTGTAGTGTATGGTAAGTGGTCTTACATGGAAGCTACTGCCCGATAAAGGCTGTCAAGCTGCAGTTGACGCTGGCCAAAGTCCGGAGCATACAAGAACAAACCTGCCATTCATTACGTCTGGACAACAGAGTAAAATATGATATGATTAAAATGTTCAATACTGCATACTTTGTAGCAGAGAAATGAGCTGATTTAACTTGGTTTCCAAAAATTGTTGGCATGCAAGTGAATTTTTTGGTTAATACATCTTGGATGCTTGTGGAATTCCACTCACCTAAGGTAAGTGGAGTGCTGTCGCTTGAAGGAAGTCGGATGTCGTCAGATGGATCAGCCATCATTGGGTGTTTGAAGTTGAGACACGTGTCAAAGGTAACCGTCAAATGCGTCATTTTAGCGAGGTTGCAGCGTCAAACTGATTAGTTTTGAATTGTTCGCTCTGAGGCAAAACAATCGGTTGACTGAATAAAAATGTAACCAACTGCAACCGACCATAGGAAACACTGCAATATCAAGACTGAACAGTGGCAGCCCACTCCCGGAGAAGATCGCCCCGAGCTGGGCGGCACAGCAAGCCCACTCCCGGAGAAGATCGCCCCGAGCTGGGCGGCACAGCAAACCCTACTCCCGGAGAAGACCGCCCCCGAGCTGGGCAGCACAGCAAACCCTACTCCCGAGGAAGATCGCCCCGAGCTGGGCGGCACATCAAGCCCACTCCCGAGGAAGATCGCCCCGAGCTGGGCGGCACAGCAAGCTCACTCCCGGAGAAGATCGCCCCGAGCTGGGCGGCACAGCAAGCTCACTCCTGGAGAAGACCGCCCCCGAGCTGGGCGGCACAGCAAACCCTACTCCCGAGGAAGATCGCCCCGAGCTGGGCGGCACATCAAGCCCACTCCCGAGGAAGATCGCCCCGAGCTGGGCGGCACAGCAAGCTCACTCCCGGAGAAGATCGCCCCGAGCTGGGCGGCACAGCAAGCTCACTCCCGAAGAAGATCGCCCCCGAGCTGGGCGGCACTGCAAGCTCACTCCTGGAGAAGATCGCCCCGAGCTGGGCGGCACAGCAAGCTCACTCCCGAAGAAGATCGCCCCCGAGCTGGGCGGCACAGCAAGCACACTCCCGGAGAAGATCGCCCCGAGCTGGGCGGCACAGCAAGCCCACTCCCGAAGAAGATCGCCCCCGAGCTGGGCGGCACAGCAAGCTCACTCCCGAAGAAGATCGCCCCCGAGCTGGGCGGCACAGCAAGCTCACTCCCGAAGAGGATCGCCCCGAGCTGGGCGGCACAGCAAGCTCACTCCCGAAGAAGATCACCCCCGAGCTCGGCGGCACAGCAAGCCCACTACCGGGGAAGATCGCCCCCGATCTGGACGGCTTAACCCTATCCAGATTTGAAGAACTGGATACACGGACGCACTATGAGGAACCGTAATTGTCAGGTTCAGTGCCCCCATTATGAATCAATGAGAAAATTCTATGAATTAGAGTCATGAATTCGTATGAAGCCATGTGTAGTATTGATGAGGTGGATAATTCATGAAGCATTTGTGATACTGATGCTTGCATAGTTTATGAATCATTTGTGGTATGAACGATTCGCAGTGCGTGGTACATGTACTTATCTGAAAGTAGGAATAAAAAATCAGTATGACATTATTGCCACAGATTCGATGAGCTTGTAGCAGTGAAATAACGTTCGAAAGTACCAACGATGGACATGTAATACTACGCAAATGATACAGATCAGAGCAATTCGTTGCAAAAAATCTGACCGCATGCGAAAAACAGGCGTGGCAATGTTTAACACAAAGTGTACAATGTTTGAAATCTGTATTCAATATACCACCTTGCAGACTTGACAAAACTGAATTCTGTTGGTGTTTAACAAGATGTAGTCAGAAAACACATTCCTGTATCACTGTACTTGGCTTCATAGAGCATAAATGCACAATGAAGGTCTTTCATTCTTGCTTTCAGAAATAAATTGAGACCTCATCTGTAGCCAAAACTAGTAGAAGCCAAAGTAAAAAGTATACAAGACTGTGTAAAAAGCAATTTAGAAGAAATGTTTGTAAACAGGGAACCAGCTACAGTCGTTTCACCAGATGAATGTGCTACCATTGTTATTGAGGCCGGTTTGGAAATGTGACCGTAGCATAAAAGGACCATTAGCACAATAATTGTATTCATGACAGAACAATTTGTCAGCATGCTAAGTTATCATTCCCCATAGGGGCCAGTCGTATATTCAGCACATGGTCTCTGGAAACACGATAATATACGTATTAGGAAAAAGTGACCGTCAGGAAATGCTTCTGTGTGATTCTGCACTGGGGCTGTCGATCTCTGACTTGAACCAAGATATCGGGTTACAAGTTTCCCGCGCGCGGGCTCAGCGACCCGATATTTGCTGATAATGTTGGATTTAGAGTAAGAATGCAAACAGCCTCTGCATTAGATATAGCAATTTTGGTAAGTTATCGGCATGCCAGGTTTGGTTGATTGACAGACATGACACATCGTTTGGGCGACTAAACATCTAGGAACCAATCAGTATGTCACGTTTTTGATGATTGACAAATGATTTCCCGCCATTGCAATGAAACGTTGTCGGGGTGACTGAATCCTCTGGAAAACGTTTACTCGCAGTATTCGAGCTAGTCAAATGTTGACATACCCAAATGCTGCATTCTCTCTGTATTTTTATCTGTATAGCCGGTATAAACGCCCTTCGGCGTAACACACGCTATCGGACGGGTTCCTCCTCTCCCAACAAAGTTACGTAGTCATATCTTTTCGCCTCTTGCAGTCGTTGTGACTAAAGAAGGGCGTTTTTGCTTGTATACATTTAGCACTCTATATTATATACCCCCACCTTCTATATATATAGGAACGGGCTACTATGCATAATTACAAGAAAAATGCCCTTCTGTGGCTATAGTAGCCACGGCTACCCATCTTGTTTCTTTCTAGCTTGCAACTCAGCAGTTCTTTTCTTCGTTTTTTTGTTTGTTAGATCCTTCAACCGTTTACTGAGACTGTCTAGTTTATCGATTTATCGGACCTGCTGCTTTGGGAAATTCTCAAACATTTTCTGCTCGTGGTTCCAGATTTGTAAAACTCTGCCGCTACGTCTTGTCCACAACCTTGACATTTTTCCACCTCCTTACTATTTTCATCATTCAGAATGTTTACAGTTATAATGAAACGTCCTCGAGTCAACCGAAGAAGACTTACCAAACGCAATTTGTAGTGACGAACATTTATAGTGCTTGCCTCTTACGCTTACATGAGTTTTGTGAGGCCAGGATTCGGCGCATCTAAGTAACGGTTAGGTTATTTGACTTTATTTAAATTCTCTGCGCTCAAATGCTGCCAATTTGCGAGTCGATCTGAAGAGCACTTTAGTTGGAATAACTAACCTTAACATTTGACCATTCAGGCACGTTGTTTCTATTTTGCATATATTTTCACATTCTAAAGCATAATGATATGTCGTTAATTATCATAAAAATTCTCAAATTGGAACTGAAATCTAGATTACTTTGACCAAGTTATCTTGGTCTAATATATTTATTCCTTTCTGTTTTCTTTATACAGGGTAGACGCGTTCAGTCGGCCCATACAGTGTCACAATACTCTAGAAGAGCTATGAAGTTAAACAGCACAGACAGTACCTTAGGTGGTAGAATGGAAAAGCCTAGCCTAGATGACGCAGCATTGCATATATCAATTGTAAGATTAACCCTTAGCTTAAAAATGCAGAATCTGTATCTAGTTAACGAGACAAAGTATGACAATAAAAGAGATACAGAAAAACATTCGTTAAATTAAATGAAAATGATCAACATGTGTACAACCATTATCTTAATGGCTAGCCTCACAGTCCCTCTGTCTGCGTGGTGGCAGCTTCACCAAATCATGGCCATAGAAATGATGATGGGAACAGCTACAGTACATTTGTCTGCTACTCAGATTTCCTCTCTGCACAGTTCTAGTTCTGCCCATGAACAGCGTGATTCAAATATGATAAATATTTGACACTTGCTTGGACGATTTTGGATATAAATTTGATAAGCTGTGACACTTTATTGGACGATTTTTAATAGTAAATATCATGATAAATAGTTCATTGTACATTTTAACATTTACTGAAAAAAAAAGCATCGCGGGTAACCATTGGTTACCTGAATTGCTCTGTAGGTTACAATCAGTCAAGTTTGTCAAATATCACAATTATTACTGGAAGATCTGCTGTTATCAAGTTGAGATCATTCTCTAAAATTATTATATTCCATTCATGGGCGGTAATAAGGTATCGACAAATGTCATTCACAGGCGGTAATGTTTATCACAAATTGTGTATTTTAGCCAATGGACATGATAAAGTATTCAAAGTATCAAAATTATTCATCTTCTAATTTTTTTGTTTGAAATAAGTTCATGATTATGATCATGTTTCGTCTGCGAACAGGTTTACTAGTTTTTTCATCACTTTATGCCATAGATTGACCCTGAGGAATAGAGAAAAAAGTGATATGCATCTTGCTGTGTCAGGCAACAGGTCCAGGAACAACTCATTCTGCAAAGGCACAATGAAATACTTTGATGAAACCACTTCCCATGGTATCCTTACTGGCCTACTGCGGCAAAGACCGAAGTACTGCTTCCACAGCCTTCCTTGCCACAACTTCTTTAACAGCCAGCGGCCAGCCTCCAAGGAGTTCCCTTAACCTACATGTGGAGTAAACCTGGAACAGCTTGAATTCGACCTAACATGTATTTAAAAAAAGGCAGGTCACAAAACATATATGAAGAAGATGACATAATACCTTCTCTTCTGTGCACATACCTGCTTAATATAATGGGCTAAGTAAAGGTACCTTTCACAGCAAACAGATATTTACACATCAACACTGATTACTGCATTGCTACATTATCCAAGCAAAGGTGTGTTACGTGATGTGCTAAGTTGCTAATCTGGACAGAAGGTCATGTTTCACCCCAGTGAAAGATTTCAGCAGTCTATTTGCCATACATGGACATTTTTATCATTTAAAAAAAAATGGATTGGAGAGAAAACGAGTTGAAGTAATGTTACGAATATTCGTTCCCCTTGATGGAATAAACTGTCGGCTTTCGGCGCTTTGTTATCTTACTGAATGTAATGGGTTGTTTCAAACAAAAACATCTTAACTGAGTCCCTTAACAAATCCTGGCTAAATCTCCAATATCCTTTATCCTTGGTATGGGTGAGGTAATAAGTGAAAGTCCAAATGTCTTCAATTCTAACGTTCTGTACGGTAGAAACTAGCGAAAAGGAAACTAAGAAATAATCAATACGGCTATCCTGAAATCGAACGTCTCCAAGTATATCGTCTTTCTGTAGTATTATTATGCCTATGAATATCTCTTAAGTCCAAATTTACAGAGTTAATAGCCTGAAGAGATTTTGGGTTGTAATTGGAAGGTCGATGCCCGGTTCTGTCCATATCTGAGTTTAGAACAGTATTGGAGCAACAATATATAATGCAAGATCAATGCAATATGTTTAGTTCTTTCCAATTTTTTGAAAAAAAGAATTCGAAGGCTCGTCAAAGTAAATACTTCATTTTCCTTTTCAGCCTAGCCCATTACAATTATAACAACCAATATCAACTTCAGGCTGAGTCATAAAAAAGGTACGAAGTTAGGCTTGATTGACGACACTGTATGCTAAGACTCATACAAAGTTTAACAACGTTAACACCAACACTTACTCTTGACACTCCCCTGCCTCGGTTGTGCCCCATCAGTATCTCCTCCAGCTGAATCCCGTCCTTGAGACACACCGCTGCAGCAGTCTTTGGCGTTAGGCTGTTGACATACCCTAACTCCACGTACAACAGATCCCTTGCGGCAATTGATCTATTTTTGTTTCTTCTTTTGCCTTTCGGTACGTCCGATGAAAAGGCCATGCTCAATTCAAATCACCTTTTGTTTAGTAGAACTTTTGAAATCAATATTTCACGCCAGTACGTTGAGTTTGCTGCGTGAAAATGATAAACAATGACGTTCGAGAACCGTTAGAACGTCACAATGCCAGGTCAACAATTTGGCCTGTTACTCGTTTGTTCCAGGATATATTATGTAGGCAAAGGTTACAAAATGTCTGGCTTAACCCCGCAGTTAATGCCAATTGTTTTGGAATCATATTCAAAGAACGTCTGAAAGACTCATTTCTCTCTGGCTGGAGGGAACAACTTAGACCTTCCAGTAAACTACACGCATATTCTAAAATCAAAAAGCACTTTGGCATGGAAACATATCTCGCATCAATTCATAATAAACTATTTGCAAATAGCATAACAAAGCTGAGAATCAGTGCACATTGCATAGAAGTTGAAAAGGGTCGATACCACAACACACCAGCCACTCAGAGATTGTGTCCCACATGTAATGGAAGTGTTGAAGATGAATTCCACTTTGTAATGAACTGTCCAACGTATAGTAAAGAGAGAGATATGCTTTTACAGACTATTACTACTAAGACAAACTTCACCCTATCTGGTACACAGAGCGATATTTTCTATGTACTGTTGTCATGTCCGACTCCTATATCCATGTACATAGGTCAATTTCTCCATAAATCATTCGAAAAGCGAGATAGGATTACCCATACATGACTATATAGTGTAACAAATACACTGGTTTCGAAAATATTTGTACTTAGATTTGTAGGATAGATTAGCCTTGTAGAACAGATTGTTGATTTCATGCCATACATTGTACCATGTACGATTGTTGAGCAATAAACTTCACTTCACATCATCACAAGGATCGGTGGTGCACGGTCAGTCATGGAAAAGAACAAGTCATCATTTTGTGACATAGTGCAACCATAACGTCATAGATAAATAAACAAACAAACAAAGAAACAAACCAGCACAACTATCCATACGAGCGATTGTCGGTGACGGTGGCAGTGGTAGGCAAAAAAAGCAGGTGGCAAAAAAGAAAAGATTTTCTCCAGATTTGAATGTGCAGACATATCTGATCTTAAAAGTCTTATCTCATCTCTTATGTGCATCGATACTGTTACAGCCTACTAGTATATAGTATGAGTACATATTGTAGGGATCGGAGTCATACATATATTGTATATGATGTTTCAATAAGACTTGGCTCCTGGCCAACTCGTATTCATCATTTGCAGGACTTGATAATCATCTTCTAAATCTTACAGTAAGTAAAAGAAGATTACCTGTCCAGTAACTTATAGTCATCTTATCTTGTGCCGACGCCAGTTTTCTCCTCACGAGGGCTGTTAAGATGTTATATTCCCATTGTGTCAGTGGGTCCGCTGCTGATCTAGACGTCAGTTGTGACACAGTTTTTATAGCGCACTCTTCTGACTGACTGAAGCCATTGGGCACCACTGTCTCAGTGGTGCATGGTATTGTTGTATCAATATTCTCAGTGGTACATGGTATTGTTGTATCTATATTCTCAGTGGTACATGACATTGTTGTATCTATATCCTCAGTGGTACATGACATTGTTGTATCTATATCAGCGGTATATGCCATTGTTGTATCTATATCATCAGTGTCACATGATGACTCAAGTATTACACATGAAGACTTGCCATTACAGGCCTTAGACCTTTCCTTCCTTGGTCTTACACCTTTTGTACCTACTTCTACTTTGGAGCATATCAGGCAGTTTTCAGAGTGCTTATCCCAAGAAATGGCCCTCCCTTTGTTATGATATCTGTTCTGTGACAGCTTTGAACTGCACTTCCTGCATAAGAATGGGGGGCACTACTGCTCATCTTCCAAAATTAAGTCTATGTAAAATTTTCGTTTCATCTCAGATGAAAAGTCCTCGCACCGTAGACCGCCTCCTCTGTAAATCTTTGCACTGAGGTTCCACAAATGCGGCACAACTTCCACAGACAGCTGTTCGACATGCGACGCCACCATCGCCTGTATTTTGGGGTCATGTCCCCTTTTTCGCGAAAGTAAACTGAATGTAACAAATTAACAGGCCAACAGAAAAAAATGGGCAACAATACCTTAAATGTCGAAAACTAGTGTAGAAATTAACGGATAAAATTGCTGTAAAAGATGAAGAGACAAAGTTCAGGAGCGGCAACTCCAAACAACCTGACGTCAAACCGGAAGTAAATGAAGATGTACGTGTTGTTTGGTATCGACAAACGTCCATTTTTATTAATAAAACTACATGTAACAGTAAAATAACTACTGGAAATGCATTGCTACAAGAAATATCTGTATGCAGGAGGAGAAAAAAAGATAGGTCAAAGAAACTTTTATGGAGAAAATTAGCTTTATTTGTCATGAAGGATACATTAAAGTGTTATGACTAAGAAAGACTAATCGTAGTCCATATTACATGTATTGCTAATGTAGCAATTGTATGATATTGGAAAGTTTATGTACTTTTTGTTTGTTCGTGCCTTTGGGCCATTTTGCTTTTCATGTATTTTACAGTTTTAGAACGACATACAATACAAATATCATATACTGATGCCACCAATGGGAAGACAGTTACCCTTTACCATTCCAAGCAAACAATCCACTTTACTCCTGACAGGATACACCTACTAAACATGGACACTTCGTAGAATACCAGAACCTCCAGGTTTTGAAGGCGTCTTAAAGATTCGCCATCTCCTTTTATTTGCTCATATGTTACATTTGCCTTCTTCTCACCCAACCCTAAACTGATAAAAAAAATGTGAATTGTCGTTCCATTGATAAGAAGTGCGGCCTTTGCGCTACAACATCCACTCCCTGTATCCCAAATTTCTGCTGCATGTTAGCAACAATATGTCTGATAACAACAGGCCAATGATAAAAATATTGAACTCATTGGACAAATTACAAACATGAAGTTGTTCTTCTGAAAGAGAGACCATGATTCAGCGGGCCCAGTATTACATTAGATTATCAATCTAATCTTTAAAACGAACATCTGGGTGGCCCCTTCAGCCATAAGCTGTCAGACCCTTTTCCTGGGTACCCCGCATCCTGGAGCGCCTGGATGTAGAAATCAAAGTTTGTGTAGGTCTCCAGGACAACATGCCACCAGTGGTTGATTTGTTCCCAGGTCCAGATAAATCATTTGACCGGACCGCCACCCTCTGCGATGGCGATCGCGGCGGCTTAGGCGGCATATAAAAATGTTGGCTTTAGGATACTTCACTTGAAAACAGTTTCCATCTCAAATATGTATACAATAACAAAGTATACACTTACTTAAGTGCAGTTCTAGAGGTTGAGCAATATATTTGGTACCTTCGGTAGGGGTACTTCGGGCCGGTGTATTATTTGTCTGATGGTAGCCCTTTTAAGAGAGGTAGCAAACCTCTCGTGCTTGTAAAGATGGGACCGTCTTCCCTCTTGCAGGGTCGGAGCCTGTGCATTCGGTGGGGGTGGATTCCGTGCCCATTAAACGAAGGGTAAAGCTAATCTTCTCGGAACCTTTCACTGTTTGTCCAAAAGCAGAATGGCAGGTCTGGATCGATCCTCTTCGAAAATCCCCTGCAAAAGATTAAACATAACTGGTACTACTTTCTGCAAAAAAACACACACATATTTCTTTACTCTTATTACACAGTAATGCGCTACCTTACACCAGACCTGACTGAGCTGCAATAGCCATTCAACGATTTGAAGGTGACAATTTTCATCAGCGTTGTAGATTCTGTGAGTTTTTTTTCCCAATCCATTCGTTTTCAACTCGTCCATGTAAAGGCTGAAGAAATCGTTGACAGCTTTCTCGTCAAATAAGTCTCTTCTACCCCTGTCGAGTGGGTCTGGTTTTCTGAGGGCCAATCCTCGTCTCTTCTTGAAGGACAACCACCAGTTGTTTCATGGGCCCTTTGTTAGATCAAAATTTGGTACATTGCCTTCCTTTTCGCAAAACCTGGCGTATACAGTAGCTGCCATTGCCATTACTGTAACTTTATCAATAATGTGCCCAGCTTTAGTTCTGTACTCCGTGTAGTTGTGTACGGTGTTCTCCTTCTCTTCAGATAAGAGAGGAGGTTGACCATTTTTTGCATCAGCACTACTTTTACCTGACATTTTTTTAACGATTGTTGACCTTGGTATGTCATATTTTCGTAATGCGTCCGTAGGACTGATCCCATTATCTCTTATGTTGTTTAGCACTTCTTTGATCAGGTCGATAAAGCTATTACATTGTTTTGTATTTCCATTTCTCGAAAAAATTAGCCGTGTATAATTAGTTTGTGGGATTCAAAAAGGACACATAATTAAGCAGACCATAATTGCGGCGGCACAAGTTGGGAGTGTTGGAGGCGTCACCCATACAAATCATGCTGAAACTCGTGCTAGTTTCGCCCCAAAACTCGACGTGCTGTCGCCTCTGGACCGTGGCAAACAATATTACATGCTAAAAGTAGAAGAAAGAAAGGCATAAAATTATACGTACAATACGCAGACCATTTCCTCGTTGTCGATTGAGGAGAAAGAAGATTACGTAGCTTGTCTGGGGTCTCCAATTCCATAAGACCTGAAAAACGTGGTGATTAACTCACGATCACGTTTCTGTTATAGTCGCAAGGGCGGGAAATGCCTGGACGACGACATTACAAGTGCTTTTTTGTTTTTGTTAAATCTACATTTACTAATCGATTTACTCGCCTTTTTCTCTGGGGACAGTAGTCTATCAAAATTATGTATGCACCATCAGGAATAGAAATAATATCCTACATCAATAGATAAATCGCTCTTACTCTTGTTCCCTTTTTTTCCTACCTCCATCGCAATGATTGTAAGGTGGCAATTTCCGTACTGAAGCTACCCGTTTCAGTCTGAATATTTCCCCTCGTGTCTTTGGCGTTGAAGACAACTACATTCAGTGGTTGGAATGCCATTTTGTAGCTTCCTCCACCATCATCCTCAAGTATCTTAATCCACAGTTCATTTTGTGGGATAAGATCATTATGCCAGGTCAGCTTCCTAAGGATGGCATGTGGAACAATATACTGTGTTATGGAAGACTTATTATGTCAAATACCTTGTATTTCAAAATGAAAGATTTGTACATGCAGAAGGCCTTTAACCTTTTTTACCAGGGTATCTTTTATGAACACCCTACTATAACCAATTTCATTTTGGCCCATCTGCTAGTAGGAGCTGTGGTGTGACCTACCCTACTTCTTCATGATCAGTCCTCAAGATGTGATCTTGGACTGATCCTATCAGGGAGGAAACAGAGGCACATTGGAAGAGCTTCTCTGTCCTACACCAATCGCTGTCGTTCACATTGAAATACTCACGACTACTTTTATTGAACAAGATAGTGTGACAAAAGCTGTTGTAGGGAAGAAACAGATTGTAAATGGCAAAGGAAGTGGTCGATGTGGAACTGAAGTTGTAAGTCATACCAAACAAGTTTTTAAAAGTTTTATACTGCAAATTCAGCGAAGGTAATCTGCTATTATATATTACCTTGTCACCACTTTCAAGGGCGTTTACGTCCTGCAGAAATGACGCTTCTCTTTCCTTGACACCGCCTTCTAAAGATCCTTTCTGGCTGAGGAACGTTGATTTGCATGGGTACGCAATACGTAGTATAGGTTAATTCGCCTTCCTTGGCGTTTGTTATACGACTCACGATTACATCTAGCCCTAGTCAAATACCAATTTAAAAAAAAAAAGCTTGCCAGACCTTCTTTAGTACCTGTACAGTATCACACACAGTACAGTATCACACACACACAAGCAAAAACAATAGTGAAAGTTTTACCTCCAAGACAGACTTTAAAAAAAAAAATACCTGACTTCTGTAGGCCACCGTGCATGCAATTTCTTAGGGGTAAAGGTGTTGCCCCTGTGACGATGAAGGCCAGCAAAGAAACCCTCCACATCACCAGTCGTGTTAGCCCTTGGATACTCTTCATAGCCGATTGCCACACTCTCAATTCTCCGGAACTCCAGTGACTCAATGTTTGTTGTAACCGCGATAAGAATTTCCAGACTCCATTCAAGTACCCATTGGAAGGGAGAAACTACGGCGCGGTCGTGTTTGTTTTAGCTTTTTTCTGGGTGTAAAAAGAAATAAAGCGTTATTCTACTACATGTATATAGACGTCCACAACACCCCCTGAGGATGTAGTACTATGTACTACATTTCGGCGGAGATTCTGCGAGACTTCGAACCGGGTGTAAAGAGATATTGTACTGAAAGAGAACAGCTCTCTATATCCTCTATTAAAGGGCTGGAAGATGCAGAGCTCTAGATTAAAAACTCTGAACACTGCTTGGCGGATATGATGATGTGTTTATCCGTAGAAAAGTCTCCCGGTACCTGTGCCGGCGCAATGAGCAGAGCCCCTGCAGGACAACATAGGTAGTTCACATGAATCACTCGACGTTTGAAATCTTGCGAATAGATAAATAAAGTCAAACATAAACTCAAGTCGGGATACTATTTTTGAGAAAAGTGCGGGGACAAGGGATCCATTGTAGTCATCTGAAATAGATTTACTGTCTAAGCAAATATTGCCTTGTCATGTTTTCATTTGTGTTATCGAAAATTAATCTCGAAAAATGGCATCATTCGTCTGAAGATTGCTGAACTGTCTAGCTCAACTCCACTATTAATTCTAAAGTTCTCTATAATGTTGACAAAAATCTTGATAACACTGTAGCCCATCTTAACGTATACGTCCAGCAGGGAAAGCTTCATCTCGTCAACTTTCCCCCCGGACCATTGTCTCCACGGATATCCTATCCCTTTGACCACTGGAGCCACTGGCAGTTGATCCAGGCATAAGCCATTACGTCTAAAAACGGTCCCCCTGGACGGTAGTATTCTTCCAGGCGTAAGGCTGGTGTCACCTTGACTTCGATTCCACCACCGTTAGGGCGTTTGAGGTGTACTGATAGCTTTCCAGCATCGGATTCTCAAGATCAAACAAGTCTGTATCCAAAACTTTCAATCATGGTGGCATGTGGGAATTTGTTATGCCGAATAAATTCATTCTCATAGTGGTCTTGCAGGTCTTTGGATAGGGACTTCAGACCAAGACCCAAAAGCTGCAGGCGCTGTGAAGGAACAATATCATCATTATTAGCATGTAGAGCGTCCACCAGTGACTGTGCTGCATTGGTTACAGACACACAAGCACGGGCCCTTGCACCGACTCCTTCTCCAACATCAAAGTCACCATTATCAGCCAGGTTCCTTTCTACTTCATGACAAGTTCCTCTACTAACATCGGTTACATGTACAGGTGCCTGAAGTGTGGAGATCAACCTGGACAGACAGGTACTGCTATGTGACGCAGCTTCGTGGTACAGCAGGTTCGAGAAGTGCAAAGCACAGTTGATCTCTTCTTTGAGGGGATCCGGACGTTGCAACTCGGCATACTTACCAATGCGAGGCGTTCCCAATTGGCGCAACCTGCTTGTTGCCAGAAACTTATTGATCTTAGCTTTTCTGGCCCCCTCAGACAACTCACTCGGTAAGCAGGCAACAAACTTCTCAACTTTTGTGGCATCGATAGCGCGAGACTCATTGGTCCATGGCTGCCATGTGGTACCAATATCCCCACCTACAATGGATTTAACTTTTCTGTCTAGCTTGCCATGAGAGAGCAGCCTTACTGAACTGATATCTATTCCATCAATCCTGACATTTCTCGGTAGCCAATCAAACAGCCTTGTTGGGGTCGAAAAGGGAGGGCAGAGTCCTACACTGGATGGTGTACTTGCGCCTAGACATGGACTCCCTGTACTTCATTGTCAGTGCTTATTTGAGTGATTCATTTGAACTTTCAAACTTCTTTGTTATGTCATTCCATTTGCCCTGCATATACTATGCCTCTTGTAGTAGGCCAGGAATTCATCGATCTGATTAGTACTAGCGTATTTAGCGTAATATTTCAGCACAGCAATCCTCTTGTCTGAAACCTACCACAAAATAACAGCAGAAGAAGCTTATTAATGTGAAGTTGGTTTAAAAGTGTATGATTACTGTTAATTGTATGCTCTGTAAAATGTTTAACAGAAACTAGTATATGTGCATCTTCAAATCTATCACAAGTTTATTGATAACTTTAATAACTTTATACTTTAAATAACTACAATAGTAAACCATCCTGCAGAGACCATCGTTGATTCTTAATACTATTAATTATTTTCATTGATTTTTTTTTTTCTCTGTCTCATAAATAATGTCTTACCCGGCCGTCTTTTGGTTCCTACTTCTAAATTTGGATGTACCACGTACACTATGCAGGCCAGAGTCCTCGGTACCGGTCAAAGACTAGCAGCTTACATGCATGTACATGCTCCTGCATCAGACACAATAAACACATAGAATATTTGAGTTAGTACAATACAATTTGCAAGTCATGATACATTCTTACATACGTTCTCACTGTCTTTTAGGGTAGTTTTGTTACACACTGGCAAACTAACTACTTCAATTTTTCAGTTGTATTGTTGTTGTTTTTTTGTTAATTTTCTCTCTCACTCTGTAATAAATAATGTCTTACCTGTTTTTTTTGTTCCTACTCCTATATTGGGATGTACTACGTACACTTTTCAGGCCAGGGTCCTCGGTACCGGGCAAAGACTATCAGCTTACATGTACATGCTCCTGCATGAATATATTATAAACAATAAAAAGACAGAATATTTCAAGTCAAGTCAAGTTTATTGCACAACAATTGCATCAGGTACAATGTACGGCAAATAACATGGAATATTAACAACTACAGACTATCTATACTAGTGCACTAACCTAACATCATTACTCGATACATAAGATAATGGCGTGATATATTTCACGTTATGGCACGGCTTCTCTTTTGCATAGCATTATATATGAATTTTTTATTCAAAATTCACAGATTGCGTACAATCTGAGGGGAGCCGGCAACAGGAATCTAGTTCCTCTACGAGGCCGACTCCCCCAGAAAATTTACAAAGTTGAGATAAGAACAATAAATGAAAGACATCAAATACTGAAAGAAGTACATTAAAAAAATGAGAGTAATAAGGTCAAATGATAAGGAAAACAGGGTAAACGGTTAACTATGTCACTATGCAAGATGAGCAACGACAAGTGGTCGTCCAAGTACATAAGTTATCAACAGAAAATGTGTCACTTAATCGGGATCTATAATATGATATCAAGAGTTTTTTAACGGACTGTAGGGTGAGGTTTGAGTACATATGTTGGCGAATGACTAGTGGTAAATTGTTCCAGATGACGGCAATACGACTAAAGTAAGAGAATGAGAATGATTCAGTTTTACATGGCCGTGGTACAAGTTGGAATTGGTCTGTAGAGCGAAGTGATCTAGTAGGTCTGGATACATTGAGGACATGAGAAATGTTGGTACAGTACACGTTGCGGAAACATTTGAAAAGAAATAAGATATCAAAAAGTTCTCGTCTGTAACACAATGGTAGAAGGTTGGTATGGGTTAATCTGTCCTTATAGTTAAGTTCGTAATCATTACAGATGTACTTGGTAGCACGTCTTTGAACACCTTCTACTTTGCGCTGATACAATCTTGTATGCGGTGCCCATACCTGAGAACAGTAGTCTAAATGTGGTATCACCAGTGATCGATACAAATGAGTTTAACAGTAAATGGGGCATTAAAGCCTACTGATCTCTTGATCATTGCAAGTCTTGAGTTACATGTTGATATCTTCTTAAGTACATGAGAATTCCAGGATAAGTTATGTTGTACATGAACTCCTAAGTCATTATAACTATCTTGTCGACTGAGTACAGAATCTGACATGCTATAAGGGTATTCAACAGGTGAAGTTTTACGTGTCATACTAACAACTGAACACTTAGATGGATGAAATACCATCTCCCAGGTTTTCCCCCAAGCCACAAGACGATCTAAGTCGGACTGAAATTTAAAACAATCAAAAATCGAGGTAATTCTTCTAAAACATTTAGCGTCATCTGCAAACATGGCCATTTTACCAAATTCAACAGTCAGGTAAATCATTAACGAATAATAGAAACAAGAATGGCCCTAAAATGGATCCCTGGGGGACACCTGACAACACAGGTAAGTAATCAGACATTTCACCTTCTATGACAGTTCTTTGCAAACGTTTTGAAAGATAGTCGTTAAATAAAGCAAGTAGTTGTCTGGAGAACCCAAAAGATTTCAATATGTGTACTAGGAGTTTATGAGAGACACTATCAAATGCTTTGCAAAAATCCAAGAATATTACGTCAACTTGCCCAGATTTATCCAGTTCTTCACCTATTTCCTCGTAAACTTCTAAAAGTTGGGTGGTAGTGGATTTTCCCTTGACGAAACCATGTTGAAGGGGATGAAGAGTGTTTGACAATAATGGATAAAGAGAGTTGAAAATACATCTTTCGAAAACTTTGCTTGTGATACATAATAACGACACAGGTCTGTAATTAGATACGGCACTCTTATCACCCTTCTTAAAAACAGGAGTAATATTAGCTTTTTTCCACATACTCGGAATTTTTGCATTGCTCACACATAATTGAAACAGTTTTTCCAATGATGGTGCTAATTGGGCTGCACACTTGTTTAATACCATCGCTGGGAGATCGTCCGGCCCTGTGGCCTTTGTAACTTCCAGGTTTTTGAGAATAGATTCAATGGTGATGACAGAAAATGTAACTGAAGAGATTTTTGGTACACTAGAAGTATCAATCAAGTCGGGCAACGGGGTTTCCCCATCGGTACAGTTAAAAACAGAGTAAAAGAAGTTATTGAACAATTCTGCCTTCTCCTGAGCAGACTCAGCAGACTCATCCTGAAGTTTCATTCTGTCTGGTAGATTTTTAGACTTTGTCTTAGAGTGGAAGAAGGACCAAAATCTTTTAGGGTTACTCAGTACGATGTCTCCCAGATTAATCAAATGATTTTCATATTTAGCATTTAACATTTTCTTCAATTTGTTGCGGAGACGTCTGAACTTGGCCCAGTGATTTGGTTTGTCTGTTCGTTTGGCTTTAGCCCAGGCAGTGCGTTTGCACTTTTTTAAATGCCTTACTTCCGAATCAATCCACGGTGGTGCGGTCATGTCCTTGATGACTTTTTTGGGTATGAATTTGTCCGCAGCTGCTTTGACTGAATTTAGCCATCTTTCCCAGACGGAGTCTAAGCAAAGACAGGGATCGATGGTATCAGACAATGGAAATGATTCTAGATAGGCATTCAAGCCAACAAAGTCACCATTCTTAAAGTCATACACAAGTCGAGATATCTTAGCTTTGGGGTGTGGTTGAATGTTGACTTTAAACTCAATAATAGAGTGGTCAGTGTCAAATTCAATGTCCACTTTGGATACAGCAGAGACTTTCTCTGGGACACTACAAAAGACGAGATCGAGTAGGTTGCCATGTTTGTTTGATGGAACCTCGTTAACTTGTGTCAAGTGAAAATCACCAATAATGTCAATGAAATTATTGACCGACCCATCTCTGCCAGTATCCAAAGACGTCCAATCAACCCCGGGTAGGTTGAAGTCCCCCATTACAATAACATCCTGAGCTTTTCTGGACACATTTTCCAGTGTAAGTTTCAGGTCACTTGTAAAGACATTGATATCATGATTGGGAGCTCTATAACATAGTATAATCGCAATTTTCGAGTGAAACCTAGCACTAATAGTGCATACAAGAATTTCGCTGGATAAAGGCTCGAGCACAGACAGACGCTGGGCTTTCAAATTATGAGAAAGCGCCAGAAGAACACCTCCACCCCTTTTACCAGGGTTCATAGAGTGTCTGTCCCTACGTAATATTTGGTAGTCACTGAATGGAAGGAGTTCAATGTCATCAACATGTGGACCCAACCAGGTCTCAGTGACGCCTATGATGGAGGGCTGTAGCAAGCCGACTAAGATCTGAAACTGTACAAGTTTGTTACGAGATCTGTTCACAGAAGATAGACTCCTTGCGTTCTATTGGCCTAGGTAAAAAGATACAGAGTCAGGACATGACAGAAGTACATTAAATATTTCTCTAATTGTTCCAGGTAGTGTCATTTCCTTCTTACATGTAATCATCAGTCTTTTCCTTTCTTCATTATAAGATGGACATATCATAAGGAAATGGTATTCATCTTCAATATTTTCTTTGCAGGTGGGACACATTCTCTTTTCGGCTGGTATATTTTTGTGACGACCCTTTTCAATTTCTAAGCAATGCGCACCAATTCTCAGCCTTTTTATGCTATTTGTAAAGGATTTGTTTTGAACTGCCAAAAGATAATTCTCCAGAGCGAAGGTTGTCTTAATTTTCGAATATGTTCCAAGTTTACTAAAACTCCTAATCTTTTGTCTCCAGTTGGAAAGAAATGTGTCCTTCAGACGTTCCTTGAACATGTTACCAAAATAGTTGGCGTTGACATTAGGGTTTAGCCAAATATTTTGGAAACCGTGTCTTGACAGTATATCTTGTACATGGGTACTCCAGTCGTGTTCTTGTATAACAGCAGTGTCGTATGCTTTTTTAACAATTCTTTCGTTAGACATATTATGTAATCTTAGCCAATATTTAATCAGTCGTGTTTGAGTATCTATATACAGTGGAAACATACCTAACTCTCCTATTACAGCAGCATTAACAGAACTTCTAGGAACACGAAGCAATATCTTACAATAGTTAATCAATACATGTTCTAAATCGGGAATCTCATAAGAAACAGCAGGTTGTTCTAATGCTACATTTTAATTTCTCAATACGTTTGATTGATATACAACATTCAGCTTATCAGTGTATTTCCTAAATCGAACAAGAACAGGACGGATAGTTGATATATCAGTTTTCTTTCCAACACGGGTAGCCCTTAGTATGCTAGTATTCACATCTGTCCCAGTATCGGGGAAAGGATGTTATATATTTGTTCTCTAATATTTTCATTCGGATATTCCTTTATTCCTTTGAAGATGAGCTCTTTTCCTTTAGCGTTTGTTCCCAGTATTTCCCCGCAATAGAGCAAAATCGGCTTGACGAGACTATTGAATAAATCTAGAGCGAGAGAAATTGACGGATTATGATTTGATGCCAGCAATGATTTAAGTTTAAAAGAGGCCCGCAGTGTCTATTGGCACGATGGAATGATCCTGATGGTGTGATGTCTACTCCTAAGTATGTGTAACAGTTTAAGAAGTTTATAGTTTGTCCTTGTGATTGAAAGGGAGAGCGTTTATTGTTACTAGCTCGCCCAGTTTTGGAAAATATCATTACTTTGTTTTTTCCTCTATTAATAGATAGTTTCCAAGTGGAACAAAATGTATCTAGTCTTTCTAAACATCGTTTGAGACCTGCTTCTGATTGTGAAACGAGCACAAGGTCATCTGCCCAGAGGAGACTACTTATGGGAGTATCTTTTAAGGTTATAGGGTCGAAAAATGGTGATGTTAATGTAGCTGGAAGGTCATTTACAAATAGATTAAAAAGGAGTGGGCTCAAATTGCAACCTTGACGTACACCACAAGATGATTTGAAGTAATCTGAGAGACCATGGGATGGCTTCACACAATATTCTATGTTACTGTACATTGATTGTAGAATTTTGAAGAAATTTCCACCGATACCTGAGGATAAGACTTTGTAGAATAAACTATTTCTCCACACAGAATCAAAGGCTTTTCTGAAGTCCACAAAACATGTGTATAATTTTCCTCCGGGTACAGATAGCTGTTTATCTATAAGAGTTTTCAGCACAAAGATGTTATCACTAGTCCGGAAGTCCTTTCGAAATCCAGACTGAAAGGGGGACAAAATATTGTTGTTTTCTAGAAGTCGTTGTAAACGGTTGCTCAGTATTAGTGTGAATAATTTGCCTACACAGCTAGAAATGGCAATTCCTCTATAGTTTGACGGGTTCGATACATTGCCACTCTTATGTATTGGTGCGAGAATGCTCTGGCTCCATTGTTGAGGGAAATTTCCAGAGTTAAGAACTATATTAAAGAGTTTTCGCAATGGTTGTATAAGTTGTGTATTGCTATATTTCATTTAAGACAAAATCTGTTCCACATGCTTTGCTACATTTCAATTTACCCAGCCCCTTTATAATTTCCTCTGCTGAAATGTCGGGGTCCAGAGGTTTTTCTGTTAGTTTCTCTAGATTGTGGATAATGTTGTCTGTAATATTGTCTGTGGGTTTGTTATTTACATAATGTTTATCAGTGTTTTTGTTTGTCGTCTTTAAAAGTTCAGGATTCACCTGGGAAACATGTTGATGAAAATCTTTATCAGATTCGTTACTTTCAACGAGGTCATTGACATTTTTGAAGTGAGTTCTCCACTCTTCGGGGCTAATGTTATGGTCCATGTCCTGTTTATCACTTTCATCCTGCTTTTGTAGCTTCAACTCCCTCCAGAACTTTTGTGGATTTTCTTTAGTGAGCTTGCTTAGCTTGTGCCATTTCCTTTCATTGAAAAGTCACTTTTCTGTTTTGATTTTCTTCTTGTAAATTTTTAGATTGCAGAAATACGCTTGGCGAATATCGAATCTCCATGGACATTTTGAAAACTGAGAAGCTAAGTTATTGATTTTGCGTTTTAGAGAGGCGCATGATGGGGTGTACCATGGTTTCCATATCTTTTTCCTTTTGTCGGCCACATGTGTGATAATGCCGGCAATTTCTTTTACTGCACTGTCCACGCTGCAGAATGATTTATCCATAAACTTTTTTATGTCATTTAATGTTGATGGATTATGGAGCGCTTCTGAGAATTTGCTTTTGAGTCATCATCCCAGACGTACTTGGTCGGCAGAGGATGTGTTGGGATATGAACTTGTTTGATGTACGGGGAATAATTTGTTGAGATTGAACAAGTAAGCAAACAATGGTCTGAAAACACAGATAGATCATTCACTTTCAAATATTGGACTTTGGGCAGAATTTCCGAACTAACAATGAAGTAATCAACCACGCTAGAACCATTGTACTTGTGGCAGGTAAATTTACCGGATAGGTCTCCTGGAACTCGGCCATTTAGGATAATCATGTTGGCTGCTGAACAAAGATCAATTAGGTTATTACCATATCTATTCATCCCTTTGTCAAAGCTCGACCTGTGAGGCATGTCTTCTTTTATATCTATGAAATCGTGGTTCAGACAATCGTCTTGAATTACTGTCTCCTGCAGGGACGCTGTTCTGGCATTTAAATCACCAAGCAGTAATATATTTCCCTGATTGGAGAAATTACATATGTCTTCTTGTAGGATATCAAAGAGGGAATTATTTTTCGTTTCTGGGGACGATGAATTTTCCGGTGAGAAATACACACATCCGACAAACAGATCCTGCTCTAGGCCAAAGAATGCCCTGTCTAACTTACACCAGAGAAAATCTGGATGTCTTGATGGAAGTTTTGTAAGGCCTTTCATAAATTTGTTTCTAAACATTATAACTACCCCGCCTGAATTCCTTTTGGCGGTCTTTTTTCGGTCTCTATCGTTTCTAAAATAATTAAAGGATTCTATTCTACATTTTTCGCCTGGCTTAAGCCAAGTCTCTTGAAGGCAAACAAAATCATGTTCTTCTAAGCTAGACACAAACTCTTCATCGTGACATTTTCTGCGAAGGCCACCTTGAACGTTCCAAGAGCAGAACTTGAGCGCTACGTTTGGAATTGACATTCTCTGATCAAGACCGGTGAGTGGGGGAAATCAGAGGTATCACAATATTAAGAGCTTTGCTACATGTGCGCAGAGTAAGACTATACAAGTTAACATATAAGTACAAATAAAAGAGCTATATCACAAGTAGGCTTTCCTTACGTGGTAATGTACATTTACATACTAAACAAGGCTAAATCATTAGATTGAATAATTAAACTGAACTTTGTCACCTGAGTGAATACTTGAGTAATACTGTTCTATATCCATCCGACGTTAGTCACCATTTCAATGTTTCAGGAAGTCCTTTAACATGTCCATCAGCGTCTCCACAGTTTGACGTTTGTCTTGTGCCCCGTCCCGCGCCGGCCTTGTCTGGTGGCTCCACTGCGGGGGTGGTGGGTTTGCTGGGCTCCATGGGAGCGGTGGTGGGTCTGCTGGGCTCCACGGGAACGGTGGTGGGTGTGCTGGGCTCCATGTGAACAGTGGTGGCCGGGTCCTCTGGGACTGCATAGGTCCTGGCGGGGGACGTTGGTCCGGCTGCATTTGTTTCCTTTGTGGTTCTTGCCAGGTACGCGGCGGCTGGCGTTGTGCAACGTACTGTGCTGCTTGGTTCCTGCCCTGGTGTTGATGCCGTAGTGTAAGCTTTACATCCGCAACCATCAAGCTAACGCCTGTGTCAGGTTTGATGTGAATTCCGTCCGGTTTGTAAAGCGACCGATCTTCCGACAGGAGCGCTGTGCCTAATGTATGTCAGCTTGTTGTCGTCCAAACATGACCTTTCAATGGCATCATTGTATGATGCTATGTTCATATTGAGTTTGGAGTTCATGTGCATTCCTCTCGGTAAGACTTGTGATAACGCGATGTTTGCGTTTGGAAAAGACTTTCTTGTCGATTCAATCACCTTTCTTGTTTGATTCACACATATGTCCACGCTGTTGGGTCGAGTTTTTGTATTATCCAGATTGTTGGATCCTACGTGGATGATAACAAGTTCGGTAGTGGTGTCTTGGCATGTGTTGATCATTTCAGCAGCTCTTGGTAGTGTTGTACATTTGACGATACTTGCCACTTTGTGTTTGTACATTACCTTGGGATTAACGTCATTCCATAGCGAGTCTGCAAAGACTCTGACCTGTACTGTTTTACCTTGATCGGTGACGGCGGGGCTTGAGGCTGGTATGCTTCCGTCAGTCTGGGTAGGATATTTGAGTTAGTATATTGCATTTTACAAGTCATTTGATACATTCTTAACAAATCATTTGTCTTTCAGTAAAACATTGGCACACACTGCACTGCCGATCTATTTTTCTGCTTCTGTTCTTATCTTAATGGTTATAACAGTTACATCTAACGTTAAATTTAAAATTATTTTGTTTCTGACTGAGTCTGACAGTGCTAGTTCTAACGTTAGTTAATATTTTACAAACTCCTTGCCAATGAGAATGAGATCAGCGTTTCGCTACAAAGTAACAGAAGTACAATAGAAATAGATGACAGATCTAACATTGAGCGCTTTATTAGAGGAAGTTACGCTCTCAATCCATTGGGCTGGGCCGTCCTCCGTGAAGAATCTTATGATGTTATCCATGTTGAGGTCTTCATAGACTTGGGTTGGCATTGCGAATACAGAATTCGAAGCTGGTCGGCAATGCTTGACTTGCTCTTGGCAAGCAGGTAGACTTCAGGTGTCTCCGCTAATCCCTGAACATTGACCTGCTGTTCCAGTTCTTGTGGGGGGTAGAAGATGGCGGGGTCATATAGCACATGGACGGTAACCAACAAGTAACTAGTGTTGAGAAGCGTGCTGTGATCCAGCCATCTGCACAAGTGGCGTGTGCCTCTCAGCCTCTTTTATCTGCCACTGACATGCACGTTATCGTCATTTTCATGCAGACCTTGTAGCACACGATTCAACGTTACCTCATCCATGCTGTAGTATTCTTCAGCTGGCCGCAGGAGTCCATCTTATAAATGCTTCCTGAGGACACGTTCCAGTATTTCTTTAAGTGGGATTTTCCTCCCTGATGTAGAAACTTCCTGCTCTACTACTTTCCCCTCCTTGAGGGTGACCTTGGTGTAAGTTTGCGGTACGATTAGCAAGCCCATTGAGAGCTCTCCTCTAACATATATCTTAAGTCTTTGTTGGGCCTTGTTTTGGGTCCTCTTACTCCGCTGTTTACAGTGTGAAGGCTTCTACGTGCCTAAGGCATCTTTCCTTTCTCTCTGAATGTTGTTAGCCTTCCCGGATCAACCTTTTAATCTAAGAGAAACTCCTTCGCGATGGTACTTGCATGCGCGCGGTGAGTCAACGACACCATGCCGCCTTGCCAGGTCAGCATATATGATCTGTAAGCTTGAAATAAGTTTGCCTTAAAAACTGAATGGACTGTGATGGATCTTCATAATTTTTGGTATGTGTTTATGGGACCACACCCCACTTTATCAGCGCTGAAACCCGCTCGGGGAAATGTTCGGCAAACCCTCCCGGTCTCAGCCCTGATCTTTTAAACGTACATTTTGGGTTCTTTGGACGTCACTGGCAGTTGATCATAAGTAATTATATAACTAGCCTTATTTGGCACAAAAAGTCGTTGGTTGCTCATGAATGATGAAGTAGTGATGTAAGACGTAAACTTATAGCTTCCCTGCGTCCTTTGCGGCTTGCTCGAGATGAGCTTTAGCAAACCCTCCGATTGGCTGAAAGTTTCTTGGTGGTGACGTTGCCTGAGGAGCGTTTTCAGGGGCTCGAAAGGGCAGGGCTAGCCTGAGTACCAACCTCCGTAGTGACCGCTGGCTCAAAAGAATTCGCTTGCTAACCACGGAGTCTGACCCTGCGCGTATCCGTCACGCTATGGGAGGTAACCAGTAAAAAAAGTACCAGTGCTTTGCCAACTCGTATACTGTCTCTAATCGTTTGCACATATATATCCCCATAACAAAGCAAAAATGAGTTATTCAGAGTGAGATTGTTTTCCATTAATTTACAATGGGTATGTTAGATAAGTTAATACATGTTTTCCTAGTCCAGCTGGAACCGATGTAAAGCTGAAGAATAATGGACGCTTCCGGCGTGTCCAACATCCCCGCATTGCTACATTGGGGTCATCAAGGAAGGCTCTCGATAGGTAAGTGCCCATCAGGCTATCCAAATCACGCAAGTCGTGCTCCAACAGGCCGAAGAACTTATGGAAAAGTCCGAGGGAGATGTGCAGAGCAGGGATGCATGCCTAAGATGAAAATGAGGAATAAGTTGTCACTTAAGCATCTCCAGATAATAGAGCTGCATGCCAGTATTTGGAACTGGTACTGTAGACATTTTCGGTACAGGTATAAGCACCTGGAACATTGATTATTACCAGTACTATGCTTGAATCTTGAAACTCAATCTTACATATATATTTTTCTTGGGACTTGATATTATTACTTTTCCACAACAAATATGAAAAATTTGTCCTTGACAATGGCAAAGATATTGTACACAGCAATACCGATTTGAACAAAAACTCGGTGGCCTACCGCCTATGGGTAGATAGGGCAAACATAGTTACTTCTGTAAGATTGGAAAGAGATTGTTCATGAAGTAAGAAAGAAAAAGAAATATTGTTATGCAGAAACGTTTTTTCTAGTTTGTCGACTGAACAACCGTAGCTTTAACGTTGTGTACAAAAAAGCTCATTATGCGTATATTCAAGAATTTGAATAGACGAATTCGCACGGCACAAACTGATTACGTCATATGGGGTGCCCGTTTAGGATTTAAACAGTAACCGCCACGTCATTGCGCGATTTCGAACGCGTTCGATCGAAACGTCCCGAATCCGGAAGAGCCGAGTGTTCGATTACAATCTGCGCCCCGACTGATTTTCGACAGGTAAGTGAAAAATAAGCCGTTTTTATCGGTATTTTACGCAAGGGAGGAAGGGGAATAGCCACTGAAATAGTATAGGGATATCCGGAAATGTTTGACGGCACATGTTCGGGCGCCCGGCCTTCCGACGAAAGTGAAAATAAAATGTAAACGGGAGACGCCGGGTCCCGTATGCTGCCGACAAAAACTTAGTGCCCATATGCACCATATGTCATTCTTATTTGATAGAACGAATTTTACGAAATGCGTAAAAACTGATGATAAGTAACAACGAATTTAACGGAGTATATGCATATATTATGGAAAGGATACGAAAAAAACAACGAATTATTATTCGACTTCTTCTCGCTTCTTGGTAATTGTATAAATGTAGGAGGATGTGTGATTAGTTAGAGTTGGTCTATCAAAATTTCTCTCTACTATAATAATCATTTTGCGCTCGTAACACCATTTCACCGTACTTTTCCTTTCTTCGCCACAGACTGTCCAACTTCTGCACCTTCATCCCCCTTCTACTGCGTCACTATCTACTACGCTGCTTCCACCTACCACCCTATTATACCACCCTATGAAATGGATATGCCAACAGACACTCCACTGGAGGTTTTCAAGACGTGGAAAGTGGATGAATTCAGGTTATTTGTGAAAAAAAGGGGGTTAAAACTGGCGAACTTTCGCAAGGACGAGCTCGCTGCTCTGGCCTTTTCTGCTTGTCAGATGCAGCTGCCAATACAGCCGGACAAGGTAGCGGAAACAAAACGGCTGCAAGTTGAGTACGGTAAAAAGCTGAAAGAACTTCCCGACCCGAGCACGTTAAGTGGATGGGTGGGAGAGGAGGAAGGTTGTAAGAACTGGCCGGGGTTGTCATTCCCTGATATCTGTGTCTTTGTGGAGGACAAAGACCTCCGTCAGTACAAAGATTCAAAAGCCTACAGCTATGTTACCAATGGCTGGTTGTCAGAAATCTCTTACAATCCTATTTCAAAGAAGTCAAAGTATTGTTTCCTGAAGTGTGAGTGTAGGCACTCACAGTTCTAAGATCAACACCCCCCCACATCAGGTGTGGTGCTGCATCGAAAAGACCACCGGCAGAATAAGGACAGCGCATTGCACATGCATGGCAGGGTGAGTATTGTATTGTCAAACCCAAGCGCTGACCATTGGGACAGAAAGAACAAATTTTGCAAAGGCAAAAGAAGTGCTGAAAGAAATGCGAGAAATCGTTAATATATTTGACTTAACATGTTTCTAGTCAAAGCTGTTGACAAATATGACTAGCTTGTAACAGAAGTATAACGAAACAGTCAGCTTTAAGCGTTGCTGTACAAACGTATTAACTCCATTCTCCATTTATATCATAAAACGCTATCGTTTCAGAACCTTTCTATATATGACAGTGTTACGACCGTTGGTCTGTTTTTGTAGGACGTCGACCAATGATATATGTCTTTATTTTCTCTCTTGTACAAAATGTAGTACATTTCTAGCACCTTGAATGTAGTAATCCTTGCGTTTCAGGATGGGGGAAACCTGCAACCACGTCACCGCACTACTGTTGCGGATAGAGCTTGCAGTTCGACTGGGGTACACAAATCCCGCATGCACAGACCTGCCATGTCAGTGGGAAATCCCGTCCCAAAAGGCCGTTAAACCACAGAGGGTGAAAGAGCTTAATTTCAACAAACACCAAAAGAAGAGGCCATTAGTTTCAAAGGAGAAGGAACCATTTATCCAAACCCAGTTAATCGAAAGCGATATCAATGATCTCACGGAAAAACTAAAGACCATACTTCCTAACGCAGTTCTGTTTACAGCTTTGGGGGAAAGGGACAACAGTGCTAGCGCAGCGGATCCTGATCTTGATAGTGATACAGAAAGCGAGGAAAACAACCCAATGTCTTTGTCTGTCTTGTCTTCAATGTATGATTTGTCCTGTAAACCTGTAGACAGTGACACGCTTGCAAAACTGTGTGAAGATGTTCTAAACAGGGTAGGAGTCAGTGAGGAAGAGCAGAGGAGTTTTGAGGAGAAGACACGACAGCAGAGTGCATCTTCCTTGTGGAGGGACCTCCGGAAAGATCGCCTCACCGCATCCATGTTTGGGGAGCTCTGCAAGAGGAGGAGGACAACACCTTGCAATCGCATTCTTACAGATCTTTTATATAAAGGTCCTGTATCCTCAGAATCTATGCGGTGGGGCAGGCTCCACGAAGCTGATGCCATTGAAGCGTATCAACAAAAAACAGGACACAAAGTAAGCCCTTGTGGACTGATCATCAGTAAAGAACACGGGTTCCTGGCAGCCACACCTGATGGCAAAGTAGAGCAGGCCAATGGAGAAACCGGTCTGCTCGAGGTAAAATGCCCCTGGTCTGCAGTCAACAAAAGACCACAGCCATTGTCCCCCCAAGAAGCTGCCAAACAAGTAAAGGCATTCCCACTGAAAGAGGTAAATGGTGTCTTGCACTTACCAAACACACACAACTACTACTACCAGATACAGGGGCAGCTCAACATCGCCAAAGTGGAATGGGCAGACTTTGCTGTGTGGACACCAGCAGGTTTGCACATCGAACGGATCTCTCGCGATAAAACCTTCTGGGACAATACAATGTATCCGAACTTGAAGTGGTTTTACTTCAATTGCATGTTGCCAGAACTTGCTTGCCCACGCTATCCCCATATGCCAATAAGAGAGCCACCAGAGGTTGTGGATGCTACTGCAAAGAAGCAGTCAGGTAAAGTTGGCTAGAAGTTCATCCTTAGTTACACAAGTTTTCAGATCTTGAATGTATAATGTTGAATGTATAATCTGTTCTTATATACTGATGAACCTATTGATCATGAATTTACTTTCTTTTCCAGCAATACCAGTTCATTCATTTACATAATAGACTATAAAATGTATGTACACAAATGTACTTATTACGTAATCACTATGGCTTGTGAAATGGAAGTGCATTCGTTACAGTGAGATTTGTCATAACGTAATATTCATGCATTGTATTAATATGAACATGTGTACGGAAAATATGCATGTACGTAATGTATGTAGTATATATACATACTTGTAAGTATGAATCATATCGTATTTTTATGTACAACAAATATCTATTGTATCATTAACTAGAAATGATATTCATTGCATTTACACCCGATAATGCTATATATTTCTTGCTTATATTCACCTAGGAACATTGATTTAGATTACCATATAAAATGTAGAAAGATTCCGATCCGAGTAACGGTATCATAGTTGCTTCTTTACAATATAAGTCAATGGCAGACGAAAGCTTGGTGAAAAAATACAAACTCTTTTTCTTAAAGCCGGAGAGACTTACAGAAAGATGATTTATGCAAGTGGTGGCATTAGGTTACAGAGCGCACCACATACTGTCACAATTTCATCAGCATGTTGTACCATCGTAATGGGCAGTTCATTCTTTAAAATCCTAAATGTCTTGATCCGTTGTATTGCCCTCTCCACATGAATACGGACGTTTGCGATCTGCTTTGTCCTTTGAACATCAGCCCGTGACATCTGTGTCTGTCCTCTCGCCCCAGGTGGTACGATGAGTGATGCACAGCGAAACAATAAATCTTCCTGGATGCTAAATCCTCGGTCAGCCATTACGCAGTCGTGTGGCTCAAGTTTCTCAATAAAACCCGACTCCAATGTGATGTGTCTGTCGCTTGCCCTGCCTCCCCAACACTCGGACAGGAAAGAAATAGCACCAGTTGGTGTTATCGCTATCAAGAATTTTAAAGTATTGTGTTTTTTGTAGTCTGACCATGTAACAGCTTGGCATTCTAGATTCTTTGGTGTCTGAATATAAATTTCTGTGCAATCTATAATTGCGCGAACACCAGGATATTTCTTGAAACTGGCGGGTAAGGACATCCTCACTTGATCTTTTGAGGGCCAAGTTATCAAGGGTTTCAATTCCTTGCACAGAAAAGTGATCCAGGTACTGTAGATTTGACTGCATAATGTAGGAGACACGCCAAACCTGTCGGCCACATCTTGATTTAGAAGACCAAGCCTGTTCCGTACAAGAACCAGAAAGAACTCATCTTTTAGGGCAAGTTTTCTTTTTCCGCAAGGTTGGTTTGTCTTCGTCGTCGGAATCCTTCTTTCACCTCTCCAAAGCTTAAGTTTCTTCGCTCTTGGTTCAAGATACGAGAATATACTGTTGAACGCAGAGACAGTAGATATGCCGGTGTAAAACTTCATCTTCTTATCTGTCCGTATTGAGTTTGATGTCATAGTAGTTTTCTTATTAGAATTTGACATCATTGCTGTTTTGCTGCGGAAGTGTTCGAACTCTTTCTGTATCTTTTCACATTTTCGTTTCGACAAAGACAAACGTTTTGACAGCGAAAGAATTAAAGACCGTTTGCTTTTGCAACCAGGGCATTGAGCTGTACCTGGGGCACGCTCATACGAATGACATAGATCCGGAGATGTTTTCAAAACATTTTTGTGCTTGAGAGGTGATGTCTGGAATATCAACTTTTTTCTTATCTTGTTTGGTGGTGAAGCGGTATTGGCGGTAACGTGAGGAGAAGTCCTATTGGTCAGGTGAGTTGAAGCGGTATTGGCGGTAACGTGAGGAGAAGTCCTATTGGTCAGGTGAGTTGAAGCGGTATTGGCGGTAACGTGAGGAGAAGTCCTATTGGTCAGGTGAGTTGAAGCGGTATTGGCGGTTACGTGAGGTGGAGGTGCAGTCGTCTTGGGGGCATTGACTGAAAGGTGAAGCTCGGGGTCAGGATGAACCCCCGTCGGTCTACCGTCAACAAAATGAACCGAGCAGACCAGGTGCCCACTTTGGGGGTTCCAAGGGCGGGACAACAAATCCCATTTGCCGAGGAGCTTCAGCCACTTTTCCCTCCTCTTGACTTTCTCTGGCGGCCCTTGTGGAAACCCATGAAGGCTGAACGGAGGATGACAGCCACACACGGTGTGGTTAGAACCAGTGTGAAGTTGGCAGGATGCTTTCTTCCACTTTCGGAGTCTTTTGGAGCTGTTATAACATCCATTGACAGTACAATGGCCGGTAACCATGTTGTCTTGCTTATTAGGTGGTATAGGTGGAAGCAGCGTAGTAGATAGTGACGCAGTAGAAGGGGGATGAAGGTACAGAAGTTGGACAGTCTGTGGCGAAGAAAGGAAAAGTACGGTGAAATGGTGTTACGAGCGCAAAATGATTATTCAGGCGGAATATTCCTATATGAATTTCATGGAATTTTTGTCATACTATGTATCAAAGAAACGTACAATCTACTTTTGAAAGATGCGCGTATGGTCTAAAATGATATGCTGGATCTTATGCATAATTAATAATTCGTTGTTTTTTTCGTATCCTTTCCATAATATATGCATATACTCCGTTAAATTCGTTGTTACTTATCATCAGTTTTTACGCATTTCGTAAAATTCGTTCTATCAAATAAGAATGACATATGGTGCATATGGGCACTAAGTTTTTGTCGGCAGCATACGGGACCCGGCGTCTCCCGTTTACATTTTATTTTC
Organism: Branchiostoma lanceolatum; assembly: GCA_035149815.1. Lineage (NCBI taxonomy): Eukaryota > Metazoa > Chordata > Leptocardii > Amphioxiformes > Branchiostomatidae > Branchiostoma > Branchiostoma lanceolatum. Next base: position 19,434,435 of record CM068873.1, read on the forward strand.
ACTTTCGTCGGAAGGCCGGGCGCCCGAACATGTGCCGTCAAACATTTCCGGATATCCCTATACTATTTCAGTGGCTATTCCCCTTCCTCCCTTGCGTAAAATACCGATAAAAACGGCTTATTTTTCACTTACCTGTCGAAAATCAGTCGGGGCGCAGATTGTAATCGAACACTCGGCTCTTCCGGATTCGGGACGTTTCGATCGAACGCGTTCGAAATCGCGCAATGACGTGGCGGTTACTGTTTAAATCCTAAACGGGCACCCCATATGACGTAATCAGTTTGTGCCGTGCGAATTCGTCTATTAACTCCTTGTCCATGCAGTTTAAATGACAGTTGTATGACTACAAGAGCGTAATGGGCAAAGGGTGAAATGTACAATGCTAGAAGGCGTGCGCATAAACATAGAGAACTTGTCGGACATTGGCCTCCTCCCGTTACTTTTTTTATGTTGTGCTATGGGCCATGTGCCTAAAAATGAACAATATTTTTTTTATTCTTGACCTATACGTGTACAAATGGACCCCCTCTTAGCTGTTGATATCCAACTAAACTAAGCCATTTGTTTGGCATAAATCACAGGCCAATACATCTATCCACAATGGTTCCATACATTCAGTCTGAATTTGCATTATTTACATACATAAGTTTATTACCACCTCAAACTTGATAAATGTCTGGAGAGAGTTATATCCCACACAGCATGTAAAATCTTCATTGATTTGTAAAGATGTCTACATAATTGTCACATTTCATTTCTCTTATCTTTTCCTGTTCCTTTTTCCCTTCATCTTTGTAAAAGTACATAGTTTCCCCCCCCCCTCGCCATAAAAATATGAGGAACAGAGCAAGATGTCACCAAGAAGACAAAATAAATATCCAGCTGGAATAGAAATGCTACGGAAAATTCCGTGATATCTCAAAGTGTCCTTATCCGTTTTCCTTACCGTCTTTGGGATTTAAAAAAAAAAAAACAAGAATGATAACGATAATAATACTTGTACTGCGTACTGCGGGAAAACATATTTTCCGCTAGCCGAAAACTCAATGAACTCAAAGGTTTGTGATGTTTGTTTTTTTTCGGCGGAGAAGAACGTTGTTGTTGTAGGCTTCATAGACAATGGCAGTTAGCCATGTTGATCACAGCAAAACGTAGCACCAGAAAAATGAATAAATCTCCAGCAACTATCATTTCCTAGCAGTGTACATAAAGAAGTCCAAAACGGCATTTCAGAGTATCTTCAACCCTATTACAAGCGAAAAAGAATTTAATAGCGATCCCAATAAGGAAACAAATACAGCCACAAGACGGTGTAGCGCTTGCCTGCGGTGCCCAAAATGTTTACCTCCCACATAATTTACCTCCCTCATGTCACGTTTAATTTACATTACCAAAACACCTATAAATGTAAATAAACATTGCGGGTAGAAATTCAGAGTATCCACTTCTTACCTGATAATATTTCCTGACGGAGGAAATGTTGGTAAATACTTGGGTTCTGCCGTGACGCTGAACAACAGAAGAATAAGAACAGCGTACGTGTAATTAAACAAACCCACGTGGAAGTCTCTAGAATTGGGCAATACAGAAATTCCGGGATCAGTCCAACGTGCTTGTAGTGGGCAACGCGTAAAACAAAAGGCTTCACAAAAATGTCGGACCTTGAGCTGGCTTTTCATTCATATTCTGTCCTTTCATGTACAAGATTGAAGAAATTTACTATTTTAGTGATATCTAAGTGCTTTTTTGTACCTTATACATAAAATAATAAAGTTGAAACCCCCCTAAGAAAATGTCAATGGATGCTTCCAACTTTATGCGGCAAATCATGCGGAAATTCTGAACCAACCAGCATGGGTTTTAGTACTTGGCGGCCAATTTGAAAAGAGTGATGAGATTGGCCTGCTATTTTCTGTCAAAAAGTCGTCTGCGCGTCCGGAGCTGGAGACATGGAGAACTTCGCGAAGTGAGTATTGTATTTTCTTCTGAGTTTTTAACCTTCTTGGAATAATTTTTTGCTCACACACACATAGTTTGAGAGGAAATTTTTCATGAGTTTTCTGTAGGAAAGATGGTGAAGTAGATTTAAATAGGCCACACCACCTTCCTGGACTGATATCCACTGGAGACCCCAAAAATAATACGAGCGTGTAAAAAAGAAATAGGGCGAATATGAAAATGCTGCTAAACAACAGGACTACAAAACTCGTGCTTCAAATTGAACCAAGGTGAGATGTGACACAATCACTCAAAAAACAACAAGTCTATGTCCATGAAAAATGGAGATATGGTTGTGTGTGTGTGTGTGTCTGTCTGTGTTTCCAGATTTTGTAGTCAGCATAACTCATGCATAGGCTAGTTTTAGCATTCATGGCATTGAACGTATTCGGCAATCCATATGCTTAGTGTTAAAAATTTGCTGTGAGACCTCTATACTAATGCCTCAACTCCTCTCCCTTCATCCTCATTTAGGTAACACAATTTGGTAAACATACATATTTCTTTCAACATTACTTAGTGAAGGAGAACCTTCGGAAACACGCAAGCTGATGAATGAAATGTCAGAGCAGCTGCATAGACAACGGCAACAGTTTGAACTGCTGATGGGGAAAGTGGAAAGCCTACAAAAGGACAAGAATGAGGAGTCAGAGGAGACTGGAAGGCTGGCTACGAAAGTGGATCAAATGACTATCGGGTAAGTAAATTTCTTGTATACATGTATACATATACATATAATCATTGAATTTTCAATACTGACAATTCTTTAATATGGCAGTTAAGTATACCATAGTTGAATCCTAAAGCAGGGGGGGCAGCCCTATATAATTATCATGTTCTGCATGCTTGATAGAAGTGAAAGAAGTGCTTTGTAGTTGCTTTATAAATCATGATCAGATCTGTGTTCTATCATGACATTACCGTATAAAAGTAAACCTTTCTTTTTCAAATGTTTCCACTACAGAGAGACAGAGTGGCTGAATGCTAATAACAAAAGCCAGAAGGAATCGTGAGTCAAGTTTCTTACTGTCAGAACTATTGCTTTGACATTGGGATTAGAAAAAGGTAGACCTATCTTCATGCAAATGGTAACAATTTTACACTTAACAAGACGGTTGGCTGTAAATGTTACAAATATTTGGCCAAGCTTGTACCTATAGCTGATTTTTTGCGTTTCGGTGCTTTCGCACCGAAACGCAATGTCCTGGCTTTTACCTTCAAGCATGCATGCTTGGTTCAACACTGTGTCGCACACAATAAGACCTTATATGGCAATACGTTCTCAAATCCTTGTATAGCCGTTGCCTTATATGGCAAGAGAGCAGGAAAAGGCACGCACGCCAGATTTGCATGTGACACAGGACGGCGACCGCATGTAAATGCTACAACTGTTCGGAAATATCATTGCATTGTGGTTTCGGACTTTGATATCCTGAAAAATGACCATATTACATCTATTCCACAAGATTGCAGAAGAAAAAAAATGATTTCGTCAAGAAAACGAGCAAAAATCGGCATAAATGATACCATATAGTGAGGTTATAGCATTACGTCCAAAGTAAATAGTTACGTACCGCAGCTTGGCCGATCTGGCAACGCCAAGTACTTCGGACCCAGAAGATCCGGGTTCGTCTCCGTGCATGGATTTTTTTTTTCTTTTTAGATATTGAATATCAAAAATATATATTGATATTATATTAATCTATCAATATCATATTTATGAATATCATTTTTTTCATTAATAAATAAAGAAATATTTTATATTTGTTATTTTTAAATATTCATTTAATATATACAAGGCCTTTGTCTTATGAACAGGACTTCATAGATTCCAAACCCGGCATTCGAATTTTTCTGTTCATTGTAATGGAAAATACCGTGCAGCGGCTCCTATGCGCGGTAAGATGATTCTTGCAAAACACTCGCCACTAAACTTCTATCCCCGATGTAAACAGAGGCTCTTGATGTTGTTTGCAAAACAGCGATTCTTTGTTACAGTAGCAAATGCTCCATTGTTCAGTATCGACTTCATTCAGACAACACGGACGTGGAAAGTGGCGCCCCTCGGCACAAAACTATGGGAATTTTCATATGGGAGTTCGCTTCAGCGGGAGTTTTGTTTTTGTTTTGACGGATAAAACGCGAAAACCCACGCCGCTTTCGGCACACTTCCGGGTTCATTGATCGCTAAAATTACGCAAAAGCCACCATCAATCGGCAAATAAATGTATGCTTTCCCGAAAACATCTTTTGGTTTTACATTTTCTTCACCATAATGTTGCTATGTAGTCGATAAAACCGCGTTTTTATTGCGTTTTCATGTGTAACATTTCAGACAAAGAAAAAACTTAGACCGCGATTCTGCTGCCCCATGATGCACTTCGTCTGCAATATTCCCGCCTTCAGCTGCAGCAATAACCAATCAGAGACGCGTAATGCGATCATGTGATGATGATTACGTAACACGCGAAATGCATCTTGGGGCAGCAGGATTTGAACAATATGGCGGCGGGTGATCGAAAATGAAATGATTTCGTCAATGCAACGCTGTATTTTGCGGCATAAATACCGAGAGACGAACTTTTATTTTTATCTCAAAATGCGTTTTACACGTTTGTCTTTGACTAGCCCGGTAGAAATCAAGCGGATCGTCGTCTGGTCCTTCAATATCAAGGGAGTTTGTCAGATATCCTGGCGCGAGGTTCTCAGCAGCGTGACGTTTAAACTTCAAAACGTTTTACTCAAAATTTGAGCGGAGTAGAGGGTTAAGTGTTGACCCCAAATAATGGTAATGTTTTCCCGAAAATTCCTTGAAAATGGAACGATTAAGAAAGACACCAGGACTTCATAGCGTGCCGAATACCGGGGCGTGGTCACATCTTGGAGACGCGCCGAGCGACAGCGGCAGATGGGGGGTGCGCACTTTATTAAGGTTTTTCTGTGAAGTATCTCAGCTGGCGTGATTGGGGTTGCGGTGAAGCCCAAATCGGGGGTGCGCACTTTATTTGGGGTGCGTCCTTTATTAGAAGAAATACGGTAGCTGTTGATTTGTTTGACATTTGGTAGTCATTTTAGATAGAACCTTAGCTGTTATGAACTTCTATTTCACTTAATTACCATAGTGCTGATGATTCAATGGTGCTTTTTCAAATTTTATGTTTTATTGCGTGCCATGTACATAATTACATTGATAGCTTTTATAATGAGCCTATTATACATTTTACAAATAAGCACAAGTTGTAGGCCAAGACCAGCTTTTTCAAAAGCACTTAAGTTAAGTGACGTAACTTCAAAATTGCTTTCCCCAATCTGCCTTTCTCTATTAAAACAGTACTCATTTCCCAAAGTGACAATTTTTCTTATAGACTGAACAGCCCTTGAGTGACTTCCTCTGGCAGATTTTACTTCAAGTAAAGGGAAAAGACAATTCACACTTATAAACGTAGCCGAAACGCCAGCTTTTTTTAAAAGCTCTTGTTTTTTATGTTTCCACTACAGAGAGAAATATCAGATGGAGGGAAAGAAGCAAGGTTACAAGGGAAGGTGAGTAACATTCCTAATGTCAGAAGTATTCCTTTAACTTTGATACTAGAAGCAGGCAAATCTATCTTCATGCAAAGCTAGCAATCTACATGTCAGACTAAAGATGGTTGGCTGTAAATGTTACAAATATATGACCAAGCTTGTACCTGAACCTGAATTTTTTTACCCAGCCCTACCCGCCTGATTTATTTCTTACTCCTTATACATTTGTTCCATTAGCTTTTCAACTAAGCTAAGTGAAATAATGTAACACACTGATAATATATCCACCCCCCACCCCCCTTTTCTTCTGCAGGAACCGTTGTTACAACTGTAACGGTCTAGCTCACTATGCTAGGAACTGCCCCAGCAACAGACAGTAAGCTGAATTATTTTCTTTGTCTTCATGTTAAGTTATATTTATTGATTTTATATCTTACTTCTTATACTTTGTTATATTAGCCTTTGAACTCAAATAATCTAACACATTGACAATAAATCCCCCCCCCCCTTTTCTACTGCAGGCCCTCGAGAGCCGGGGATAACAGCACCTGTTTCAACTGTGAGGGTGTAGGGCACTTGGCCCACCGTTGCACCAGCCCGAGAGTGTAAGCTCAATTATTATCTCCATGAAAAATGGAGATATTGTTTTGGGTGTGTCTGTGTGTCTGTTTGTTTGTCTGTTTGTGTTTCCGGACTACTGTAGTCAGCATAACTCAAGAACCTCTTGATGGATTACGATGATATTTGGTATGTGGGCAGGTGTTGTGAAGCCGACATTCAAGGTCCATTTTGGGCCCCCTGGTATGTGACCTTGGTACTGCAGCAGAAATTCCATTTTTGTATCTCTTGACCTGGACGTGGTATGGTCTTGATTTTTTGGTGGCAGATAGCTTGTGGTGTAATGAAGACGTGGTGTAGGTTTGGGCCCCCTAGCAGCTTGCTGTGGAACTGCAGTGTCGTTATTGTGAAAATCTTCTAAGGGGAATAACTGAACAAAGGAAAGACGGATTTCCATCATATTTAGTATGCAGGTAGCTTAGACAGAGATGTACACAATGAAGTGCAAACTATGCTAATTGGGACTTAATTTGCATAGCTAATGAGGGAGATCTATTTTTGCAGTGTTTTCCATTATCAGACTCAAATACATGTAACGTATGTTGTTTATGGAATGTTGATCATCAACAAATACCAATTATGCAAATAAATTCCTAATTGCATAATTATTGCAAAACACCATATCTCATCTAATTGGAAAATTATAGGACTGTCAATAGGATACTTAGTATGCAGGTAGCTTAAACAGCGATATACATAATGAAGTACAAATTATGCTAATTGTGACTTAATTTGCATAGCTAATGAGGAAATTCTATATTTGCAGTGTTTTCCATTATCAGACTCAAATACATGTAACATATGTTGTTTATGGAAACTGGAGTATCAACTAGATACCAATCAAGATACCAATTATGCAAATAGATTCCTAATTTGCATAATAAATGCAAAAAAAACCCATAATTCCTAATTTGCATAATTAATGCAAAACACCATATCTCATCTAATTGGAAAATTATAGGACTGTCAATAGGATACTTAGTATGCAGGTAGCTTAAACAGAGATATACATAATGAAGTACAAATTATGCTATTTGTGACTTAATTTGCATACCTAATGAGGAAATTCTATATTTGCAGTGTTTTCCATTATCAGACTCAAATACATGTAACATATGTTGTTTATGGAAAGTGGAGTATCAACTAGATACCAATCAAGATACCGATTATGCAAATAGATTCCTAATTTGCATAATAAATGCAAAAACACCATAATTCATCTAATTGGAAAATTATAGGACTGTCAATATTCCAACATGTGTAAGTAAGATAAAGGTGTTTATGACCAAGCATATATTATGCAAATGTGTAAGTCATTTGCATGAATATGATTGTTCATGGAGATATGAGGTCGTGGAACTCTTGTCTTTTTTTGTGTCTTTATGTTAAGTTATATTGATTGATATTACATCTCGCTTCTAATACTTTGTTATATTAGCTTCTCAACTCCTAGTAAGCTAACTGAAATAATCAAATACATTGATAAAACATCTCCCCCCCCCCCTTTTCTTCTGCAGGAATTTTGACCCTTGGACCAAGGGGGGCGGTGCATACGAAAGGGGACAAGGTGGAGGAGCGATGAGGAGAGGAAGGGGAGGTAGAGCGGGCAGTGGAGGATGGTGGACGGGGATTTTATTGCGAAAACACTACGACGCTGCGTATAGCACTTGCCTGCGGTCGCTAATTATGGAAAATTCCAGACCGCGCATGTTCAAATGTGTTTACTAAGCAAGAGCCGACACAAACTATTTGGCGTTGTCAATTAACACAAATATCTCTATACGTACGATAATAATGTAGGGAAGGAATTCAGGATAAGCACTTCTTAATACCTGGTAGTACTGTACTTTCTGCTATCTGACGATAAAAAAAATGCTGGCCTTGACGCGGAGTGTCGTCTGCTAGCGTGCTGCCCATGGAAAATTCCGCAGAAGCTTTCCAACGAACCGACATGCAGAGGGGGATGTGTATGCAAGTTCGACACTAAAAAGTGTTGAACCCGGAGTTATAGCCTTTTTATTTGCATTTCATGATATTATATAGTACATGTACTATTAGATTCGTTTAGGCCTACATTCCTAAATACCTTGTTCTTATCCTATATGAAGAATATGCTCAATCCCCCCACAATATCTGAATGGTCGCGTCCACATGCCGCGCGCCTATTGGTTCTCTCCGCAGGACCACGTAGTTATAGAAGTCAATATAAAGTAGCAAAACATCGCCCAGAAATACCAAAATAAATCATTTTGAAGTGGTGTATACAAAAATATGAACAAGGTTCTTTGAGTATATATGTTCAAGCTATCCACATACTGAATTTCGGATTATATGTTTTTGACACTAGAGCACAGAAGCCCCCCAAACACAGTTTTGGCCAGAAATTGGCACAAAAACCTTAATAAAATTTTTTTTAAGCCAGTTATCGAAACAAATCGCTTGGGGGTATTTGCCTCCTCTACCCTTATGCCAAATTTCAGGTGACTAAGTCCAAAAATGACAGAGATGAATCGATTTGAAAATTTGACAGGAGGAGAAGAAGGAGAAGAAACATGAGAGAAAATAGTATATTCCACCATACTAGGGTATGGTGAAATATAATGATAAAGAAAGATATTAACTAATTTAAAAGTATTAAATATTTCAGATGTACTTTCCGAAAGATTCCTGGGAAGAACCTTTAACTTCAATTTCTTATCAATTTAATGCAAACTATCTGCTGGTGAAGGACAAAATAACTTCGAGCTGTATGATATCTTCAACAGATCAACAGAGTCCGTTCGGCTGAGGATCCAACCACGGGACTTTCCACTGAACGTGATGCTGGGTTTGACCAGCAAGCAGGAGGTTCCTAGCGATGAGGAGTCACGTGAGGACGGAATAAGTCCACCCCGTCAAGAAGCTGATGAAACGTCCGCTTTGACTGGTCGCCTCTGTCCTATCACGAATCCGCAAGGCTCTCGTTCCGTGCTGGCGATAAATATCCAGTAGAGACATTGACTATTTTTGATATCAAGCTACATATATTTGTCAGAATTTGTAAATGTATGTATTAATTAATTATAACATATTACTCACTTAGAATATTTATACTTATAAATAATTATAATATATTTTTACTTAGAATATAATCATAATTATTAATTATTATTATTATTATCAATTATTTTTGATAATGATTATTATCATTAATAATAGTATTATTATTATTACTAATATTATCATATTATAATAATAATTGTCCCTCCGAGAAAAGCCACAAACCAGCACACTAACGTGAAGGAAGTTATTACCTTTGTTAACGAACACCTGAATTACATGAGTGAAACAAACAGCACATTGACTTTTATAAACCACCCGCAACAGTGGAATGGCCAAGACTAAAATGAGAAGTTGTTTGTTCGAGATGTGTATCACCTGGGCAACGACGGTGTAAGAGTCCTAGCATACAACTTGAAGAAACGGTCGACGGCACCCCTTGGACTTGTCCCAAGGAAGCAAATTTATCGGCGCCGAATCGACAACCAAGATCGCACCCCAAGAACAAGAACACTCACCGAGACTCCCCAGATATCATCCCTACTAACGGCAGACGTAAGGCATCTCGTGACCCACCCTCCCAACAAGCGTATAGCCATTCCCACTACCGAGCGCCACGGACGGAACGGTTTTGAATTGTTTGTACTGGTTCCCTTGCTCGATCTGTACAAATTGATTTTCACTATGTTGTAATTTTGAGAATGATTTCTTTGCTATTACAGTACCCAATATGATATCATTGCTACTTACTGCTTGCAATTGTAAACATTGGGTCAGAATGCAGACTACATGTACCTCGCAACATGTTAACTACTGAATCCATTGTGTAGTGTATGTATAGTGCAAGGGCATAGAGGTGTCGTAAAGGAACAGGCAGAGCGCACTGAATTCTACAGCGACAATGGCGTAGAGGTATATTATGGTTAAATCTTCATTTCTAGACGCTGCCATGTGATCAAACAGAATGCGATCGATACTATATAACCAAAATCTATGGTTCTTAAGATTCTATTTGTGCAACAACGACGGGTAACTGACACTATTTGTAACTTATTGTTGTACATCAGTATGCATGCCTTTCACCAAAACAGGTAACCATCACTGACGAACGACGCGACTCCATCGATCACAAACTGTGATCACACCAGTCACAGCGTTGTGAATGCAGGCAATTGCAATTGCCTCAATATCAAGAGATAAGGGGCTGATTGCACAGAATGTATTTCAGCTTGGAATTGTTTGCATTGTTCACGGTGATTTCGATGAAGATTATACATACAAAAAGTTGGCCTTTAATTATGCCATTACAATTATTGCTTGTTTTTCATCCACATATGAAATTTGCTGAGAAAGGCAGCGCTTAGAGCTTGCGACAACGACAGCAGTCCTGACGGCAGCAGTCCTGAGGAGATGTAAAGTAGTTAAGGCAGTGATCTGACCTGCATATGGAAAACTGGAGACTGCTGATTCAAATTTTGGGTGAGTTATGGACTTGATATAAAACAGCATTTTCTTACACCAGTCTTATGTAATTTTGTGTTTCAGCTTGGACTTTTTTGCATTGTTCACAGTGATTTCGATGAAGATTATACATACCAAAAGTTGGCCTTTCATTATGCCATTACAATTATTGCTTTTTTTTTTACATCCACAGATAAGCTTTGCTGTGTGTGTTGCAATCAGGCCTCTTCAGCAGGCAGTGCTTAAAGTTTGAGAGTTGCAACCAAGCCCCCTCGTGATCAGTAGACAGTGCTGTGAGTGCTTGACTGCCTAAGTATGCCATCTAGATCTATACATGAACAGTATCTCTTGAAGAGTTACCTTCTCTGTGAAAAGACGATAGCAGCAAAGGCACAGAAAACCTCAGCTGCAAAGTACAGAGATGTGACTTTCGATGTTTTTGATGAAGATATGAATCATGATGATGTTTGCACTGTACACCCAAAGTCCATCTGCCAGAAGTGCAGGGTTAAAATGGACAGGCTGAACAAAAGGCCAGGCCAGGAGTCCACGTGTGCTAGGACAGGTGCGGTACCAATCTTGGAACATACCGCAGATGGCAACTGTCCTTGCACACGTGAAAGAGGGCGCCCTAAGGCAGGTAGTGCAGCAGGTAGTACTAGTAGTAATGCTAGTACTAGTGAGGTAGCTAGTACTAGTAGTGCTGCTAGAGCTAGTGCAGCGGCTAGTACTAGTACTAGTGCTACTAGTGCTAGTGCAGCAGCTAGTACTAGTGCTACTAGTGCTAGTGCAGCAGCTAGTACCAGCACTGCATCTTACAAGCGCAAACTCTTTGGTGATTATAAGTTCCAGAAATCTAGAAACTGATACCAGTAATGAGTTTGATAGTATAGACACAGAACAGTTTGATGATGCCCCCATTGACAGTACCTTTACATGCATTATTTGCCGGGGTATACCACGTACTGACCCTGTCATCACTACTTGCTAACATATAGTTCTGGAACAAATGTATCAAGTATGGTAATTGTAAATTCCAGGTAGTCGGTGAGAGAACATAAGCGTGATATTAGAAATATTTCTATTTGGCTCAATGATTAAAAAACCCAAAAACATTCAAAGCTAAAAATGAAGCCTAATATCTAGTCACTCGACTATGTAGTCCAGACACATGCCTGTAATCTTACTGTCAAACCTGCTTTATCTTTCACGGGTGCATCGACTGACGCCAAGGTGCGTTGTGTGGGTCAGACCGGTATCATCGAGGTCAAGTGCCTATACAGCGCTAGAAAGCGACAAGTGTGCAGTTATGACCCTCTCTAACCTATACTGGAGAGCAGAAGGCGACTATCTTTTCTTGAGATAAAAGTCGTGACTACTATTATCAGGTGCAAGGACAGCTGTTGATGATAGGGACACCATTTCGTGGCTTCATCTGTTACTGTCGAGTGAATTTTCCCTTATGTGGACTTTTGTGACGATATTCTGCTCGCATTTATTAGCAGTTTTACAAAAACGCATGCCATGCAATTTGCTCAGCGCATGATGCAGCAAAATACCCATGCTTACTAAAAATATCTGCTAAAACACAGTCTCGCTAACATGGAAGATGGTAAGATTAAGCATAAAGAAACACGTTTTATTCGCTTCCTTCTGTATTTACTGCAATTTTGAGAATCGGGCCGTCTAATCTTCAAAACATCTTGATAGCGGATTTCATTAAGTCCTAGTTGATATTCGTTCTGCAGCGTAGAGTAACTGTTAATCATCAAACGCGCACGCATAGTGATAAGATAAAAACGCCTGGCAAATGTAAGAGGAAAGATTCTATACATAATTCCAAATTTAGATGTTTGTGATACTATGATAATCATCAGCAAGTTTAAGATTAAACACTAAGTAACATCAACATATCTTCCTCAAACAAATGGACCGAATGAGAGAACGGCTTGCTGAAGCGTCATGCATCCATATTATTCTTTTATAAATTAGATCACTTCGTTGAGCTTCATGTTTAAGTTCAGTCCAATATATAGAACTACTTTGTTAAAGGTACAAGGTCATTAGTTCAAGACTATAACTTCATATTATACATAACCTTTGAGGCTTTCTGCTATATTTTATGTTGTGCAACAATTTTTTCGGTATAATTTACAGTCAGGTGCACTAGTACAACTTCTAATTCCCCCAAATGACTTGTACTCACTATCCATAAAGTTGTTGGTCTAGATATTGCGTTGGATGAATAAAAATCGACGTGTATGTTGCAAATGATGAATGAACAACAGGGCAACTGGAACCTGTACCTGAACCAGGCGGGTTGGGGTCGAACTAGTCGAACAAGAGAACTCTTGACATCATGATGGTAAGGAAACCTCGGTTCCAAGAACGTCCAGAGGATGATGACGAAAAATTAATCAACCTTTCTGACCGTGACCCAGGAAAGATTGCAAAGTATATCAGCAACTAACAAGCCCCACTGACAATGCTGCACAAACAGGTTCACACGATCACATGATTACCTATGCCTACAATACCCATGCTGTCTTTCGCATTGCATGTTTTACTGACTTGGATTTTCATCTATGATGATAGAAAGAATCACATTTTGGACGCCATCAATCCGAAGTGCATCTCAAGGTTTTTGCAGTGATCTCGTCTTGTATGTTTTGGCTTTATTTTCTCGGTTTAGCTCATGACGCTTGTACTTCATGGTGTATCAAACAGCATTAGCACGCAATAAAAAATTGTAAAAAGCACTATGCTCGTAAACGGGCCATGGGTACAAGGATGAGACAAAAATCAAATAACATTCCACGTCCAGTACCTGCTAAACTGTGAGAGGAGATAAGATGAATCTTGAGCAGCAAGTTTAATCAGGGCTCAACGACTTTTACATACTAAATTTGGGGTTTTGCCTTTTTCCGGCTGACATGTAGTTGAAATCAAATCTACACATTTGGGTAGATTACAACCTGTATGATCGGTATACTTATAGGAAAAATAACAGTCAGGACATTGGGTTGGATCTGCTTGCCACAGTGGCAAAGAACGAGCGTCATGCCCACCATCCCATCAAACCCAAACACCTCGACATTCCAGCTAACCAGTTTTTTGCCCTCCACACTCTGTTGACTGAACTGGGATCCTGTCCGGTATTGGCGGGAAGTGACAAGTGTGGGGGTACAACCACAGTGAATGAATTGTTAATATTATAGTGTAAACCTTATATGTGTCACTAAACTGTGATAATTACAAATTAGTCATTCATACATTCAGCCTAGCTATATATTCATGCATGTTAACTCTGACCTAGTGAGTCAGGCTAGTAAGATGTAGAATAACAAACTAAGTGGAACAATATATGGTGTTGCTTGGTATAAGAACTAAAAGAACTAAATTCTCATTTGTCGATTCCGTTTTATTACTTGCTTATAGCCCTGTGTATACTGTGTAACGTTATTGAGTTTCACAGGAACACCTCAGTGTTATTGCTGATATGTACATGTTCAGATTGTTACACTGAGTTGCTCAAGCCTACAAATGACACAGTTCCTCTGTGGTTGGGGGAAATACTACGCAAATCAGAGACTTGTACACGCACATATGAGGTTCGACAGGTGTACATGATGCTAATAAGTATGGACACAGGACTAAACAATGTGGAGGTGATTATAAGAACTGTACTGCAGAAGTTGGGAGGTCTCTAATGTGGCAGGCTACCCAAAATACTCCACAGCACAAGCAATGTTTGCGGAAACCAGGCTGCCAAGCCAGATCCATGTAGTTGAAGATGAAAGCAAATGTAACATCACTGTGGGTACGGATGGCACCACAAAGAAACAAAAGAAGTACGGCCCAGTCAGCTTCTTTACGCAGGACGACCAGAATTGGTGTGATTGGTGACACTTATCTAAGGAACAGTATTCTACTGTGAAGTTCTGAAATGCATGTTTGTACTTGTAGCATCCACCCATGCTCAATCTGTAAAACTAATTTTCACTGTGTTGTAATTTTGACAATGACTTCTTTGTTTTCTTACGTTGATAACGAACCATCGCAATTTTTCATGCACTTACTGCTTTCAAATATAAATATTGGGTGAGAATACAGACTACATGTACCTCATAACGTCTTCATCACTAAATCTATTGTTTAGTGTATGTGAAGCGAAGATATAGAGGTGTTGTGACGGAACAGGCTGAGGTTTCTATGCTGCAAGCCTGCAGAGCGCACCAATGTCTATAGCGACAATGGCGGAGAGGAATGTTATGGTTATAGCTTTTTTTTTATACACTGTCAGGTGATCACACAGGAAATAAATTAGATATGATTACTATTACATCAACAATATCGATCATTCCAAAGATTCATTTGCGCTACGATAGCATGTAACTAACACCATTTGTGACTTATTGCAGTGTATCAGTATGCGTGTTTTCACCTGACCAGGCAATCAACACTGACGCATGACACGACTCAATCACAAACTGTGGTCGCGCAACGTTCACAGCATTGGTAATCAGGTAAGGCTTAAGGGTCGTATCTGCTATTTAATTGTATCTCTTGCCTAACGGAATGCCAGGTTGTATGAAGGGGGTGAACTCTACCAGCTATGATTGACCTTTTTAGATAAAGCTATTGAATGTACATTCTTGTTTTTTTCCGAAATGAGAGCTCCAGTAGACAGATCGTTTTCACACTGAGAAATGCTGTATGATATTTCCTCCCACATCTCACAACGCTGGCAGGAAGGTCTGTGTGGGTACCGAAAGACTTGTAAGCTCATTAAACAATAAGACAACCTTCAAACAACCATATAACAATCCCACGTATCACCGCCATAACTTGTACACGGTGTCTAAAATCTGAGCTAGAAAAACATGTCCAAGAATCGTAATAATCGGTTCTTGGAATCGTTCTTCTGGTCTCGAAATAGCCGTCGGTTCAGGTTTCATACCTGGCGGAACAGCTTGCCGCTCACTCCCTTGTGTACAAAAGACAGCCGCTTACCACAAGAGAAGGAAACAAACGCTAGAATACATAAAGAAAATGCACTCTTTTATTTTAAGAACAGAAACTGATACGTTCAAAACACATTATGCATAACAAAGCATACAAAACAGATGACATGACTGTAAAAATTACCAGATTTTCCGCGAAATTTTTGCAAAGACTTTCTGTGCAAAGCCAGTAAAAGTAGCTTCACGCGCAAGTCAAATAGCTGGACAAGAAAGATACATTATGTCTGTATCGATATAATAAATGCCGACTGAGTGAAATCGCAACATCAGTGGAATAACATTAACCAGGAGATGTTTGACCCAGAACCGAAGAATACTTCCGGTCATTGGAATGAAACTTCCTGTTTGCTAGAATCTAGCGGCGGCGTGGTATACTCAAGTTTTTCGTAGTCGTACTGAGTGACGTGTTCACGTTTGTTCAGGTAAGACTATCTATGATTTGAACTAATCTGTTTGATGCTAAAAGATCTGTAGATATGGCAAAGGTACCGATTGGAAGTAAAAACGGGTTCTTCACTGGGCACCAAGTAACGAACAAAATAGCGTCGTCAATGAACGTGTTACGCGCCGAAATTTGAATGGTGTATACGATAAGTCATAGTTCATTCACGACATACCAAATCAGGCCTTGAAATGTGTTCCCGTAATGCCGACAAGTCTGACCACCGCATTGATGTCAATTGAGAATCAAAATAATGTTTGAAGTTAAGAGGCGTGTCAAAAGTAACCGTCAAATGCGTCATTTTAGCGAGGTTGCAGCGTCAAACTGATTAGTTTTGAATTGTTCGCCCTGGGGCAAAACAATCGGTTGACTGAATGAAAATGTAACCATTGCAACCGGCCATAGGAAACACTGCAATATCAAGACTGAACAGTGGCAGCCCACTCCTGGAGAAGATCGCCCCCGAGCTGGGCGGCACAACAAGCCCACTCCTGAAGAAGATCGCCCCCGAGCTGGGCGGCACAGCAAGCCCACTCCTGGAGAAGATCGCCCCCGAGCTGGGCGGCACAGCAAGCCCACTCCCGGAGAAGACCGCCCCCGAGCTGGGCGGCACAGCAAGCCCACTCCCGGAGAAGATCGCCCTCGAGCTTGGCTGCACAGCAAGCTCACTTCTGAAGAAGATCGCCCCCGAGCTGGGCGCCACAGCAAGCCCTCTCCCGAAGAAGACCGCCCCGAGCTGGGCGGCTTAACACGCTTTTTTGACAGCTTTTCTTAGTTATTTTTTTCTGTTTCTTGATGTGGCCGTGAGTTGGCAGAAAAACTGTCATTGGTTTTTACTTTACCAACCCCATTTGAAGTTACTGGAGTAGAGGCAAAGGAGTGTTAAGCATGGTGTGCCAAACATTTTCTATTGCCTGGAAACTTATGCCAATCATTTGAAGGAATTGCAATCTAATTTCAAGGTTTAAAGTGAAATTATATCTGGAAGGAGACCATAAATATTTAAACTTATCCGTGATTCAGAGCAAGTCTAAGACAGATGTAAAAGGAAACAACCCAGTTCTACACGTTAACCAGATCACTGCTAAAATGTGCTTATGTGTTTTTTCTTTACCTCCTGGCCAACTTCAATGACCTCACAAAACAAACAGAAAAAATGCTTAAAAATTACCAGAAAATAACTGATAAATTCAATAGAAGTGAGGAAATATTTACGAAAATAAGAAGGAAAGAAAGCAAGTTCCTAAATGTTTTGGTGAAAATATCTCTCAAAAAGGCTAAAACCAGTTGTTACATGTATGGCATTGCTGAAATGTTGTGATCTATTTGTAATACAGGTACGGACATCCACATGATTTTTTTATTCATCTACAGGTAAGACAAATAGTAAAAACAACCTAAAAGGGCGGAGCTTCCATGTAAGACACGCCTGCATTTACCAAGGAGGCGGTAACCGAGGCAGAGGGAGCGGCCAGAGAGGAGGAAACAGGGCGGTTGACATCGTGGTGGAAACCATGGATTTGGAGAACTGGACACACGGACGCACTATGAGGAACCGTTAATGTCAACTATAATTTTCAGGTTCAGTACCCCTGTTATCATGGGGCACTGAACCTGATATAATAATGAATTTGCATAATCAATGAGAAATTTCTATGAATTAGAGTCGTGAATTCGCATAATTTATGAAGCCATGTGTAGTATTGATGAGGTGAATAATTCATGAAGCATTTGTGCTATTAATAAGTGCACAATTTATGAAGCATTTGTGGTATTTATGAATTTGCAGAATTATGAACGAATTCGCAGTGCGTGGTACATGTAATTATCTTAAAGTAGGAATGAAAAATCAGTATGACATTATTGCCACAGACTCCATGAGCTCGTAGCAGTGAAATAATCTTCGAAAGTACCAACGATGGAAATGTTGTAATACTACGCAAAATGATACAGAAAAGAGCAATTCGTTGCAACTGATCTGACCGCATGCGAAAAACAGGCGTGTCAATGTTTAATACAAAAAGTGCACAATGTTTGAAATCTTTATTCAATAAACCACCTTGCAGACTTGACAAATCCGAATTATGTTGGCGTTTAACAAGATGTAGTCAGAAATCACATTCATATATCACTGTACTTAGCTTCTTAGTGCATAAATGCACAATGAAGGTCTTTCATTTTTGCTTTCATAAATAAACTGAGCCCGAATTTGTCGCTAAAACTAGTAGAAAGTCAAAGGCCAAGAAAGGCAGGACTGTGTAAAAAGCAATGTAGAAGGAATGTTTGTAAAAAGAGAACCAGCTACAGTCATGTCACCAAAGAACAGATGAATGTGCTACCACTGTTATTGAGACATAAGAAGCCAACTAAGCAGACGCCCCACGACTACAACCAGGAAAATTACAATTATAAGCACAAGAACAGTATCAATGACAGAACAGTTTGTCGGCATGCTGAGTTATCATTCTCCATATATAGGGGCCTGTCTTATATTAAGCACATGGTCCCTGGAAACGCGATAATATACGTATCAGGAAAAAAACGTGACCTTAAAGAAATGCTTCTGTGTCAGACTACACTGGGTTGTCGATCTTGAACCAAGGTATCGGGTTACAAGTTTCCCGCGCGCGGGAATATGTGTGAATTGGTAAAGTTTAGATCATAATACTTGCCTTTACGACAAGTAAAATCCGTCTCTATGCCTGCTTTATATATTTACGTTTCAAGCTCAGTGAGCCGATATTTTCTTAATAATGTTGGATTAGAGTAAGAATGCAAATAGGCTTTGCATTAGATCTAGCACAATTTTGGGAAGTTATTGGCATGCCAGGTTTGCTCGATTGACAGACATGACACATCGTTGGGGCGACTAAACATTCAGGAACCAATCAGCATGTCAAGTTTTTTTTGATTGACAGATGATTTCCCGCAATATCAATAATGCCGGTAGGAACCAATGTACATGTCACTTTTCGGTGATTGACAGATGATTTCCCGCCATTGAAATGACACGTTGTCGGGGCGACTGAAGTCACCGGAAAACATTTGCTCGCAGTATTTGAACTAGTCAAATGTTGACATGCCCCGATGCTGCCTTCTCTCTGTTTTTTTTTGTCTCTATAGCCGGTATAACCGCCCTCCGGCGTAACACACCCTCTCGGGCGTGTTCCTCCGCTCCTAGCAAAGTTATGTAGTCATATCTTACGCCTCTTGTAGTCGTTGTGACTAAATAAGGGCTTTTTTTACTTGTATACATGTAACAAATATTACATACGCCATCTTTTTATATGATAACTGGCTACTATACATAATTACAAGAAAAACGCCGTTCTATAGCTATTGTCGCCACGGCTACCCCTTTTGTTTCTTTCTAGTTTGCAACTCAGCAGTTCTTTTCTTCGTTTTTTTTTTCCTTCATGTACTGAGACTGCGTAGTTTATCGATTTATCGGACATGCTTTTTTGGGAAATCCTCATATTTCGTGCCCGTGGTTCCAGATACGTAAAGCTCTAGCGCTACAACTTCTTTTCCGCATCCTTGACATTTCTTCCACCTCCTTACTATTTCGTCATTCAACATGTTTACAGTTACAATGAAACGTCCTCGAGTCAAGTGAACAAGATTTACCAAACGCAATTTGTAGTTGTGACGAACATTTATACTAAATTATAGTTCTCGCCTCTTACGCTTACATGAGTTTTGTGAGGCCAAGATTCGGCGCATCTAAGTAACGGCTAGAGTCGAATTGAAGAGCCATTGGGATAACTAATCTTTGTTTTGACCATTCAGGCACGCTATTTTGCATATATTTTCACATTCTAAAGCATAGTGATATGCCCTTAATTACCAGAATAAAATTCTCAAATTGGATCTGAAATCTAGATTACTTTGACCACGTTATCTTGGTCAAATCTATATATTGCTTTCTGTTTTCTTTATACACGGTAGCCGCGGTCAGTTGGCCCACACAGTGTCACAATACTCTAGAAGAGCCATGAAGTTAAACGGCATAGACAGTGTCTTAGGTGGTAGAATGGAAATTAAACACTTCTAGCCTAGATGACACAGCATTGCATAAGTCAACTGTAAAATTAACCCTTAGCTTAAAAATGCAGAATCTGTATCTAGTTTACGAGACAAAATATGCCATAAAGAGATACAGAAAACATTCGTTGAACTAAATCAAAATAATTAACATGTGTACGTGTGTGTGCAACCATTATCATAATGGCTAGCCACACAGTCTCGCTATCTGCGTGGTGGTAGCTTCACTAAATCATGGCCATAGAAACGATGATGGAAACAGCTACATCTGTCTGCGACTCAGTCTTCCTCTCTGCACAGTTCTAGTTCTTTCCATAAACAGCGTGACATAAATATGATAAACATGTGACACTTGCTTTGAGAATTTTGGATATAAATATGATTAACTGTGACACTTTAGTGGGCGATTTTGATATAAATAGTTTATTGTACATTGCACTGAAAAAACAGCCTCGCAGGTAACCATTGGTTACCTGAATTGCTCTGTAGCTTACAATCAGTCAAGTTTGTCAAATATCACAATTATTACTGGATGATCTGCTGTTATCAAGTTGAGATCATTCTCTAGAATTATTATATTGCATTCATGGGCGGTAATAAGGTATCGACAAATGCCATTCACAGGCGGTAATGTTTATTACAAATTATGCATTTTAGCTAATGGACATGATAAAGTATTTAAAGTATCAAAATTATTCTTTTAAATTTTTTAAAAATAAGTTCATGGTTAAGATCATGTTTCGTCTGCGAACAGGTTTACTAGTTTTTTTCCAGCTCTTTAGGCCATAGATTGACCCTGAGGAATAGAGAAAAAAGTGATTTGCATCCTGCTGTACAAGGCAGCAGGTCAAGGAACAACTCATTCTGCAAAGGCACAATAAAATACTTCGATGAAACCACTTCCCAGGGTATCCTTACTGGCCTGCAGCTGCAAAGACCAAAGTACTGCTTCCACAGCCTTCCTTGCCACAACTTCTTTAACAGCCAGCCTCCTAGGAGTTCCCTTAACCTACATGTAGAGTAAACCTGGAACAGCTTGAATTCCACCAAAAATGTCTTTTAAAAAGGCAGGTCACAAAAGCATACATGTACAAGATGACATAATTCCTTTGTACCTTTCACAGCAAACAGATATTCACAAATCAACACTGATTACTGCATTCCCCAGTGGGAGATTTCGGCAGTCTTTTTGTCATACCTGGACCTTTTTATCATTTAAAAAAAAAGGATTGGAGAGAAAAGCGAGTTGAAGAAATGTTACGAATATTCGTTCCCCTTGATGGAATAAGCTGTCGGCTTTCGACGCTTTATTATCTTACATAGTGTAATGTGTTTTTGTACGTTATATTTCCAAGAAGAATATTTAAAAATGTGTCCACGAACGCAACATTTAAAAGTCTCCCACACGACATGCGGGTTTGCAGAACCCTCAATATAACGGAAAAAGTATGTTATAAACTTTGAAGTTTCAAACAAAAACTGAGTCCCTTAACAAATCTTGACTAAGTCTCCAATATCCTTTATCCTTGGTATGGGTGAGGTAATAAGTGAAAGTCCAAATGTCTTCAATTCTAACGTTCTGTACGGAAGAAAGTAGCGAAAATGAAACTAAGAAATAATCAATACGACTATCCTGAAATCGAACGTCTCGAAGTATATCGTCTTTCTGTAGTATCTTTATGCCTATGAATATCTATTAAGTCTAAATTTACAGAGTTAATAGCCTGAAGAGATTTTGGGTTGTAATTAGAAGGTCGATGCAGGGTTCTGCTCATATCTGAGTTAAGAACAGTATTGAAGCAACAATAGATAATGCAGGATCAATGCAATATGTTTAGTTCTTTCCAAGTTTGTGAAAAAAGAAATCGAAGGCTCGTCAGAATTAGGGCCATATATATTAACCAAGCAGAAACGCATAGAGTCTAACAAAATGTCCAACACAATCCACCGACGGGAGTTGCCACTCAGGGTCTGATAGACCGTGAAGGAAAAATTTGCCTTGAAAAGAATCATTACTCCTCTACTATTACTTAAGCCATGGCGGAACCTTGCCCCCCCCCCCCCCCCCAGTCTGACTGCCATTCTGTTTCAACATACATTAACGAGTGGGTTTCCTGTAGGCAATACATTTGATACGTTTTTTCTTTTAACCAAGTAAATACTTCAATTCCCTTTCTGCCTAGCCCATTTAATTACAATTATAACCAATGTAAACTTCAGGCTGAGTCATGAAAAAGGTACGAAGTTAGGCTTGATTGACGACCCTGTATGCTAAGACTCATACAAAGTTTATCAACTTTAACAAAAACACTTACTCTTGACACTCCCCTGCCTCGGTTGTGCCCCATCAGTATCTCCTCCAGCTGAATCCCGTCCTTGAGATACACTTCACCCACCGCTGCAGCAGTCTTTGGCGTTAGGCTGTTGACATATCCTAACTCCACGTACAACAGACCCCGTGCGGCAATTGATGTATTTTTGTTTCTTCTTTTGCCTTTCGGTACGTCCGATGAAAAGGCCATGCTCAATTCAAATCACCTTTTGTTTAGTAGAACTTTTGAAATCAATATTTCACGCCAGTACGTTGAGTTTGCTGCGTGAAACTGATAAACAGTGACGTTCGAGAACCGTTAGAACGTCACAATGCCAGGTCAACAAATTGGCCTGTTACTCACTTGTTCCATCACAAGGATCGGTGGTGCACGGTCAGTCATGGGAAAGAACAAGTCATCATTTTGTGACATAGGGCAACCATAACGTCATAGATAAATAAACAAAGAAACAAACAAGCACAGCTATCAATACGAGCGATTGTCGGTGACGGTGGCAGGAAAAAAAGCAGGTGGCAAAAAAGAAAAGATTTCCTCCAGATTTGAATGTGCAGACATATCTGATCTTAAAAGTCTTTTCCCATCTCTTATGTGCATCAATATTGTTACAGCCTACTAGTATATAGTATGAGTACATATTGTAGGGATCGGAGTCATACATATATATTGTGTATGATGTTTCAATAAGGCTTTGTCTTGGCCAACTCGTATTCATCCTTTGCAGGACTTAATTATCATCTTCTAAATCTTACAGTAAGTAAAAAAGATTACCTGTCGAGTAACTTATAGTCATATTGTGCCGACGCCAGTTTTCTCCTCACGAGGGCTGTTAAGATGTTATCTTCCCATTGTGTCAGTGGGTCCACTGCTGATCTAGACACCAGTTGTGACACAGTTTTTATAGCGCACTCTTCTGACTGACTGAAGATATTGGGCAACACTGTCTCAGTGGTACATGGTATTGTTGTATCTATATTCTCAGTGGTACATGGTATTGTTGTATCTATATTCTCAGTGGTACATGACATTGTTGTATCTATATCATCAGTATTACATGATGACTTAAGTATTACACATGAAGACTTGCCATTACAGGCCTTAGACCTTTCCTTCCTTTGTCTTACACCTTTTGTACGTACTTCTACTTTGGAGCATATAAGGCAGTTTTCAGAGTGCTTATCCCTAGAAATGTCCCTCCCTTTGTTATAATATCTGTTCTGTGACAGCTTTGAGCTGCACTTCCTACATAAGAATGCGGGTACTGCTGCTCATCTTCCAGAATTACGTCTATGCAAAATTTTCTTTTCAGCTCAGATGAAAAGTCCTTGCACCGTAGACCGCCTCCTCTCTGTTAATCTTTGCACTGAGGTTCCACAAATGCGGCACAACTTCCACAGCTGTTCGACATGCGACGCCACCATCGCCTGTATTTTGGGGCCATGTCCCCTTTTTCGCGAAAGTAAACTGAATGTAACAAATAAACAGGCCAACATAAAAATGAGCAACAATACATTAACTGTCCAAAACTAGTGTAGAAATTAACGGATAGAATTGCTGAAAAAGATGAAGAGACAAAGTTCAGGAGCGGCAACTCGAAACAACCTGACGTCAAACCGGAAGTAAATGAAGATGTACGTGTTGTATGGTATCGACAAACATCCATTTTTACTAATAAAACTACATATAACAGTAAAATAAATACTGGAAATGTATTGCTACAAGAAGTATCTGTATGCAGGAGGAGAAAAAGAAATAGGTCAAAGAAACTTTTATGGACAAAATTAGCTTTATTTGTCATGAAGGATACATTAAAGGGTGATGACTAAGAAAGACTAATCATAGTCCATATTACATGTATTGCTAATGTGGCAATCGTATGATATTTGAAAGTTTATGTACTTTTAGTTTGTTCGTGCCTTTGGGCCATTTTGCTTTTCATGTATTTTACAGTTTTAGAACGACATACAATACAAATATCATATACTGATGCCACCAATGGGAATACAGTTACCTTTACCATTCCAAGCAAACGATTCACTTTACTCCTGACAGGATACACCTACTAAACATGGACACTTCGTCGCATACCAGAACCTCCAGATTTTGAAGGCGTCTTAAAGATTCGCCATCTCCTTTTATTTCCTCATATGTTATATTTGCCTTTTTCTCACCCAACCCTAAACTGAAAAAAAAAGTGAATTGTCGTTCCATTGATAAGAAGTGCAGCCTTGGCGCTACAACATCCACTCTCTGCATCCCAAATTTCTGCTGCATGTTAGCAACAATATGTCTGATAACAACATGCCAGTGATAAAAATATTGAACTCATTGGACAAATTACAAACATGAAGTTGTTCTTCTGAAAGAGAGACCATGATTCAGCGGGCCCAGTATTACATTAGATTATTAATCTAATCTTTAAAACGAACATCTGGGTGGCCCCTTCAGCCATAAGCTGTCAGACCCTTTTCCTGGGTGTCCCGCATCCTGGAGCACCTGCATGTAGAAATCAAAGTTGATGTATGTCTCAAGGACAACATACTGCCACCAGTGGTTGATTTGTTCCCTGGTCCAGATAAATCCTTTGACGGGACCGCCACTCTCTGTAATGGCGATCGCGGCGGCTTAGGCGGCATATAACAATGTTGGCTTTAGTATACTTGACTTGGCAACAGTTTTCATCTCAAATATGTATACAATAACAAAGTATACACTTACTTAAGTGCAGTTCTGAGCAATGTTTTTGGTATCTCCGGTAGGGGTACTTCGGGCCGGTGCATTGTTTGCCTGATGGTAGCCCTTTTCAGAGAGGTAGCAAACCTCTAGCGCTTGTGAAGATGGAGTCATCTCCCCTCCTGCAGGGTCGGACCCTTTGCAGTCGGTGGGGGTGCTCATTAAGCGACAGGTAAAGCTCATCTCCTCGGAACCTTTCACTATTTGTCCACTAGAAGAATGGCAGGTCTGGATCGATCTTCTCCGAAAATTTCCTGCAAGAGATTAAACACAACTGGTGAGTACTAGTTTCTGAAAAAAAAAAAAAAAAAACACACATATTTCCTTACTCTTATTACAGTGATGTCCCCCTTCAACCAGACCTGACTGAGCTGCAGCAGCCATTCAACGATTTGGAGGTGACAATTTTCATCAGCCTTGTAGATTCTGTGAGGTTTTTTTCCAATCCATTCGTTTTCAACTCGTCCATGTAAAGGCTGAAGAAATCGTTGACAGCTTTCTCGTCAAAAGAGTCTCTTCTACCCCTGTCGAGTGGGTCTGGTCTTCTTAAAGGACAACCACCAGTTGTTTCATGGGCCCTTTGCTATATCAAAATTTGGTACGTCGCCTTCCTTTTCGCAAAACCTGGCGTATACGGTAGCTGCCATTGCCATTACTGTGACTTTGTCAATAATGTGCCCAGCTTTAATTCTGTACTCCGTGTAGTTGTGTACGGTGTTCTCCTTCTCTTCAGATAAGAGAGGGGGTTGACCATTTTTTGCATCAGCACTACTTTTACCTGACATTTTTTCAACGATTGTTGACCTTGGTATGTCATATTTTCGTGATGCGTCCGTAGGACTGATCCCATTATCTCTTATGTTGTTCAGCACTTCTTTGATCAGGTCGGTAAGGCTATTACATTGTTTTGTCTTTGGCCTCCATTTCTCGAAAAAAAATTAGCCGTGTATAATTAGTTTGTGGTAGTCAAAAAGGACACATATTAAGCAGACCACAATTGCGGCGGCACAAGTTGGGAGTGTTGAAGGCGTCGCCCCATAAAAATCATGCTAAAACTCGTGCTAGTTTCGCCCCAAAACTCGTGCTGTCGCCTCTGGACCGTGGCAAACAATATAACATGCTAGAAGTAGAAGAACGAAAGGCATAAAGTTATACGTAGAATACGCAGACCATTAACTCGTTGTTGATCGAGGAGAAAGAAGATTACGTAGCTTGTCTGGGGTCTCCAATTCCATAAGACCTGAAAAACGTGGTGATTAACTTACGATCACGTTTCTGTTATAGTCGCAAGGGCGGGAAATGCCTGGACGACGACATTACAAGTGTTTGTTTTTTCTTCTTAAATCTACATTTACTAATCCATTTACTCGCTTTTTTCTCTGGGGACAGTCGTCTATCAAAATTATGTATGCACCATCAGGAATAGAAAAAATATCCAACATCAATAGATAAATCGCTCTTACTCTTGTCTTGTTCCCTTTTTTTCCTACCTCAATCGCAATGATTGTAAGCTGGCAATTTCCGTACTGAAGCTACCCGTTTCAGTCTGAATATTTTCCCTCGTGTCTTTGGTGTTGAAGACAACTACATTCAGTGGTTGGAATGCCATTTTGTAGCTTCCTCCACCATGATCCCAAAGTATCTTAATCCACAGTTCATTTTGTGGGATAAGATCATTATGCCAGGTCAGCTTCCTAAGGATGGCATGTGGAACAATATGCTGTGTTATGGAAGACTTATTATGTACTGATAGGTTTCCAGCATCAGATTCTAAAGGTCAAACAAGTCTGTACCCAAAACTTTTGATCATAGTGGCATGTTCGCCAATTAGACGAGCTGGGAATTTGTTATGCCGAATGGATTCATTCTCATAGTGGTCTTGCATGTCTTTGGCCAGGGACTTCAGACCAAGACCCAAAAGCTGCAGGCCCTGTAGAGGAACAATATCATCATTATTAGCATGTAGAGCGTCCACCAGAGACTGCCCTGCATTGGTTAGAGACACACAAGCACGGGCCCTTGCACCGACTCCTTCTACAACATCAAAGTCACCATTATCAGCCAGGTTCCTTTCTACTTCATGACAAGTTCCCCTACTAACATCGGTTACATGTACAGGTGCCTGAAGTGTGGAAAGCAAACTGGACAGACAGGTACTGCCACGTGACACAGCTTCGTGGTACAGCAGGTTCAAGAAGTGCAAAGCGCAGTTGATCTCTGCGTGGAGGGGATCTCGACGTTGCAACTCGGCATACTTACCAATGCGAGGCCTTCCCAATTGGCGCAACCTGCTTGTTGCCAGAAACTTATTGATCTTAGCTTTTCTGGCCCCCTCAGACAACTCACTCCGTAAGCAGGCAACAAACTTCTCAACTTTTGCGGCATCGATAGCGCGAGACTCATTGGTCCATGGCTGCCATGTGGTACCAATATCCCCACCTACAATGGATTTAACTTATCTGTCTAGCTTGCCATGAGAGAGCTGCCTTACGGAACTGATATCTATTCCATCAATCCTGACATTTCTCGGTAGCCAATCAAACAGCCTTGTTGGGGTCGAAAACGGAGGACAGAGTCCTACACTCGATGCTGTACTTGCGCCTAGACATGAACCCCCTGTACTTCATTGTCAGTGCTTATTTGAGTGATTCATTTGAACTTACAAACTTCTTTGTTATGTCATTCCATTTGCCCTGCATATACTATCCCCTCTTGTAGTGGGCCAGGAATTCATCGATCTGATTAGTACTAGCGTATTTAGCGTAAAATTTCAGCACAGCAATCCTCTTGTCTATAACATACCACAAAATAACAGCAGAAGAAGCTTATTAATGTGAAGTTGGCTTAAAAGTGTATAATTACTGTTCATTGTGTGCTCTGTAAAATGTTTAACAGACACTAGTATATGTGCATATTCAAATCGATCACAAGTTTATTGATAACTTTTACTTTATACTTTTAATAGCTACAATTGTAAACCATCCTGCAGAGACCATCGTTGGTTCTTTTACTATTAATTATTTTCATTGATTTTTTTCTCTGTCTCATAAATAATGTCTTGCCTGTCTTTTGGTTCCTACTTCTATATTTGGATGTACCACGTACACTATGCAGGCCAGGGTTCTCGGTACCGGTCAAAGACTAGCAGCTTAAATGCATGCTCCTGCATGAGACACAATAAACACATGGAATATTTGAGTTAGTACAATACAATTTGCAAGTCATGATACATTCTTACATAGGTTCTCACTGTCTTTTAGGGTAGTTTTGTCACACACTGCCAAACTAACTACTTCATTTTTTTTGTTTTATTGTTTTTTTTGGTTAATTTTCTCTTTCACATAAATAATGTTTTACCTGGGTTTTTTTTTGGTTCCTACTCCTATATTGGGATGTACTACGTAAACTATTCAGGCCAGGGTCCTCGGTACCGGGCAAAGACTAGCAGCTTACATGTACATGCTCCTGCAAGAATATATTATAAACAATAAACAGACAGAATGTTTGAGTTAATATATTGCATTTTACAAGTCATTTGATACATTCTTAACAAATCATTTGTCTTTCAGTAAAACATTGGCACACACTGCGAGGCCGATCTATTTTTCTGCTTCTGTTCTTATCTTAATGGTTATAACAGTTACATCTAACGTTAAATTTAAAATTATTTTGTTTCTCACTGAGTCTGACAGTGCTAGTTCTAACGTTTATTCATATTTTTCAAACTCCCTGTCAATGAGAATAAGATCAGCGTTTCGTTACAAAGTAACAGAAGTACAATAGAAATAGATGACAGATGTAACATTGAGCGCTTTATTAGAGGAAGTTCAGCTCTAAATCTATTGGGCTGGGCCATCCTCCGTGAAGAATCTTATGATGTTGTCCATGTTGAGGTCTTCATAGACTTGGGTGTCAGAAAGACTCTGGAGATCTTGTTGTTGGCATTCCGAATACAGAATTCGAAGCTGTTCGGCAATGCTTGACTTGCTCTTGGCAAGCAGGTAGTCTTCAGGTGTCTCCGCTAATCCCTGAACATTGACCTGCTGTTCCAGTTCTTGTGGGGTGTAGAAGATGGCGGGGTCATAAAGCACATGGACGGTAACCAACAAGTAACTAGTGTTGAGAAGCGTGCTGTGATCCAGCCATCTGCACAAGTGGCGTGTGCCTCTCCGCCTCTTGTCTCTGCCACTGACACGCACGTTATCTTCATTTTCATGCAGATCTTGTAGCACACGATTCAACGTTACCTCATCCATGCTGTAGTATTCTTCAGCTGGCCGCAGGAGTCCATCTTATGAGAACTTCCTGAGGTCACGTTCCAGTATAAGTGGGATTTTCCTTCCTGACGTAGAAACTTCCTGCTCTACTACTTTCCCCACCTTGAGTGTGACCTTGGTGTAAGTTTGCGGTACGATTAGCTCGACCATTGAGAGCTCTCCACTCTCTAGTAACAAATATTTTAAGTCTTCCTTGATGTCTTTGTTTGGCCTTGTTTTGGCCATGGGTCCTCTTACTCCGCTGTATACAGTGTGAAGGCTTCTACGTGCCTTAGGCATATTTCCCTTCTCTCTGAATGTTTTTAGCCTTTCCAGATCAAACTTTTGATCTAAAAGAAACTCCTTCACGATGGTTCTCGCTTCCATACATCCATTCGACGGGCCACCGCTCTCCATGTGGTGTCTACTCAATCTTGCGTGGACTTCAGGAATAATTTATTGAATCCAATTGCAGAGCGTCGATTTTCCTGCACCTGCCTTCGACAGTTACAGATACGAGCCCATTAATGTGGTCGGCCTAATAGTTTATGAAGCTGTCTTAATTCCTCCCTCTTTTGAAAGTCCGGCACTTTGATTTAAGGCGAAAGGGTTCTAAGAATACATACGAAAACACCTGAGGTAGTGACGTAAGATTCAGTTGGTGACGTAGGAAGAAGATAAGAAGATTTAAAAAGGTAAGGTTCTAGAATCGTCCGTTGAAACATTTGAACATGAATTTCAACGCCGGCTACTATGATAAGATCTACTTACGCCATAAACTTAATGATAGATTTCTTAAAAGAAAGTTAAGATAAAGAGTTTGTTGTGATTAAAAAAGGAAGTATGAAAGATTTCTTTCCAAAGCAGGACATTCTCCTTCCATTTTGTGTCAGGGGGAGTGACTTGAGCATGACTGACGGCTAAGGCCGCCACTGTCATAAGACTGTACAATACAGCCTCCGCCGGCACACACAGAACAGAGGATACAGCAAAGCAGCCCTGGAAGCATCGACAAAAAACTTAAGAGCCAATTTCAACGGTCTAAATAAATTCATAAGCACTTATTCGTGATGTTTATCTTTATTCATGAAATCTGATAGCTTTAACAAAAACTATGAACTTTCATATCTCAACTCTGCACATCATAAAGATGCAACGGAAAAGGGTGAACTCACCTGAACTAGTTGTTTTGGAAACTTAAAGTCTTTACACTCAAAGTTAACTTTCCAGCAAGATTTGTCGCTTTAATGGCTTGCTGCGCGACATGGCAAGTAAAATTATTTCCGGATTATAAAAAATGCCGAAGTAGTATTACATACGAGGGGTGATCAATAAGTCCTCGGCCTCACCCAGATATAAAGTGCACAGCTTACATTTCGTGGCATGATTATGTAATATGGTGTCTTTTAGCAAATCCACCAAATTTCAAATTATTGTAATCATTATTCTCCATTCGACGTCCGTTTGAAAATCAGTATGTAAGTGGCGAGAAAAATAGGTTTAACTGTGATCAGAGCTGAGTGAGTCGAGCTCCTAATGCCATGAATGCCATGAATTGGCATTAGATTTAGAAGACATTGTGAAAATGTATCCTGAACATTCCCTTCTTATTTCAACTAAAAAGAAGCGGGTATCTGACTTCTAGGAAAGCAAGTTGGCCCTCACACCTCAGGCAGGCATTCATAAAAGCCTTTATAGTTTAAGATTATTCCCCGATATCTAAGTTGTGCACCTTATTTCCGAGTGAGGCCGAGGGCTTATTGAACATCCCTCCCAGCTAGCAAACATGGAATCAAAGTGATTTTAAAACGACAAGGATGTAAGAACGCATTCCGGTATCAGAAACACCTGAGGTAGTGACGTTAGATTCAGTTGGTGACGTAGAAAGAAGGTAAGAAGATTCGAATAGGCAAGGTTCTAGAAGCGTCCGTTGAGACATAAAAATTAGTTCAAAACTCTGTTATTTACATTGTTTCATCCTCCCCGAAGGAACAGATTTAGATGCCATGTCAATACTTCATGACACAATGAGATTGTGTTTTCCATCTGGTATAGTAATACCGCAATTATTGATTGATTAATTCATTGAACCTTACCAGTTCTTCATTTTGCTTTTCCAGCTTTTGGTAGTTTAGCTGTAAGGAAAGGACATGGAGCGCGTCTTCTTGGTCCTGCAACAGAGCCCAGCCCAACAGATTTTCCATCTGCATCTCCCACACTTCATCCCTCTCTCTTTCCAGGCGGATGGCCTCCTCCACATACTCGATGTACTTGGCTAGGGTGTGAATGTCTGGGTCGAGCAGAGTCTCTCCGCTGTCTACATCGGGGTCATCAAGGAAGGCTCTCGAGAGGTAAGTGCCCATCACGATATCCCAATCACGCAAGTCGTGCTCCAACAGGCGGAAGAACTTATGGAAAAGTCCGAGGGAGATGTGCAGAGCAGGGATGCATACCTAAGATGAAAATGAGGAATAAGTTGTCAGTTTAACGTCTCCAGATAATAGAGCTGCATACCAGTACTTGGAACTGGTGCTGTAGATATTTTCGGTACAGGTATAAGCACCTGGAACATTGATGTTACCAGTACTATGCTTGAATAAACTCAATCTTACATATAAATTTTTCTTGGGACTTGATATTATTACTTTTCCACAACAAATATGAAAATGTAGCACTTGACAATGGCAAAAATATTGTCTGGGCACGGGCATTGGAGTCTGTGCAATGTATGATTGATTTGTATTATCGCGAGATGTAGTTTGTCAGGTACGAATTCTAGCGAGACCCGTACCCCTAGCTTACTGGTATAACAGTATGTTATGTTTATGCCCTATTAGATAACATTTAGGAGAAGCTACACTGAAATTGTCAGTAAGCGTTAAACATTGAAACATATAATGAGAAAACAATACCTGATCGATTGGAATGGCCAGCATGTGTGGAGCAATCACATTACCATGGAGCTTAGCCTTCCTAATATCACCTCCTTATCTTTGGAATGACTCGTAATTGGAAACCAGTGATGTGAGGGTCCGTTTATCCGGTGCCTGTACGTCTTGATCTTGTGCATGTCTACCCTGCGCACTTTTCACCACAAACATGGATATGTGCCTGTATGGCACAAGTGAGGATAGGTAAAATAGGTTTTAGAACTACAATTTATGGAAATCGTTCACAATTCTAGTAACAACGAGATGACTGGGTGTAATCTGGAATAAGATACTTACACTAATTAAGAATATCAAATGTAATTCTGCTTTTAACTTAATTGAAGTTTGCACTGTTTTTATTTTGGTCTAAGACAATTTGGAGTGTTTGGGGCAGCGCTATAGTTACATACAATCTTCTTGCCCGGGTCGTTCTTCCTTTTGGGCTTCTCCGGGTAGGACATGAACGTTTTCTCCTGATCTGGGACATCCACTGCGTCAAAGTCACTGTCTTCCAGACATGCCTCGAGGCTTTTGACAAGTTTCTGGGACGTCAACACCTTAGATTCCTTGCATGACAGCTTGAAACGTTCTCCCGGCAGGTCATCGTCTGCTGGCAATGTGTTGTCATTATCATCTGGCAACTCAGTAGCTGCTGTTAAAGGAGCAAGGTCATCGGCATAAGACTCACCGTCGGACTCGCATACGGTACCAGTCAGTGCTTGGAGGTTGTCAGTCTCATCGTCAGAGTCATCAAACAGCTTGTCGAGTTTAGTCCTCCGGGTAGCCATCTTTTTTCCGAGAAAGCTACTGCATGAACCTACCACATGGGTGTCACATTTTTTATTACCCAGAATCCAAGGGATTGTGGGTAATAGTCCAGGCCAGCTTGAAGAGGCAGTATATCCACGAAATATGTTTCATAAAAGTGTTTTTTACCAAAGTTCAGGTCAAGAAAAATTAAAAGTAAACTTAGAAGACTTATTACAGGTTTGCGTAAACAAAACTGATTCAGATTGCATGATCAATTTCTTTAAGAGTCATTGCACGAGAAAACCAGGCAAAACCAGAGGTGGGAAGATGGGGGTCGGCCAAATCGGCTCAAACTTTGTATGTATGGTAGATATGTGGAAGTATGAACAGCCATATAATTACAACCCTCCAGCTATTTTTCGTTATGGCGTTATGGGACCCCCCTCTGAGATCCTCAAAAATCCAACAATTTATGGCTGAAAATTACTGAAATTGTAATGGCTACCCTGACAATTCTGATTAAGATACGATTATGAATTTTATATTTCCATATAGCATTGGTTCTCTTGTTTTACTTGCCAAAAGTTGAAGGTGAAGCATTGAAATTAAGAGGGTGTACTAGGGGGTTACCAGCACCAATGGAAGCAGAATTTTCATCTCTTTGAATTTTAGTAATTTTTAAGGGGCATTATCTGCCCTGGGCAGTGGCTTTGGAGAATGATTTTACTGTTGCTGGAGAGAGGAACATCTACTGATTCAAAAACAAGCGTCGTAAATTTGGGACCTTCATAACGCGAGCCATGAATTGGGGCTCTTTATGGGGATTTTTCGGGTTCGGGGCTATAATAAATCAGGTCTCATTACGGGGTAAGTAATGGCATTTTTTTCTGCCGCTGCGTGAAAACCATGCATAATTGTCAGTAAATGCTAGCACAAATCAGAAATGTTGATTTGGGCTGCACATGGGGGATATGAGGATACTTAAAAAGTAAATTAAGGTTGTTTTACACATTTTACAGTTGCTGTCTAAGAATTAGTTAGTTCCTCACTTATAACCATATGCATACATGTATGCATTCATTAAATGGTACATACTGAATAAAATGCCACGCTCGTACCCAGCGCCGCGAAGAAGCCATAGGTTTAGATCGTGGGCTCAACCAATACACAAAATAAAACTATATGGAATCCACGGCTGTCATTTTGTTTTGTTTTGTGTTTGTCTCAATTACCTTAGCAAATCGTAAGTTGTGTGACTCTTGTGTGCGTCTCTATACAACGTGTGACTGTACACTAGTTAGCTAGTATTTTCTACAGTTACCGAGGCGAAAACAAGACGAAAGTTTACTATTTCGGGGGTAAAATGTTGCCACAATGGTGATACGTTATATCAAAGGGAACTTTAAAATGTACCTAATTTGGTGGCGCTGCGAGGGTGTTAGATTACTCTTCTAGATTGCCGAGAGGGGAGTTATGTCACGGAAGGGAGTTTGCTACGGTAGCGAGTTTGGCCTTCTCCGCAGACGCTGGTAGATTTCTATCCAAGATGGCGCCCGCATATAATGAGCCGGTGTTGCCATGCGGGATAATGTATGCCAGTGGTTTGTCATCATCCGACGATGTCTCACTGTCATCCAGAAGACACCTGGCCAGGAGTCTGTCATCATCAGATGACTCACCGTCCGCCATTTCTGCAAGCAAAAACTTTTGGTTACTGTGTGTAAATGCTGACAAGTTGGACTGATACAAACTTAATATAACATCAAATACTAACTTACTTTTGCCTAGCTATGTTGGTCGTGATGGGCCCCTTACTTGAGTTAACAAAGGCTAAGAACTGAAATGTTTTATTCCATGCACTTAAATAAAAATAATAATCTATATACTTGCATACAATATCAGTATCTTTACACAGTGACCTTTACATAGGTTACCATTTAAACCCAATGGGTTCAGATAAAAAACTGTTTACATAATAGGTTAATTGACTCCACTATTGGATGGGGCTGTTTCTGCCAATTAAAAGGTTTTATCCTTCTACAATTTACTGATGAAGAGTATTGAAAATATTTGTTCTATAAATGCTATAAAATCTAGTTTCATGATGGGTTATATAACACCCCAGTCAACAATTATTGCATTTAAAAGAATTTATCTCAAATTCTTGCTGAACAGAATACACATAAAATGGCAATTGTACCCAGTAATTTGAGCCCTGGAGGCATATCAGTGCATGAAAACCACAATGAAATGTAGCATTAACACAGGATGCAATATAAAACTTGTAGGAGTTGTTTAAAACACACGAAAACGTATAAGTTTCCATTTCAGGCATCCCACGCGTGGCGTTGCCAAAAACACCCCCCCCTCCCCCCCACAACAAACACGCGAAACTACGAATTTGCCACATCGTCACACCAATGAAAATCACAGTTATGGAGAAATTGGAAATCGCCACACAATCTATGTACATCAGAGGACATATTGATAAAATATCCAGAACGGGAAGTATGTTATGCCAGTGAAATTTGGCGATAAACGAGGCCAAAAATTTTCAAGAGCATCAACAACACGGCGGCCATCTTTTCCCACAAAAATCATACAAGTTTAGCCTGCCGCTGTCAACTAATTTCATATAAATACTCGGCAATTTTGTACCGACGCTAAGAACTGGTCAACATACTATAGATACAAATAGATATAACTGGGTTGATTTTCCATTTGAAGTAATAACAACGAGTTGAAACGCGTACATAAATAATTTGCATAAATCAAGACAAATTTTCCACAATTTTCAGATCGAATTTACAAACCATCCAATGTTATCTCGATACATCTGTTCCTTGTTGCAACGACCTTACGTACCAAAGAAAGCAGGCATAGATTTTCATAGCAGTCAGATATCGATAACATGCAGAAAACTTACCTCAAAACTTGGGGACTGTCGTGCAGAAATCGGAGCTCTCGTACAGTGAAATCTGGCAGCGTCGATCCACACATACATTCACGTCCCCAGGATACTACCGTCCTCCCAGCATGCTTCGCGCACCAAAAATACGCTCTCTGTCCCAGGGCTGTCTTTGCAAACAAACCGCTATAGTAGCCCTCATGCGGCCAAAAAGTGAATTGCATAAAAGACTCGCACTCGCATATTCAGTGGAACAAGTCAATTTATTACGACGCTGTGAAGGAGCGTGAGTGCAGAGCTACATATACTTTATATGGACAATAAAGAATTATATTATAACAAATGTCAAGAACAATTTTAGATTTTAGCCAAATGTATTTGGATAGTCAATCAGGATCAGTACAGGTATCATACTGAATTCAACAAACTGCAGTTCATAGATTATCAAACTTACAAAGTTTTCTCAGAAATAAAGCCCATTAATGTAGCATGTAATGTAATTTTCATTCCCAGGGTTATACATACCATATCAAAATTGTTATGCTACATGTGTCTACAAAATGCATGCAATTCTTAAAATTATGTCATAGGACCATTGAAACAGACATACGTGTTGAACAGATGAATACCATTATGCAAAAATTGAAGTCCTAGATCATGCACATAAACTTGTTCTCACTCATTCTGACTCTCAAGAAGGTGATTAAGGAGGATGTTGGTTTACAGGATGATGATCTTTATCCTGTCATTCTTGACAGGGACTTGTAAAGAAACTTGTGTCACCTCACAGAGGATGAAATGAATGGGATACTAGAAAGAGGTCAGCAGTACTGCTTTACTAGCTTTTTAAAAGTTGGGCCCGACGTGGCCACTCTAACTGTAGCCGGCAAATCATTCCAGGCAAATGCACCACTGCACGCAAATTTTCTACTGCCGGACTCTAGTCTGACATTAAGTCACGAAGCTTGACCTTGATTTGTTTTGAAGACCTCGGGTAGCCCTCCTCCCTCATTGCTTTTTCCAGCAATGCATACCCCTCCTTATTCCTGAACGACCTTAGCTTGACCTGAACTGCGTGATCTGCCCACAAACTGATGAGACACCTCGTCTCGTCACTACTCCAGGGTCGGCCACGGACTTTCGCCATTTGTTGTTCCTCAAAAGAAACATAACGACGCACTGGAAACTCAAGCCCTACTGTAATTTACAGTGGTGTAGTATGAGAGAAAATGGCGGAGGGTTCGAGCGGGAAATTCGAAAGAGCCTAATTTGCATGTGACCGCTCACTCGGTGGTTAATTTATTCAGTGGTCATAGCACATGACGGCATTATGACACCATAAACACCTCTGGGCGAGTCATTAACCCTTAATCAATATGACCAATTGTATAACTTCCTTACCATCTTCCAGAACTCCCAAATATAACGTCCCCCCATCCGGCGAATTAAGATAGGCACTCCCGTACATTTCAATATCCCGAGGAAGAATATTGTACATGTACTGACCACCTGCTGCTTTGAAATCCACGTTTGCTGACTTTGCTAGACTGGAGGGCAACTTCAAAGAAAAAAACGAAACACAGATGAACTTTAAAGATTAAAAAAAAAACATAGAAATACATTGCATAATCCTAACAGACTCACTTGTCAACTTTTTCGTCCGAGTACAATCTGTAGTAAATTGGATTGTTATAAGCTTTACCACACTGTTACATGTGCACTGATTTTAGTATCAAGCAACATATGGAGGAATGCCTGTCTGACATTCTTCTTCACTGTAACCTTATACACTGCAGTACGAAATTGTAACAAATTACTGATGCGCCAAAGTTGTTATGCAACTTTGTCTACCTTGCACGGCAACCAGACAACACGTGACTACGTAGGCGGGAAATTACGCAACAAACAGAGTGAGACATAAACGGCTGAAATACCCACAACTTAAGGTGCTCATCGACCCAACTCAAATATAACGTCAACGTTATAGCTACTGTTGCTATCATAACGGCATCTGACCTTAGAATAACTAAGATCTAGAGTCTGGGCCTAAACTTGGACTAGATTATTTAATCTGAAGCTATGTCAACAGGCAAATGCGTGGTTTACAAGAAATGAAGCACTTGGGCGCATTTCGGCAACGCAAATTGAATAAAACATTGACCGTACGTAATCGGACTACAAACTCTGTGCACGTGGTATCGGTTTAGCAAAAAAATAACCGAAAAATTCACCTCAGTATACACGAAATTGCAAACCTACCCAGACTTCAAACCAACAGGATATTCATACGGGAGATAGCGAAAGGTTCAACGCATTTTACTCACATGTTGCTATATGCAAAATCGAGGGCAAAATGGATTTGCCCCCTAATTAAATTATGACGAAAATTTAGGAAAGTCCAGAGCGGCCATTTTGTTGTTTTGACCGTGCACCGAGTTTGATCACAAAACCAGACTAAAATCGACATAGAATCCCACAAAAATGGATTATACCGAGAGCCCATGATATACCCGACTGTTACTTACCGCCATGTCGACGAAAAGGACGTCCGTAGTGTTGCAATCTGCTGTCAAATGTCGGATAAGATTTCATGATGTCCCGGGTGTCCATAGCAACGGGTATCGATCCGGTGCTACATGACCGGCGGATTGATATGCTCGCGAAGAAAACCTGTTCGATTCGCGTTCGATTCAGTGTGTGTAGGGGTGGGTACCGGTACCGTGTACCGGTAAAAAACCGGTATTCCTTAATGGACCGGTAAAAAAAAACGTCCGTAAAAAATCAGTGGACCGGCCTATGGACCGATTAGAAAATTCATAGTACCAGGCTACCAGCAGGCGGCCACATAACCAGTCTAAGAAAATATAAAACAGCAGATTAACGAGTCGTTTTCAAAAACGTTAGCTGTGAATCACATCTAGAAACACTTAAAGGATAAGTTAACAAACGGCGAAGAAAGTATAGTTATAATTTTTAGACAAAGTGCAAACCTAAGAAATTATATCGTTCCAGACTTGACGTTTGGAGACTTTTACGCGTGTCTCGCTCCCCAAATTATAATGTACTGCGACACTACTATAATCGGGTACAGGTACAGGTCCGGACCTGGACCTGACCCTCTGGACATGGACCTGAATTTTATGTACCGGTACCCACCCCTAAGTGTGTGGCTTGGCAGTGAGCTTGTTACCATCGTGACGCCTAAAGTTCGGATCCATTTCTTTGTTCCAAAAATAATAGCTTAAAAGATCTTATAACATGATATGATGCATCTTAATATATATGTTTGCACTTAGAGTGAAGTGAAAGACAGTATCCGTTTCAAATCATGACACCTACGTAGGGGACTGGTATCGTCGTCGAGATATGGTTTACCGCGCATATGGATGAGTGCATTTTTACATTACAGGGGCGGGCGGTTTTACAAACGCATTTCTTTTAAAATTCGCCGAAGTTACGTATTAATATATTCATAACCACGAGCATTAAATGATGAAAATCTTAATCTTTTTCACATTAGACTATAATGCTCTGTAAAATATTAGGTAAAGCAAAGTTCTCAAGTGGGACAGTCCAGTTATTTGCCCGCCAACTTCGCATTACACGTTCAGTGACCAAGGTCAGGAGGGGTGACGGAAACGTTTGTTTCACTGTGGATTAAATCAACGGTAACGTTTTGAGATCAGAGATCATCAGAATGGTAAGTACTTATTTATTTTTTTTTTCCTGAAATAAATACGTGATTTACGACACAGAAGCAAGAACTTGGCAACTTGTCCTACCGATGAACAGTGATACTTAACCCCAGTCTTGTTGCGAACCTAACATTTGACATTCACCTCTCGCTTCATCCATAGAAGCTGACTCTTCAAACCTTTCATCACCGGTTCAATGCCGAGAAAATGTTGGAGGCGCCCTCATCGGCAGTGAAACTGCGAATCAAGACGTATCATCGTCCGGGGGCACCGAAAGCAGGGTTAATGTCATATGCTAACATCGGTGGAGGAGCCTGGGTGGAGGTTGGCTGGATTAGAGAGTAGGACATCGCCGAGGTCGACCAGGCATACGGCCGGGGAGGGGTGGAAGACCGGGGAGTCCGCCTTGACGAAGTTTACCAAAAGAAAGGCTACGTCGTAGTTAAGAATGAGATCCTGTAACTTTTTCATTTGACGTGCCACAGAGCTTTAGGGGCAATGAAATATAATGAACAGCGATATGTGCACTAGTAGTAAAACAAGGTAAAGATGTTTGTTAAGAAATTCTTGTCTTCTTAATGTATTCAAATATATCTTCGACTTTAGAAGAACAGTTAAGTTAACAACAACACAGAGTTGTAACAACGTGGCATTGTGCTACTTCATGTGAACTGTATCAGACAAAAATATTACAGTGCTTTACTACGAGCCTTGTTTTCTGGTGAACTGAGGTAAATGTGAAAGGCGAAGAATATTGTGTTGCAGTTTCAGACAGATTCTAAAATAGTATATTTACGTGTAGGCTTACAGGTGACAAAGTTTATATTATGTGATTTTTTTGTATTGTTGTCTCCTGGTAAAGAACTACCCAGCAGTGACCAAGACAACTTACATACAACTAGGCCAACTAAGCCAGGCAGGTTACAAATTAAGACAAGGTAGCTACACCTGGTCAACGATCAAATGTTACTGTATACAACTTTTTGATTAATACACAGAGATGTAAGTTTAAAGCTCTGTCTGTTATCACTGATCTGTTATACAAAGTCTTATTTTGAAGGATAACCTATCTAAGACCTGACACCCCTTTAGAATCTTCAATGGTTCAAAGACATAGTAAATAGAATAAACATGTTACATGGAAACAAGTTTCTATTAGTTATTACTGGCAAGTAATTTTTGACACATGTACATGTACAAAAAGGACATATAAAACACCTCACAGAAAGCCCCAAATGGTAAAATTCATACAGTACAGTGGGTTTCCGTGGTCGGAACTAGGGTTAACAATAACCTCCTTGCTCTAACATGCCTACTCGTACAATTTCGTCGGTTTTACCACACTTACAACAACTAATCATAGTCGTAGCACTCTCCTCGTTTTTTATCCTTCTCCGCTTCGAAGGGTTTTCTGCATTTTCTTCTAAAGACCACTCTGCATGGCGGCACAAACTCCAGCAAGGTGCGAAAAAACAGGAACTTGACTTGGAACTTAACGAGTTTGCCAGAATGCAACTGAGAGACACACACCATGCCTCTTTTATCTGTGCTGTTTGTGGCAAACACTACAATAGTAAAGCTGGACTCGCAGCCCACGGACGAGTCCACCGACGCTGAACTGATTGTCTAGCGTGGTTGGTACCATCAGTCCCCTTCCTATTAAAAAAGATAAGATGAATGTATTATAGTTTTCCAGCAGCACAATTCAATGGAATGCACAAAATACAAAGAACTTCTGTATGTTTCCTATTACACAACCATATGCGTACCTCGTGTTCATAGTCTTCCATCCACGATGGGGGCTTGCTTTTTCTTTGGGGTCTGCTCTCTGAACAGATCTGCGAAAACAAATGCTTGTTTGAACTAAGATTCATCGTTCACAACGGTTGGAAATTACAGACGTTACGTATTTTCATCGTTTCTTTTTTTGTAACGGTAAGAAATATAGCAAACAAACCTGTCAGTTCATGATCAGATCATTAATGTATAAAAGACAACATTGAACTTATTACCGATCGCGATGTAGAGGCCTCCGCTTGTACTGAAGACGTAGACTCGTCAGACTCATTTCGAGTAGCTGTCACCACTGAAGACGATTTCTTAATTGCGCTTTTCTCATTCCTCTTCCTCCTCTTCTCCTCCCGCTCCATCTCTTTCCTAGTTTTGTCCTCCTCTACCTTTCTCTTTTTTTCTTCCCTTTTGAGTTTCTTCAATGCTTGCTGCCTCCTTTTCTCGTTTTCTTTCTCTTCTGCTTCATCCTTCAAGCTTTGTAGGTAACTTTCGTCGAACACAATAGCTCTTGGCTTGATCCTTCGATTGGTACGCGCCCGGGATGGCGAAATCGGGGTGAGGATGTCGGCCATATATTCCGGAATAATTCCAATGCATTTTCCTTTGGTCTACTTGTCGCTCCGCAGGTGGGGCACGTGCGCTGTGGCTCCTCATTCGGCGATTTGTTGACAAACTGTGCAGGTGAAGCAGCAGCTTCAGCCTCGGCGAGTTGTAACATCTCTTCCTCTATGTCAAGGAGCTCACGCCCCGCATCACCCTCGTCCTTTCCCTCATCAGGGGGGTTTTCCGCGCGCGCTGCAAGCGCAAGGACGTCCAATTCCTCCTGTAGGAGTTCTCGCGCGACGTTCGAATTCTCCTTGTTCACCGTAGCTTTCTTACTTGTGGCCCCCGGCATATCGTTCATCTGGAACCAGCGGCTATCCAGCGCATCCAGGTTCACAGGATAAATGCCTGTGCTTTTAAATCCTTTTCGAACGGCCGCCATTGTCAGTCCCTCATCCCTGACTGTACGGTAGATCTTTGGACAGGTCGACTTGGTTACGTCCAATAATTTTAATATTTTTATTACTGGCCGGGCGGGCAGCGGCATATCCGTTGTTCTCAGGCATATCGTTGCCAACATGCAACAGAAATTTTGGAAGCAAGGAGTGGCCGTTGTTGCGCCAACTGGAAAAGCTGCGCTTCTTATAAATGGATCTACGACTCACAGTTTTTTTTCAGTTTAGGGTTGGGTAATAAAGAAGCGAGTGAAACATTTGAGCAAATAAAATGAGATGGCGAATCTTTCAGACGCTTTCAAAACCTGGAGGTTCTGGTTTGTGATGAAGTCTCCATGGTGAGTGGTAGTATTCTGAACAAAGTTGACTATTTGCTGCGCAAGGTAAAAAACAACTGTTTCCCTTTTGGCGGCATAAGATTAATCCTAGCAGGAGATTTTTACCAGCTGCCTCCGATAGATCTCAAGGATGACCACACGCCAGACTATTGCTTTCTCAGCGAAGCTTGGCAGAAAGGTGTCGACCTTTCAATCTTTCTGAGCGGAGTGCACAGACAAGAAGACGCAAGATTTCTAGAAATGCTTGAACAACTAAGAATGGGCTGTCGAACACAAAATTGTATTGGTTTGATTGATTCGTTGTCAAGGCCATTGTCTAAAGTACAAATCAGACTATACTCACTGAGACAGGATATACAAGTGTATAATCAGGACCATCTTAACCCTCAAACCACCGTATGGGGTCAAAACTGACCCCAGGCGTATATCAAGATGTGCCATTTTGACATTTCGAGTCGAAAACAAAATTACTTCTCTGAGTTTGTTTGTATATATGTCTTATAACTTCTCACAAGTTTTTACCGAGATTGGCTCATTGTTGATTAAGTTATTCTAGAAAGTTTACGCATGGTCCAGTGGGGTCAAAACTAACCCCAGCAAAATCTGCACTCATATTCCCTATTCTTTGATACTTGTCATCCAGTAACATGTATGATAAGGTTTATCATGATCATAGTTACAAAATATGATTTTGTAGAAACGTGAAAAAAAACAATTTTTTCAAATGAACGTAAATATTAATGACGTTGCGACGTACTATGACGTCATTTATGTGACTTTATTGACGAAAACAAATTGGGTATTTCCATATAATTCAAAGGTACACGATAAAACTTAAGTAGAAATTATGTATGATAAATCATAATATATCCAAAGACGTTATTTGTAGATGGCAACAGGAACGACGTCAAAATGAAGTCATAAAATTCATATCAAGTTACACTAGCGAAATCCGCCATCTTGGTTCCGCCATCTTGAATTATTTCAAATGCATTTTTTCATCATATAACCTTTTAACACAATAAGAATGGACCAAAGCGTTTATATTAAGATTATTTCTGTTTGAATAAACATGGTAATGATGAAATTTGAGGTTGAAATAGCCGGTTATAGCTAATCTAATTATATCGTCCGCCATCTTTGATTTTGACCGATGACGTAATCAAATATGCATAAATTACGACTATCGAATCAAAAAAGTGATAGTGAATTAATTTGGTTGGTATTGATGTCAGAAAATAAGTGCAGTTTTAAAAGACAGCCCTAGAATTACATTGTAAAATCCAAAAGTAGCGACTTTTTCCAAATATGGCTCGAAGAAGGCGGTTGCCATAGCAACATGAAAACCTTGATTAGTTATTTCATTCATTTAAAATTGTTGCCAACAAAATTTCAGCAAAGGTGACCAAGTTTGGTCTAGAGTAAGACATTCAGATGCTATATGACATCAAGTGTTGGCGCAGGCCTCAAAAGAGCCCACTTGTCTGAATAGCGTTAGTTGCAAAAGACGATGTTCCCTATTTTTGCATAAATTATCATAATGAACAGAAATTATTCACACCTATTCATGTCAAACTGTCTCTTATAGATTACTTAAACTATACATATATACAAGCCACAAAAATAGTCACTAATAAAGCTATATTTGTAGAAAACATTGTGGGGTCAGTTTTGACCCCATACGGTAAGATTAGTCGTAAAAAAGCTACGGTGGTTTGAGGGTTAATATGATAGAAGGGCAGGAAAAGAGGTTCCCAGCTTTGGGAACATGGGGGTAGAGAAAACAAAGCTAGACAAGCTTTGTTCAGCTCCAAGTGTGCTTTGTGTTAAGATGGGAGCGCCTGTTATGCTTCTGCAAAATCTTTTCACCATTTCACCTAACCTTGTCAACGGTTTAACAGGGGTTGTTACAGGTTTTTCTGGGGGAAACCCAGTGGTTACCTTCCTGACAGGGGATACGCACACCATTGAAAGACACATGTTTGGCTTCTATAAAAATGAGAAATTGATCGCTACCAGGTTGCAGTATCCACTGCAGTTTGGATTTGCAATGACCGTGCATAAAAGCCAAGGAAGCA
Source organism: Branchiostoma lanceolatum (assembly GCA_035149815.1). Classification (NCBI taxonomy): domain Eukaryota; kingdom Metazoa; phylum Chordata; class Leptocardii; order Amphioxiformes; family Branchiostomatidae; genus Branchiostoma; species Branchiostoma lanceolatum. The sequence goes on from CM068873.1 coordinate 19,479,393, forward strand.
CATTGTCCAACGTTGAAATTGTAGACCTGCACATGTTTGCTCCCGGCCAGCAATACACGGCATACACCAGGGCAGCATCGCCCGAAATGTATCGTGTGCTGCCAGGGTACTCTAAGCATGTACACAAGCCCCACCCACATGTTGTGCAGTTCTATAACACCCGGGTACGTCTGTTAGAAAGAGTGGCTTTGCCTCAAATATCGAAATGCATTTCGCAATCTTACGCGTTGCCCCTTCCTGAGGACGCAGAGACTAGTGCTCCCCCCACACAAGGCGCCCGCTCTGACGGCATACAAGTACCATTTTCTTCCAAGCCCATCCCAGAGGGATATGACCCTACAACAATCCTGAGGCTACTTTAGAAAGATTTAAAGATCTAGGCAGCGCCGCCCAGAATCTTGATGAAAATTCTGAAAACCTTTTGTCTTTCTTTGCTTACTTGGTTGGGAAAGTTGAGTACATGTTCAGTGACACAACACAGGACAAAGCAAGTGGTAAGGAGGTCATGAGTAGAAAGAACTTCACCGCCCATATTGGAAAGATTTTGTCAATAACAACAGACAAGGAAGCAAAAGCCAGGGAAGAGAGACCATGCGACAGAGGGCCCACCGATTCTGTCCAATAGATGAACAGATTAGAATTTTGAAAGATGATCATACAAATGGCAACCCAGTCACTCGCAGCAACAAGCGAGGGCTCATGAGTTTGGGGCACTAACATCCCAGATAAAAAGATGGCACAACTCATACAAGAAAAAGAACAATCTAAGTTAAGTTAAATACCGCCCCTACTAAGATGTAATCAAACGCATAAGAAGAACATATTGCAAACAACATACAACGCTCAATATTTTTTTATTCATTTTACTACATTGGTGTCACTTGATTCCTACCGACAAAACGCCACAAAACATGACAAGTAGCGTTAAAGTATGAATAGCTCTGAATTGAAGCTTACGTTTAAGTTAAACCTCAAAGATCAATCCTTTAGTTCACAAAATATCAAATCCGGCTTCAAAAAGACGGGGATTCATCCATTTGACCCCCAGGCCATTGATAACATCTTGAAGAAAATGTCAACGCAAAACGCCGTTCAGGACGCCGAAGGTGCCAGCTGCAGCACCTCTGCCGTCACAAGCAATCAAGACACACCAAAAGTTTGCGAGACTTGTGGAAATCAGCTCGTCAACCCAATTGCATGCAATCCTTCGACCAACAACAACACAAAACGGCACAGTCAAGCAAACGCGGCACAAAAAGCTGTCGGCGAGAGTCATGACGCACAAAGATCTCGTTGAGGAACTGAAGAAGAAGGAAGAAGACGAAAAGGAGAAAAGGGAGAAAAGAGAAAGAAGAAGGCAGATACAAAGCGGAAAGAAAAGGAGGCAAAGAAATGGATACAAAGGAAATGGAGAAGGAAGAAAAGCGGAAAGAAAAGGATACAAAGGAAATGGAGAAGGAAGAAAAGCGGAAAGAAAAGGATACAAAGGAAATGGAGAAGGAAGAAAAGTGGAAAGAAAAAGGAGGGTTGAAGAGGAAGAGGGAAGAGAAAGACGGCGACGAAGCCAGACCAGCACAATATAACAGCATAGAAGGAAGTGGTACGAAGCGTACACGACGAGCGAAAAAAATGGACTGTTACGAGTATAACTTTTGACAGGCCATACAGCTGCTAATTTCTGCTCAATACGTATTGTAATAAAAAGCCACGTTAGACAACACAACTTTAATAATGAAAAATTATTTATACTTACAAACTGTTTATTATTTTATAATGTTGCAATCTAACAGTTGAAGAATTTAACGCCACGTCTTTGTAATTGTGACTGTACATGTACATGTGGCTCTAAAAGATGTTTACTTTTATGACATGATAGCCCTTCTTTGTGTAGGACTCTTGGAGCACACATGTCAGGCTTTCAACAGTAAGTTTGGCCCTGTGCCTTATGGCTCAGTCCTTTCGTACCAGCAGAGACTAGACCAGAATGGCGACATCATCAACCATACAGATCACCCAATCTTCCCCACATTTCCGCTTCCATCTCAAGAGGTAACATACCACCATGCTCTCTCACAAACAGAGCAGAATATATATCTAGGTTTGGAGGTTACAGAGGAACAAGCTCTTAAACACCAGAAATCAGAGTCACAACAAACGCTGGTACGATATTGTAATGACTCTAATGAGAGTCACTGAATGTTGCCCCATTATTTGCAGGTACTATGACAAGATAGTTGTAAGGGATGAAACCACATGTACATGCGCACCACCTGTGGAGACCAAGCATCATGGAAGCCTGACAGTGTCGGTTCCAGACTGCTGCTATCATTGTGGAACATTGAGAGATTTTTTAAAGAACACTAACCCATATATAACTGAACGCAAACAACATCACCACGCAGTGTGTGCCTACGTGACACTACAACAACGTGACTTTGTTTTACAGGGTAAAGAATCTTACTAAGAGCGGCATGGCAAAGTACGTCATTAACCCGGATTCATCGATCGGTCACCGATAAGGTGTTGTCCAGTGTAGGCGAAGTCAGTAACATCCCTGGCCCTATCGTCACCAACTGGACGGACGACTGTCAATCTGTGCACAATAACTTCCAATATTTGGCAATTTTTGAATATCTGATCAACAGAGATCAAAATAGGCCATGTCCATGACCGAGATCAGGAGAAGTTGAAGGTGACAACACCGCCTTTGCCTGTGGCAGAATAGCCTCTAAAGAAAGGATATAATCACTTTGCTTCCAGACACGTCGATGACGTTAAGTTCAATCCGCTCGCCTTTGAACGTGTATGTTATATTCTTCTTTTTCTTGTATTTTTGTGTCCTATTCATGTTTTATTCTTGAACGACGAGTGTAACACTAACAATGCTGTTCGCAACAACACCGCTTCAAGTTGCGTGCAGTATTGCGCTTTTCCGCATGACGTCGTGCTAGCTAAGCATCACTGGACTTTACGTTGAACAAATTCATTTGTATAAGCTATACTTTAATATCTAATATTAAATAACCATGTGATGCGGTAACGAAAACAATCCCAAAACTCACTGTACTCGAATTCTCGTTTAATCCATGCCCATATTAAATTCGAACCCCACAAGATTAAAACAAATGAGCGCTTATTATCATCGTACTTTGGTAGGTACAAGTTGAAATATTCATGTCTTGTTGTACCTGAGCAATCAAGTTAACAAACAAATAAACAAACAAAGGGAGTTAAACATATTTTCGTTATGATATATGATGGTGTTATCATTTGGGAGAGAGATCTAAATTGTTCACAGTCGACAGTTGTCTCATTGTCAGATGGGTCCAGAAGGAAAACATACACCAATGAACATATGGAAAATGCCCTGAAGGCTTTGAAAAATACAGACGGAAACTTAATCAATAATACAGCAAAGGAGTATGAGATTCCTCAAGCTACACTGCATGATAGAGTGACGGGCCGGTCAACTAAGAGGATGGACAAACCCCTGATACTCTCAGCAGAGGAGGAAGGGGCTCTCGTCTTTTATGCCAAGTATTTGGCAGAGAAGGGGTTTCCATTGACCGTCAGGGTTATCAAGGCACTCGCTCATGAAATGGAAAAGAAAACAGCCAAGGCAAAGGGAGAAAAAACCGTCCGGGAAGAGGTGGTGGAAGGGTTTCAAGGGACGTCATCCCGACCTTACCCTAAGGTCACTTCATCAAGTGGACAATGAGCGTGCGCTGGCTTCTTCTAAATTGAGGCAAATGCAAAAGATAAGAAACCCCATGTTATATACAACATGTTATATACAACGCTGCTGAGACGAGGGTCGATCTATCTGCGAAATCTTCAAAGGGTATTGTCCCCCAGGGAAGCAAGAGATCGCCGTCACGTCGTGCGGGAGAGAGCTCGTACTCGTGTGCATTTCAGCAGCAGGGCAGACCGTCCCACCGACGACCATCTACAGCAAAGGAAATACACAGAGGGGGGGGGGGGGACCAGCCAACGTACCTTATGAATATTCTGAGTCAAGGTACATCGATGAAAAACGCTTTTCAAAGGATGGTGTACAAAGTGCTTTCTGAAACAATGCACCAACGACAGACCCGACATTATATTAGACCAACACTATAGCCACATCGCCCTCACTCGCAGAAACTATCATCATCCTGGGCCTCCACATTGACGTGTGTTTTTCGCGCCACTGAAGAACAAATGGGCATTGACCCTCGAAGCGATGCAGGCCGCTAAGACGACCTTTCAAGCCACCAAACAAAATTTCGCGAAAATATTCAGTTCTGTGTACGACAATTAGATAACACCACACGCTGTCAAGAACTCATTTAATATTTCAAAAACTCATTCTCCAAACTTTATATCATTTTTAGAAACTAACAGTCCAAACGCACCACTATGGCACGAATGTGGAGAAGATGATTTAGCAGGAGGGTGTGGTGGCACTTGAATTTAGGGAATACCATTGTCCGGGTGCCCCGTAGGTGGGGTATATGACTTATGCCCACTTCAATGGATCGAGATAGGATGGGTGAGGAAGAAAGACCTGGCGACCGTCAAAAAAATGTGCGGGGGAGAACCAGAGGTCCTTCAAGTCCACCTCGAAGATGCATATATCAAGAGAGGCTTCAACGTCATAAAAATCAGACTCATTATTTAAAGTTAATAACTGACATTGTTGTCTCTCTATTAATTACGTAGTGGGCACATTCTGCAAGATCATGGCAAGCTCTCGCAGACTGCAGGGCCAAAATATCGCTTAACAGTTTATCATCGAGGAAGGACCTCGTTGGAAATTTAATGTTGGATGATAATTTGATATTGTAAGAGCAGATCATAATGTTCCCATCAGCATGAAATGTTCGCTGTCGTCTACATCTCTTGTAAGGACCGTCGATTGCAATAGTGAATCCTGCTATAGAAGAATCACAACTTTACCATGCAAATAGCAATTCACACATCTTTGCAAATTATGCTTGGGCACCATACATAGATGGCTTGCACAAAGGGCCTAACAGTGTCCAGCAGTGACATCTAAAAATACACAATAGGGCAGACAATAGGGCTGGATTAGCACCTTCTTTTATATATTATAAATATTGCTCTATATTTCGAAATTTAGAAGAATCACAAAGATTTTTGCAAAATATTGTAAATGAAGACTTCTGTGTGCAGTCCCTTTGGAAATATTTCTAAAACGTCTAATTGAATTCAAATTTTCATATTCAATTTTTTTGAAAAATTAAGAATTATTGTGACTGAGATATTTTTTTATTCAAATCAATTCAAACTGATTAGAAATATGACTTAAAACCCGTCGGATGACTTGGAATAGACTCTTACAAATATCACTTACTTTATCTAAAACTGATCTTTGAGCGTTTTATACAAGGAAAAGCAAATTGCTTATCAGAGCAGAATAAGTAAACAAATCAACTTGATAGCCCTTCCTTAGTTTCGCGTCATTTCAGCTGACAACTTCTCGTTTTCTGTCAGGAACAGATCGTTGCAAACGCAGGAAAACGACGTGAGTATAAGTAACAATGCATTTATTGTTCAAGTGAGGTTAGCTAGGGCCAGGCATGAAGCCTGAAAAAAAGGGGGTTTCTGATGAAGAAGCTGCTACCTGGTGATCAAGTACTCACGGACCGGGGCTTTAACATGCAGGACTGCCTTGCTATGCAGGGAGCTACATTTGCAATTCCTGCTTTTACAAGAAGAAAAGAGTAACTGAGCAAGAAAAATGTTGGCCAAACGGTTGAAGTGAGGTTAGCCATTCATTAAAAACATCAGAAATCGGTGTGAAATTAGTGCGGCTTAACGTCAAGTATCGATAACCGTTCAGTGTCAATGACACATCTCTCTTGGATGTCCATCGTGCAGCGATGATGACGTCAATGGCGTCGTAGATGGTCAATGGCACATACCACGTAACTAACGTTACAATGAAAAAAATATAATTCCAAAATATAACATCGTTTTTGACTGGATTTGCTCATCCTTGCACTGGATATAAATGTCATTCGCGTCAATATGCTTAGCACAATCAACGTTGTTGGCTCAATTAAAGAGGATAGGGAACCACCTTTTCCGTATCTACTGATTTTCTGTGACCTATGTTCTTTCTTATTCCTCACAGATAAATGTCACCAGGCACAGTTAACACGCCCACAAAGTTACTCTAAGTCTCCATAATCGAGTTGCAACTTAATGAACACAATTGAATGTGTTTAAGTCATCATAGAACTGAAAAACGTCGTCATCATTTCAAGTATCTAAATGTTGCGATTACACTTAGTCATTTGTTATACGTTGTCCTTAAGTTCATAGAACATAGAGACATAGAATACACGCAAGATAACCTACGTACATTCGGACATCCGTATCGTCCTAAAAGGGGGATTTCACCCATGTATCTACAAGATAAACAGATACATGTGCAACACTAGTTTGATTCGTTTATATTTCTTGCGTACGTTCGCCGAACGTGAACGTTTTAACGAGCGCGTTCGCAGAACGCCCTTACTTGAATAAAGATAGTCGATTCCGAGGATTGATCGCGTCAAGACGTGTTTTATTTAGCTGCGTGTTGTGTCTTGTCTTCCGTCATCTTCATAGTCACCCCGCCAGCAAGATCCATTACAGAAGAAACGCTAATATCCCCGCTTCCTTACATTTGGCGTTGTCGGCAGGATTTGCTGGATTTACCATCTCGGGAGACGCAGCAGATAGACGTAGACGGATGACGACCAACACGGAGTAACACCAGTGACTAGCATGGCAGGCGGACCTCGTGCACGATGCAAGAAGGCCGCGGAATCGTTGGTGATGAGCCGAAGAATTGGCGGCGGGAGTCGGCAAGAACAAGACGGGGACAGCAGGGCCGACTTCGAGTGGTACGGGCCGTAAGTGAAAGAGAGAACGAATGTCACATATAATCTGGCCGACCGGCTAACATGTTAAAATTGTTTAGTTATCTTCAGCATTAGGTAGAATGTTTAAGTTAAGTATTAAACGGGTGACGTAATCTCCGGGGAAAGCCAGACATCGGGCGTTGGACTTCGGTCCTTCAGGGGGTTGCATCTCCTGTAGTAGAGACTCAAATAATAAATAGATGGAGCTTGCTAAAATTGTGTATTCATGCTATGAATCTATTGTCGTATTGATCGCTAAGTGGACCCTTTCGGGTTGTAATGTGCTCCACAGATGAAAGGTTTTGGTCAGGAATGTGAAACGGAGTGCAATTGTTAACAGAGGGTTGCTTTGACGCGTAAAGACATGAAAGTATTTGAAGCACAGAGATAGTTCAGGGTCATTGGTTAGGTTGGTCAAGGGTGTCTTGATAGGTTTATATGACGGTCAGGTTGTGTGGGTGTTTGTGTTCCGTTCTTTCTCCATGGCTTATCCCTGCATGGCCACACCGGGCACGAGAGTGATGGCGGCAAGGTGTCCCTGGTACCCGTTATCCATGCCCAACCGGGGCGGGCCGATCGAGTCATATCCCACACCGGGACATCTGAAACAGCGGAGAGCGTCATCGGGAAACTTCAACAGGAAGGCGGTGAGCTGAGCTGTACCAGCAGGAGGACTAGGGGAGGACGTCCGTGGTCGTGCGACAAAGTGAAGGAGGGAGAGCAACACAACAAGGGAATCATATAGGGAGCAGAAGGAAAGTGCTCAGCGAAGGATGCCAACACTACATAATTGACAAAATCTATGGACTTGTATCAACTGAAAAGTATCTTAAGCTTGAAATTGTTAGTTGATAACATGGACATTGGAATCGAATATTTTCCGTATTTAAGTAACACGTCTCGCGCCGAGGACGGCTCGATTTGAAATGGGGGGTAGGTGTAAGAATGTGTGACGCAAAGAATGTGTGACGCAATAGTAGTCGTTGCCGCAATGGAACGTAGAATGTTATTTTTGTTGTTAATTTGTTTCTATTTCTTTCGTACGTTCGCCAAACGTGAACGTTTTAACGAGCGCGTTCGTAGAACGTTCTTACTTGAATAAAGACAGTTGATTCCGAGGATTGGTCGCGTCAAGACGTGTTTTATTTAGCTGCGTGTTGTGTCTTGTCTTCCGTCGTCTCGTCATCTTTATAGTCACCACGCCAGCAAGATCCATAACAGAAGGAACGCTAACATCCCTGCTTCCTTACACAGGGAAAGGAGGTGAAGGAAGGTGAGGCCGTGCTGGCTACAGCCGCGATTGATGGAACACACAATAACCCCACACCCAACACCTACACCCAGAACGCCACGCAGGTATCGCTACCGGTGCTAGAAACGACAACAGGACAGAACATGTGGATTGGTTTAAGTTTTGCAAGTAAGCTTTGTTCATGTGGGCGATTGGGGGGAGGAAGGGAAAGGCGAAAGCATGATCCGTCTTGTAAGGCAAATTTTCCCATGTCTAACCCGATCGGGAAAGCTGAGGAAGTTTTGTGGAGGCGGGCCGTGGAGGGCATGCAAGAGAAAAACCCAGTTATACCGTCTCATTTTATTACAGATAACGACAGCCATGCAATAAAAGGTGTTCGCGCCGCTAAGAACATTTCGTCCTTCAGAGAAACTTGATTGCACCTCACATGTATCGAGAGGTCAAAGGCGGAAAATGTTTAGGGTTGCCGATACGCTAAGCACTTAGATTGTGGCTGGTGATGTCGGCCGTTTGGATAAAGCGACAAAGCAGAAAAGAAGTTGGTTTGCCTCCACTCTTGGCAGATAATTGTCCAAAAGATGCAGTAGAGAGCTGGCACTTGCTCGCATCAGGTTTCCCGAAAATGATGACAAAACTTCTGCGTTTAGACTGCGTGATACACTGTTCCCCAAACGATGAGACTGAATCTAAGTTGATCAGTCCTCAAAGTATCAATCCATTGACAACTGTGCTAAGAGCGGCTAAGATCAGAAACCACACTCCCATCGTAGAGCTTGCTAAAAAGTTGTCAGAGGGAGAAGTCCCCGGTGTGAAATATCACAGAACATGCCGTAGTATATTCACCATGAAGGAAGATCTGGACAGGTTAATTGCAACACAGAACACGAATGAGAGATCTGACAAAGACGATTTTGACAAAACTTGTACCGGTAAAAAGAAACAAGGATCAACATCATGGATCTATGAGAAAGAATGTATGTTCTGTCAGAAAACTAAATATCTGTCAGGACAAAAGAGTCATACGAGTCTGTTCTGGATAATGCGTACCAAGAGCTCTTCCAATTTATACGAACCGATCTGTTCAACAATCCTTGGCCTAGGGTATTGCGAATGACAGACCTCTCCTCCAGATTAGTTGAGTCTATGAAGTCTCATGGTATTGAGAATATCTAATACTCCACCAAGAAACATGCGCAGGAGTTTTGAGAATGAGTTCTTCTCTGATGAGAACGTCAGACTGCTTGTCCATCCTGACAATTTATCTAGGTGTGACCTTGTCAAGGTGAATCAGGATTTAGAAAATGAGCTCCACACTATAAACACTCCTCAACAAAGATGTTGAGGAGTTGACATTGCCAAGGCAGCCATGATGCTAAGAGACAACATAAGAAGGCAGGATGTTCATTAAGCCTGACCACCGGTCAATTTGCCTAAAATCTAGTTGGCAACAATTTCTTTATAATGGTTAAAGTTTACCATTTTTCGTGTTGCCATGGCAACGAGTTTCTGACAGGCATTTTATGCAAAAATCATTAATTTTCTAAAAACAATGATATTTCTCGCTCAACCACACTAGTTTGCCTACATGTATAACATCATAAGTAATAAGATGTAACTTTCAGGATTTCATATTCATAATTTATGCTAATTTGATGACGTAATCGGTCAAAGTCCATGATAGCGGACCATGTCTATTTTCAGTGACCTTTGGGGTCATAAGTGAAAAAAGGATTGTTAAAAATTTCAAAATGGCCGATCTCAAGGGATCGCTTACAACACATGCCGTCATTCAATGACGTCATTTTGATGTCAACGTTGTTAGCATTGAAGTTGTATTCCTTGGCATACCTTAAAATTAATTACACACTATTTTGTCTAATGCGTTTTAGATATTACGGGAATTCCCTATTTAGGCAAAAAATCACATCGATGACGTCATCATTACGTCATATTACGTCATAACGTCACCAAAATTACAGGAATTCTAAAACTTTACGTGAATATCACTCCCTGCAAATTTGGTGATCATACATGATACCGTTTAGAAGTTATGAGGGGGGTCGAATGAACCCGACAACCACCCCCCCCCCCCCCAAAAAAAAACCCAGTCTAGATAGGGTTATATACAGATTTAATGCCGGACGCATGCAGGGATATTATAGATTTGATTCTGCCCGCGAATGGAACGGGGAAATGTATGCTCAATGCTTCACTTTGTTGGCACCAGTTCTGTCAAAGTATTCCTTGAGTTTTGGAAAGCATTATCAAGTGTCGGTATATTGAGAAAATTGGTGTCATTGACATAGACCCAGTGACTGTTCCGAGTCATCAGTCTAACCTCCAATGCTTGCCGCCTCTGGAAAAGTCAGAGTTGTTCAGTTGCCTTGTCCCTCAGACAAGTCATTTCACTAAAGACCAGTTTAAAAACTACAAAAGTTTGGAGTCCTATAACAATGTCGTGTCAGGTTTTGTCAGGTTTTTGTAGTAGAAGTGAAAGCTCACTGCGGGGAAGTATGTGGTGGTTGCATAAGTTCGACACTCTCAGCGAATGAACGACGCCCCCACCGATGTATGGCTAAGAGTCCAGACAGATGGAGCCATCTCTGCACATTGTCACTGCAAAACGGAGCTGGCTGAAATATGTTATCAGCATTTTGTATCTGTGACAACAAAATGTAGTGTACTTTCTTAAAAAATCCTATGCCTCTTTGTAACGAGACAGACAGTAGAGTTTTGTTTGTTTGTTAGCTGAATGTTGAAGGAAGTTATTAACATTTAAGACGAAGATTGTTACCAGCAGCGTGTTTAGACAACAAACTGTAGACTGATTTTCAATTTCTCAGGTTTTTTTAACAAGACAGAAAGCAGATTGTTGTTTGTTTATAACAAAGCATAGAGTGCAGTTTTCAAGTTCTTCTGCCTTTTTTGTAACGAGACATAGGTAGACTGTTTATTTTTTTAGAAGGCAGTTATTTACATTTATGATGAAGGTTGTTATACGAATTGTATTTTTGACAATACGTGGATTGGTCAAGTTGTCATGCTTCTTATAACGAAAGAGACAGTAGTGTTGTTCATTTATTACTTATTAGTTAAATGTAGAATCACTTGTTAAGACCTAATCATAAGCGAAGCAAGATATAGAGAAATAGCATGAGAAAGAGAGGAGAAAAAAGTAGATCACGCCATAGAGTGGATTATGTTATGTCAATGATGACATCATAGTTAGATGCATCATAGTTAGGATCACCTGTTCCCTATGATGACGTCACGGGTTGTGACGTAGGTTAGTCTTTACCATCTTGACTCCACCGGTTGTGTGTGAATAAAGCTCCGAGTTGTACTCCGCGTCTGAGTCGCTTACTAGCACTCTTGGCCATTTAGTGGCGCCAGGAAACAAACTAAGGCCCTAGCAAACAAACAAGATCGACATAACAACAGCCACATCCGGCACCACCCTTACAACGTAGGCGACTACGTGTGGATTCAACATCCTCCAGCTGTCGCCCACAAGCTGAGCCAGTCCCATGGACTGGTCCATTTGTCATTGTAAAAACCCTTCCTGCCGACTCATCAGTGCCCGTTCTGTACCGCATTGTACCTTCCAAAGAACCCTAGGCTGACTCCCTGTGTAGGATGCACCCTGCCTTGAGCACAAGTACACCCTTTGATTGTCATTCCGTTTCGGACAGTCCCACCAAATTGTGTCACAAATTTTTCTTCCAACCAACATTCATAACATCTAAACATCTAAAGCAAACACTACACTTAAATGAGCCAGACTTTTCGGAAGCATATACACCAAACCAAACGTCAACTACCTAGACGCAGGCCCTTTATGTATATATCATAAAGAACAGATGGGATCTTAGTCTGGTTGAAAAGTTGATGATATAATCAGAGGGCCTCGATGTATATATTCCAAAGGACAGATGAGATCTTAGTCTGGTCGATAGGTTGATGTCATGTTTCTAGTTTTATGTATTTGTAATAAATGGGAGAAATCCTGACTCAGACTGTGTTTTTTTAATGTTTACAGTACAACCTTGCAATAGTAACCATGATACACTTAATTATGTTCAATTCTATCACTTCCAATGCAACACTATTTACTTGTGTCTTGATTGCCCCAACTCACATCATATAATTCAATGTTGTTGTTGAACTATCCTTAAATGTGCAAAGAACACCAAAAATTAAGCAAGTTGATCTTTGTACTAGTTAAGATTACTCCCAGGTTAATCATCATAGCAAAAACAAGAATTGCCATCACATTAGAATTCATACAAATGTTGGGACCAATTGGAAAAAAAAAAAAGTTTGTTTATTGAAACAAATTTTCATTTTCACCCCTAACAGTTACTGAGTACACAACTCACTGTCAGTATTCAATTCAGAGAAAATATTGTCGGATAGCTCATTACTGCGCTTTCCACATTGTTACTGTTAATGTAGTGTTAGTGGTGCAGAAGAAAAGTTGCTGGAGTGGTACAGACTTGTTACAAAGAAACTGGTTTCTCAGTATGCACCAATGCAGGTAAGGTGCATGTATAGGCATGAAAAACTGTGCCGTGCAACTGTACACTTCCTTAACATTACAAATTTAACTAATGCTGTTCTTCAAACTCAGGATGGCTGTTTTCAGCCTGTGACAAGTGTGTGCGACTTTTTTCACCGCGAGGATCATGCATCATGTCCTTGGAGGACATATTACAAGGAAGTCAGGGTGTTTGACAATGCTGGTAGGTCATCCAATTTCTTTCACAAACTAATACTACCCTGTAAATGCAAATTTCTTTCCATGAATTTGAAATAACACATCTCATCATTGCTTGGAAAAATATTAATGATTTAGATTTAGTTGGTAGAAAGTGAATTTATCCCTTTCTAGATCTGATAGTGTGTTATTTAAAGAATGTATAGTACTTGTGGGAGTTTAATGCTTGTATAATGCCTTTATCTTGTTGATTGATGTGGCCATTTTATCCTATTATGTATGTATTGTGTACCAAGGTTAGCCCCTTACAATAGCCACTACTAGTCGGACAACCTTGACTGATGTACCCAAAGGCCGAAATAGGCAGGATATGGTAAAATGCAATTAAGATGAAATGTTTGACAAAAAGAGAACAAGTTGCAACCATGTCACCAGAGAACAGATGAATGTGCTACCACTGTTAATGAGACACAAGAAGCTAACATGTCCTTTGCGGAGTCGCACACATGGGTGGAATTCATCACAGACGTCTTGTATTAAGATGCACCCACGACTAAAACCAATAAAAGGACCATTATTAGCAAAAGAACAGTGCCAATGACAGAATAATTTGTCGGCCTTCCAAGTTATCATTCCCCATAGGGGCCAGTGGTATGTTTAGCACGTTGAGTAGTCCCTAAAAGCAAATTAAAGCACGATAAAATGAAACGTATCAGCAAAAAACGTGACCGTCAGGAAATGCTTTTGCCTGCATAGGCGGTGTCGCGCTCTGTCTCGAGCGAAGATATCGGAATACAAGCTTAAGTTTCCCGCGCAGCGGGAACGTGGGAAATATTAGTTGTGGGAAATATGTGGTATTTCCCTTGTAGAAAAGTAGGATCCGTTTGTATGCCTACCTCATATATTTTACATCCTAAGCTCAGCGATTAGATATTTGTTTGATAATGTTTGATTATAAGTAAGAATCAAAACATGCTCTGCATCAGGTATAGCACAAATTTGGGAACTTATCGGCATGCCAGGTTTGGTTGATAGACAGAAAATTTCGTGCCAGTATTTATTACACATCGTTGGGGCGACAGATCATTTTTCCCGCCATAATCATCATCGTCGGAACGAAAAATACCCCTAGGAACCAATGAACGTGTCTAGTTTTGGTGATTGACAGATCATTTCCCGCCATTGTCTAAAGCCTCTGGAAAACGCTGACTCGCAGTATTTGAGATAGTCAAATGTTGACATGCCCCGATTGTGCCTTACTTTCGGGCGGGTTCCTCCTCTTCTAATGATAGTTCTAGTATATACGTAGTCTTGCCTTTACGCCTCTTGTAGCCGTTGTGACTAAGGGCGTTTGTGCTTGTAGCACTATATACATGTATGATATACGTCAATCTTCTTATATTGTCACGAGCTACAATACAAAATGACAAGCAAGATTCCCTTCTGTAGCTATAGTCGCTACGGCCACCCCTCTTGTTTCTTTCAACTCAGCAGTTCTTTTCTTCGTCTTTTTTAGATCATTCGATCGTGTACTGAGACTGCCTATAGTTCGCCGCTTCATCGGACCTGTTGCTTTGGAAAATTATAAAACATCTCTTGCCTGCGGTTCCAGATTTGTAAAGCTCTGGCGCTATGCCTCCTTACTATTTTTGTCATGTTTAAGAAGCCTCTTGAAAATTAGGCCAGATGCGGTCACTTTAAGATTCCAAAGCTTAGTGAACTAAAGATCCATTCAGTTATCACTAACGAAAGATAGTGGAAACGTCTGACTGTTTCTCAAATCTATCCAGTTGCTTGAGTAACTGTAAACTTCTTTTTCTTACGTGTACTTGGATGTCTAAATCTTCATCGTATCAAAAATCTTGAGACATATTCTGAAGATTCAGTGCGGTACTTACGTTTTGTTCTCGTCATCCCAAGCCGAATATTTTCACCACGCACATACAGCTTCGTGCTGCAGTTTTCTATAAAGACAAAAAAATACTGTAAATGCATACTTTTTATCCATTAGTCTTCATCTTTCTCGTCTGTTTAGTCTTTATCTTCAGAAAACAAAACTGAAATCATAGATACACAATGGATATAAATGCAAACAATAAATTGAATTTTTGAAGTATCAACATAAAACAAGGAAACTGAAAAGTCAAGAACAGGAAAAGTCACCATGCTTCCCTTTATCTTTGTCACATTATAAGATATTTCAAGATACAAAATAAAACGATTATATTCTCACAGTGTTTTCAAGGTATCTAATTCTCTTTAATCCATTTTGGACTGCACTTTAGACAGGTCATGAGAATTTCTGTGCTTATTTAGAATGAATTCGTCTTTGTATATGGGTGAGTCCTCGTCCCCTCGTAGCGCAATGTTGTTACTAACGCGAATATGATTGGTGCCGACGGGTCTCCTTGTGGTAGCTCAACTAGTCGATCAAGCGCAACAACGTCCGCGGTCTTTTTGTTCATCGTTCGGAGGTGAATTTTGCCTTCCCTTGTCCGATTCCTCACCACTCCTACAGACAGCATTCTGCGCCAGTCCGTATACTTGGAAGCAACCGGTGTCACTTTGAAGATGCTTCTAAATTATCTAATTAAAATCAAATATATTCATATTCTCACATCTAATCTTCTAGAAAAAAATTAGAGATATTGTCACTTAGATATTCTGATATCAGAAAAATTACTACAAATATTATTTAAAAAACCCTATTGGTGCCTTTGAATGGACTCTATATGCTAATTCTCCGCTTGATCGAGGCTGGCTGTAGGCATCCTCGTCCATCAGGACCTTTCCGCTCTACGTTACATCGCTCGCGGAAAAGGCGAGCGATGTAACGTAGAGCGGAAAGGTCTTGGTGGACGAGGATGGCTGTAGGTTAACCAATGGCAATGCAGCACAATCCCTGATAATGTCATCTGCTGCTGACATGAGTGTTGTGGGGAACGTGCCCTCCAGAATTTTGAATACCTTTAGCCAATTGATAGCACGATCTACATAGATCCTAAAGTTTGCAACAGTTTTTGATTTTTTTGTACTTTGCTTCTTGTCATCTGGCGCTTCCCCTGTGCTGTCGGTGGAATTTCCAAGGAAGCATCTCTTACCATAATGTCTTCCTGGATGGGAAAGCTACTGTCAACCATAATGATATCATTAGGTTCTACCAATTCTAGAAAGCCACTGTTCCGAGTGATGAACACATCAGAAGGCTTTCCACCATAGGCCTTTGGAAGAAAGGAGAGATTGATACATATAAATTTCTATAGATATATGTTTTATACATATATATTTATGTATAGGCATTTAAATTTCAAAAGACTAATTACATGTCTTTGATAAATTTAATCACAGCTGTATTGCTGCATCAAGTCACACAATAATCCATTTTGTCTAGAACAAAAAAACCGAATGCAATAAATGTATGAAAAATGTATGTTATGCCTTAGATTTGCTTATGCATCACAATGGAATATTTACTTACAAATAAATATATCAATTTAACCCTTAAAAAAGGTCAGAACATACTGTTTCAACTCTGTTTAACCAAAAGCTTTTCCCCCTTTGGAATACTGAAACAGTGCCTTACCGCCGTTCGGACGGATAAGATATAGTTCCAGATGGTGTGCAAGCTACCAGAATTTCGGCGGTTGCTCTACCTTTGTACTTCAAGTATATTTGACTGTTGACCTTTGCAAAAGGCGGTCTCCGTAGGGGAACCTGAGTTCAATCTATGATTGCAGACATATTATAATATAACATACTTACCATAACATGATGACATGTTTTCCAGTGAATCAGACACCTTAGCTCCGACTGCAATGGAAACCAAGTAGACAGAACTTGGAAAATGAGACTTATCCCACAACTATATAGGTGTGTGAGAAGCTGCTCAATTTGGTTACATTTTATTTTCATAAGTGTAACTAGAAGTTCATTTTGATGAGAAAGCATCCGTTTCGGTCCCGGCTTGTTGGTTTCTCTGAATGGTAGATTCAGATTGAGAGCATTTGAAATAATGCAGGTATTGCAGTTTTGGTTACATGAGAAAGAAAATAGATAAAAACAATGCATACGAAGCCTGGCCGGTGTGTAGGTGTATAAGCTTGTGCTTGATGTTTTTTTACCTCGCATATATGATTTGCTGTGTCTTTCACAGTCCCCTATTCTAAATTCCTTTTCTC
This sequence comes from Branchiostoma lanceolatum, assembly GCA_035149815.1. Taxonomy (NCBI): domain Eukaryota; kingdom Metazoa; phylum Chordata; class Leptocardii; order Amphioxiformes; family Branchiostomatidae; genus Branchiostoma; species Branchiostoma lanceolatum. The sequence continues at coordinate 19,496,454 of CM068873.1, forward strand.
CATCTCCTGTTTCAATCTATCACATTCCTCCCTAAGACTGTCCCTGTGTAGGACTTACATAACTTCGAACCTATGGTACCGCGAACCTTAACCTCAAAACAACATATACCTAGCTGAGTGATCTTTCATCAGGCAGTCACAAATGTCATAGTTCATGACATTTGGCCACTGTTCGAGGCCCTCTGCCTCTGGGAGCCAGGCTTCACCTTTGAACTGGAGTGGGCCTGGTAACCCTTCTACCAATTTTTTACTCGTTTTGGACAGTTGCATCATTTTCTACTGCTGACGGTTGCACCGGGACGTTATTCTCCCAGGCACAGAGGGCTCTTGCCTCCTGGACGACCCTGGGTCTAGATGTTTTCCAGCCCCTGCCTCTGGAAATGCCGCAGAACATATATACAAATATTGTTCACATTTCAATGTTTTCATTTTAAACCGGGAGGTCTCATAATAATTATAGAAAGATTAACGTTCTTTTTTTTTTTTCAGGAAAGAAGAGTGATGACACATTGTCGCCCGATTACGTTCAGTCACTTTTTGCATATGTACTATCGCTAGTAAAAAGAAAACGTCATATTCACGCTGTGAATGTTTTAGTCTGACCAGTCTGTCCTACACAAAACACTGTTCACTGTACTTTGTTGTCTAGAATTTAAAAAAAATCTATATACCTTTCAAGATCATCAAATAAGTTAAGGAGTCTATCTAGTGGGTCATTTTCTTCCAAGCAGTCAGCCTTTGGCTTAATGAATGTCCTTTTATACACCTGACATGGAGCTGAACTCTTACGTGGGCATAATTCTGAAAGTTAACAAACATTGTCAGTGAAATGTGCACGCTAAGTTAAGGTGAAGTTGCAATCTTCAGTATACAGATCAATCTGTGCCAAAATTATTTGTTTTGCTATTAAATTTTTTCAAAATGAGAAATAAGATGAAGAATATGTTTTCCAACTTGAATTGCTGCTTCTATTTCTGCCCTATCTCTGTTATTACAGTAACTGTAATCTGAGAGATTCCTCTTTAGATCTTGAATATTGTTCTTTAAGGTGCCTGATACGATGTTACTTACTTTTACTTCAAGTGAATTAGCCTCGTCAGTTACATTGTCTTGATTGGTATAGACCTTAACTTGGGTGTTAAGCTTTTGTTGCTTTCTGGCTTTATTTGTCAAAATATTTTTGCCCAATTTTGCATACCAAGATTCAGGCATATAATGTAATTTAGCAATCGAAGTAAGAGACTGCTGAAAGCTTTTTGCATTTTGTCTCTGTTATTTGATTGATCTTCAGTATCTTTGTTATCTGAAATATTATCCCCTATATATATGCATTTATGACAAAGGCTTTCATTAATATTATTGATTTTTACTATCTCGCCGAAAATATTTTGTTTGTTTGGCAAATTCTCAATATTTTTGTTGCCTGCCCTTTTCGAATCTTTACCCGAAGTGAGCTCTTTTGAAATGCTTCTTATTATCTCTTGAATATCGAGTTCTGTTTCAAAATCAAAGTCTCCATTATCATCAACAGTCTGTTTGTTTGTTTGTTCCTCTCCAGACTGCGATAAGCTTCATTAATAATTGTAATTGTAGTTTTGTTTTTGCGTTTCGGCGCATGCGCGCCGGAACGCATTGTCCTGGCTTTTACCTTCAAGCATGCTTCAAGGAAGGAACCAGGGAAGCTTGGTTCAACACTGTGTCGCACACAATAAGACCTTATATGGCAATACGTTCTCAAATCCTTGTATAGCCGTTGCCTTATATGGCAAGAGAGCACGAAAAGGCAGGCACGCTAGATTTGCATGTGACACAGGACGGCGACCGCATGTAACTGCTACAACTGTTCGGAAATATCATTGCATTGTGGTTTCGGACTTTGATATCCTGAAAAATGACCATATTACATCTATTCCACAAGATTGCAAAAGAAAAAAAATGATTTTGTCAAGAAAACGAGCAAAAATCGGCATAAATGATACCATATAGTGAGGTTATAGCATTACGTCCAAAGTAAATACGTACGTACCGCAGCTTGGCCGATCTGGCAACGCGAAGCACTTCGGACCCAGAAGATCCGGGTTCGTGTCCGTGCATGAATTTTTTTTTTCTTTTTAGATATTGAATATCAAAAATATATATTGATATTATATTAATCTATCAATATCATATTTATGAATATCATTTTTTTCATTAATAAATAAAGAAATATTTTATATTTGTTATTTTTAAATATTCATTTAATATATACAAGGCCTTTGTCTTATGAACAGGACTTCATAGATTCCAAACCCGGCATTCGAATTTTTCTGTTCATTGTAATGGAAAATACCGTGCAGCGGCTCCTATGCGCGGTAAGATGATTCTTGCAAAACACTCGCCACTAAACTTCTATCCCCGATGTAAACAGAGGCTTTTGATGTTGTTTGCAAAACAGCGATTCTTTGTTACAGTAGCAAATGCTCCATTGTTCAGTATCGACTTCATTCAGACAACACGGACGTGGAAAGTGGCGCCCCTCGGCACAAAACTATGGGAATTTTCATGAATTTTAGCAAAATTACCCAGGAAAATAAGGAAGAAATGTTGTAAATGCGGAAACCAGAATAATACGGATGAGGTAGCTGTTGATTTGTTTGACATTTGGTAGTCATTTTAGATAGAACCTTAGCTGTTATGAACTTCTATTTCACTTAATTACCATAGTGCTGATGATTCAATGGTGCTTTTTCAAATTTTATGTTTTATTGCGTGCCATGTACATAATTACATTGATAGCTTTTATAATCAGCCTATTATACATTTCAAAAATAAGCACAAGTTGTAGGCCAAGACCAGCTTTTTCAAAAGCACTTAAGTTAAGTGACGTAACTTCAAAATTGCTTTCCCCAATCTGCCTTTCTCTATTAAAACAGTACTCATTTCCCAAAATGACAATTTTTCTTATAGACTGAACAGCCCTTGAGTGACTTCCTCTGGCAGATTTTACTTCAAGTAAAGGGAAAAGACAATTCACACATATAAACGTAGCCGAAACGCCAGCTTTTTTTAAAAGCTCTTGTTTGATAAGTGTTCAAAATTGAGCATACACTGTGTTTTGCAGTTTCCCAATTTCTTCCAAATCAACATCAGCTTTACTGTTGACTAAGGTATCTATTATTTCATTAAGGTCCTTGGTTCTTATAAAAAAAATTAGCTTGTATGCCATCATTATTTCCTCCCAATGGTCCCATACTTTCTGCATTACTCTGTCAACTGTTTTTACTTTACACATTTGAAACTTGAGACCATCTCTATGGAGTTTGAGTTCTTTGGTAGCAACAGTAATCAGTTGTGTTAGAATCAAGGAAGCTCTAAGGTGGACAACGCCAGTAAGTCTAGTCATATCAAAATTGCCTTTTATTCTAAATATATATATAAAAATACTTGATCTGTATTATGAGTTCAATGATTTTCATTAAACATCACAATCATCACATGTCTTTCCGTGCATCCTGAATAACGTTTCCATCTACAATGTCAGACTCAAAGCAACATGTAATGGCTTCAAGATAAAATTACTGCTTCTCTGTGTAATTCGTTTTAAATTCATGGTTCTGAAAGCTGCCTGTGCTCGGACTGCCTAATGCAATCCTTCTATCACTCTGTTTACTTCCACTGGGTAAAGTAACATGTATTCTTACATCTGATTCAACTATTTTGACATTGAGTGTAAATAAATCTGTTGTTGCTGTCTCAAATTTAATATTTTCTTCCCTCGCACCTACTTCGATTAAAGTCAGACTTATGGGGGGGAGGGGGGGCTGGTCTAACCCTATTAGTGTTGTTTTTGACACCTTTTTCATGCACTGCCGGAGGCGTCATAGTAGGTATTTCTTTATCACTGCTTTTGGCAAGAGCTGTCACAGTGCTGTTGTTTTTTAAATCCTTGCTGCGTTAAATATGTTATTTTTGATCACATGTTCTACCGGCTGCTGCGTTCCCTGGTCCACCTGCTGCTGCGTTCCCTGGTCAACCTGCTGCTGCGTTCCCTGGTCCACCTGCTGCTGCGTTCTCTGGTCCACCTGCTGCTGCGTTCCCAGTTCCACCTGCTGCTGCGCTCTCTGTTCCACCTGCTGCTGCGTTCCCTGTTCCACCTGCTGCTACGTTCCCTGTTATTGTGCAAAGTAGAGAGACAGTGTATGTAATTTGTAATTTGTGGTAGGCACTGACTTGCAGCAAACTTTGTCATGTATAATAACACAAGTACACTAAAGAACAAACAGTCGGTATAGAATTATGTTCAAACATGGCAGTCTGATGTACGGATTTTACATCAATACACTTGATTAAAATCACCATGCAAACAGATCATGACCTGACTGTACAATCTCACACTGTATGAGATTACTAGTATGCATGCTTTTGGCCCTGTTTATAACAGGCTTTGTGGATATGTTTAGCCTTCAGTCAACAAGGAAAATAGGCTGCTGTCGCAAACTATATAGCTGATAGCTGTCGCAAACTATATAGCTGATATTGATAAGGAGGAAACTATGGTTGTCAATCTATTAACAATAACAGTACTCTGAACCCACCTGGAGAATGTGGACCATCCACTGGTACTGGAGTTATGTCATCCTCATCTGAAGATGCTGACTCTGATTTAAGAAATAAATGCATATCATCTTTAGGACATATATATTTATATATATGTAGTTGCATATACATTTCATTCAAATCAGCACATGGAGATTTACATTCAAACTTGCACAACAGCTTTCAAACCATTCATTTTATAACAAAATGAAAAAATAACATTGCCCCTGTATATACTTTCGGTATGCACACCAACAAATTATGTGCCACGGCTCGAAACTGAGTACATACATTTGTGGATCACTGGATGTGCAGTTTTGTGCATCTAAATTTGAAGCTGCGCACTATAACTCATACTTATACCAGTATATTAATGAATAAAAAGTACCTATACATATGTATGTACGTAGCACTAAACAAATATCTACAGTCAAAGTTCCACAGCTCCAATTTTTTATGCATACAAGTGAGCATAAAGTGAGTCACCCAGTAATTCTTACCCTGTCAAAAAGTGCCCCCCTCCCACAAGAATGATTAATCGTTTCATGACGTATACAGGATTATAAATTGATTTTATATTAGGTCCGGTGTCTCACTCACTCACTCAAGGCCGCAAGCTCCCAGGGGGAGCGTAGCGCCTCTGCATATGGTCCTCCAGGTTGATCTGTCTCTGGCGACCTCCCAGGCGGTGTCCAGGGTGAGGCCGGCAGTCAGAAGGTCCTCCTTCAGTTGGTCGCCCCAGGTTCGCCGTGGTCGCCCTCTGGGACGGGTCCATGTGGTGGGGGTCGGCTCTCTCAGCAGGGCGGCTGGCTCCAGGGGAGGGTCCGCCCGTGCAATGTGGCCAAAGAGGCGGAGCCGGGCTGAGCGAATCATGCTCGTCAGGGGCGGCTGCTTGGTGATGTCACGTAGGGTGGTGTTAGAGACCAAGTCATACCACCTGATCCCTAGGATTCTGCGTTGGCACCTAGTGTCGAAGGCATCCAGTCTGAGTTCCTGGGTGGCTGTTAGGGTCCAGGACTCAGAACCATACATGAGGATGGAAAGTACGAGACTGTTATAGAGCCTGAGTTTGGTTAGAAGGGAGAGCTTCCTGTTACTCCATATGTTGTCCAGGCTAGCCATCGCGGCCGCGGCACGACCGATTCTGAGATGCGTGTCAGAATCACTCCTGCAGTCAGATGTGATGGTGCCACCAAGGTAACAGAACCTGTCGACAACTTCAACCTGGTGGGTGTTGATCACAGGTCCTGGTTGGGGGGTCTCATAGTCGCAGAGGGACTGTACCTTGGTCTTCTCCCAGCTGACCATCAGGCCGAGCGGTTGAGTTTCCGAGTCCATGGCCTGCAGGGCAAGTTGGAGAACTTCCATGGCTTCGGCCAGGATTGCAACATCATCCGCGTAGTCCAGGTCTGAGATGGTAACATCACCAAAGCTGGCGCCGCAGTCGCACTGGTGCACTGTCTTCCCCATGACGTGGTCAATCGCTGTGTTGAACACGGTAGGGGCCAGAACACAGCCCTGGCGGACGCCGCTGTTGATGTTGAAGCTGTCAGACAGCAGCCCGTTTACTCTGACACAGGAGGAAGTGTTGGAATAGAGTAGTGAGAGAAGGTTTAGCAGCTTGGCTGGAACACCCAGGATCTTGAGTATCTTCCAGAGGGCTGGTCTGTCCACGGAGTCGAATGCCTGTTTCAGGTCCACGTAGGCAGCGTAGAGAGGTTTTCTGAACTCCCGTCTTTTCTCAGCAAGCAGACGAAGGGTCAGAATTCTGTCCACTGTGGAGCGGCCTGGAGTGAAGCCGCTCTGCTCCTTTCTCTGCTTTCGAATGAGAAGTGGACGCAGTCTTGCGAGGATGACATGGGCAAACACTTTCCCTGGAACACTCAGCAAGGTGATCCCTCTGTAGTTGCTGCAGACATCTTTAGGGCCCTTCTTCCAGAATGGGAGGATGACTCCAAGCAGCCAATCTTCTGGGACAACCTCTTTGCTCCAGATGACAGTAAACAACTGTTTCAGTTGGCCTGCGACTGTTGGACCACCATCTAGCAGCAGCTCTGGGGTGATGCCATCAGCCCCAGCGGCCCGGCCAGGTTTAAGTTTCCCTATAGCCTTGACCACTTCCTCCAGGGTAGGGGGACCAGTGGAGACAGAGTCGTCCTCAGTGGCCATGGCAGCCAGTGCTTCCAACTGAGGAGAGAGGGGTGGCGCTGGACGGTTGAGCAGACCCTGAAAGTGCTCCCTCCACCGCGCCAGCTGTTGTTCTGGTGTGTCGGGGATGGTTCCGTCCATGGCTTTCACAGAAGCAGTGGGTGGTGTTGATTTCCCTGCAAGGGTCTTTAAGGTCCTGTAGAGGGAGCCTTGATCACCCCTCCGGGCAGCAGTCTCTGCTTCCTCCGCCAGGTTGTCAAGCCACCTCTGCTTGTCCTTGCGGAGTAGCTTGTTGCGTTTGGCGTTAAGCCGTCTCCATTCTGTGAGGTTTCCTTCCAGCCTTGCTTTTCTTCTCGCTTCCACTACACTCAGGGTTTCCTCGGAGAGGAAGTCCTTTTTCTTCTTCTTTCGTTTGTGCCCAAGCACCTTGGCTGCGGCAGAGCTGATGTTTTGCTTGAGGTCTGACCAGAGCTTCTCCGGGGTGTTCTCATCTGGGTCTGGTGTACACTTGCAAAATATCAAGAAATAATCAAAAGAAACATGGAGACATACCTTAGTTTGTAGTCTCTAATAGGAAGGTTGGATTCGTAGAAGGGCGGGTCCACAAAACTGCATCCAGCTCCTCGAAAAATGGACATGAAGCTCTCGCACTCCCACTCCTGTTGTTGTTCTGTTTTGCCTTCCTAGACTTCGCTTTTAAGTCACGAAGCTTGACCTTGATTTGTTTTGAAGACCTCTGGTAGCCCTCCTCCCTCATTGCTTTTTCCAGCAATGCATACCCCTCCTTATTCCTGAACGACCTTAGCTTGACCTGAACTGCGTGATCTGCCCACAAACTGATGAGACACCTCGTCTCGTCACTACTCCAGGGTCGGCCACGGACTTCCGCCATTTGTTGTTCCTCAAAAGAAACACAACGACGCACTGGAAACTCAAGCCCTACTGTAATTTACAGTGGTGTAGTATGAGAGAAAATGGCGGAGGGTTCGAGCGGGAAATTCGAAAGAGCCTAATTTGCATGTGACCGCTCACTCGGTGGTTAATTTATTCGGTGGTCATAGCACATGACGGCATTATGACACCATAAACACCTCTGGGCGAGTCATTAACCCTTAATCAATATGACCAATTGTATAACTTCCTTACCATCTTCCAGAACTCCTAAGTATAACGTCCCCCCATCCGGCGAATTAATATATAGGCACTCCCGTACATTTCAATATCCTGAGGAAGAATATTGTAGATGTACTGACCACCTGCTGCTTTGAAATCCACGTTTGCTGACTTTGCTAGACTGGAGGGCAACTTCAAAGAAAAAAACAAAACACAGATGAACTTTAAAGATTTAAAAAAAAAAACATACCAATACATTGCATAATCCTAGCAGACTCACTTGTCAACTTTTTCGTCCGAGTACAATCTGTAGTAAATTGGATTGTTATAAGCTTTATCACACTGTAACATGTGCACTGATTTTAGTATCAAGCAACATATGGAGGAATGCCTGTCTGACATTCTTCTTCACTGTAACCTTATACACTGCAGTACGAAATTGTAACAAATTACTGATGCGCCAAAGTTGTTATGCAACTTTGTCTACCTTTCGCGGCAACCAGACAACACGTGACTACGTAGGCGGGAAATTACGCCACAAACAGAGTGAGACATAAACGGCTGAAATACCCACAACTTAAGGTGCTCATCGACCCAACTCAAATATAACGTCAACGTTATAGCTACTGTTACTATCATAACGGCATCTGACCTTAGAATAACTAAGAGTCTGGGCCTAAACTTGGACTAGATTACTTAATCTGAAGCTATGTCAACAGGGAAAGGCGTGGTTTACAAGAAATGAAGCACTTGGACGCATTTCGGCAACGCAAATTGAATAAAACATTGACCGTACGTAATCGGACTACAAACTCCGTGGTATCGGTTTAGCAAAAAAATAACCGAAAAAGTCACCTCAGTATACACGAAATTGCAAACCTACCCAGACTTCAAACCAACAGGATATTCATACGGGAGATAGCGAAAGGATTTAACGCATTTTACCTAATATTTTAAAGTCCAGAGCGGCCATTTTGTTGTTTTGACCGTGCACCGAGTTTGATCACAAAACCAGACTAAAATCGACATAAAATCCCACAAAAAAGGATTATACCGAGAGCCCATGATATACCCGACTGGTACTTACCGCCATGTCGACGAAAAGTAGTCTCCAACCAGACCCAATAGATTGCAAAGACCGTATCCAACTGGCAGAAGGAGCTTATAGTGCAATCTAAGGTCTGGAACAAGTCGGTCTGAACAAAGGCTATTAACATCTAATTGTTACCTAATCAAACTGTGCTTCTGTAAGTGAGTTTATTACTCTCTGTCCGCACGGGCGTGCGGCGCCATGCCGGGCTGACACCTCCAGGCCGCGACTGAGAGGCCGTTCACTTGGGCAGGGCTGTACCGCGAAAATTAAACTTCCCAGGAAAAATAAAGTAAATGTTGCCAACAGAAAAGACTTGGTCTCTTTTTCAAAATCAATCTGTTACGAAGATCGCTCTCAAAACTGCTTCAATCGTCACAAAATGCGATCAATTTTGACCAGTTACGTCGGAACTGTCAGGGCAATTCCCGCCATGTGGTCACGTGGAATCTTGCAGTTAATCTCTAGTAATAGTGGCTTGAACCCGAAACAGTAAACATTGTCTACAAATGTTTTTGTAAAAACGGTTTTCCATGATGCCACAAACATCGCCGATGGGTGAAAGAAACTGCTATTGTGAGAGCTTTTTACTAGGCTCAACCAAGGCGCGAACCTCCCACTGGGACGTGCGCGGGTGACTGGGCTTGGTCATAAAAAGATTAGTACCCCCGGACATTCGTACGGCTGTTAGCATTACAACGAGGAGGGGCAGCGGCACCTTTATTGAATAGAAATGCTCCGCCCTGTTTGAGTTGTGGCTGACCTTGGTTGGCTATGAGACTTGGGTTGGCTATGAAAACTCCTTCTGCCTGTTGGATACGGTCTTTGCCAACCCGTAGGTCTGCTTGGAGAACTAGACGAAAAGGACGTCCGTAGTGTTGCAATCTGCTGTCAAATGTCAGATAAGATTTCATGATGGCCCGGGTGTCCATAGCAACGGGTATCAATCCGGTGCTACATGACCGGCGGATTGATATGCTCGCGAATAAAACCTGTTCGATTCGCGTTCGATTCAGTGTGTGTAGGGGTGGGTACCGGTACCGTGTACCGATACAAAACCGGTATTCCTTAATGGACCGGTCCAAAAAAAACGGTCCGTAAAAAATCAGTGAACCGGCCTATGGACCGATTAGAAAATTCATAGTACCAGGCTACCAGCAGGTGGCCACATAACTGGTCTAAAAACATACAAAACAGCAGATTAACGAGTCGTTTTCGATAACGTTAGCTGTGAATCACATCTAGAAACACTTAAAGGATAAGTTAACAGACGGCGAAGAAAGTATAGTTATAATTTTGAGACAAAGTGCAAACCTTAGAAATTATATCGTTCCAGACTTGACGTTTGGAGACTTTTACGCGTGTCTCGCCCCCCAAAATATGATGTACTGTGACACTACTATAATCGAGTACAAGTATACAGGTTCAGGTCCGGACTTGGACCTGACCCTCTGGACCTGAATTCTATGTACCGGTACCCACCCCTAAGTCTGCGGCTTGGCAGTGAGCTTGTTACCATCGTGACGCCTAAAGTTCGGATCCATTTCTTTGTTCCAAAAATAAAAGCTTAAAAGATTTTATAACATGATATGATGCATCTTAATATGTTTGCACTTAGAGTGAAGTGAAAGACAGTATCCGTTTCAAATCATGACACCCACGTAGGGGACTGGTATCGTCGTCGAGATATGGTTTACCGCGCATATGGATGTGTGCATTTTTACATTACAGGGGCGGGCGGTTTTACAAACGCATTTCTTTTAAAATTCGCTAAAAAAGTTACGTATATATATATTCATAACCACGAGCATTAAATGATAAAAATATAAATCTTTTTCACATTAGACTATAATGCTCTGTAAAATATTAGGTAAAGCAAAGTTCTGCAGGGATTTAAGCAACTGCAGTAACTACAGGAGGATTGTACTCTTGTCAACAGCGGGGAAAGTTTTTAACAGAATTCTATTAGAAAGAATGAGGGACGCTGTGGATGTCAAGCTGAGAGACGAACAAGCAGGCTTCCGGAAGAGTAGATCCTGTGCCGACCAGATTGCCACCTTACGCATCATAATAGAGCAGTCTCTGGAATGGAACTCACCACTATACATTAACTTCATAGACTATGAAAAAGCCTTCGATAGTATAGACAGAGCCAAGATACTGCGACACTACGGGATACCGGAAAAGCTCATCTCTCTTATCCAGAACACTTACAGGGACATGAGCTGTAGGGTTACACATGCGGGGCAGTTAACAGAGAGCTTTGATGTGAAGACAGGAGTACGTCAGGGCTGCCTACTCTCGCCGCTTCTTTTCCTCCTGGTCATCGACTGGATCATGAAAGAAACTACGACAGGAAAGAGGAATGGGATTCAGTGGACACTCTGGACACAGCTGGAGGACCTAGATTTTGCCGACGACCTGGCACTCCTCTCACACAACCATATGCAGATGCAGGATAAAACAACTTGTTTAGACACAGTATCAGCGGGTACAGGACTCAAAATCAGTAAAAAGAAGACAGAACTCATGAGGATCAACACGACAAACAGCACACCAGTCATGTTTGGAGGGGAAGAGGTGAAGGAGACAGCATCCTTTGTGTACTTGGGTAGTGTTGTTGTTAGGCAAGGGGGCACAGACAGAGATGTAACAGCCAGGATAGGCAAAGCAAGGGCAGCGTTCATCATGCTAAGGAAGGTCTGGGCCTCTAGAGGGATACGTAGAGCCACCAAACTCCGCATCTTCAACTCCAACGTCAAGTCAGTCCTCCTCTATGGTTCTGAGACATGGAGAACAACTAAAGCCACACAGCACAAGATACAGACTTTCATCAACACCTGTCTGAGACGTATCTTCAAGATTAGGTGGTGGGACAGGGTCAGTAACCAGGAGCTGTGGGACAGGGCAGGACAAGAACCAGTTAGTGGCCAGATCCTCAGGAGGAAATGGTCATGGATTGGCCACACCCTTAGGAAACTGAGCTCCAGTGTCACACAGCAGGCCCTGACATGGAATCCACAGGGCAAAAGGAAGAGGGGGAGGCCTAGAAATAGCTGGAGGAGAGACACGGAGGGGGAGATGAAGAGTATCAGCAGTAGCTGGCAGGACTTGAAAAAGAAGGCCCAGCGACGAGTCCAGTGGAGGAGCATAATCGGTGGCCTATGCCCTGGCAAGGGCAAAGGGCCAAAGTAAGTAAGTAAGTAAAGGAAAGTTCGGGGGCAACCGAAAGCAGGGTTAATGTCATATGCTAGCATCGGTGGAGGAGCCTGGGTGGAGGTTGGCTGGATTAGAGAGTAGGACATCGCCGAGGTCGACCAGGCATACGGCCGGGGAGGGGTGGAAGACCGGGGAGTCCGCCTTGACGAAGTTTACCAAAAGAAAGGCTACGTCGTAGTTAAGATTGAGATCCTGTAACTTTTTCATTTGACGTGCCACAGAGCTTTAGGGGCAATGAAATATAATGAACTGCGATATGTGTACTAGTAGTAAAACAAGGTAAAGATGTTTGTTAAGAAATTCTTGTCTTCTTAATGTATTCAAATATATCTTCGACTTTAGAAGAACAGTTAAGTTAACAACAACACAGAGTTGTAACAACGTGGCATTGTGCTACTTCATGTGAACTGTATCAGACAAAATATTATAGTGCTTTACTACGAGCCTTGTTTCCTGGTGAACTGAGGTAAATGTAAAAGGCGAAGAATATTGTGTTGCAGTTTCAGACAGATTCTAAAATAGTATATTTACGTGTAGGCTTACAGGTGACAAAGTTTATATTATGTGATTTTTTGTAGTGTTGTCTCCTGGTAAAGAACTACCCAGCAGTGACCAAGACAACTTACATACATACTAAGCCAGGCAGGTTACAAATTAATACAAGGTAGCTACACCTGGTCAACGCTCAAATGTTACTGTATACAACTTTTTGATTAATACACAGAGATGTAAGTTTAAAGCTCTGTCTGTTATCACTGGTCTGTTATACAAAGTTTTATTTTGAAGGATAACCTATCTAAGACCTGACACCCCTTTAGAATCTTCAATGGTCCAAAGACATTTATTCAAAATTCACAGATTGCGTACAATCTGAGGGGAGCCGGCAACAGGAATCAAGTTCCTCTACGAGGCCGGCTCGCCCAGAAAATTTACAAAGTTGAGATAAAAACAATAAATGAAAGACATCAAATACTAAAAGAAATACATTAAAAAATGAGAGTAATAAGGTCAAATGATAAGGAAAACAGGGTAAACGGTTAAGCTATGTCACTATGCAAGATGAGCAACGACAAGTGGTCGTCCAAGTACATAAGTTATCAACAGAAAATGTGTCACTTAATCGGGATCTATAATATGAAATCAAGAGTTTTTTAACGGACTGTAGAGTGAGATTTGAGTACATATGTTGGCGAATGTCTAGTGGTAAATTGTTCCAGATGACGGCAATACGCCTAAAGTAAGAGAATGAGAATGATTCAGTTTTACATGGCCGTGGTACAAGGTTGGAATTGGTCTGTAGAGCGAAGTGATCTAGTAGGTCTGGATACATTGAGGACATGAGAAATGTTGGTATAGTACACGTTGCGGAAACATTTGAAAAGAAATAAGATATCAAAAAGTTCTCGTCTGTAACACAATGGTAGAAGGTTGGTATGGGTTAATCTGTCATTATAGTTAAGTTCGTAATCATTACAGATGTACTCGGTAGCACGTCTTTGAACACCTTCTACTTTGCGCTGATACAATCTTGTATGCGGTGCCCATACCTGAGAACAGTAGTCTAAATGTGGTATCACCAGTGATCGATACAAATTGAGTTTAACAGTAAATGGGGCATTAAAGTCTACTGATCTCTTGATCATTGCAAGTCTTGAGTTACATGTTGATATCTTCTTAAGTACATGAGAATTCCAGGATAAGTTATGTTGTACATGAACTCCTAAGTCATTATAACTATCTTGTCGACTGAGTACAGAATCTGACATGCTATAAGGGTATTCAACAGGTGAAGTTTTACGTGTCATACTAACAACTGAACACTTAGATGGATGAAATATCATCTCCCAGGTTTTCCCCCAGGCCACAAGACGATCTAAGTCGGACTGAAATTTAAAACAATCAAAAATCGAAGTAATTCTTCTAAAACATTAAACGTCATCTGCAAACATGGCCATTTTACCAAATTCAACACAGTCAGGTAAATCATTAACGAATAATAGAAACAAGAATGGCCCTAATATGGATCCCTGGGGGACACCTGACAACACAGGTAAGTAATCAGACATTTCGCCTTCTATGACAGTTCTTTGAAAACGTTCTGAAAGATAGTCGTTAAATAAAGCAAGTAGTTGTCTGGAGAACCCAAAAGATTTCAATTTGTGTACTAAGAGTTTATGAGAGACACTATCAAATGCTTTGCAAAAATCCCAAGAATATTACGTCAACTTGCCCAGATTTATCCAGTACTTCACCTATTTCCTCGTAAACTTCTAAAAGTTGGGTGGTAGTGGATTTACCCTTGACGAAACCATGTTGGAGGGGATAAAGAGTGTTTGACAATAATGGATAAAGAGAGTTGAAAATACATCTTTCGAAAACTTTGCTTGTGATACATAATAACGACACAGGTCTGTAATTAGATACGGCACTCTTATCACCCTTCTTAAAAACATGAGTAATATTAGCTTTTTTCCACATACTCACTCCACATGCATTGCTCACACATAATTGAAACAGTTTTTCCAAAGATGGTGCTAATTGAGCTGCACACTTATTTAATACCATCGCTGGGAGATCGTCCGGCCCTGTGGCCTTTGTAACTTCCAGGTTTTTGAGAATAGATTCAATGGTGCTGACAGAAAATGTAACTGAAGAGATTTTTGGCACACTAGAAGTATCAATCAAGTCGGGCAACGGGGTTTCCCCATCGGTACAGTTAAAAACAGAGTAAAAGAAGTTATTGAACAATTCTGCCTTCTCCTGAGCAGACTCAGCAGACTCATCCTGAAGTTTCATTCTGTCTGGTAGATTTTTAGACTTTGTCTTTGAGTGGAAGAAGGACCAAAATCTTTTAGGGTTACTCAGTACGATGTCTCCTAGATTAATCAAATGATTTGCATATTTAGCATTTAACATTTTCTTCAATTTGTTGCGGAGACGTCTGAACTTGGCCCAGTGATTTGGTTTGTCTGTTCGTTTGGCTTTAGCCCAGGCGTTTGCATTTTTTTAAATGCCTTACTTCCGAATCAATCCACGGTGGTGCGGTCATGTCCTTGATGACTTTTTTGGGTATGAATTTGTCCGCAGCTGCTTTGACTGAGTTTAGCCATCTTTCCCAGACGGAGTCTAAGCAAAGACAGGGATCGATGGTATCAGACAATGGAAATGATTCTAGATAGGCATTCAAGCCAACAAAGTCACCATTCTTAAAGTCATACACAAGTCGAGATATCTTAGCTTTGGGGTGTGGTTGAATGTTGACTTTAAACTCAATAATAGAGTGATCAGTGTCAAATTCAAGGTCCACTTTGGATACAGCAGAGACTTTCTCTGGGACACTACAAAAGACGAGATCGAGTAGGTTGCCATGTTTGCTTGATGGAACCTCGTTAACTTGTGTCAAGTGAAAATCACCAATAATGTCAATGAAATTATTGACCGACCCATCTCTGCCAGTATCCAAAGACGTCCAATCAACCCCGGGTAGGTTGAAGTCCCCCATTACAATAACATCCTGAGATTTTCTGGACACATTTTCCAGTGTAAGTTTCAGGTCACTTGTAAAGACATTGATATCATGATTGGGAGCTCTATAACATAGTATAATCGCAATTTTCGAGTGAAACCTAGCACTAATAGTGCATACAAGAATTTCACTGGATAAAGGCTCGAGCTCAGACAGACGCTGGGCTTTCAAATTATGAGAAAGCGCCAGAAGAACACCTCCACCCCTTTTACCAGGGTTCATAGAGTATCTGTCCCTACGTAATATTTGATAGTCACTGAATGGAAGGAGTTCAATGTCATCAACATGTGGATCCAGCCAGGTCTCAGTGACGCCTATGATGGAGGGCTGTAGCAAGCCGACTAAGATCTGAAACTGTACAAGTTTGTTCCGAGATCTGTTCACAGAAGATAGACTCCTTGCGTTCAAATAACAGAAGGATACACATACGACATAGTAAATAGCATAGACATGTTACATGGAAACAAGTTTCTATTAGCTATTACTGGCAAGTAATTTTTGACACATGTACATGTACAAAAAGGACATATAAAACACCTCACAGAAAGCCCCAAATGGTAAAATTCATACAGTACAGTGGGTTTCCGTGGTCGAAACTAGGGTTAACAATAACCTGCTTGCCATAACATGCCTACTCGTACAATTTCGTCGGTTTTACCACACTTACCACAACTAATCATAGTCGTAGCACTCTACTCGTTTTTTATCCTTGTCCGCTTCGAGGGGTTTTCTGCATTTTCTTCTAAAGACCACTCTGCATGGCGGCACAAACTCCAGCAAGGTGCGAAAAAACAGGAACTTGACTTGGAACTTAACGAGTTTGCCAGAAGGCAACTGAGAGACACACACCATGCCTCTTTTATCTGTGCTGTTTGTGGCAAACACTACAATAGTAAAGCTGGACTCGCAGCCCACGGACGAGTCCACCGACGCTGAAGTGATCGTCTGGCGTGGTTGGTACCATCAGTCCCCTTCCTATAAAAAAAGAGAAGATAAATGTATTATAGTTTTCCAGCAGCACAATTCAATGGAATGCACAAAATACAAAGAACTTCTGTATGTTTCCTATTACACAACCATATGCGTACCTCGTATTCATAGTCTTCCATCCACGAGGGGGGCTTGCTTTTTCTTTGGGGTCTGCTCTCTGAACAGATCTGCGAAAACAAATGCTTGTTTGAACAAAAATTCATCGTTCACAACGGTTGGAAATTACAGACGTTTTTTTTTGGAAAATATTGTATATGTTACTTAAGGGCTTGGGCCCACCATGAAACTACCGTTCAATTGAGTGAAATATGTAGCATTTCTGTGATGTCTTAAATGCCCGGGTCTCTTGACTTCATAACACTGCAAGGCTTAAAGTAAGTGCAAAATCAGACATTTCCAACAATTTTGAGCATTTTTGCACATTAATCAATATAGCGGCGCCATATATATTATGTCAATGTACTGACGTAATGTAATGACGTAATGGGTCACGTGCACACATGGTACCTAACCGCCATCTTGGTTACTGTTCTGCTGTCAGAGTTCCCATTGAATATAAAGTTGCGTTCATCTCCGTTTCGGACCTTCTCCCGTGTCTATAGCTGATGCAGAAAATGTCAAGAAAATCGCAAAAAGGCCCGCTTGTATTCCGAAAGACTAAATAAAGTTGAATCTGTACAAGTGTCGCGACAAAAGTGGTATTTTTTTTTCTTTCACCACTTTATTCACCACCACCGATTTTTACAATGAAGTTTTTTACATCAGACATCACCACATCATTATAAAGTTGGAACATCACTTGAAAGTAACTTAACAGAAGCGACACAACATTTTTTAACAGAAACAAACTACCTGTGATAAATAGCACATAACATAAGATTTCTAACATGCAAAAGAGTAGCATAAAACAGAAATCAAAGATAATATTACACGACTGACTACCTGTGACAAATATGTGAATCAGATAAAAACATTGTTACATCATTACCTACAAGACAAAACTTAAGATAGTAAGTAAAGGATAATATCATACAGCAAGTTGGTTTTCAAGAGGTCCTAAAGTGCATTTATACTGGTAAATTTGTTTTTTATTTCCCAGTTGAAAATACTGACCAGATCTTTTTGCATTGAAGTGGCCTGTGGGTTCTTCCTCAGAAAAACCCATGTTTTAAAAATCACCCACTTAGCTATAGTTATTGTTTGAAGTCTTCTATTCAGATCATGTATTTTTAGTGGCTGAGTTACTTTTCCAAGGATCACTTCTTGAAAATCAATATTGGGGTTACTGGGACAGAAGGGTACATAAGTGTAAACTGAGTTCCAGAAGTCTTTTAGCCTTTTACAATCCAGAAACATATGCTTATAATTTTCAATATCCCCACTGTCACATAATTTACATATAGGACTAACTACTTGCCCATCTTCATCTTGTATTTTCCATTTGTTTAGTTTCTCACCACATGGTAGAATTTGCTGAAGTAATTTGTAATTGAATACTGCTATTTGTGTTTCTTTACATGAAGTTGTGCCTAACATCTTCCAAATCTTCTTCCACTCAAAAGAGTCAGAACTGAAAAGTGCCTGCCATTTCTGCTGGCAGCTTGGTACCACTGCATGTTTCTGAATGAGTGCAGTGTAAAGGGCTTTGCAGGATTTTGTCTGGATTTCAAGATATTGAAATTGGTATTCAAGATTTGTCAAGCCTAATCCCCCCAGTTCAATGGGTTGGCTTATAACCTGTCTTTTAATCTTATCTTTTTTTCCATTCCATAGAAATGCAAACATTTCTTTCTTTACAGTCTGTATCACCCAAGTAGGGGTGAGAATCATTGACATGTTAAAGATTATCTGTGAAAGGGCTAGGAATTTTAATACCGTAACTTTACCATACAGAGTGAGGTTTCTTCATTTCCAAATTTGAAGTGTATTTTTTAGTCGCTCAATCTTTTTTTCCCAATTTAAGAGTTCACACTCTTGCTGTAATTTACGGTTAGAAAAGTATACTCCTAGGGATTTTATAGGGGTTTTGGGCCAGGAAATACCTAAAGGTTTGTCTTGTCTGGCCATGTATGTGCCTATCCATAATCCTTCACATTTACTCATATTTAGTTTAAGGCTTGATACATTACAAAACTCTTGTATATATCTAAATGCATTTTCCATAGATGCATCATCTGATATCAGAAGTGTGGTGTCATCTGCTACTTGAGAGATTTTAATTTCTACCTCGTTAGCTGGGTTACATTTGACTTTTATTCCCTCTATGTCTTGAGCGTGTCTTATTTTTACAGCCATAATGTCAACAGTAAGTATAAACAGGAGAGCGGATATGGGGCAGCCCTGTCGTATACCTCTTTTTAGGGGGGAAAAGTCAGACAACCATCCTTTATTACAGATGGTGCTGCTGATGTCATAGTACATACATTTCATTGCATGGATAAAGAAAGGACCAAAATTAAATTTTTGTAACACTTTCCACATAAAATTGTCTATTCAGAGAATCAAAAGCTTTAGTAAAATCCAGGAAAATTACTGCTCCAGGGATGTTTTGAGTTTCAGCATATTCAATGACATCACTGATAAGTCTTACATTTTGCCCAATGAATCTACCCTTGATATATGCAGTCTGGTCATTGTTAACTAACTTGTGTAGAACTTTCTCCAGTCTATTCGCAAACAAAAATGCAAATATTTTGTAATCAGTGTTAAGAAGGCTGATTGGTCTCCAATTGTCCAGGTGGCGGCGTTCATTTTTCTTGTGTATTAGCCTAAGTACAGCTCTTCTTTGTGATATAGACATTTTCCCTTCCCTTAAGGTTTCCTGGATAGAATCATAAACAAGGTCTCCTATCATAGGCCAGAATAATTTAAAGAATTCTGAAGGAATGCCATTCAGGCCAGGGCTTTTATTGTCTTTCATAGAGAAGAGGGCTTCCTTGCATTCTTCTTTTGTAATTGGTTTATCTAAGAATTCTCTGCCTCATTTAAAATATTTTCTAATTGTACGCTTTCTAAGTATTGTTCTATTGCTGTATCACTTATATTGTCCTCTTGGTATAGTTGTTCATGATATGCCTTACATTCAGTCAGAATATCTGAGTCATTTCTTATCTCTCTCCCATCAATAGATAAAAAGTCAATCTCCTTGTCAATTCCTCTTTTCTTTTCCAAGTTTAGAAAGTACTTTGTTGGTTTTTCACCTTCTTCCCTCCATCGGGCCCTAGCTCTTATATATGCTCCATGTGATTTTTTTCATATATAGGTTTTCCAAGTTAGATTTTGCTTCATTATAGCTGAGTATAGTATCCGTAGTAGGGTTTTTATCCATTTCATTTTGCAGAGTACAGAGTCTTTTTTCCAGCCTCTCTGTCTTTTCTCTATTTTCTCTGGCTTTCTTAGCCCCATATTGTCGTGAGTATTCAGCTATTTTGATCATACAGAAATCTAGTTTGTCTCTCTTTGATGTAATCATATTGTTGCTCTCTTGTTTGATTATCTCACAGATTTTCTCACAATATTCACTGTCTTTCAATAGATCTACATTAAGTTTTAAAATTCCAGGGCCTCTGGCAAAGCTTTGGAATTTGAGTTTAAGAAATATAGCTTGATGGTCGGTATGGATTGCTGGTCTTATATCACATTTGTCAATTTTTCCTTCAAGGGTCTTGTGTATTAGCCAATGGTTAAGTCTACAAGCTACATTCTTTGCAAGATTTTGCCATGTGAATTGTCTGGTAGTGGGATTTACTAACCTATAAGCGTCACATAATTTCAATTTAGAACATAATTTTTTCACAGATTTAGCAGACCTTAATGCTGTATCTAGTCTACCCCCTTTCTTATCAAGTTCAGGATTCAAAACACATGTTGATATCACCACCACAAATTAGGTTTGTGGGGTCATACCTACTTAACCATTCTGACAGATTCATTAGAAAATTATTTATTTCTTTGCACTATTTGGGGCATAAATATTGACTAAACACAGTTCTACATCATCAATGGTACATTTTAGTAGAATAGTTCTTCCATCATTATCTAGGAAATTAATGTCTATTAGTTTGAATCTGGTTGAAGGTTTAATCAATATTGCAAGCCCCCTGCTACAATTAGACCAAAAGTCTTGAAAACAAGGGCCTTGCCATTCTCTAGTTAAAATATCTTTTGTTTCTGGGGTGAAGTGAGTCTCTTGTAGAAAGATAATGTCAGTCTTCTGTTTTTTTACATACAATAACAATGATCTCCTTTTGTTTTTATCGAGGAGCCCCCGGACGTTAAGAGAAAGTAAAGTCACGTTTGAGCCCTCGGAACTAGAAACAGAGTTCTGTACCTTTTGTTGATGCACAGTTTGTCCTGTCATCATCCAAGTTGTTTATGAGGTCCATAGTCATGAGTCCAGTAGCCGAGCCGAATTTGTAAGCACATGAGGTCAGTCCAAAGAATTTCCCAGGAATGCTAGGTCGCACCGCCGGAGCCACGCGTGGATGGGGGTGTGTTGTTCCTCAGCTGTTTCCGGGAGGGCTCCGCTGTTCCTGCTGGTGGGTTGTCACGCGGACGCTTCTGACTAGAAGTTGGCTTCTTTTTTTTGACTTTTTTGTGTTGTCCTTGGCAGTTGATCTTGCTTTAAGCAAGAAGCGGTTAATGGGACCCCGGGTAGGGATGGACTGTTCCGGGACGGGACTTCCGCATTCCTCAGCCCATGTGTGCTCCGTTGTCATGGCGACGTTTGCGGAAGTATTGGTGGAGGCTGTGTTCTCTTCGCGATCGGCTGGGTTGGATATGTCTTCTCTTGAGACAAACTGGGAAAAGTACTGGTCGATGACTCGTGTTGGAGAAGGTGACATAAGTGCTGCTCTATCCGGGTCGGTAGAAGAGGTTGGGGTGTCTGTAGTAGCAGCAGGGGGAGGTTTCTGGGTGTTGCTCTCAGTCTCACTCTCTATGTATAGGCAGGTGGGATCTCCTCTCTTGTGGCCTTGCAATCCACAGTCAAAACATTTCAGTGGCTCTGGGCAGCTAGACATTGTGTATCCATGTTGTTTACAGTTCTTACAGTTCATAGCTTGTCTCCTTTCGGTGTCTTTCTGTTCTTTGTGGTACACTTTTGCCCGAAACGGACCCATTGCGAGGATAGATGGTAATGGCTGTTTGGGCACTTCTATGTGGAAAAATCTTCTCCCTGTTTTCCATCTGGTCAGACGTTTGTTTTCATCCCGGTCCCTCTCGTCAATGATTTTGCTGTGGAAGGTGCACCCCAGATTTACGAAGCATTCCTTGATTTCGTCATTACTGTAAGATAAGGGAATCTCACTCACATAGACTCTGGTGGTAGGTACTTCTGCTGTTCCCTTTACTTATTTATTTATTTATTTATTTTGATTTACCACATTTTTGTGGAAGGATTGACATAACAGGTGAACTATCACCTTTTCAAGATGTCATCCCAGACCGGACTGTAAGATTTGGTCCATCGCACACCGGGGCATGCCCCTACTCTTTTTCGAAAGGTGTGGTGGGTTCTTTAACGTGCGCGGGGTGTTGCTCTCCCCAAACACGGGACCTCCATTTAACGTCCTATCCGAGGGACGTCCCTAACCCTAGATGAGCTAGGTACTCATTTACACCTGAGTGAAGTGAGGAAAGTCGTGTTAAGTGCCTTTCCCAAGGGCACAACGTCGGGGCGCAAGTTCGGACATGTCTCTGGGCACACCTGGGATTAGATCCTGGGACCCATTGTTTGACAGCCGCGTGTTCTACAGTTGCGCCACACGACGCCACAAATC
Source organism: Branchiostoma lanceolatum (assembly GCA_035149815.1). Classification (NCBI taxonomy): domain Eukaryota; kingdom Metazoa; phylum Chordata; class Leptocardii; order Amphioxiformes; family Branchiostomatidae; genus Branchiostoma; species Branchiostoma lanceolatum. Next base: position 19,518,895 of record CM068873.1, read on the forward strand.
TGTTCTTTACGATAAAAGGGTTGTCGCTGTATGGTTGGAAGTGGCGATATCGTATGGTGACGCCATGTAGCAGGATGGTGACACGGGCGCTTTCCGACAGGGGATGGATCCGCCATAGGCCTCTGATCCTCTGTGCACCTTCGATAGAGTTGTAACCGGCGACCTTTTCAACCGCTCCGCAGATTTCTCGTGTCGTCAAGGGTCGATCATCCTCTCCGACGATGTCTCTGTTCTTCAGAAATACAGGCATGACAGAACGATGTGTCTCGGATCTTCCGATGGGCTGGTCGTTCCTCTCACGTCGCCAAGCGATGTCCTCAGACGCCATGTTGGCTTCTTCTTGAAAGTTCCTCGGGGGTACGCTGCCTTCTTGTGTACTTTTACACGTTCCCAAAGGATTGATTCGGCCAAATTTGGACGTAGATTATCTCTGTAACTTCTTATCGATGATATCGGGCAAGTATATCGCACGATTAGGGCTTACAAGCCGTGAAAAGTGTACACAAATACGGAGCAGATATTCAAGACGTGCCGTGGCGTGACTTGACCTCTGACCTGCTCTCTGAACAGATCTGCGAAAACAAATGCTTGTTTGAACTAAGATTCATCGTTCACAACGGTTGGAAATTACAGACGTTACGTATATTCATCGTTTCTTTTTTTGTAACGGTAAGAAATATAGCAAACAAACTAGTAAGTTCATGATCAGATCATTAATGTATAAAAGACAACATTGAACTTATTACCGATCGCGATGTAAAGGCTTCCGCTTGTACTGAAGACGTAGACTCGTCAGACTCATTTCGAGTAGCTGTCACCACTGAAGACGATTTCTTAATTGCGCTTTTCTCATTCCTCTTCCTCCTCTTCTCCTCCCGCTCCATCTCTTTCCTAGTTTTGTCCTCCTCTGCCTTTCTCTTTTTCTCCTTCCGTTCTGTCTCTTTTTATTGCTTTGTCCTCCTCTACCTTTCTTTTTTTTTCTTCCCTTTTGAGTTTCTTCAATGCTTGCTGCCTCCTTTTCTCGTTTTCTTTCTCTTCTGCTTCATCCTTCAAGCTTTGTAGGTAACTTTCGTCGAACACAATAGCTCTTGGCTTGATTCTTCGATTGGTACGCGCCCGGGATGGTGGAATCGGGGTGAGGATGTCGGCCATATATTCCGGAATAATTCCAGAGGTCACCAATTTTCCTTTGGTCTACTTGTCGCTCCGCAGGTGGGGCACGTGCGCTGTGGCTCCTCATTCGGCGATTTGTTGCCAAACTGTGCAGGTGAAGCAGCAGCTTCAGCCTCGGCGAGTTGTAACATCTCTTCCTCTATGTCAAGGAGCTCACGCCCCGCATCACCCTCGTCCTTTCCCTCACCAGGGGGGTTTTCCGCGCGCGCTGCAAGCGCCAGGACGTCAAATTCCTCCTGTAGGAGTTCTCGCGCGACGTTCGAATTCTCCTTGTTCACCGTAGCTTTCTCACTTGTGGCCCCCGGCACATCGTTCATCTGGAACCAGCGGCTATCCAGCGCATCCAGGTTCACAGGATAAATGCCTGTGTTTTTAGATCCTCTTCGAACGGCCGCCATTGTCAGTCCCTCATCCCTGACTGTACGGTAGATCTTTGGACAGGTCGACTTGGTTACGTAAAAGTTAGCTACAGAAAGCTGGTGCAGCACTTTCTCAAACTTATCCTTAAGGGCGCGAAAAGGCCCCGCCTTGGCATCCATTGGCTGCAAGAAATGAGTTGCGTGTGGTGGGAACGTCAAGATGACTATGTCATTCTCAATCGCAAACTCAATCACCTCGTGTGCCATGTGGGTTGAGTGCTGGTCGGCTAGAAGCAGGACTGGCCTCTCTTGTGCGGCAAATCTGTGAAAGCACGATTTCAACCAGCTCAGGATGACGGGACCCTCAATGTAGCCAGTTGTGTAGTTGCGTATAGTGCGTTTGGGGGCCCGTCTAGCCTGTACGCAGAGCTTGGGAAGCACTTGGAAAAAATCATCAGCGGTGGTATTGCGCTGCCATCTGCTGCCGTACACTCCATGATCGAGATGTGGTCCCTCGTGCCGGCTCTTACAGATGACGAGGCTCCCGACATGGACTTGAATGTTACAATTTTTTTCTCTGCGGGTCTAGCGTGAAGCCGGTTTCGTCGGCATTATAAATGCGATGTGGTGCATTTGTGAGCCCATACTTGTCAAGGATATCCTGATATTGAGTGAAGAAGTCTTGAACCGTGGCTTTATCTATCGAATTCTTCCTAGCGCGATCTAGTGGATCGGGCTTTCGGAGGCAGATACCATTCCTCTTCTTGAAATTAAGCCACCCGTTCGTCAGATGGGCCTGTCGTTAGGTTGAATTTCGGCTCGATTCCATTCGCCTCACAATGCTTCCGGTGTACTGCTGTGGCAATGGCAAGCACGGTGATCCTGTCAATCGGGTGACCGGTCTGAACCCTATACTGCGTGTACTTGAGGACTGTATCTTCCTCCTCTTTTGACATAACAAGGGGTCTTCCATTTGTAGCATTTATTGCACTTTTGCCCGAACGTTTTTCCACAAGCGTTGTTCTTGGGATGCCGTACTTTTTGGAAGCGGCAGACATGCTTAGGTTATTGTCTTCAACATCCCTTAACACCTCATTGATGAGGTCTGGGGGCCATGATTTCCTTTTGTTTTTGGGATCCGCTTCCATAGCTGAAAATTTATGAAGATTACGTTATATTGGTTTTTGATACATGAATTCAATAAGGTTATTGTTTTCCGTGGTTTATTAGTCTTCGTACAGTATTCGTCGACTACAGAGGTGTGAATTAGGCGGGGGGGGGGGGGGGGGGGTCATACATTTGAGTTGGGTCCCCACACACGTGTGATTCTGGCTCATTTTCGCAATTATTTTTACTTATTTTGCATTTCTGTTATATTGTAAGAGAAGCATGACCGACAAAAATAAAGGTGTATGTAAAAGCCATACAAAAATAAGCGAAAAGACGAACGAAAACGAGCTAGAACGTCACATCTTCTTGGAGTTCGAATTAAGGACGCCATACATAAAATTAAATTAAAATGGCCTCATTTCATTTTTATAGGAAAAATCATCATCTGTTAAGTCCCTGGTGGACAACGTCGTCAAACACAACCTATTCTGGCACCATACTATGTAATACTCGCATCTAGAAAGTCAAAAAACGAAAAAGTTCTACCTTTGTAGGTCACCTGTCGTCTGCTTGGTCGTCTGTGTCGTCTGCTATTACTCACGTGATCCACCCGCAGAAATCTGGGTATTCAAAATGGTGGCTTCGGAAGACGCGCTCGGAAAACCTCTGAATGATTCACGCTTTGCTTGGATCAATGACAACACCAGACTTGTTTGCTGTTATTGACGGGCATATTGTTTATTCCTCTTTTCATCGATACATGTATGGATATGTAATGTGATAATTGGAAGGAGAAAATGTCGACATTGTGACCACTACTCCCCCTCCCATGACCTACGTTAACGTGAAAAAAACGGTTAGTAACTTGACGACCTCGTCCTTGCAAAGTTTAATCTTTATGACCTTACGACTGTACGTTTTTAACATCAGTACTTTACTCGTATTGAAATTCAATAAACAGTTTTTGCATTTCCTTGCCGGATCTTGATTGGCAAGCCATTATTCAAAAGTGTCGAATTAAAAGGGTGTCGAATTAATGGTTCCTAGAGTTAGTTTTAGATTAGATAGTAAGTAGTTTTTGTTAGATGTGATTTTAGACGACATTGTATCATATGTCAGGCGGACGGGAAATAGCCTTGACCATACAAACAATTAACGATTGAGGTTGTTAGCAATGTTTTTGCACCGTAAGGCTACGAGCGCCCTGTGCCTTGTGCCAAAATTAGAAAGTATGTGAAAGTTAACGTTTGTTGTATTGTTTATGTTTTAGATTATTGTGCTAGTTTTGCTGCGGAGTAGGTTTACTTGGTGGCAGTACTGTTAAATAGATTTAGAAGTCCCGGATAAATCCAAACCCAATTTTTTCAACCATGTGATTTTACTCTATAATATCTAACCATGTGATTTTGTGATAATCATATGATATTCTGTGACATGCGTCTTTAATTTAGTCCTTTGGTGAGACTCATCTTATCTAGGTACTAGTTTATTGCCCACTTAGATCGTACGTAATTAGTGCTAATGTGATCAGATATCCCTTAAGTGGTAAAATTAAAGAAGAGTAAATGTAACTATCTGCAACACGACAAAAGACTGCTTCGTTCCTAGCAACAGTTATCGTCCCATCATGTATGTATTATTGCCAATATTGATCATTGTATCATATTGGTATCTGTTCGTTCATCGTAGTCCGTTGTAGTTCCCCATAGACCCTGTCACACTTGTGCGTATAGAAATTACTCTATGTGATTTTCAACCATGTAATTTTTCTGAGACCTGGGGTCAGTTCCAATGCAGGGTGACAGTCTGCCCAAATATAATACACATATATAAATATCCGACTTCTAATGTAATACTGGGCCCTCTGTATCATGGTCTCCCTTTCAGAAGAACAGCTTCATGTTTGTGATTTGTCCAATAATTTTAATATTTTTATTACTGGCCGGGCGGGCAGCGGCATATCCGTTGTTCTCAGGCATATCGTTGCCAACATGCAACAGAAATTTGGGAAGCAAGGAGTGGCCGTTGTTGCGCCAACTGGAAAAGCTGCGCTTCTTATAAATGGATCTACGACTCACAGTTTTTTTTCAGTTTAGGGTTGGGTAATAAAGAAGCGAGTGAAACATTTGAGCAAATAAAAGGAGATGGCGAATCTTTCAGACGCTTTCAAAACCTGGAGGTTCTGGTTTGTGATGAAGTCTCCATGGTGAGTGGTAGTATTCTGAACAAAGTTGACTATTTGCTGCGCAAGGTAAAAAACAACTGTTTCCCTTTTGGCGGCATAAGATTAATCCTAGCAGGAGATTTTTACCAGCTGCCTCCGATAGATCTCAAGGATGACCACACGCCAGACTATTGCTTTCTCAGCGAAGCTTGGCAGAAAGGTGTCGACCTTTCAATCTTTCTGAGCGGAGTGCATAGACAAGAAGACGCAAGATTTCTAGAAATGCTTGAACAACTAAGAATGGGCTGTCGAACACCCAATTGTATTGGTTTGATTGATTCGTTGACAAGGCCATTGTCTAAAGTACAAATGAGACTATACTCACTGAGACAGGATATACAAGTGTATAATCAGGACCATCTTAGCCCTCAAACCACCGTATGGGGTCAAAACTGACCCCAGGCGTATATCAAGATGTGCCAGTCGAAAACAAAATTCCTTCTCTGAGTTTGTTTGTATATATGTCTTATAACTTCTCACAAGTTTTTACCGAGATTGGCTCATTATTGATTAAGTTATTCTAGAAAGTTTACGCATGGTCCAGTGGAGTCAAAACTGACCCCAGCAAAATCTGCACTCATATTCCCTATTCTTTGATACTTGTCATCCAGTAACATGTATGATAAGGGTTATCATGATCATAGTTACAAAATATGATTTTGTAGAAACGTGAAAAAAAAAAAAATTTTCAAATGAACGTAAATATTAATGACGTTGCGACGTATTATGACGTCATTTATGTGACTTTATTGACGAAAACAAACAAATTGGGTATTTCCATATAATTCAAAGGTACACGATAAAACTTAAGTAGAAATTATGTATGATAAATCATAATATATGCAAAGACGTTATTTGTAGATGGCAACAGGAACGACGTCAAAATGAAGTCATAAAAATCATATTCATATCAAGTTACACTAGCGAAATCCGCCATCTTGGTTCCGCCATCTTGAATTATTTCAAATGCATTTTTTCATCATATAACCTTATAACACAATAAGAATGGACCAAAGCGTTTATATTAAGATTGTTTCTGTTTGAATAAACATGGTAATGATGAAATTTGAGGTTGAAATAGCCGGTTATAGCTAATCTAATTATATCGTCCGCCATCTTTGATTTTGACCGATGACGTAATCAAATATTCATAAATTACGACTATCGAATCAAAAAAGTGATAGTGAATTAATTTGGTTGGTATTGATGTCAAAAAATAAGTGCAGTTTAAAAAGACAGCCCTAGAATTACATTGTAAAATCCAAAAGTAGCGACTTTTTCCAAATATGGCTCGAAGAAGGCGGTTGCCATAGCAACATGAAAACCTTGATTAGTTATTTCATTCATTTAAAATTGTTGCCAACAAAATTTCAGCAAAGGTGACCAAGTTTGGTCTAGAGTAAGACATTCAGATGCTATATGACATCAAGTGTTTGCGCAGGCCTCAAAAGAGCCCACTTGTCTGAATAGCGTTAGTTGCAAAAGACGATGTTCCCTATTTTTGCATAAATTATCATAATGAACAGAAATTATTCACACCTATTCATGTCAAACTGTCCCTTATAGATTACTTAAACTATACATATATACAAGCCACAAAAATAGTCACTAATAAAGCTATATTTGTAGAAAACTTTGTGGGGTCAGTTTTGACCCCATACGGTAAGATTAGTCGCAAAAAAGCTACGGTGGTTTGAGGGTTAATATGATAGAAGGGCAGGAAAAGAGGTTCCCAGCTCAAGACATGGGGGTAGAGAAAACAAAGCTAGACAAGCTTTGTTCAGCTCCAAGTGTGCTTTGTGTTAAGATGGGAGCGCCTGTTATGCTTCTGCAAAATCTTTTCACCATTTCACCTAACCTTGTCAACGGTTTAACAGGGGTTGTTACAGGTTTTTCTGGGGGAAACCCAGTGGTTACCTTCCTGACATGGGAGACGCACACCATTGAAAGACACATGTTTGGCTTCTATAAAAATGAGAAATTGATCGCTACCAGGTTGCAGTATCCACTGCAGCTTGGATTTGCAATGACCGTGCATAAAAGCCAAGGAAGCACATTGTCCAATGTTGAAATTGTAGACCTGCACATGTTTGCTCCCGGCCAGCAATACACGGCATACACCAGGGCAGCATCGCCCGAAATGTATCGTGTGCTGCCAGGGTACTCTAAGCATGTACACAAGCCCCACCCACATGTTGTGCAGTTCTATAGGGCGTGTTCACGTGACGTCATCACCCCTGCCCTCCGTGGGCGGCCATGTTGGTGCTCACCCTGCAGCGAAGTTTCTCGGTGTCCGACGCCCTCTAAATTTCCAAGGAATGCGAAGTCGTCTGATCGCTGTTTTATTATATGCAAAGACTCTCCAGCCTCACATCCTTTTCGCTACAAAAATCCAATTTCACCTACTAGAAATGACCCATTATCGACGAGCGAGGTTCCCCAGCAGCCTACAAACATGGCCGCTAAACTGTTTACAGAGTACGCATAAAATCAGTTCACAGCATACAAGTGTTTCAAGGCCTGCAGCCACGTAGTACAGTGTCTTGAGTGTCGTGAGAAATTTTGCTGACAGGGAGTACGTTATGATCGGGAAAGTTCGACGTTGAAAGACCCCCAGTTTATGAATGAACGTATCTCAAGCAACGACTACACGGTGCCGCGACTGTGTTACACAACGGGCCTGTAACTTGCTTTTCGACCAGATACAAAATACTTACATACACACACGTTGATTCTCAAACTTCAACCATTTAGATCCGTTGTTCGTATGTCAGAAATCCACTTTTGTTTCAGTCGTTAGTCCCTTCGCGATCGTATGTTCCCGCACGTACACGCCCTACACGAGAAACGCAAAACCAATCTTACTGTTACCCGACCGGTGTGTGCTTTATCAGTCCCAATCCAACATCTGACCACGAGGCAAAACACCATGATTATGAGACAAAACGTTTTGAAGGGAAATTGTGAATGGCGTAGAAAACATCTGCCATTTATACAGAGAGTTCCATAGGGCTCCACTATCAAGTGAGCACCAACATGGCCGCCAGTGCTCGTTGCTAGGGGGAGGGTCACGTGACTGAATACGCCCTATAACACCCGGGTACGTCTGTTAGAAAGAGTGGCTTTGCCCCAAATATCGAAATGCATTTCGCAATCGTACGCGTTGCCCCTCCCTGAGGACGCAGAGACTAGTGCTCCCCCAACCAAAGCGCCCGCTCTGACGGCATATAAGTACCATTTTCTTCCATGCCCATCCCAGAGGGATATGACCCTACAACAATCCTGAGGCTACTTCAGAAAGATCTTAGTCCATTTAAAGATCTAGGCAGCGCCGCCCAGAATCTTGATGAAAATTCTGAAAACCTTTTGTCTTTCTTTGCTTACTTGATTGGGAAAGTTGAGTACATGTTCAGTGACACAACACAGGACAAAGCAAGTGGTAAGGAGGTCATGAGTAGAAAGAACTTCACCGCCCATATTGGAAAGATTTTGTCAATAACAACAGACAAGGAAGCAAAAGCCAGATGGGCCACGGCTAATCACATTCCGTGTAAAAGAGATGCTGAAACAATTTTCTTGAGGCTAGTAATTGTAACATACAAACACGTGGCCAACATCTTGGACCCAGTTGCAGAGTTGAAGGCTAACCTGGAAAACGAGTTGCTACAAGTCCAACCCGACATAGCACATTTCAACCTGTCTAAAGCTAATAGTGGGAAAGTTAGATACTTGATTGGATGGACAATATACAGAATCATTTCAAACCTGGACTCGCAGCTTAAGTGTCTCCTCGCCAACAAGTACATTGGTAAGAAAGCCAAAGAGACGGAGACCAAAATTGAGGAATGTAGGTCATTGAAGGCCATATGCTGCTCAATGCGAGCTGACACAACTGATCTTTAGCACCATTCAAGGTTCAAATTCAGCCTTGAACATTCTGAAAGGAGAAACAGGGGAGGGCTCTTCATGGTAAATGACAACATGTTCCTGTTTGGGCTGAGCCTTGAGTCCATTTGTTCAAAACTGTTTAAAGTAGAAACAGTTGACATTATGTGAAAGGAAGCAACTAGGACATTGATAAAGATTGTGAAAAACAATCAGCTGTTGAAGAGCTTGTTCATTGAATATATGAATGTTGACTTCGAACCTGATGTTCCTATCTCTTTATCACACACACCCATGCAGGGTGAGTGTGCCCCTGTCCCTCCGCAGGGTGAGTCCGTCCCGGGGTCAGTCCCTCCGCAGGGTGAGTCCGTCCCGGGGTCAGTCCCTCCGCAGGGTGAGTCCGTCCTGGGATCAGCCCCTCCGCAGGGTGAGTCTGCCCCAGTCCCTCCGCAGGGTGAGTCCGTCCCGAGGTCAATCCCTCCGCAGGGTGAGTCCGTCCCGGGGTCAATCCCTCCGCAGGGTGAGTCCGTCCCGGGGTCAGTCCCTCCGCAGGGTGAGTCCGTCCCGGGGTCAGTCCCTCCGCAGGGTGAGTCCTTCCCGGGGTCAGTCCCTCCGCAGGGAGAGTCCGTTCTGGGGTCAGTCCCTCCGCAGGGTGAGTCCTTCCCGGGGTCAGTCCCTCCGCAGGGTGAGTCCGTTCTGGGGTCAGTCCCTCCGCAGGGTGAGTCCGTCCCGGGGTCATTCCCTCCGCAGGGCGAGTCCGTCCTGGGGTCAGTCCCTCCGCAGGGTTAGTCTGTCCCAGTCCCTCCGCATGGTGAGTCCGTTCCGGGGTCAGTCCCTCCGCAGGGCGAGTCCGTCTCGGGTTCAGTCCCTCCGCAGGGTGAGTCTGCCCCAGTCCCTCCGCAGGGTGAGTCCGTCCCGAGGTCAATCCCTCCGCAGGGTGAGTCCGTCCCGGGGTCAATCCCTCCGCAGGGTGAGTCCGTTCCGGGGTCAGTCCCTCCGCAGGGTGAGTCCGTCCCGGGGTCAGTCCCTCCGCAGGGTGAGTCCGTCCTTGGGTCAGTCCCTCCGCAGGGTGAGTCCGTCCCGGGTGCAGTCCCTCCGCAGGGTGAGTCCGTCCCGGGGTCAGTCCCTCCGCAGGGTGAGTCCTTCCCGGTGTCAGTCCCAACGCAGGGTGAGTCTTCCCTAGTCCGAATGGAGAATGAGTTCGACCCACTGCCTTTGCAGGGTGAGTCTACCCCAATCCCAATGCGTCTAAAAGAGAAACTATTTTCGCCTGTTGCAGACAAATATCTGAACATGAGAAATAAAGAATTCTTGAGACCTTTGTCTGAAAAACTAAATACTTAAAAAAAAACTGCATTGAGACCAGCCCTGCAGGCTAAGTCAAAAAGAGACTCTCTTCTTAATTTTACTTCGTTTTTAGAAGACAGGACTGATGGAAATGAGTATACGCATCTCCATCTAAAATCTCTTGCAGCCAAAGGGACAGAGAGTTTTTCAATTTTCACCTTGCCGCAAATCAAACTCTTGCTATTCTGCTATGGAAAAAGAGCAAACCATAGTAAGAAAGACAGCATGAACATTTTGTTTGAGAAGCTAAAATCAAAGGCACACATGTGTAATCCTCGCTACTTAACCCTGGCGAACTTTGAGCAGATTAAGAGAAACAGGATACCAGAACTACCCAGGGAATCCTTGCAAAATCAGGGTACAGAGGGCCAAGGTCCTGAATTCCGTGGTTTAGAGGGGCAACCTGCACTACAGGGAAGAGAAACCATGCGACAGAGGGCCCACCGATTCTGTCCAACAGATGAACAGATTAGAATTTTGAAAGATGATCACACAAATGGCAACCCAGTCACTCTGCAACAAGCGAGGGCTCACGAGTTTGGGGTACTACCATCCCAGATAAAAAGATGGCACAACTCATACAAGAAAAAGAACAATCTAAGTTAAATTGATTACCGCCCCTACTAAGATGTAATCAAACGCATAAGAAGAACATATTGCAAACAACAAAGAACGCTCAATATTCTAATTTTATTTTACTACATTGATGTCACTTGATTCCTACCGACAAAGCCACGTTAGACAACACAACTTTAATAATGAAAAACTATTTATACTTACAAACTGTTTATCATTTTATAATGTTGCAATCTAACAGTTGAGTAATTAAACGCCACGTCTTTGTAATTGTGACTGTACATGTACATGTAGCTCTAAAAGATGTCTACTTTTATGACATGATAGCCCTTCTTTGCGTAGGACTCTTGGAGCACACATGTCAGGCTTTCAACTGAACCTCCGGCTGACAGTTTCATTACAGTGTCCTTGTCCTTCTCCCTTATCCAGCAACACGTGACCCAGGCACCGTCCGACAGTCTGGCATATACCATCAGGCCTGCAAACGGGGCTCCCGGACGGTGGTACGTCTCCACCTTCAGCTCTGGAGGATCTTCTTCTTCCACTACCATCTCGGCATTGACCCTATGACGGATCGTCTGCAGCGTGAAGAGCTGTTAATAGAGATAGATAATTTTAGTATTGCATCCATACAGTTTACACAGTTTCTTGTTTTATGATAATTTCGTCATATTCCATTGTGTTTATCAAGTTGCAACTCGATTATCGAGACTCACCATTGTATTATCAGAGTGACTTCGTTGGAGTGTGTTACTATACTGTTTACTGTGGCTGTTGACGGTTACCTGCGAGAAAGATGAAAGAACATGGGTCACAGGAAATCGGTAGATAATGAAAAAGGTTGCCCCCTCGTTATTTGAAACAGCGTTAATTGTGCTAAGAAAATCTATGTAAATGAATTCTTATGTCCCATACAAGAACGTCAGATCCCAAGCTATTTCAACGATGTAATTTCATATTGTAACGTTACGTTAGCTAACGTAAGTTGTGTCATTGACATTGAACGGTTATCAATATCCAACGTTAAGCCGCACTGTTTTTACACCAAGTTGTTAATGAATGTTGGCTCCAGGTCTGTCCCTTGCTAGCCTCACGTGAACAATAGATACACCGTTACTTATACTCACGTAGTTCTGCTGCGTTTGTACGGTCAGCTCCGACAGGTGACAGTAGTGACAGAAAACGAGAAGTTACTAAGGTACAGTGCGCCCCGCTCCGGCGGAGACTTACGCACGGACAAAAAATATTTACCGGAAGGAAGCTGAACTTAGTTGAAGCGAGATTCTTTCTTCTGTTAACTTAAAATCCTCCCGACAAATGAGAGAGATGCCAAAGTATATGTATGTCGAAGTTATGGTACCCTGTTTAGAATGGAACAATATCGAACGTTATATCAATCACAACATCTTTCTGGTTTTACCGGCAAAGTTACTTGTTGTAAACCGTGTACGGACGATATAAAATAGTCTCCAATTAAGAAAAATTCAACAATCCGATACAATCATATACCATTCGTCAAAACGCAACGGTTTTCATACGCCAGACACTAGCACTATGAAATGTCGAACTAGTAAATTTACGTTTGAAGCTATGGGACCCCGCTTAGATACTCTTGAAAAACTCTTGAACTCTTGAAAAACGGCCTCGGCCGAAGAGTGTATGTTGTGCATACTGTCAAGGTTAAATAAAGGTTGAAAAAAAAAAAAAAAAAAAAAAAATACATAAATCATATTACATATAATAATAATATGTGAAAATTTAACTCCTTTCACTGTAACCATTATTAAAGCGCCATAATCATCCCCTGTGGAAGTCATGAAAGAAGTGGATTTACCCCCATAAATTCAATAAAGGATTAGATGTCTGCCAGCCACTAAAACAATGGCAGGGACAGATTACCGTAATAACACTTTTTTAAAATTTTCATGGGAACATTATCAAACCATGCAGAATGGCTCAGATAACTGTACAAAGTTACATAATCCAATGAGGTTTCAATCAGATACGAGCCCTTGGATAATCAAAACAATACTCATGATGTACAACTTTCAGTTTTTGTTCAAGTTTTCAAACTGTCAATGTAGTGTCAGAGTATTTAATTGTATCAAGGACATTAATGTCTTTGATTGTATCTACATTTCCAACAAAATGTCTTTCCCACATTAGTTTTCAAGCTGTGTGTCTAGAAATATGACTTGTAATTTTGGTGCCTACTTGTAATCTAATTGCAGAAACCAGTATAGACTGCGGCTCTATAGTACTGTACACATATCTGTCAGCCAATGTTTCAAACTAAATTGTAAGCTAGAGTTGTCATGATGAACCTATAAAAAAACATTTTGATTGCTACTCACCCTTTCAAAGTCACCCTATTGAGAGTGTTGGAAACATTTTTGACACTGTCCTCACGACAGGTGGTGGGTTCCTTGTCTGCATTTATTCCGTCAAAATGCCGTTCAAGAATTACCCTGGGCCCGTATCCGAGTCGTGCACGTGAAGAAATATTGACCTTCCGGAGTCAACTCTACTCTTCACTGGCTTTAGTTTGCATGCGGTTCAAAATTATTACCCACATTACGCTGCTCCCATGGATCTATAATTTCCCACAGTTCACTTCTCCTATGTACCACACAAATAATAACTACGTCTGTACTGTTGTCATGAAATGCAGGGCAATAAATCAGAAAATGTCGATGGGAGAAAGTACTTAATTAAGGAAGTCATTGAATTTATACATGTGTGAGTCAGCCCCGAGTCAGACAATCCCACATAACGTTATAATTTATCGAATTTTAAATCAATGGAAATATTGCCTCAATTTGTTGTAATCCCTATCTCTGTGCAGTCTAAAATCAGTTAAGTTGAAAAAGTGGTTGTACTGCTCTATAATTACTTATTGACGTCTAAATTCACTGCACGATCGGCTTGATCCCATTGCAAGGCCACAAACAAGAGTAAGCTGTAACCTTTGCCCTCGCCGCGGGTCAACCCCATTCGTGGCTATGACTAGGTATTCCAACGCGATAGCGAAAATGTTCTACCGCATGGCTGACAGTGATATTTGTTACCATCTTTCCATATTAGCGGCGCAAAGATAATTCCCATAAAATAGCCGTGTTGTACATGAAAATGAAGCATATAAACTTGTCTCTCCAGAAATGTGGGTCTTAAGGTTCTACGAGCATTGTGAAAGTGTAAAGTTGTGCTGTTAATGTATTGTAACATCATGACTCATCAAATAATGCGACATATTTTCGCATAATATTTTTAGTTTGATTATAGGCTAACAAGTTACATGTACATTGACACAGACTGGGTAAGACAGTTTGCCAACTGGTTTGTATAGCCTATTCTATTTTGATTTTATCTGCATGCTGTTCAAAATCATTTTTTCAAATGTACATGTCATATGCTTAAATGGTCACAGTTTAGAAAAAAATGGAATACCAATCATGCTAATAATATAAGCAAAATTTTGTAACCACTACATATTACTGAATGGTGACATGCTGAAGTTGATATGACTGTAATGACTCTAATGAGAGCCACTGAATGTTGCCCCATTATTTACAGGTACTGTGACACGATAGTTGTAAGGGATGAAATCACATGTACATGCGCATCACCTGTGGAGACCAAGTATCATGGAAGCCTGACAGTGTCGTTTCCAGACTGCTACTATCATTGTGGAACATTGAGAGATTTCTTAAAAAACACTAGCCCATATATAACTGAACGCAAACAACATCACCACGCAGTGTGTGCCTACGTGACACTACAACAACGTGACTTTGTTTTACTGGGTAAAGAATCTTATAAAGAGCAGCATGGCAAAGTACGTCATTGACAAGGATTCATCGGTTACCGATAAGGTTTTGTCCAGTGTAAGCGAAGTTAGTAACATGCCTGGCCCTATCGTCACCAACTGGACGGACGACTGTCAATCTGTGCACAAGTAATCCCAATATTTGGCAATTTTTGAATACCTGATCAAGAGAGAGATCATAATAGTCCATGTCCATGACCCAAATCAGAAGTTAAAGGTGACAACACCGCCTTTGCCAGTGGCAGAAAAGTGTCTAAAGAAAGGATACAATTACTTTGCTTCCAGACACGTCGATGACGTTAAGTTCAATCCGCTCGCCTTTGAACGTGTATGTTATATTCTTCTTTTTTTGGGTATTTTTGTGTCCTATTTATGTTTTATTCTTGAACGACACGTGTAACACTAACAATGCTGTTCGCAACAACACCGCTTCAACTTGCGTGCAGTATTGCGCTTTTCCGCATGACGTCGTGGATCACTAGATTATACGTTGAACAATTACATTTCTATAAACTATACTTTGATATCTAATAATAAATAAACATGTAATGCGGGAACGAAAACAATCCCAAAACACACTTTACACGAATTCTCGTTTGATGCATGCCCATACCAAATTCGAACCCCACAAGGTTACAAAAAATAATTATTATCATCGTAATTTGGTAGGTAAAGTTGAAATATTCTTGTCTTGTTGTCCCTGAGCAATCAAGTAAACAAACGAATAAACAAAGGAAGTTCAACGTATTTTTGTTATGATATGTGATGGTGTTATCATTGGGGAGAGAGATCTAAATTGTTCACAGTCTACAGTTGTCTCATTGTCAGATAGGTTCAAAAGGAAAGCATACACCAATGAAGATATGGAAAATGCCCATAAGGCTTTGAAAAATACAGACGGAAACTTAATCAATAATACAGCAAAGGAGTATGAGATTCCCCAATCTACACTGCATGATAGAGTGACGGGCCGGTCAACTAAGAGGATAGACAAACCCCTGACACTGTCAGCAGAGGAGGAGGGGGCTCTCGTCTTTTATGCCAAGTGATTGGAAAAGAAGGGGTTTCCAATGACCGTCAGAGTTATCAAAGCACTCGTTCATGAAATAGAAAAGAAAACAGCCAAGGAAAATGGAGAAAACCAAGATTCAATGAGTCCGGGCCCGGGAAGAGGTGGTGGATGGGTTTCAAGGGACGTCATCCAGACCTGACCCTAAGGTCACCTGATCAACTGGACAAAGAGCGCGCGCTGGCTTTTACGCCCGGGGCTGTGTTTGATCATTTTGAACGACTGGAGGAGATCTTAATGGACCGATCCAGTCGAACATCATATCGAACATATAGAGCCCCCTATTCTATTTGGAATACGTTCGTCAAGAACAGCGCTAGTTGGACAGGCATGGCACGTGTCATAAGCTGGGTATGTACATCTGTCAGTTTTTTCAATGCCTGCATGTAAGCTCAGGAAAAAAACAAAATGAAAAAGAAAATAGCTCGGGCACTCATGAGGAGGGAGCTTGAAACACATTGCCAACTGCTACAAAGTCCGCAAGTGCAGAGTTACTAGTGTATGAAACTGATTAATATGAATGCGGCACGGTAAGTAAAAGAATTGCATTTTGATAGTTAATTACTAAAGGACATGCAGCTACAATTCGGCAGTCAACACAGTGGGAACCCTGTCACGTACCCTGTTTTACACGTGCATCGACTGCTTGTTAAAAATCGGGCACTGATGGTCACCAACAAGGTAATGCAATCCGACGCAACCCGCTTCCGCATTGACCGAAAACATAACGCCCTTACCGTAACTACATTTACCCCCTCCTCAAACAACCCTATTCGTTGTCCCCAAAGAAGGCATACCATTTCTATTTTGACCGCTCTGAAATGGTCTCAGAGCCAAAAAAGAGAAGACAGTCTGCATATCCGACAGCCAAGCGCGTGCGACCGTTTTTGTCCGTCAAGGGCTGTTTTTGACGGACTATTCGAAATAGAACAGGGGCGGGGCTTATGGTGTTCGAACTGCATCGGTCCATTGAGGCAAATGCAAAAGATAAGAAACCCCATGTTATATACAACGCTGATGAGACGGGGGTCGATCTATCTGCGAAATCGTGAAAGGTGATTATCCCCCAGGGAAGTACGAGATCACCGTCACGTCGTGCGCGAGGGTGCATAAATGTATCTCAGTACTCGTGTGCGTTTCAGCAGCAGGGCAGACCGTCCCACCGATGATCATCTACAGCCAAGCTTTTCCCGGAAGGGGGGGGGGACACAGAGGGGGGTTCAGCCAACGTACTTTATGGATATTCTGAGTCAGGGTACATCGACGAAACGTTTTTCGAAAGATGGTTTACAAAGTGCTTCCTGAAACACTGCACCACCGACGTGTCACCGCCAGAAATGAGGAACATGCGCAGCTTGTGAACGACCTACATGCGGTGTCGAGGGACCAGGTGATGACGACCCTCAGAGAGATCAAGCTCGATACTATATTAATCCCTACTGGTCATCTGCTGTCAGCCACCATAGACCTGGGTCTGACCTGGAAGCAGACAAGGCATCTGAAAAGGTTTGTCTCAAATATCATTTCATGCCTGCATAACAACATCTACATGAAAAATATGCTTTGTTGGAAGAGACTAAGTTGGAAAAAATCCCACACATCCTGACAGTTATGATCTAATCAACTCAAGGATAAAATTTTCCAAGCTGTCCCATCCCACAGCAGACCCAATACAAATTTGGGTGCTACTCTAGGATGTGAGATGCTACCAACAACGTTGTCAGGTATAGGATTTATTATACTCCTATGTACCCAATAGGTGGCAATCTTGTGTGTCTAAATGTTTACGTATTCATAAGAGTACATTTTTGTTATGCAGATGGCTGAGTAGCTATCAGATCGTAACCGAAAGTGAGAGAAACTCCAGGAGAGTGGCTGCAGGGATGCTGCAGAAGCAGCGGGTGGACGCTGAACTGATCCCCCTGGTGGGGAAGGGGAAGGGGAAGGGGGAAGATAAAGTAGTGGACCTCAGGCCTTGTGCCAAGATCAACAATCAGCCGCTCTCAGTCCATGACAGTTTAGAGAGACTAGCCACAGAAGGGTGAGTAAAGGAGATCAATAAGCACATATCTTGCAGTTGTCTATAAGAGCCATTGAAGAACAAATGGGCCTTGACCCTCGTAGCTTTGCAGGCCACTAACATGACCTTTCAAGTCACCAAACGAAATTTGACGAAAATATTCAGTTCTGTGTACGACAATTGGATAACACCACACGCTGTCAAGAATTCATTTGATATTTTAAAAACTCACACTCCAAACCTACCACTATGGCATTTCGAAGAAAAAATGGAACATGCCTGTCGGAGCAGAACAATGTCGCGAGGCTTTGTTGCGATTTCGTGTTTATAGGATATTCAAACGTAGCCAGAAATTACTTGCTAGTTACCTTTCCGGAGGTTGCACCCCCTTTTTTGGTTGGAACATTCCACTAGAACGCGAAGCTAAAACCTGCCGTGACTCTTGGGTGCAGACAGTGTGAAATGTTAAATCAAATACATGTCTGTACGGCTTAACCTACAGTTATATGACAGTTGAAAGATCTAAGCTTGTTTTTGATGGTTTCACGGTAAAATGTATGAGGATAAAAGGCATGCGCATTTCCGTAAAACGGTCATCGGACTATGGTCTCCCCCCGTTAGTAATATACTAGGACTAGATCTAGTACCTATACACATAAAATAGCAAACCTGAAGAATTCTAAAACGATTTGTTATACTATAATTAACAAGATTGATAATTTCTTGTCTAGGAGAAACAAACATCGGAGGCAACAACGTTTTAGTATTCAACAGAATGCTTCATAATTTGCTAGAACTCACTTTGATACATCATGTTTTATCATTATTGCTTCATGGTAGTTACAGTTGCATTTAATTTTAAATGGTCAGTATATTTAAATGGTCAGTATATTACAACTGAACGTCCGTCAGGATGAGAAGAAGATAATTAGTGCAGTCAAAATCCATGTGTTGCAGGTTAAGAGGAACATGTATAAGCACATTGCTGTGTTGCTGTTCTGCGTGTGTGCTTATGTCTCCAAAGGAGTGTCCGTTACATCAGTACCGCAACAATGGGGGAGACCATCTAGATATCTACCATACACAAACTAAACTTGATAAAGAATATCACGATCCCAAATGCTGGCCGTGATCGTGATAATCAAGCACCACCGGCTAAGCAGTTCGACTTTGATCCAAGACCACCAAGAAAACGCGGTAAGAAGAAAATATAAGTAACAATGTAGTTATTGTTCATGTGAGGTTAGCCAGAGACAGACCTTAAGCCGACATTCATTAATGATTACAGAAATTGGTGTGAAAACAGTGCGGCTTAGCGTTAAGTATTAATAACCGCTGTGTCCATGACACAACTTACGTTAGCTAACGTTACAATAAAAAATATAACATAGTTAAAAGAATTTGGGATTGGATTTGCTTATTCTCGAATGGGATACAAAAGTCGTTTACATCAATTTGCTTATCAAAATCAATTGCAGCGTTGTTGGCTCAATTAGAGGGTATCAATTATTTCATGATCTATCAATTTCCTGTGACCTATGTCCTTTCATCTTCCTCACAGATAAATGTCCTCAGGCACAGTTAACACGCCCACAAGGTTACTCAGAGTCTCGATAATTGAGTTGCAACTTGAACTGAACACGATGCATGGAATGTGTTAAAATTATCCTAAAACAAGGAAGCCATAAAGACTGTATTAAATGCAATGTTAAAATTGTCTATATCCATTAACAGCTCTTCACGCTGCAGACTATCAATGAAAGAGGGAATGCTGGAATTGACAGTTATTGTGGGCGAGAAAGATCCCCTTCGGCTTGAGTCAAAGGTCGAGATGTACCGCCACCCTGGAGCCCCAAACGCTGGCCTGATTGTCTACGCACTGTCGTAGGGTGCATGGCATTCTTTCGGCTGTATCAGGGTGGGGGGGTGGGTGACCTGGATTCCTTGAACAACCTGGCATCTGAAGTCTCACCGTAAAGCCTGTCGTGACCTGTGTCTTGCAGTAACGTTACACAAAGAAAGGATACCACGTCCTCATGACTAATATTGTCTAGAGCTACAAGTTACTTATAACAACGTAGCATTGTAACGCATCTACTACTAAATGACAACGTATTATGTAGTCACTTTAAAATCGTAAGTCATATTCTTAGTCCGTTCGTAACATTATAATGACAAAGGTGTAAGTATAAACTTTTTTCTTAAGTAAAAGGCTGGTCTAAACAGGCAAATGTACAGTCATATATATATAATGCTTTGTAACGGGAAACATAATACTGATCGGGTTGAAGTTCCAAACCCAAGAATCCTTAACTTTGTTTCAAATGAAAATTTATCAGTTCCTTTTCTGTCACTGATTCAGAATTTTGTTCATATCTCAAACTGTCTTTTATGCATCTCTCTTTTTTGTTTCTTTTCTACCAAACCTGTTCACCCTTTTAACTGATGCCCCATGCTAATCACAACCCAAGCGTCCTGCCCAAGTTAGTAATCCCATTCTTAGGACATGGGACCAGGGCCCATGTCTTTGTTCTATGTAAGCCTTTATAAATGGTCCTTGGTTTACCTCAGCTCTGGAATGAATTACCAAACTGAAAAATCTCTGAATTTTTTATGATTGATGCAATTTGGGAAACTGTACTTCCCCTAAGGAAACTGAGCTAAATGATTTATTTGGCCAAGGGCATTAATATGTACTCAGATGTCCTTGGTTGGGCCAAAGACATGCAATTTGTAATGCACTTGTTTGGACGAAGTAGGCACAGGCTGAATTTGTTTAGCTTTACGTCGTAAGAGAATTCCAAGCTAAACGTCTGATTGAGTCAGATAATATTTCACGATAGCAGAAAGCGTACCAGGAACTTATATATGAAGATCCTTACTGAAACTCAAAGCAAAAAATCTACATCTATAAGTCTTAGGGCATTATTCTTATCTTGCACCTATAGGTGCCCAGAGTGGCCAGCTAGTGTTACAAGGAATCCGCGTTGTTTGGAAACAGACTTCAGTCGCAGGCGTTACCTGTTCAGCGTAAGACTGCCAGTCAGGTAAGATTTTTTTCTTTTTTGATCATGAAAACTGTAATTGTGTAGATCAACGCGTACACATCTCCTTCGGATTCGGAACGACATGTTTCAATGCCTTTGACCTACGCAGGCGCATTCGCCACATGGCTTGCTACACTTGAAGTGTTACGTCATTCGACTTAAGATCAACCGCACAGTAACTCAGAAAATCTGTGCAGAATGGTAATGGTATTTTCTGTGAAAATATTTTAACAAGGTATTTCATTGTAACTTATTTGTACAGTATTCCGTTTCATTCTGCTAAAACTTCTTGAACCATGATAATGCTTTGCGAGTGAGCGCGCACTTCAACATGGCTTGTAGTTGTGATGAACTGATGGAGGGTGCTGAGGAACTCACTGATCATGATCCGAAAGAGCTTGTGAGAAGGATATCGAAAGAGCCGCTGAAAATCACAATTGCTGGGTTGTGAGTATTTGTCTAACTTCGACTCAGGAATTCATGAGTTATTGCGAAATGTATCATTGAATAGAAATTTACTTTCTCACTGAAAAACTTGAAAACCAGGGCAAGCTTAAACCACAAACCAATTAGTCAAACCAATTCAATTGGTCAAACAGGTCCTTTTTGTAAGACGTAATCGGGCTGTTGACACAAACAAAACAGAAAAATTATACAACTAGAGTTCCACGACCTCATACCTTCGCCAAATGATTTTAACCTTTATGACTGACGTATTAGGAGTGTTTCTCATCAATAATAAATCATACCAGTTGATTGTCGTGAAATATAACAAAGTATCAGCTTAACAAATTATGAGCCTACGGTTATGCTAATATTTATCATCAATTATGCAAAAGAGGCCCTTATTAACATAATTTGATTCAACGATGTTATCATTCACATAACTTCCCGATGCCACAAAAAAAGTATTAAATGTATGAAATTGTCGTCATTTGCCAGTGTGGAATAATACAAGTTACTCATTAAGTATGCAAATTAGGCCCACATTTGCATATTTTCTATCTATTAACAGTCCTCTCTTCCTCAGTTACAATTTGAATAGTCATATCATGGAACAAAGCGGATTTTTAAAGTTGCCTTATTAATTATGCAAATTAGCATCTGATTTGCATAATTATTGTCCAATTATACTAAGCATCACACAAGCTATCCACATACCAAAAATGATGACCATCCATCAAGGCCATCTTGTTATAGTATTTTCTCATTAATTATGCAAATGAGGTCTTCATTTGCATAGTTCATATCAATTAATATTTCTCTCTTCCTCAGTTACATATGTCACATGTTTCAGAGTCCTATCATGGAATTTGGCGGAAGTATAAACTTTCATCATTAATTATGCAAATTAGATACTGATTAGCATAAGACGTGTCTAATCATGGACATCATCACTCAAGCTATCTACCTACCAAAAATCATTACCATCCATCTAACCCTTCTCGAGTTATTCCCTTTCAAAGTCAGACGCAAAACCTGCTCCTGCAGTTCCAAAAAGCCGCTAGGGGGCCCAAACCCACACCACTTACTCTCTGTCCAAAGATCTATCTACCACTCAAAAATAAGTTCCATAGCATGTCCGGAACACGAATTATCAAAACAGGAAGTTCCGCTGCAGTACCGTAAGAAGCTGCTAGGGGGCCCAAAATCTAATCGTTTTTAGGTCTCATCAAAACCTACCAACATACCAAATATCGAGAACAATCCATCAAGGCATTCTCGAGTTATGCTGTGGCACTACAAACAAACAGACAGACAGACAGACAAACGCTACCCTCTGCATAACCTTCTTGGCGAAGGTAATTATTAACTTTATTTACGCATACAGTATTAAATGACGTCTAACAAATCTTGCCGGAGTTTGACACGGAAACATATTTTTTTTCACAGGCATCTAACCCCAGAGTCAGGCTTACTTGACCTACTGTACTGTTCAGTACTTGCGCTGTACCTTATAGATCAGCAAAACAATGAGTTCACCAGATGCAAGTTTTCAATATGTGAACTGATATTCTTACACGGTGGTTACAATTTCAACAAAGTTTAGAGATCATTATAGCCGACTGCTATGTCCGTCTGTAGCTATAGGATCCTCTAGCCCTTGCCGGACTTCCAACTGGCTGTCCGTAAAACTCAAAGGCGTCGGTCTTTCCATGACTTTACCGCTGCCGCAAACTCTTTTTAAAACCTTCCACGAAACTCCATTTTATCCTTACCCCGAAATTAAATCCTCGCGAACTTATGAAGGCAATAATTTACAGTAATGAGGGTCTGCATGGGGGGGGGGGGATTCAGGCCGGCCGACAAGATCCGATGATTACGCTTAACGGTGAATTCAGGATGGCCGGTAACGCGTAAATTCAAGACCGTCCCTATGCTTTTAAGGTCAATTGGCCGGGGTATCCTAGTACAAAGTTACAAATCAACTCTGAACTGTTTCACATGTTGGATACTGTTACTTAAGTTTCTTTTGAATTCCTGTCTTTGACAGAAAGAAACTTGCTATCATAGTGGGGAGAAGGCTTCTGATTCTTTCAAAGCTGATGTGAGAGTTACAAACGAAGTCTGCTTCACATGTTGGATACTGTTACTAGTGCTTCGGTTTCTTTTTAGTTCCTGCCTTTGGCAGAAAGGAACTTGCTATCATAGTGGATAGACTTATTACTCCTACAAGTCAAGAAAAAGACTAAAATACCAAATTCGTACTGCCCCACAGGGTGTCATAACCTTCATCTCTAAAGGATGAGGAGGACGAACTAGTGACAAGTGTATAACTGAAAAAAGTTTTTTTTCTGAAGAAGCTGCTACCTGGTGATCAAATAATCGTTGACCGTGGCTTTGTCATACAGGACTGCCTTGTCATAACCCCTTACGTAGATACCGCCATATAATTGGTCACCGCGAAACATCATGGTATTGTTTGGGAGCAAGTTGACATGACCGCAGACGGCGTCTGGTGGGCCGCCGCGTAATTTTGAGAGTTGGACTGTCGCCAACTTAAGCAAGTTTTTGAGGACAAGTCCCCGTAGCCAATTCGAGGAGGGATAAACTTGTAAAGAATTGCTACGCCGCAGAACAACTAGGTACGAACAGTTTTGATAGTCGTAAATCGGCTGGAATTGAACGATGCTAATTTGACAGTTCGTGCTTCAAATATCACAACATAGGTCATATTGCATTTCACTTTCTGTAGTTGGGAGAGCCAGTCAATGGGAAAGCGGCGTTCTCCAGCCGCCGCGACCTGGGCGTGAAAAGTTGTTCCTACAGAAAGTTTTAACACTCTGATCGACATGATTTGATTTTTATTTATGATAGGCTTGCTTCCCAATCGCAATATTGCCGTCATCTTTCGCCGTAGGAAGTTGACCTTGGATGGTGGCGTCATCCAGTAACTTGACCGAGAAACGCTGTATACCGGGTGGGAGGATTCCGCGGCGAGCTTTCCAAACCTTATCCAAGAATCAGTCGAGAGTTACCTAGATATTGCTGTACAGAAAGCTTATCTATTCGGTTCGTTGTATTTAAAAGCAGACAAAACTTAATTTTGTAAAACATACTACATTATGTTAAATATACCACTTAGACCAGTTCTGACTTGTTTTACACTAGTCCATCATAGATAAGCGTTTATACAAAATTTGAAATTCGAGGCCTGGTGCCCGAAATACTCAACAAGTATCTTAGTAAGAGCGGCATGGCAAAGTACGTCATTAACCCGAATTTATCGGTCACCGATAAGGTGTTGTCCAGTGTAGGCGAAGTCAGTAATACCCCTGGCCCTATCGTCACCAACTGGACGGACGACTGTCAATCTGTGCAAAATTACTTCCAATATTTGGCAATATTTGAATACCTGATCAAGAGAGAGATCATAATAGTCCATGTCCATGACCCAGATCAGGAGAAGTTGAAGGTGCCAACACCGCCTTTGCCTGTGGCAGAAAAGCCTCTAAAGAAAGGATATAATTACTTTGCTTCCAGATCTAGACACGTCGATGACGTTAAGTTCGATCCGCTCGCCTTTGAACGTGTATGTTATATTCTTCTTTTTCTTTTATTTTCGTGTCCTATTTATGTTTTATTCTTGAACGACACGAGTGTAAGACTAACAATGCTGTTCCCAACTACACCGCTTCAACTTGCGTGCAGTATTGCGCTTTCCGCATGACGTCGTGGTAATTAAGCATTACTGGATTATACGTTGAACAATTACATTTGTATAAACTATACTTCAATATCTAATGATAAATAAACATGTGATGCGGGAACGAAAACAATCCCAAAACTCACAGTACTCGAATTTTCCTTTGATGCATGCCCATATTAGATTTGAACCCCACAAGGTTAAAACAAATAAGCACTTATTACCATCGTAATTTGGTAGGTATAAGTTGAAATATTCATGTCTTGTTGTCCCTGAGCAACAACGTAAACAAACTAATAAACAAACAAAGGAAGTTCAACGTATTTTCGTTATAATATGTGATGGTGTTATCATTGGAGAGAGAGATCTAAATTGTTCACAGTCGACAGCTGTCTCATTGTCAGATGGGTCCAGAAGGAAAAAAAATACACCAATGAAGATATGGAATATGCCCTGAAGGCTTTGAAAAATACAGGCGGAAATTTAATCAATAATACAGCAAAGGAGTATGAGATTCCTCAAGCTACACTGCATGATAGAGTGACGGGCCGGTCAACTAAGAGGATGGACAAACCCCTTACACTCTCAACAGAGGAGGAGGGGGCTCTCGTCTTTTATGCCAAGTATTTGGCAGAGAAGGGGTTTCCATTGACCGTCAGGGGTATCAAGGTACTCACTCATGAAATATAAAAGAAAACAGCCAAGGCAAAGGGAAAAAAAACGTCCGGGAAGAGGTGGTGGAAGGGTTTCAAGGGACGTCATCACGACCTTACCCTAAGGTCACCCCATCAAGTGGACAAAGAGCGTGCACTGGCTTCTTCTTAATTGAGGCAAATGCAAAAGATAAGAAACCCCATGTTATATACAACATGTTATATACAACGCTGCTGAGACGAGGGTCGATCTATCTGAAAATCGTCAAAGGGTGATTGTCCCCCAGGGAAGCAAGAGATCGCCGCCACGTCGTGCGGGAGAGAGCTCGTACTCGTGTGCGTTTCAGCAGCAGGGCAGACCGTCCCACCGACGACCATCTACAGCAAAGGAAATACACAGAGGGGGGGACCAGCCAACGTATCTTATGAATATTCTGAGTCAGGGAACATCGATGAAACGTCTTTCGAAAGATGGTGTACAAAGTGCTTTCTGAAACACTGCATCAGCGACAGACCCAACATTATATTAGACCAACACTATAGCCACATCACCCTCAAGGCCCTAGAGGAAGCACTCGCAACAACTATCATCATCCTAGGCCTCCCTCCCCATACGACCAACTTCCTCCAACCCATTAAAGTGTGTTTTTCGCGCCACTGAAGAACAAATGGGCCTTGACCCTCAAAGCTATGCAGGCAGCTAAGACGACCTTTCAAGCCACCAAACGAAATTTCGCGAAAATATTCAGTTCTGTGTACAACAATTAGATAACACCTCACGCTGTCAAGAATTCATTCAATATTTTAAAAACTCACTCTCCAAACTTTATATTATTTTTAGAAACTAACAGTCCAAACGTACCACTATGGCACGAATGTGAAGAAGGTGATTTAGCAGGAGAGTGTGGTGGCACTTAAATTTAGGGAATACCATCTTCCGGTGCTTTATACGTTTGGTCAGGAATGTGAAACAAAGTGCACATGTTATCAGAGAGTTGCTTTGACGCGTAAAGACAGGGAAGTATTTGAAGCACAAAGATAGTTCAGGGTTATTGGTTAGGTTGGTCAAGGGTGTCTTGATAGGTTTTATAGGACGGTCAGGTTGTGTGGGTGTTTGTGTTCCGTTCTTTCACCATGGCTATCACCAGAGCGTCACCGGGAAACTTCCCCAGGAAGGCGGTGAGCTGAGCTGTACCAGCATGAGGACTAGGGGAGGACGCCCGTGGTCGTGCGACAAAGGGAAGGAGGGAGAGCAACACAACACAGGAATCATATACATGTAGGGTGCAGAAGGATAGTGCTCAGCGAAGGATGCCAACTATGCATTATTGACAAAATCTATGGACTTGTATCAACTGAAAAGTATCTTAAGCTTGACATTGTTAGTTAAAAACATGGACATTGTAATCGAATATTTTCTGTATTTAAGTAACACGTCTCTCGCCGAGGACGGCTCGATTTGAAATGGGGGGTAGGTGTAAGAATGTGTGATGCAAATAATGTGTGACGCAATGGTAGCCATTCAATGGAACGTAGAATGCTATTTTTGTTGTTTATTTGTTTCTATTTCTTTCGTACGTTCACCGAACGTGAACGTTTTAACGAGCGCGTTCGCAGAACGCCCTTACTTGAATAAAGACAGTTGATTCCGAGGATTGATCGCGTCAAGACGTGTTTTATTTAGCTGCGTGTTGTGTCTTGTCTTCCGTCGTCTCGTCGTCTTTATAGTCACCCCGCCAGCAAGATCCATTACAGAAGGAACGCTGACATCCCCGCTTCCTTACACAGGGAAAATAGGTGAAGGAATGTGAGGACAGGTTGGCTACTGCCGCGATTGATGGAACATACAATAACCCTACACCCAACACCTACACCCAGAACGCCACGCAGGTATCGCTACCGGTGCTAGAAACGACAACAGGACAGAGCATGTTGATTGGTTTTAGTTTTGCAAGTAAGCTTTGTTCATGTGGGCGATTGGGGGGAGGAAGGGAAAGGCAGAAGCACGATCCGTCTTGTAAGGCAAACTTTCCCATGTCTGACCCGATCGGGAAAGCTGAGGAAGTTTTGTGGAGGCGGGCCGTGGAGGGCATGCAAGAGAAAAACCCAGTTATACCGTCTCATTTTATTGTAGATAACGACAGCCATGCAACAAAAGGTGTTCGCGCCGCTAAGAAAATTCGTCCTTCAGAGTAACTTGATTGCACCTCACATGTACATGTATCAAGAGGTCAAAGGCGGAAAATGTTTAGGGTTGCCGATACGCTAAGCGCTTAGATTGTGGCTGGTGATGTCGGTCGTTTGGATAAAGCGACAAAGCAGAAAAGAAGTTGGTTTGCCTCCACTTTTGACAGAGCATTGTCTAAAAGATGCAGTAGAGGGCTGGCACTTGCTCGCAACAGGTTTCCCGAAAATGATGACAAGTTTAAGCTGGCGGTCCATCAGGCCAAGAACAACATAGTTACCTGTTTTTTCGGCAGTCAGCAGAACTCAAGAACCTCTGGATGGATTACAATGATATTTGGTATGTGGGTGGGTGTTCGGGAGACACCTGGTATGTGACTTTGTTGTACCTGTTTTGCTGGGTAATAATGGCATATCATGTTTGTTCATTCTGACAAGATATATAATTGGCTGGTTTACAAAGTAGTTGGCTAACATTTTTGCATGTATTACACATAGTGCAAACCGCCAATAAAGATTTGGAGACTAGAGCCACTTAGAGATTCGTGCGGTGATAAGGTACCCAGTCTTTCCTTTTGATTGCATGATCTGCATGATCATCTTTCTCATCTCAGGAACTGCATAAATGTTCATGTCATTCTGACTCAAGGCTTCATGTGTACCTCCTAACGTTTTGACATGGCAAATGCAGGCGACTCATGTGTTCCGGCAAAACTTTCCGCGTTTAGACTGCGTGATACACTGTTCCCCAAACGATGAGACTGAATCTAAATTGATCAGTCCTCAAAGTATTAATCCATTGACAACTCTGCTAAGAGCGGCTAAGATCAGAAACCACACTCCCATCGTAGAGCTTGCTAAAAAGTTGTCAGAGGGAGAAGTCCCCGGTGTGAAATATCACAGAACATGCCGTAGTAATAGTATATTCACCATGAAGGAAGATCTGGACAGGTTAATTGCAACACAGAACACGAATGAGAGATCTGACAAAGACGATTTTGACAAAACTTGTACCGGTAAGAAGAAACAAGGATCAACATCAAGGATCTATGAGAAAGAATGTATGTTCTGTCGGAAAACTAAATATCTGCCAGGACAAAAGAGTCATACGAGTCTGTTCTGGATAATGCGTACCAAGAGCTCTTCCAATTTATACGAAATGATCTGTTCAACAATCCTTGGCCTAGGGTATTGCGAATGACAGACCTCTCCTCCAGATTAGTTGAGTCTATGAGATATCTTGGTATTGAGAATATCTAAGACTCCACCAAGAAACACATGCGCCGGAGTTTTGAGAATGAGTTCTTCTCTGATGAGAACTTCAGACTGCTAGTCTATCCTGACAATTTATCTAGGTGTGACCTTGTCAAGGTGAATCAGGATTTAGAAAATGAGCTCCACACTATAAACACTCCTCAACAAAGATGTTGAGGAGTTGACATTGCCAAGGCAGCCATGATGCTAAGAGACAACATAAGAAGGCAGGATGTTCATTAAGCCTGACCACCGGTCAATTTGCCTAAAATTTAGTTGGCAACAATTTCATTATAATGGTTAAAGTTTACCATTTTTCGTGTTGCCATGGCAACGAGTTTCTGACAGGCATTTTATGCAAAAATCATTCATTTTCTAAAAACAATGACATTTCTCAGGTTTTCTTGCTCAACCACACTAGTTTGCCAACATGTATAACATCATAAGTAATAAGATGTAACTTTCAGGATTTGATATTTATAATTTATGCTAATTTGATGACGTAATCGGTCAAAGTCCATGATAGCGGACCATGTCTATTTTCAGTGACCTTTGGGGTCATAAGTGAAAAAAGGATTGTTAAAAATTTCAAAATGGCCGATGGTGGATCTCAAGGGATCGCTTACAACACATGCCGTCATTCAATGACGTCATTTTGATGTCAACGTAGTTAGCATTTAAGTTGTATTCCTTGACATAATTACACACTATTTTGTCTAATGCGTTTTAGATATTACGGGAATTCCCTATTTAGGCAAAAAAACACATCGATGACGTCATCATTACTTCATATTACGTCATAACGTCACAAAAATTACAGGAATTCTAAAACTTTACGTGAATATCACTCCCTGCAAATTTGGTGATCATACATGATACCGTTTAGAAGTTATGAGGGGGGTCGAATGAACCCGACAACCCCCCCCCCCAAAAAAAAAACAGTCTAGATAGGGTTATATACAGATGTAATGCCGGACGCATGCAGGGATATTATAGATTTGATTCTGCCCGCGAATGGAACGGGGAAATGTATGCTCAATGCTTCACTTTGTTGGCACCAGTTCTGTCAAAGTATTCCTTGAGTTTTGGAAAGCATTATCAAGCGTCGGTATATTGAGAAAATTGCTGTCATTGACATAGACCCAGTGACTGTTCCGAGTCATCAGTCTAACCTCCAATGCTTGCCGCCTCTGGAACAGTCAGAGTTGTTCAGTTGCCTTGTCCCTCAGACAAGTCATTTTACTAAAGACAAGTTTAAAAACTACAAAAGTTTGGAGTCCTATAACAATGTCGTGTCAGGTTTTGTCAGGTTTTGGTAGTATGATGAAGGTTGTTATACTAATTGAATTTTTTACAATACGTGGATTGGTCAAGTTGTCATGCTTCTTATAACGATAGAGACAGTAGTGTTGTTCATTTATTACTTATTAGTTAAATGTAGAATCACTTGTTAAGACCTAATCATAAGCGAAGCAAGATATAGAGAAATAGCATGAGAAAGAGAGGAGAAAAAAGTAGATCACGCCATAGAGTGGCTTATGTTATGTTATGCATCATAGTTAGGATCACGTGTTCCCTATGATGACGTCACGGGTTGTGACGTAGGTTAGTCTTTACCATCTTGACTCCACCGGTTGTGTGTGAATAAAGCTCCGAGTTGTACTCCGCGTCTGAATCGCTTACTAGCCCCCTTGGCCACTTTGTTGCGCCAGGCAACAAACTAAGGCCCTAGCAAACAAACAAGATCGACCTTACAACAGCCACATCCGGCACCACCCTTACAACGTAGGAAACTACGTGTGGCTTCAACATCCTCCAGCTGCCGCCCACAAGCTGAGCCTCCCATGGACTACTCCATTTCTCATTGTAGAAACCCTTCCTGCCGACTCATCAGTGCCCGTTCTGTACCGCATTGTACCTTCCAAAGAACCCTAGGCTGACTCCCTGTGTTTGATGCACCCTGCCTTGAGCACAAGTACACCCTTTGATTGTCATTCCGTTTCGGACAGTCCCACCAAATTGTGTCACAGATTTTCTGTGACGGAAAAGTATTATCCGTTTTGTGTTAGTTATAAACAGAAAAGAGTCCTTCCAAAGAAGGCGGCGAACAACGACAACATGTGATACACCATAATCGACTTAATTAAAGCGAACGTATCACCAAGAGGTCATCGAGAACGGTCCACATCCCCTCCGCCCGGCACAATTACACCGACAGACGGATACACTGAATTTGTATTACGGACTGATCAGGAATACGCTCCGAGTGTACCCATAGATAACGCAATACCACTCCCTCAACCCGTGCTGAGTGCGCCTGTTCGCACGCGTTCGGGACGACTAAGCCAATCACCGGTAAGATATAGAGAATTGTCAAGGTTTGCTCAACAACGCTTGGTCTGAAAATGACCGGGCTGAAAGATGATCTTATAATTTTTGGTAATTGCCGCTGTGCTTCTCAAGTACCCAGTTAAAATCGACGATCGCCGAGGATTGCCGATGATCAGCTGAACATGCCGAACTTTGAGTAGTTCTTCAAAGTTTCACAAAGTTTGCAAAGAAGGTGGAAAAAAAGCTAAAAGAGAAGGACAAAAAGATGCGGCGAGTATGTGAAGGGAAATCTAACTTATGTGAAACCCTGAGGAAAAACGGTGGGCAATGGAAGAGTCACTGTGCGCAGGAAATATTCTTATTGACAAGAGAAAGTGATTTGACAACTTTAATTCCACAAGAAATTCCTGAAGACCATGTTCCAATGAAAAAAAAACCCTACTCAACCAGCAGGTAACTGTAAATAGTACTGTTTAGAAGTTTTTCTTTTAAGAACGTTAAGAAAATTTGATAGAGTTATAAGCATGACAAAAAATGCAAAACATGATGAGGAGGAGACTGACTCTGAAGTTAACAATAATGGGGGACAAAGCTAATGTCCAATATCAAAAGGCAGGAACTGATTGAAGCAGAGAAAGCAAAACTGAAAAACAAAATAAGAAAAGCAAAATCATAACCTGTAAACTTCCAAACTATTTGCTGTAAATTTTGTAACAATTGCCAATTCTTCTAGTAGTGGTATAGGAATGACAGCAGACAAAATTGTATCAGGCAAAGGATAGAAATGGCTTTGTCGTGTATATAATTGCACTAATTAATATTCAAATATGCTAATTATCTATAACTGGAAATAAATAGGTGATTTATTTACTGAAAATGCTGTTACAATTACCAATTCTTCTAGCAGTGTTATGGAGATGACAGCACACAAAATTGTATGAGGCAATTGGTAGAATGACTTTGTCGTCTACGTAAATGCTCTAATTATCATGCAAATATGCTAATCGGTCATTTTTTAGATACAATAGATTATCCATTGAATGGAAATTTTGTGACAACTGCCTAATCTGTTGTATTCGGCATTGAAACGAGAACAGTGAAACCTCTATTTGTAAAAGTTGGCCATTATGCCCTTGTACCGCAATCAATATGCAAATATGCTGATTACAAATTAGCTAGGGGTACTAATCACTTATCTACCAGTCATATTTTGAAAACTGACATTCGCATAAGCAAAATATGTGCCGAGAACTGTGTACCATTGAGAACTGCCTGCCATTTCCACACTGGCGGACATTCGAAGAGGTTTTAAGAACACGGGCATGTACCCTGTGAACCCAGGCGAGTTGGACAGCCGTTGGGAGCCACCAGTGAGCAAGCAACTGTGAACAAGGAGAACGTCGCGCGAAAACTACTACACGAGGAGTTGGCGTCCTTGCACTCTGTAGAAGTTCCTAATAAACTAAGTCGTTTTC
Organism: Branchiostoma lanceolatum; assembly: GCA_035149815.1. Lineage (NCBI taxonomy): Eukaryota > Metazoa > Chordata > Leptocardii > Amphioxiformes > Branchiostomatidae > Branchiostoma > Branchiostoma lanceolatum. Next base: position 19,551,575 of record CM068873.1, read on the forward strand.
GACGACTCAGAACGTGAAAGTTGCATACCAGAATGCCAAAGTGTTTCATATTTTCAGGAATTAGGAAATTCGGGGGGGTGTTTTGTTCAGGACCTCAGGGGGAGAGTCTTCGTCACGAGGGGCATAATTTTCGTATACCTGTTTCTCTAGTTTTAGCCTTGGCGGTACTTACACTTGTTGAATGATGAAGTTGTTTTCAATTCAGTTGTGGTGACAAACGTTCACAAATTAGGTGATTTGTGCCATGTCATGGCAAATTTGCATCGAGACAAGAGGGGAGAAGGAGTCGCTCTGTTTTCACAGGCATGAGTAGCCAGATAATGATCTTGATGATGGACGATGGCTGATAAGTAGCCAGAGTTCCACGAGTTCATAACTCCGCCATCAATTATTTTGGCCGATAATGATTGAATTACCCAGTCATGTTGTAAACATGAAGACTCAAAATGTTACGGCGATTACTAGTGGAAGCTATACATTTAATGATTAAAGTGTAATAATGATGATGATGACGATAGTAACGTTAAGGCAAAAAAAATTGAAAAAGAATTTTTGTTATTCTATTTCCTGTCAGTGACTACAGCGGAACCTGATATTGAACCAAATTTTTTATTGAAGTAAATGTGTCACTTTTCAATAAATCGTTTTTACTTCCAACCAACATGCATAGTCTATCTAAAGCAAACACTACACTTAAATGAACCAGACTTTTCTGAAGCATATACGCCAGACCAAACGTCAACTACCTAGACCCAGGGCCTTTATGTATATATCATAAAGAACTGATGAGATCTTAGTCTGGTTGATAAGTTGATGTCATGTTTATAGTTTATGTATTTGTAATAATTTGGAGAAATCCTGACTCAGACTGTGTTTTTTTAATGTTTACAGTACAACCTTGCAATAGTAACCATGATACACTTATGTTCAATTCTATCACTTCCAATGCAACACTATATACTTGTGTCTTGATTGCCCCAACTCACATCATATAATTCAATGTTGTTGTTGAACTATTCTTAAATGTGCAAAGAACACCAAAAATTCAGCAATTTGATCTTTGTACTAAGTTAAGATTACTCCCAGGTTCATCATCATAGCAAAAACAAGAATTGCCATCACATTAGAATTCATACAAATGTTGAGACCGATTGGAAAAAAACAGTTTGTTTATTGAAACAACTTTTCTTTTTCACCCATAACAGTTACTGAGTACACAACTCACTGTCAGTATTCAATTCAGAGAAAATATTGTTGGATAGCTCATTACTGCGCTTTCCACATTGTTACTATAAATTTTGTAGTGTTAGTAGTGCAGAAGAAAAGTTGCAGGAGTGGTACAGACTTGTTACAAAGAAACTGGTTTCTCAGTATGCACCAATGCAGGTAAGGTGCATGTATAGGCATGAAAAACTGTGCCGTGCAACTGTACACTTCCTTAACATTACAAATTAAACTAATGCTGTTCTTCAAACTCAGGATGGCTGTTTTCAGCCTGTGACAAGTGTGTGCGACTTTTTTCACCGCGAGGATCATGCATCATGTCCTTGGAGGACATATTACAAGGAAGTCAGGGTGTTTGACAATGCTGGTAGGTCATCCGATTTCTTGTACAAACTAATACTACCCAGTAAATACAAATTTCTTTCCATGAATTTGAAATAACACATCTCATCATTGCTTGGAAAAATATTAATGATTTAGATTTAGTTGGTAGATAGTGAATTTACTCCCTTTCTAGATTTGATAGTGTGTTATTTAAAGAATGTATATTACTTGTGGGAGTTTAATGCTTGTATAATGCCTTTATCTTGTTGATTGATGTGGCCATTTTATCCTATTATGTATGTATTGTGTACCAAGGTTAGCCCCTTACAATAGCCACTACTAGTCGGACAACCTTGACTGATGTACCCAAAGGCCAAAGTAGGCAAGATATGGTAAAAAGCAAATTAGAAAAAAAAAAGTTTGACAAACGAGAACCAGTTGCAACCATGTCACCAAAGAACAGATGAATGTGCTACAACTGTTAATGAGACACAAGAAGCTAACATGCCCTTTGCGGAGGCGCACACATGGGTGGAATTCATCGCAGACGTCGTGAACTAAGATGCGCCCACGATTACAACCAATAAAAGGATCATTATTACCAATAGAACAGTATCAATGACAGAAAAATCTGTCAGGATTACAAGTTATCATTCCCTATAGGGGCCAGTCGTATGTTTAGCACGTTGAATAGTCCCTAAAAGCAAATTAAAGCACGATAAAATAAAACGTATCAGCAAAAAACGTCACCGTCAGGAAAGGCTTTTGCCTGCATAGGCGGTGTCGCGCTCTGACTCGAGCGAAGATATCGGAATACAAGTTTCCCGCGCAGCGGGAACGTGGGAAATATTAGTTGTGGGATATATGTGGTATTTCCCTTGTAGAAAAGTAGGATCCGTCTGTATGCCTACCTCATATATTTTACGTCCTAAGCTCAGCGATTAGATATTTGCTTGATAATGTTTGATTTTAAGTAAGAATCAAAACATGCTCTGCATCAGGTATAGCACAAATTTGGGAACTTATCTGCATGCCACGTTTGGTTGATAGACAGAAAATTTCGTGCCAGTATTATTACACATCGTTGGTTTTCCCGCCATAATCATCATCGTCGGAACGAAAAAATACCCCTAGGAACCAATGAACGTGTCTAGTTTTGGTGATTGACAGATGATTTCCCGCCATTGTCCAAAGCCTCTGGAAAACGTTGACTCGCAGTATTTGAGATAGTCAAATGTTGACATGCCCCGATTGTGCCTTACTTTCGGGCGGGTTCCTCCTCTTCTAATGATAGTTCAAGTATAGTTCAAGTATATACGCAGTCTTGCCTTTACGCCTCTTGTAGCCGTTGTGACTAATGGCGTTTATGCTTGTAGCACTATATACATGTATGATATACGTCCATCTTCTTATATTGTCACGAGCTACAATACAAAATGACAAGCAAGATTCCCTTCTGTAGCTATAGTCGCTACGGCCACCCCTCTTGTTTCTTTCCACTCAGCTGTTCTTTTCTTCCTTTTTTTTAGATCCTTCGATCGTGTACTGAGACTGCCTATAGTTCGTCGCTTCATCGAACCTGTTGCTTTGGAAAATTATAAAACATTTGTTGCCCGCGGTTCCAGATTTGTAATGCTCTGGCGCTACGCCTCCTTACTATTTTCGTCATGTTTTAGAAGCCTCTTGAAAATTAGGCAAGATACGGTCACTTTAAGATTCCAAAACCTAGTGAATTATAAATCTATTCAGTTATCACTAAGGAAAGATAGTGGAAACTTCTGACTGTTTCTCAAATCTATCCAGTTGCTTGAGTAGCTGTTACCTTCAATTTCTTATTACATGTACTTGGATGTCTAAACCTTCATCGTATCAAAAATCTAGAGACATATTCTAAAGATTCAATGCGGCACTTAAGTTTTGTTCTCGTCATCCCCAGCCTAATATTCTCACCACGCACATACAGCTTCGTGCTGCAGTATTTTTCTGTAAAGACACCAAAACACACACTCACTCACTAACTATCCGGTTTACCAAAAAAATACTGTCAATAAATTTATGTTTGCGTGGTTTTTATTTCACCCTAAGGGGAAAATGGAGCGTTCGCTGTGTTTTTTATTTTTATTTTGCGGCAGTGCTATAGTCACACACTGCTACAGTATTGGACAAAAATGTTCGCGATTGTTTTCGGCTATTCCAAGATCAGGGTGCGCCAGGGTGATGCACCTGGGCCCAGAATTTTAAGTTTTATATTTTCCCATGTCAATACAGAATATTGTACTACAAGTCATCCTAAAAAACTTTTTCAAATTTTTGGATAACGACATGTGGTTCTGCAGTTATGCACTTTTTAACTTGTATGTTCACTTCAAAGTTTGGCAGTATACGGACACTACAGCCCAAATACGTCTAATAACATTTCTTGTATCCTACAAAGATTGAATCATCAACTTGCAACATAACCATAAACAGTGTATTTTCTATTGTACAATTTAAGAACTATTTTGGGTCGACTTCGCACTATTTTGGGTTGTCCTAAACAATATGTACTTAATATAATATCTTGAAAGTTTTGTCAATAAAATTGAAAGTTGAAAAATGTAACAAAACAGTGTTATTCTATTTGTGAATCAATTAATGAAGTGCATCCTAGTAATATCCTCTGTATATATCCTCTGTTTGTTACAAGAGTTTATCCAAACGTTTTAGGAAAACCTTGTTACAAGTAATTGTGGTGCTAAGGAGGGAGCTGTGATGTAGGCCAATAATAAGTAATGAACTCTAAGGTAAACAGACACTACAGAGGTAGAAGGCCTGTTTTAAGACACTGTACTATACATTTCTGGCTCTTATATAATCATATGAAGGCGAAATGACTTGAAACACGGAACAGGCCAGTTTTGGGCTGTGTTCAAGACATTTACTAATATTGATTTTAAAATGTTATATATAATGGTATGATATATGGTTTGGGGATATTTTTTACTAAAAACTGGTAGTTCTGTACTAAATTAAAACTGAACAAATGACATTACCCTACAGTCCACAAAGATGACAGAAATATGAAGAAACATTGAATAGAATTCTTTATTTACACTTTGGGTAATTAAACACAAAAGCAATACGCTTTTGATTCCAACACACATACATTTGTCTGAAATGTCTTATTTCACAACTGTGAAATACAAGAATGGTTAATGGTAAATGGTGAAGTTCAATGGTAGCATACAATTTTTTTATTCGTCTTATTTCACAACTGTGAAATACCGGTACAACAAGAATGGTGAATGGTGAAGTTCAATCAATACTTAATCTGTAAACTCGAATAGCTGGTGCCTATTATTACTACGTTGTTTTTTCACAGGTTTGGGGGGTTTATGCCTTGGGCAAACTCTTGGAGATATCCTCCCATGAGATATCCCTGGTTGTCGGCCACTGGTAAAGTCTTCTCGTAATAAGTGTTCTCTTGTTTGTGAACAGTCAGAACATACTGTTTCAACTCTGTTTAACCAAAAGCTTTTCCCCCTTTGGAAAACTGAAACAGTGCCTTACCGCCGTTCGGACGGATAAGATATAGTTCCAGATGGTGTGCAAGCTACCAGAATTTTGGCGGTTGCTCTACCTTTGTACTTCAAGTATATTTGACTATTGGCCTTTGCAAAAGATGGTCTCCGTAGTTCTGAGTTCTATTTATGATTGCAGACATGTAACTATACTTACCAAAACATGATGACATGTTTTCCAGTGAATCAGACACCTCAGCTCCAGAGACTGCAACGGTAACCAAGTAGACAGAACTTGGAAAATGAGACTTATCCCACAACTATATAGGTGTGCGAGAAACTGCTCACTTTAGTTACGTTTTATTTTCATAAGTGTAACTAGAAGTTCATTTTGATGAGAAAGCATCCGTTTCGGTCCCGGCTTGTTGGTTTCTCTGAATGGTAGATTCAGATTCAGAGCTTTTGAAATAATGCAGGTATGGCAGTTTTGGTTACATGAGAGAGAAAATAGATAAAAACAATGCATACGAAGCCTGGTCGGTGTGTAGGTGTATAAGCTTGTGCTTGAGGTTTTCTACCTCGCATATATGATTTGCTGTCTCTTTCACAGTCTCCGATTCTAAATTCCTTTTCTCCATCTCCTGTTTCAATCTATCACATTCCTCCCTAAGAATGTCCCTGTGTAGGACTTACATAACTTCAAACTTATGGCTATGGTACCGCGAACCTCAACCTCAAAACAACATATACCTAGCTGAGTGATCTTTCATCAGGCAGTCACAAATGTCATAGTACATGACATTTGGTCACTGTTCGAGGCCCTCTGCCTCTGGGAGCCAGGCTTCACCTTTGAACTGGAGTGGGCCTGATAACCCTTCTACCAATTTGCTGTACTCTTTTTGGACAGTTTCAGCATTTTCTACTGCTGCACCGGGACGTTATTCTTCCAGGCACAGGGGGCTCTTGCCTCCTGGACGACCCTGGGTCTAGATGTTTTCCAGCCCCTGACTCTCATGAAATCCTGCAGAATATCTTGTACACATTTCAATGCTTTCATTTTTAACCTGGAGGCCTCCTTATAGAAAAATTAACATTCAGTATTTTTTTTTTTCAGGAAAGAAGAGTGATGGCACATTGTCGCCCGATTACGTTCAGTCACTTTTTGCATATGTACCATCGCCAGTAAAGAGAAAACGTCATATTCACGCTGTGAATGTTTGAGTCGGACCAGTCAGTCTTACACGAAACACTGTTCACTGTTCTTTGTTGTCTAGGATTCATACAATCTATATACCTTTCTAGATCATCAAATAAGTTAGGGAGTCTATCTATTGGGTCATTTTCTTCCAAGCAGTCAGCCTTTGGCTTAATGAATGTCTTTTTATACAGCTGACATGGAGCTGCACTCTTACGTGGGCATTATTCTGAAAGTTTACAAACATTGTCAGTGAAATGTGCACGCTCAGTTGAAGTGAAGTTGCAATCTTGAGTATACCGAAAAATCTGTGCCAAAATTATTTGTTTTGCTATCAACTTTTTCAAGTTAACTATTTCCAAATGAGGAATAAGATGGCGTTTTCCACGTTTCAGTAGAATAATCCGAGTGATAAGCTCATCTCTACATCTACCATAGTGACAGTCACTGAATTTTAGTACATCCCTGAAATAACACAGTGGCTTTTTTGAAAGGGCCCTAGCTTTATCAAGCATATTCCTCAGAAAATCATAAGAGGCTACTGCTGGATTCCAGTGTTGGTCAAGACCCATATGTTCTGCTAAACATTGCACCAAATCTGGTTTATTCTTACCGTAAGCAGAAGATTTTGCCTGTGAACACATTTTCACAAGTTCTTTCACTGTGTTCTTGTAGAGTTCATGATTAAACAATTTTCCTCTCTGACAGTCCTGTGCATAGACCTCTTCCCTTTGATCGTATTGTTTCTTGTAATAATCTTTAAAGTCTTGTACGGAACCAAATGCAAAAAGAGCGAACTGATCATGATACCCTTCTGCTGGGTCTTCGATTGCTTTAGACATCATGTCTATGATCCTACTTGGTAGGAAGAAACCTGTGGTTTCGTCCCTTTCACCATGTGGGAACTTTTTTCATAAGACATAAAGTGTAATTGACCAACTGTTAGGAGCCAGCGGACGTTATCTGGTAATGGCTCTCTCTCAAATCGATCTTTGTTATCTTTACAGATCCAATTGTTGTCTTGTCTGTAGATAGCTGTCGTATATTTATTAAGCCAGGAGGTTCTCTCAGGGCCCAACTCATTATGAAGCATACAATAGTCTTCCCTGTAAGTTTCCACATAGTCTTCAACAGCGCCCCATGTATGTATAAGACAGTCAAATATGTCATTCTTAATAGGTCTATATTCCATTTCACAACATTGCTACTTCATTTCATTGAAGGACAGAAATGCTTCAATTCGGTCTCGTCAGTAAACACATAATCACTATCTTTAACTCCTCTGAAAGAATGTAGTGGAGTGCCACCAAATTTTGCAGTTCTAAATGTTTCTATGACTTCCTTAGCCATGGCCTCCGTGGAGGGAAATACATGCATTTATCCCTCTGCCGTCATGGGGATCTTTTGCGCTTCGGCTGTTGACTCTATAGTTTTGGGTATAGTTATAGCAACTTTGAAGAGAAATGGTAAAATCAGGAGGAGCACAAGCAAAAACTAATTCCCTACACTGAATCATACTTATAGTGTTGTCAAAAGATCTGTATAATGTTTCATTACTTAACCGTGGATGTGCCTCAAGTCACCCCCCCCCCCCCCCCACACCTGTCCTAGTTTCACAAAAGTGTCCAAAACATTTCTCTATAACTAAGGGTAATTCTGGAAATGAGTGTGTTTTTAATTTCCTTCCTCTACCGGTTCCAATTGTAGGTTTTATGAACATTTTATAATTTTCCATTTCTCCGGGGAAAAATCGATGGAGTTGAACGATTGTCATATCATTTCTAACTCTACGGCATGTATTCTCCATTTCGCTATAGTTAGCACTCACTTTGTAATAACGTCTTTCTGCAGTTTTAAGCCCCTTTTGGTTTTGTGATCCTAACAGTTTCAAAGCTACAAAATTCTTGCTAGTAGAAACACAAAGCATGCCCTTAGCAATATCTCTGTCGTGTTTTGTGCTCAGACTTTTCAGCGCATTGGGCAGTGTATCCTTGAGTTTACTGAGAATGCCATTATTTACTGTGAGTTTTACATCAGGTTGATGATAGTTCCACAGATTTACTATCTCTTCAGCGTTGTACTTTCCTTTTTCGATAAAGCACCCCTTCCCCAGGTCTTGAACATTGTTCGCTAAGGTGCCTGATACGACGTTACTTACTTTTACTTCAAGTGAGTTAGCCTCGTCAGTTACATTATCTTCATAGGTATAGACCTTAACTTGGGTGTTAAGCTTTTGTTGCTTTCTGGCTTTATTTGTCAAAATATTTTTGCCCAATTTTGCATACCAAGATTCAGGCATATAAGGTAATTTAACAATCGAAGTTAGAGATTGCTGAAAGCTTTTTTTTCATTTTTGTCTCTGTTATTTGATTGATCTTCAATATATTTGTTATCTGAAATATTATCCTCTCTATATAAGCACTTAGGACAAAGGATTTCATCAATATCATTGATTTTTACTATCTCGTCGAAAATGGTTCGTTTGTTTGACAAATTCTCAATATTTTTGTTGCCTTCCCTTTTCGAATCTTTACCCGAAGGAAGCTCTTCTGAAATGCTTCACAATGCTTCTACAATGTCAGACTCAAAGCAACATGTAATGGCTTCAAGATAAAACTCCTGCTTCTCTGTGTAATTCGTTTTAAATTCATGGTTCTGAAAGCTGCCTGTGCTCGGACTGCCTAATGCAATGCTTACATCACTATGTTTACTTCCACTGGGTAAAGTAACAGGTATTCTTACATCTGATTCAACTATTTTGACATTGAGTGTAATTAAATCTGTTGTTGCTGTCTCAAATTTAATATTTTCTTCCCTCGCACCTACTTCGATAAAAGTCAGACTAATTGGGGGGGGGGGGGGGTCTAACCTTATTAGTGTTGTCTTTGCCACCTTTTTTATGCACTGCCGGAGGCGTCATATTAGGTATTTCTTTATCACTGCTTTTGGCAAGAGCTGTCACAGTGCTGTTTTTTTTAATCCTTGCTGCGTTGAATATGTCATTTTTGATCAACTCATCATCACTTACTTGGTTTTGACAAATCTGCTTACAAGCTGTTTCAGCATAATTATGTAACTGGCCTGCATGTTCTTTTTGTCAAATGCACTGTGATTTTATATCCTGAATTACAAGGCTGAATAATGTATTTACGTTTTCTGCTTGCTTCTGCATTTCCTGCTACTGGCTCTAGCTTACCCCCCTAATTGTAAAGAAAGCTAAATCTTGTAATTGAAATATCTTTATTTTGGTCAATTAATGGTCTTAAGTCAGGCATCACCAACTCCCTATCTGTTCTAAACCCTGTGACACTGCTTGTAGTTATAATCCTGATAGACATTGATGTAAAAACTTATTAAATCAGATGAAAGTGTGGTTGTTGAATCAGATGATTTTATGTAGGCATATGCTTACTTGCTTACCTTCTTATGTAGGGACCTTCCAGTCACAAGTCGAGATGGCAGCCCAAGTCTTTCGGTCCTTCATCGCCTGGAGCATACTATCCACTCCAAGTCCAGTGTCCTTCTTGAGTGAGTCTATGAAGGTTGCTGCTGGTCTTCCTGGCCTCCTTTTCCCATGCTTGGGAATCCAGAGTACCAGGTCCGCTACTTCTTCCTTGCTCCTGAGGCAGTGTCCGGCGAACTTCAATTTCCCTGTCCTGATCTTATCGGACAGCTTTGGTAGGCCAGCATACAAGTCTTTGTTAGTAATGTGTTGTGTCCAGTGGATGTTGAGTGCTGTTCTCAGAAGCCTCGTGTAACCTTATAAGTTATCCGTAGTATTTGCCAAAAAAGAGTCATTATCTTGCCCTAGCTCTGAGGAGACCAGATACTGTCCGAGCAGACCTGTTTGTATTGGCAAGGTCGTTGTAATCATAGAACATGCCGTTAAACTTGACTATCGGTGCAAAATGACCGGGGACGGTTTTTATAAGACCAAATAAGGTATACTCAATGCCTCGGACATTAATTCTTTCGGTCACTTGAATATTGTCATAACGGAATCTACCATGATATACTAATAAGAACTCTGGCATGTGCAAGTCAGAAGTATTGTAGATGTGATTCGTTTTCTTGTCTAATACTACAGTACTCAATGGGCTGTATCAACAAAACTAACATTTCATTTCATTTGTCTTTGAATCTATGGGTATCATGTCACATGTTACTGTTCATCAATCCTGTAATCCTGTGGTTTTCCAACAACTAGTCTGTTTCTTACCTCTACTATCTGAGTGGAGCCACACTCATGGAATGCCTTCTGTGTACAAGCTATTCCTGTGAAGAAACATTTAGTCAATTAGAACATACTACAGCTACAAAGATCTATTCGTTTCCTTCTTCAATCTAAAAAGACCAGGAGGTCTTTACGAACCATTTCCTTCGCCAGTCTATAAAAAACAGGAGGTACTATATCGTTCTTTAAGAACCATTTCCTTTGCCAGTGTAAAAAGACCAGGAGGTACTATATTGTTCTTTATGAACCATTTCCTTCGTAAGTCTAAAAAGACTAGGAGGTACTATATATTGTTCTTTGAGAAACATTTTGATTACTGCATTTATCTTTTCTAATAATGCCTTTCATATCAATGCAAAGGTAACATTTTTCAGGTAACCTTGCGTGTCTTTGTCAACCATACACTTCAAAGAACTGTCATAGAAGGCGAAATGTCTGATTACTTACCTGTGTTGTCAGGTGTCCCCCAGGGATCCATATTAGGGCCATTCTTGTTTCTATTATTCGTTAACGATTTACCTGACTGTGTTGAATTTGGTAAAATGGCCATGTTTGCAGATGACGCTAAATGTTTTAGAAGAATTACTTCGATTTTTGATTGTTTTAAATTTCAGTCCGACTTAGATCGTCTTGTGGCCTGGGGGAAACATGGGAGATGGTATTTCATCCATCTAAGTGTTCAGTTGTTAGTATGACACGTAAAACTTCACCTGTTGAATACCCTTATAGCATGTCAGATTCTGTACTCAGTCGACAAGATAGTTATAATGACTTAGGAGTTCATGTACAACATAACTTATCCTGGAATTCTCATGTACTTAAAAAGATATCAACATGTAACTCAAGACTTGCAATGATCAAGAGATCAGTAGGCTTTAATGCCCCATTTACTGTTAAACTCAATTTGTATCGATCACTGGTGATACCACATTTAGACTACTGTTCTCAGGTATGGGCACCGCATACAAGATTGTATCAGCGCAAAGTAGAAGGTGTTCAAAGACGTGCTACCAAGTACATCTGTAATGATTACGAACTTAACTAAAATGACAGATTAACCCATACCAACCTTCTACCATTGTGTTACAGACGAGAACTTTTTGATATCTTATTTCTTTTCAAATGTTTCCGCAACGTGTACTATACCAACATTTCTCATGTCCTCAATGTATCCAGACCTACTAGATCACTTCGCTCTACAGACCAATTCCAACTTGTACCACGGCCATGTAAAACTGAATCATTCTCATTCTCTTACCTTAGTCGTATTGCCGTCATCTGGAACAATTTACCACTAGACATTCGCCAACATATGTACTCAAACCTCACTCTACAGTCCGTTAAAAAACTCTTGATTTCATATTATAGATCCCGATTAAGTGACACATTTTCTGTTGATAACTTATGTACTTGGACGACCACTTGTCGTTGCTCATCTTGCATAGTGACATAGCTTAACCGTTTACCCTGTTTCCTTATCATTTGACCTTATTACTCTCATTTTTTTAATGTATTCCTTTTAGTATTTGATGTCTTTCATTTATTGTTTTTATCTCAACTTTGTAAATTTTCTGGGGGAGTCGGCCTCGTAGAGGAACCAGATTCCTGTTGCCGGCGCCCCTCAGATTGTACGCAATCTGTGAATTTGAATAAATAAAATAAATAAAAGAGCTTTCCTCAATACACTTATCCAACTTCTTGTATTCGTCCTGGTTTGAAGCAAATGCCACATGTTTTGTAGAAGTGCAATGTGAGATGAGATCTGAATACATTTCACCACAGCATTCACAGTAAGATGGGCCTTTTCGTTTGATGTTTTCAGCAGTTGTTGGCCTGTGCAGTGTGTTGTCATGTTCGGTAGTGAGAAATGATGTAGAAGATTTCCAATCTTTATTAGTGAATTCTTTGTACACTGGCATATACATCCCTGAAGTATCGTCTATCTTAATGAATGATGACTTTAGTGACAGTAACTGGGCAGTTTGAGTAGGCATTGGTATCTCCATGTCTGAAAGCATTGAAACATGGAAAGAAGATGCATCAAGCAACTTCTTCACAGACTTCCGGAGTTTGTCAAAATCTGTCAGGGGAGACACAGATGCAAGAATGCCATTCCTGTCAAAGACAATACACGTAGTATTGACATCTGAGAACATGTCTTCGGTTCCACCTTTAGACAGTATGCTTTTTTGCAAGGCACATGCCTTTGCTTTATCCATTCCCACTTCATAGATAAAGACTTTTTCATTGATAAGGCATGTGCTACCATCGACCTTCTCTTACTAGTACACTGTCTAATTTATGATCATATGTGAAACTACTAGTATCTACATTCTCTTCATCACATGATGTGGACATCTCAGGAGTTGTGTCAACAAAGGGTGCTAGATGGGCCTTAGATGATGTATCTGGTCTCCCCCCCCCCCTTCATCTTTACGAGACTGCACTAATGCTAAGCCTACATAGTGGGTAACACGCCCACTGCCCAGCCGATGTTTGCTAAACTGTCGATTGAAAGTAGGGTGCAGTATCTTAGCAAATGTATTCAGATCGATTTCTACACTGTGTCTCCCTTGAACGAGCTTGCGAGGTCGTAAAGGCGCAGGCAATAGTAGCTGCACTAATAGCTCCATGGAGCTGGCTCCATGGAGCAGATTAGTGCAGCCTTGCGACAAAGTTTTTCTACCTCCATGGAGCTGGCTGGCTCTACGCACTTTGAATGCAAAATCATGGTTAACGTCACCCTTAAGAAAAGTGTAAAAATCTCTATTCGGAAACACCGCTCTACCGCCAGCATGCTCGCAAGCTGCTATAACGTGTATTCCTATGGCTCTACGCATTTTCAATGCAAAATCATGGTTAACGTCACCCCTAAGAAAAGTGTAAAAATCTCTATTCGGAAACGCCGCTCTACCGCCAGTATGCTCGCTAGCTGCTATAACGTGTATTCCTATGGCTCTACGCACTTTGAATGCAAAATCATGGTTAACGTCACCCCTAAGAAAAGTGTAAAAATCTCGTTTCGGAAAGGCCGCTCTACCGCCAGTATGCTCACAAGCTGCTATAACGTGTATTCCTATGGCTCTACGCACTTTCAATGCAAAATCATGGTTAACGTCACCCCTAAGAAAAGTGTAAAAATCTTTATTCGGAAACGCCGCTCTACCGCCAGTATGCTCGCTAGCTGCTCAAACGTGTATTCCTATGGCTCTACGCACTTTCAATGCAAAATCTCTGAACATTCCTCGTGTCACCCTACACGACCGTTTTAACCAACGGCACGGGGATAAAGTCGGTCGCCCCCCAAAGCTTTCAGCAGAGGATGAAACGGCGCTAGTTCAGTACTCGATGTATATGGCCACAAAGGGCTTTCCCCTCACCGCAGGGGTTATGAAAGCGCTAGCTAAGGAAGACGATAAGGAAAGCAGCAAACAAAGAGGCGAGGAACCACGTTTCGGTGGCAAAACCCCGCGAAAAAAAATGGTGGAAAAATTTTCGCCTCCGTCACCCTGAAATCTCACTGCGAACACCGGACTCGCTGGACAGAGCGAGGGCCGCGATGTCTAATAAAAATGTTGTTGCTGATCACTTCAAGATGTTAGGCGACATTATCGACCAGCACAATCTCAGCGAGCGCCCTCATCTGATATACAACGCCGACGAAACAGGCATGACCCTTGACGCCAGAAGATCTCACGTCATTGTGCCCACCGCTTCAAAAAGGGCACCGGCAGTAAAATCTGGGTCGAAGGACCACATTACAGTTATGGCTTGTGTTTCGGCAGGAGGTGATGTGATCCCTCCCATGATCGTATATGACAGAGCCCTACCATCAGGCCTGTTCAGTGACGGAGGGCCGTCTGGAGCAGTGTATGCCCACAGCGACAGTGGGTACATGACCAGGGACCTATTCGAAAAATGTTTTTTCTGCAATTTCTTGCCCCATTGCCATAAGGCAAGGCCCCTGTTGCTGATCCTGGATCAGGCTACCTGCCACCTTTCCATTAAGATGTTGCAAACAGCAATCCAAGAGAAGATTGTTATCTATGGGCTGCCGCCCCACACATCTCAGTATATACAACCTTTAGACGTGTCGATATTTGCTTCTCTTAAAGCTAAATGGGCAAATACCATCGAATCTTTGCAGCCCTCAAACACGAAGTTTCAAGCAAAAAAAATCTACATTCGAACGCATCTATTCGTCGGTTCAAGATCAATCCTTCAGTCCCCAGAATATCAAATCCGGCTTCAAAAAGACGGGGATTCATCCATTTGACCCCCCAGGCCATTGATAACATCTGGAAGGAAATGTCAACGCAAAACGCCGTTCAGGACGCCGAAGGTGCCAGCTGCAGCACCTCAGCCACCACAAGCAATCAAGACACACCAAATGTTTGCGAGACTTGTGGAAATCAGCTCGTCAACTCAATTGCTGGGACTTTGGTCCTAGCACACTTGCATGCAATCCTTCGACCAACAACAACACAAAACGGCACAGTCAAGCAAACGCGGCGCAAAAAGCTGTCGGCGAGAGTCATGACGCACGAAGATCTCGTTGAGGAACTGAAGAAGAAGAAAGAAGACGAAAAGGAGAAAAGGGCCAAGGGAGAAAAGAGAAAGAAGAAGGCAGATACAAAGCGGAAAGAAAAGGAGGCAAAGGAAATGGAGAAGGAAGAAAAGCGGAAAGAAAAGGATACAAAGGAAATGGAGAAGGAAGAAAAGCGGAAAGAAAACGATACAAAGGAAATGGAGAAGGAAGAAAAGCGGAAAGAAAAAGGGAGGGTTGAAGAGGAAGAGGGTAGAGAAAGACGGCGACGAAGCCGGACACGCACAAGATAACAGCACAGAAGGAAGTGGTACGAAGCGTACACGACGAGCGAAAAAAAATGGACTGTTACGAGTATAACTTTTGAAGGTAATAGTAAGATCTGCTCAATACGTATTGTAAGAAAAAACCACGTTAGACAACACAACTTTAATAATGAAAAATTATTTCTACTTACAAACTGTTTATTATTTTATCATGTTGCAATCTAACAGTTGAGGAATTTAACGCCACGTCTTTGTAATTGTGACTGTACATGTACATGTGGCTCTAAAAGATGTTTACTTTTATGACATGATAGCCCTTCTTTGTGTAGGACTCTTGGAGCACACATATCAGGCTTTCAACTAAACCTCCGGCTGACAGTGTCATTACAGTGTCCTTGTCCTTCTCCCTTATCCAGCCACACGTGACCCAGGCACCGTCCGACAGTCTGGCATATACCATCAGGCCTGCAAACGGGGCTCCCGGACGGTGGTACGTCTCCCCCTTCAGCTCTGGAAGATCTTCCTCTTCCACTTCCATCTTGGCATTGACCCTATGACGGATCGTCTGCAGCGTGAAGAGCTGTTAATAGAGATAGATATTTTTAGTATTGCATCCATACAGTTTACATAGATTCTTGTTTTATGATAATTTCGTCATATTCAATTGTTTTCATCAAGTTGCAACTCGATTATCGACACTAGCACTATGCGATGTTGAACTAGTAAATTTACGTTCGAAGTTATGGGACCCCCCGTTAGATACATAAATCATATTACATATAATAATAAAATGTGAAAATCTAACTTAAACTCCTTTCACTGTAAACATTCTTAAAGCGCCATAATCATCCCCTGTGGAAGTCATGAAAGAAGTGGATTTACCCCCATAAATTCATTAAAGGATTAGATGTCTGCCAGCCACTTAAACAATGGCAGGGACAGATAACCGTAATAACACTTTTTTTAAATTTTCATGGGAACATTATTAAACCATGCAGAATGGCTCAGGTAACTGTACAAAGTTACATAATCCAATGAAGTTTCAATCAGATAATCAAAACAATACTCAAGATGTACAACTTTCAGTTTTTGTTCAAATTTTCAAACTGTCAATGTAGTGTCAGAGTATTTAATTGTATTAAGGATATTCATGTCTTTGATTGTATCTACATTTCCAACAAAATGTCTTTCCAACATTAGCTTTCAAGCTGTGTGTTTAGAAATATGACTTGTAATTTTGGTGCCTACTTGTAGTCTAATTGCAGAAACCAGTATAGACTGCGGCTCTATAGTACTGTACACATATCTGTCAGCCAATGTTTCAAACTAAGTTGTAAGCTAAAGTTGTCATGACGAACCTATAAAAAAAAATTTAATTGTTAATCACCCTTTCAAAGTCACCCTATTGAGAGTGTTGGAAACATTTTTGACACTGTCCTCAGGTGGTGGGTTCCTTGTCTGCATTTATTCCGTCAAAATGCCGTTCAAGAATTACCCTGGGCCCGTATCCGAGTCGTGCACGTGCAGAAATATTAACCTTCCGGAGTCAACTCTACTCTTCACTGGCTTCAGTTTGCATGCGGTCCAAAATTATTACCCACATTACGCTGCTCCCATGGATCTATAATTTCCCACAGTTCACTTCTACTATGTACCGCACAAATAATAACTACGTCTGTACTGTTGTCATGAAATGCAGGGCAATAAATCAGAAAATGTCGATGGGAGAAAGTACTAAATTAAGGAAGTCATCTGCACTTTCAACAACATTTTAGCGTATTAAAGTTGAATTTATACATGTGTGAGTCAGCCCCGAGTCAGACAAGCCCACATAACGTTATAATTTATCGAATTTTAAATCAATGGAAAGATTGCCTCAATTTGTTGTAATCCCTATCTCTGTGCAGTCTAAAATCAGTTAAGTTGATAAAGTGGTTGTACTGCTCTATTATTACTTATTGACGTCTAAATTCACTGCACGATTAGTTTGATCCCATTGCAAGGCCGCAAACAAGAGTAAGCTGTAACCTTTGCCCTCGCCGCGGGCCAACCCCATTCGTGGCTATGGCTATATAGGTATTCCAACGCGATAGCAAAAATGTTCTACCGCATGGCTGACAGTGAAATTTGTTACCATCTTTCCATATTCGCGGCGCAAAGATAATTCCCCTAGAATAGCCGTGTTGTACATGAAAATGAAGCATATAAACCTGTCTCTCCAGAAATGTGGGTGTTAAGGTTCTACGATTCCGAAAGCTTACAGAGTTCTGGGTCACATGCAGTCTGATTCTATCTTCACAATCACACTCACTTGACTGTCATAATTTAAGAAACAAATATATGGTACAAATTAGTGGAACGATGGTATGGTACAATGTACTAGGATAGGTCGTCACTGACGCAGATGGAATAACATAATCACCATGATGTTAGACACAATCATATTTACTAAAAGTAAAAGAATCTATTTTTCATGAGGAATGTACCAACTCCCAGATGTCGCTGATACAAGACAAGTGGAGAAGAAGTTTGTCTTGAAGAATGTTGATGTCACGCCAATAAGTGGAGGGAGATATTGGATGGTGGAGGACGAACTGAAAGTTGACAAGTTGTGCAGCCAGTTCCACTGACTGACTGAGTATTGAGTTTGTAAGAATAAATAGTAACAAGTTGCTATCATAGAAAAGGGTTAAAAGTAAGCTTGTTTTTGCAAAAGGTTGACTGTGTACATAGTATTTACTCATGATTAGATATATTAAGTTAAACTACGTGCATGTAAATACAAGAAATCTGTGTACTTTGCGTTTGCTGAAGACAGCCTTTGACCTTGAATGTTGACTGTGTCATGATAAATGCAGTGTTAACGTTCACCTCTTGATAGTTAAAAAGAGCCAAAGAAGATAGTAAAAACATGTCAAGCATTGTGAAAGTGTAAAGTTGTGCTGTTAATGTATTGTAACATCATGACTCATCAAATAATGTGACATATTTTCGCATGATATTTTTTTATTTTTTTCATTTTAGTTTGATTATAGGCTAACAAGTTACATGTACATTGACATAGACTGGGTAAGACAGTTTGCCAACTGGTTTGTATAGCCTATTCTATTTTGATTTTATCTGCATGCTGTTCAAAATCATTTTTTTCAAATGTACATGTCATATGCTTAAATGGTCAAAGTTTAGAAAAAATGGAATACCAATCATGCTAATAATATAAGCAAAATTTTGTAACCACTACATATTACTGTATGGTGACATGCTGAAGTTGATATGACTGTAATG
This sequence comes from Branchiostoma lanceolatum, assembly GCA_035149815.1. NCBI lineage: Eukaryota > Metazoa > Chordata > Leptocardii > Amphioxiformes > Branchiostomatidae > Branchiostoma > Branchiostoma lanceolatum. Next base: position 19,570,149 of record CM068873.1, read on the forward strand.
ACTCTAATGAGAGTCACTGAATGTTGCCCCATTATTTGCAGGTACTATGACAAGATAGTTGTAAGGGATGACATCACATGTACATGCGCATCACCTGTGGAGACCAAGCATCATGGAAGCCTGACAGTGTCGGTTCCAGACTGCTGCTATCATTGTGGAACATTGAGAGATTTCTTAAAGAACACTAACCCATATATAACTGAACGCAGACAACATCACCACGCAGTGTGTGCCTACGTGACACTACAACAACGTGACTTTGTTTTACAGGGTAAAGAATCTTATAAAGAGCGGCATGGCAAAGTACGTCATTAACCCGGATTCATCGATCGGTCACCAATAAGGTGTTGTCCAGTGTAGGCGAAGTCAGTAACATCCCTGGCCCTATCGTCACCAACTGGACGGACGACTGTCAATCTATGCACAATAACTTCCAATATTTGGCAATTTTGGAATATCTGATCAACAGAGATCGAAATAGGCCATGTCCATGACCCAGATCAGAAGAAGTTAAAGGTGACAACAACGGCTTTGTCTGTGGCAGAAAAGCCTCTAAAGAAACGATATAATTACTTTGCTTCCAGACACGTCGATGACGTTAAGTTCAATCCGCTCGCCTTTGAACGTGTATGTTATAGTCTTCCTTTTCTTGTATTTTTGTGTCCTATTTATGTTTTATTCTTGAACGACACGAGTGTAAGACTAACAATGCTGTTCGCAACAACACCGCTTCAACTTGCGTGCAGTATTGCGCTTTTCCGCATGACGTCGTGGATCACTGGATTATACGTTGAACAATTACATTTCTATAAACTATACTCTGATATCTAATAAAAAATAAACATGTAATGCGGGAACGAAAACAATCCCAAAACTCACTTTACACAGATTCTCGTTTGATGCATGCCCATATTAAATTCGAACCCCACAAGTTTACCAAAAAAATAGCTTATTATCATCGTAATTTGGTAGGTAAAGTTGAAATATTCATGTTTTGTTGTCCCTAAGCAATCAAGTTTACAAACGAATAAACAAAGGAAGTTCAACGTATTTTTGTTATATATGCGATGGTGTTATCATTGGGGAGAGAGATCTAAATTGTTCACAGTCGACAGTTGTCTCATTGTCAATTGAGTCCAGAAGGAAAACATACACCAATGAAGATATGGAAAATGCCCTGAAGGCTTTGAAAAATACAGACGGAAACTTAATCAATAATACAGCAAAGGAGTATGAGATTCCTCAAGCTACACTGCATGATAGAGTGACGGGCCGGTCAACTATGAGGATGGACAAACCCCTGTTACTCTTAGCAGAGGTGGAGGGGGCTCTCGTCTTTGATGCCAAGTATTTGGCAGAGAGGGGGTTTCCATTGACCGTCAGGGTTATCAAGGCATTCGCTCATGAAATAGAAAAGAAAACAGCCAAGGCAAAGGGAGAAAAACCGTCCGGGAAGAGGTGGTGGAAGGGTTTCAAGGGACGTCATCCCGACCTAACCCTAAGGTCACCTCATCAAGTGGACAAAGAGCGTGCGCTGGCTTCTTCTTAATTGAGGCAATACAAAAGATAAGAAACCCCATGTTATATACAACGCTGCTGAGACGGGGGTCGATCTATCTGCGAAATCGTCGAAGGGTAATTGTCCCTCAGGGAAGCAAGAGATCGCCGTCACGTCGTGCGGGAGATAGCTCGTACTCGTGTGCGTTTCAGCAGCAGGGCAGACCGTCCAACCGACGACCATCTACAGCAAAGGAAATACATAGAGGGGGGACCAGCCAACGTACCTTGTGGGTACATCGATGAAACGCTTTTCGAAAGATGGAGTACAAAGTGCTTTCTGAAACACTGCACCAAAGAGAGACCCAACATTATATTAGACCAACACTATAGCCACATCACCCTAGAGGCCCTAGAGGAAGCACTCGCAACAACTATCATCATCCTAGGCCTCCCTCCCCAAACGACCAACTTCCTCCAACCCATTGACGTGTGTTTTTCGCGCCACTGAAGAACAAATGGGCCTTGACCCTCCAAGCGATGCAGGCCGCTGACACGACCTTTTGAGCCACCAAACGAAATTTCGCGAAAATATTCGCGATATTTCGCTGTCAAGAATTCATTCAATATTTTAAAAACTAACTCTCCAAACTTTATATTATTTTTAGAAACTAACAGTCCAAACGTACCACTATGGCACGAATGCGGAAAAGGTGATTTAGCAGGAGGGTGTGGTGGCACTTAAATCTAGGGAATACCATCGTCCGGGTGCCCCGTAGATGAGGCATATGACTTATGCCCACTTCAATGGATCGAGATAGGATGGGTGAGGAAGAAGGACCTGACGACCGTCAAGAAAATGTGCGGGGGAGAACCAGAGGTCCTTCAAGTCCACCTCGAAGATGCATATATCAAGAGAGGCTTCAACGTCATAAAAATCAGACTCATTTTTTAAAGTTGATAACTGACATTGTTGTCCCTCTATTAATTACGTAGAGGGCACTTTCTGCAAGATCATGGCAAGCTCTCGCAGACTGCAGGGCCAAATTATCGCTTCACAGTTTATCATCGAGGAGGGACCTACTAAGCCGTCGTTGGAAATTTAATGTTGGATGATAATTTGATATTGTAAGAGCAGATCTTAATGTGTACTATGTTCCCATCAGCATGAAATGTTCGCTGTCGTCTAGATCTCCTGTAAGGACCGTCGATTGCAATCTTGAATCCTGCTATAGAAGAATCACAACTTTACTATGCAAATAAAGGCATTCTCTATTCATCACTGGAGATTTTATATTTCTTGAGGGAAGATCTGTTTGCTTTTTTTCATCCCTTAAAGTCAATGGATTCGTAAACATGGCATTGAGCTTTGAATCTCCAGCATTTTAAGTTTTCTTTAAAAGCAAAATCAAAGTCACATTTCGTAGAGTCCATTCCAAGTTACCGCGGGAGTCTTTATTGTCATAATTAACGACTGTTTTTAATTCTTTGTGATTATTTGTCTAGGAGATTCCATACTTTGGAAATATTGTGAGTGTAATTTCAACTATATAATCATTTGCCCTGTTGTGTAAAACTTTGGAAAGATTAATGATCTGGAATATGATATTTCTAATAGTTTCTAAATAATGATTACAGCATTCTACCATTTTGTAAAATTATTTGTAACTGGTTCAGTGTGGTGGGAAGAAAGCAATTCACACATCTTTGCAAATTATGCTTGGGCAGTATACATAGATGGCTTGCGCAAAAGGCCTAACAGTGTCCAGCAGTGACATCTAAAAAACAAAATAGGACAGACATTAGGGCTGGATTGGCACCTTCTTTTATGGGGGAAATTACCCTAATCCACTATTTGTCAATACTGCTCTATATTTCGAAATTTAGAAGAATCACAAAGATTTTTGCAAAATATTGAAAATTAAAGACTTTTACCCTTTTCATTCAAATATTTCTAAAACATCTAATTGGATTCAAACTTTCATAACCAATTTTTTTTAAAAATTAAGAATTATTGTGACTGAGATATTCTTTTATTCAAATCAATTCAAACTACCTGGTTATCAAGTACTCACTGACTGGGGCTTTGACATACAGGACTGCCTTGATATGCAGGGAGCTACATTTGCAATTCCTACTTTTACAAGAGGTAAAGAGCAACTGAGCAAGAAAAATGTTGGCCAAACGGTTGTAGTGAGGTTAGCCAGGGACAGACCTGGAGCCGACATTCATTAAAAACATCAGAAATCGGTGTGAAATCAGTGCGGCTTAACGTCAAGTATCGATAACCGTTCAGTGTCAATGACACATACTACGTAACTAACGTTACAATGAAAAATATAACATCGTTTAAAGAATTTGGGATTGGATTTGCTCATCCTTGCATTGGATATAAATGTCCTTTGCATAAATATGCTTAGCACAATCAACGTTGTTCGCTCAATCAAAGAGGATAGGGAACCAACTTTTCCGTATCTACCGAATTTCTGTGACCAAGTATGTTCTCTATTATTCCTCACAGATAAATGTTACCAGGCACAGTAAACACGCCAACAAAGTTACTCTAAGTCTCCATAATTGAGTTGCAACTTAATGATCACAATAGAATGTGTTTTATTCATCATAGAACTGAAAGACGTCGTCATCATGTCATGTATTTAAATGTTGCGATAAAAAGAAATAATAATAAAAAAATGCGTACATGAAACTGGACAGTTAATTTCAAGATTACACTTAGTCATTTGTTATACGTTGTCCTTAAGTTCAGTACATAGAGACATAGAATACACGCAAGATAACACGTACATTCTGACATCCGTGTCGTCCTAAAAGGGGGATTTCACCCATGCATCTACAAGATAAACAGATACACGTGCAACACTAGTTTGAAATGGAGGGCCAGGTAATAGCGGCCCCCCTCTGGAACAGGGTATGCCCACCAACGTCACAATGAACAACTGTCGGTCAATAAAGGAGTCATAAAGATTTGATTGTTGTATGTGTTCTGTTTTGAAAATATGTGAGAATATGCCGTAGCAGGGTTTCAGATGATACATCCCTACTTTCCTAGGCCACGGTCAGAGACAGACAATATACCGGCCGAGAAATATGAAAGGTTGGAGAAAACGATGTACACAATGGCGAAGGATATCACGTGTCCAACACCAGGTAGGATACGGCCCAAGGCAGACACACCTGGCCTCCTGGAAATGATGGCAGCAGTCCACATACACGCAGATAACATTCCAAAGGCTAAGGAACTCCACATCCCATACCTTATGGAACTTTAAACAAGTTTATGTCCGAACACCATACACATTGTACACAGCCTATTGCCACCATGCCCCTCTCACTAGAGCGAAAGTTTGGAACGGATTTTAAAGAACTTCTGCGATGTAAGACATGCGGGTATTGCGCAGAAAGGCTGAAGATGTGCCTGGAAGCAAACAGACAAGGAGATGCCACTTGAGGGCCTAAGCCAACTAGTCGAAGAAAAGCTGTTCAAATGTCGCTTGCCCTTTCCAAGTTGCCAGTAGGAATTACTGGGGCAACAACCCTACTTATGCGACAGAAAAGTAAGAGCAAAATAAATAAAAAATCACTAAGAGACTATCAGATGTAGTAGTAGCCGAGAGGAAGGACGCTCTGGCCGAGAATAGAGCTAAGCTTACCAAAGTTTAGGAAATACAGGTGTAAGAATGTGTGACGCAAATAATGTGTGACGCAATGGTAGCCGTTGCCGCAATGGAACGTAGAATACTATTTGTTGTTTATTTGTTTCTATTTCTTTCGTACGTTCGCCGAACGTGAACGTGTTAACGTGCGCGTTCGCAGAACGCCCATACATGAATACAGACAGTTGATTCCGAGGATCGATCGCGTCAAGACGTGTTTGATTTAGCTGCGTGTTGTGTCTTGTCTTCCGTCGTCTCGTCATCTTCACAGTCACCCCGCCAGCAAGATCCATTACAGAAGGAACGCTAACATCCCCGCTTCCTTACATTTGGCGTTGTCGGCAGGATTTGCTGGATTCACCATCTCGGGAGACGCAGGAGATAGACGTAGACGGATGACGACCGACACGGAGTAACACCAGTGACTAGCATGGCAGGCGGACCTCGTGCACGATGCGAGAAGGCCGCGGAATCGTTGGTGATGAGCCGAAGAATTTGCGGCGGGAGTCGGCAAGAACAAGACGGGGACAGCAGGGCCGACTTCGAGTGGTACGGGCCGTAAGTGAAAGAAAGAACGAATGTCACATATAATCTGGCCGACCGTCTAACATGTTAAAATTGTTTAGTTATCTTCAGCATTAGGTAGAATGTTTAAGTTAAGTATTAAACGGGTGGTGTAATCTCCGAGGAAAGCCAGACATCGGGCGTTGGACTTCGGTCCTTCAGGGGGTTGCATCTCCTGTAGTAGAGACTCAAAGGATAAGTAGATGGAGCTTGCAGTGCTTTATACGTTTGGTCAGGAATGTGAAACGGAGTGCACGTGTTATCAGAGAGTTGCTTTGACGCGTAAAGACAGGAAAGTATTTGAAGCACAGATATAGTTCAGGGTCATTGGTTAGGTTGGTCAAGGGTGTCTTGATAGGTTTTATAGGACGGTCAGGTTGTGTGGGTGTTTGTGTTCCGTTCTTTCTCCATGGCTTATTCCTGCATGGCCACACCTGACACGAGAGTGATGGCGGCAAGGTGTCCTTGGCATCCTTTATCCATGCCCAACCGGGGCGGGCCGATCCAGTCATATCCCACACCGGGATATCTGAAACAGCGGAGAGCGTCACTGGGAAACTTCCCCAGGAAGGCAGTGAGCTGAGATGTACCAGCAGGAGGACTAGGGGAGGACGTCCGTGGTCGTGCGACAAAGGGAAGGAGGGAGAGCAACACAACACGGGAATCATATGGGGGGCAGAAGGATAGTGCTCAGCGAAGGATGCCAACTATGCATTATTGACAAAATTTATGGACTTGTATCAACTGAAAAGTATCTTAAGCTTGACATTGTTAGTTAAAAACATGGACATTGTAATCGAATATTTTCCGTTTTTAAGTAACACGTCTCTCGCCGAGGACGGCTCAATTTGAAATGGGGGGTAGGTGTAAGAATGTGTGACGCAAATAATGTGTGGCGCAATGGTAGCCGTTGCCGCAATGGAACGTAGAATGGTATTTTTGTGGTTTATTTGTTTCTATTTCTTTCGTACGTTCACCGAACGTGAACGTTTTAACGAGCGCGTTCGCAGAACGCCCTTACTTGAATAAAGACAGTTGATCCCGAGGATTGATCGCGTCAAGACGTGTTTGATTTAGCTGCGTGTGGTGTCTTGTCTTCCGTCGTCTCGTCATCTTCATAGTCACCACGCCAGCAAGATCCATTACAGAAGGAACGCTAACATCCCCGCTTCCTTACACAGGGAAAGGAGGTGAAGGAAGGTGAGGCCGTGCTGGCTACTGCCGCGATTGATGGAACATACAATAACCCCACACCCAACACCTACACCCAGAACGCCAAGCAGGTATCGCTACTGGTGCTAGAAACGACAACAGGACAGAACATGTGGATTGGTTTTAGTTTTGCAAGTAAGCTTTGTTCATGTGGGCGATTGGGGGGAGGAAGGGAAAGGCGGAAGCACGATCCGTCTTGTATGGCAAATGTTTCCATGTCTGACCCGATCGGGAAAGCTGAGGAAGTTTTGTGGAGGCGGGCCGTGGAGGGCATGCAAGAGAAAAACCCAGTTATACCGTCTCATTTTATCACAGATAACGACAGCCATGCAACAAAAGGTGTTCGCGCCGCTAAGAACATTCGTCCTTCAGACAAACTTGATTGCACCTCACATGTATCGAGAGGTCAAAGGCGGAAAATGTTTAGGGTTGCCGATACGCTAAGCGCTTAGATTGCGGCTGGTGATGTCGGCCGTTTGGATAAAGTGACAAAACAGAAAAGAAGTTGGTTTGCCTCCACTTTTGGCAGAGCAGTGTCCAAAATATGCAATAGAGAGCTGGCACTTGCTCGCAACAGGTTTCCCGAAAATGATGACAAGTTTAAGCTGGCGGTCCATCAGGCCAAGGAGAACATAGTTGCCTTTTTTTCCGGCAGTCATTCAAATTGCCAAGTTCTACTTCATTTGCCGTGCAGAGCCTGGTTACGCGGGATAAGTATATCGGGCCCACAAGTAACGACACCAAAACAATTCAGGAGGTTATAGATTGTAAACTGTCAAAACAAATGGTTCATAAACAACGACGCCTCATGTCGACAAATGCCGTTGAAGCGGCCCATCGGACAAAGCAAATGTCGTTTCCAAAAAATAATACATTCCGATCTGCAGGGGAGTTGTGGGCAAGTAGCGCCGCGCACTCTTGGGGAGTCGTTTTTCCGGCTCAACCAAGCCGCCGGCTCAGGTTTTTCACCTGGCGGAACAGCGGAAGAACTGGGCTGTCCGCCGTTAAGACATATGTGATCCCTAAGCTTATGTACCCGATGAGAGTGGCAAACGTAGGATTCCAGGAACTGACAGAAGTAGATGTGAGGAGGAGGGAGGAGGTCAAAAGCATGGTGGGGATGCCGACTAGGATGACGGACGCCTTACTGGATCCAGCGCAGTCACGACTTGGACTTGGCCTCTCTTGACTCTGTAACCTATATCGCCACGGCTTCGTTGACCGATTCGCCAAGCTCCTGGGAGTGCCGGCCAAGCAGAGCAGCCCGCCACAGCCGCCGTCCAACTTCACGAGGCCGATCATCAAGCGACAGCTTGAGACATTCAAAGCCAGCGGTGTCAGGATAGACAAGAACTATCTCGTAGGAAGACTCTCCCCCTTAAGACCACAGTCGTGAAGAAGAGCAAGCAACAAAGAGTAGAACAACCGTGGTTCTCCCTCACGCTGACCGACGGAGGGATAGGCCTCAACGAGACGACAGATGGCTACATTTTCACCCTCGGACACCTCAAGATGGACCGAAGCAATAAGGTGACCTCGCCTCCAACCTGGTGAAGAACATCCTCACAGATTAAAAAGTATATGAGGCAAAGATACTCCGCTATCACCTGCTCCACGGCTTGTCTCCATACGTGTTAGTGAACGATGCAAGCCAGAACCTTCGAGATACTGACGAACTGCAGGGAGAGATTGACGAAATGGAAGATGAGCTGAAGTGGGCCATACTGAGATGAGGGGGTCCAGGTGACTCTTCGGAAGACAATGTCACACAGATGTTAGAGGGAATAGCAAGCCTACAGGCCAAAAGAAAGAAACTGGTGAGAGATCTAAGATGGCGGCGCACTGAATGTCACACTCTCAGTTCCGGCTCCAAATCACTGATGCAATACAACTTTAATGGGAATCGCCGTACTGTCACTGTGAAAAACGAATGAATTACGACTTTGTCATCACCACCTAGATGTCAAAGCGGAACAGACACGACAGGGGCTCTTCAAGCAGCGTCGACAAGAGAAATTCCAGCTCGCCGAAGTGCTGCCCCCCCCCCCCCCCTCTAAGACTTCAAGAATGGCTACCGGTGGAAGCGAGGCGACTGTGAGCATGAATGCCCTCCCGTCCGAGCTACAATCCTTAGCGAAACTCATCCCAGAACAGACGAAACAGCAGCAGGAGGCTGTCGGAGACAGATTGTCGGACCAGATCAAGATTTTAGACAACAAAGTGGACAGCCACGGCGGTTAGAGAGAGGGTTGGTTCTTTGCTTTGGAGACCGCCGCGGATTAACGCAACGTTGAGATTGAGCGTCTACAGAGGGAGCTTCAGCAGGAAAAAACGTGAGCGTATTAAGTCTGATTTACTAGCTGAACGCTACTCTCGTAAACCTGACATTATTGTTCGAGGGCTTCCGTACCGGCGGGAGGAAAACTGTGTACTACTCTTCAATGACTTTGTCTCAGGGGAACTTGGTTTAGATCCCGTCGGTCTGGTGGCTGTACATCGCCTGTCACAACCCACAAAAACTAGGCCCAACCCTCCGTTACTGGCACGTTTGATCAACCCACACGACCGTGACCGTGTTCTGAGGGAAGGTCGCAACCTGAGAGGAACAGGGTTAGATGTGCACAAACATCTCCCTCCCCCACTTTAGGCAGCGAGAGCCATGCTGGTAGCAGACAGAGACGCCGCGACCACTAAAGCCAGGGAGAACAGTACTGTTTGTAAAGTCTCGATTTTGGTGCCTCAGAAATCCACGTACGCTGTTTTGATGATAAATGGCAAAGAACAGAAACGTTTGGATCCCATAGACTTAGTTTTGGCTGCAAAAGATGTAAAGCCCACTTGAGTATATAGCATATCTGACTGTGTTGTACTGATGTGAATTTTGATATGTGAAGTTGGTGAAGTAAACAGAATTTCTTTCTCAATACATGCTTTTGTGGGTGTTGTGCGTTTTTTTCTGGAGTCAGTAATGCACAAGAATGTGAGGGCATGAATGCAAAAAATCCTTACATTTTCACAGGTGACGATTTTAGTGTAATTAGTCCTAACAATGAGAAGCACCTGTGAAATTTGTAAGAGTCGCCCCCCACTGATTTAACTTTTTATTTACTCAAATTCATGTGATTTCGTTACTTTTTTTGTTTTCATCAGAGATGATGATATGATTTTGTTTGCAGTATTTGTTCAATTATCATTTCATTGGCACCATGTGTAGAGGTCACTGATTGTGACTGAATGTTATTTTCATTATCTTTCTTTGCTTATCTTATGTTAACCAGTATTGTGATTTTGATTTACATACTTGATTAATTTAATTTTGTTCTATCTTTATTTCGATCAATGGAGTGGAAAGCCGCCAAAATATTAAATCAATGATGAGAGCAGGAGAATGTGGGAGTATAAATGTTGTTTTCCTTGTGTTTTTTAACCATCCAGCAATAATGTCCTTCAGTTCTATCATTTTCTATTTTTGTTAACTGTGAATATGATAGTTCAAAGGTTATGATATCCAGCCCTTCAATGATATTGTATATATTTCTCAGTTTTGTTAACATTTCTTCAATTTTGTTTGCTGCAAATACAATTTTACTATACCCACTTCCCCAGTTGACCTTCAATCTTACAAGACATTCCCAACAAACCATGTTGAAGTTCAAATTGCTAGCTAAAATTGTAACGGACTGAGAGACTTTGTTAAACGTAGGGGGGGTCTTCACATGGCTAGAGGACAAACCTTACCAAATCATATGTTTACAAGAAACCCATTCTATATTGTCTGAGGAGAGTAGATGGCAAAGTGAGTGGGGGGGGATCCATTTTATTTTCCCATGGAACCTCCAGTCAAAGGGATACAGCCATTATTTTTAAAACTAATATCAATCCATCTATTCATCAAATCAAAACTGACTCTGATGGTGGATGGATCATTATAGATGTAACAATTGATGATTTAAGATTTTGTTTAGTTAGTTTATATGCCCCAAATGAGAATTCCCCTGTATTCTTTTCTACTTAAGAATTAGATACTTTTCCTGAATGTAATGAAAACCTAGTTATAACTGGAGATTTCAACACAGTTCAAAACCCACAATTAGATAGACTTAGAACAAATCCCCTGGTTTAGACGGGATTCCTGTTGAAGTTGATAAAAAACTTTATTCTGTGTTTAAAACTCCCATGCTTGAATGTTTTAATTATTCACTAGCACAAGGTTTCCTACCCAATACCCAGAAACAAGGAATTATTTCTTTACTGTTTAAACAAGGTAGTGATGGGAAAGATAAAGACCCTACATTATTAGACAATTGGAGGCCCCTTACATTGCTATGTTGTGATTATAGAATACTTTCTAAATGTTTAGCTATAAGGGTAAGGTCTGCATGTTATTAATGATATTATTCATGAAGATCAAACAGGATTTATTCATGGTAAATTTATAGGAGATAACATAAGACGTATTGTTGAGACCATTGATTATTATGAACAGGACGACAAACCTGGTCTTATATTTATCGCGGACTATCAAAAAGCATTCGATACGATCAGATGGGATTTTATCATACGAGCATTAGAAGTTTTCAATTTTGGCCCCCAATTTATTGCCTGGATAAAAGCTTTATATAACAATGTTACCAGCTCTGTGTTTAACAATGGTTATTTGTCAAACCATTTTGCCTTACATCGTGGCGTAAGGCAGGGTTGCCCCTTAGTCCTTATCTTTTTGTTCTTGCTGTTGAGGTGCTAGCCATTAAGATACGCCATAATGAAAACTTGTCCGGCTTATCTGTGAATGGGAGATGTACTAAAATTTCACAGTATGCAGATGACTCTTATTTCCCTTTTGCTCCTAACTTAGACTCCTTTCATGCTCTTCTCCAAGACTTAGACAATTTTTCACAAATAGCAGGCCTCTCCTTAAATGTTGAAAAGTGTAAAATACTCAGAATTGGATCCCTAAAAAACAGCAATTCTAAATTGCCTACCCATCTCCCTTTTCAATGGGTGGATTGTAATGTCAAACTATTAGGTATTCATATACCTGAGAATATAGAAATTATTATTGATGTAAATTTTAAGCCTCTCTTGAATAAATTAGATAGAATTTTATGTCCCAGAAAAGGGAAAAAATTCTCTCTATTTGGTAAAATAGCTATTATCAACTCTTTGATTGTCCCTCAGTTCACCCACCTCTTTCAGGTGCTTCCATTACCAGACAAACAGTTATTTATAAAGTATGAGCGGAAAATTTTCTCTTTCATCTGGAATGGAGGACCTAAAAGAGTTGGCAGAAAAACAATTTATAATTGCTACCCAATTCATTCAAATACGTTAAGTTTGTTGAAATTAGATATTATTGAACCTGACAGTTTTGAGTTCTTGTCATATACACCAATACACTTCTAAATTTGGAATTCTTGATATGAGATGATATCCAAGGAGATATCCTTAGAAATCATGTCCAGATACCTCAGGTGTAATAACTGCCCAAAGAAAGCTCCTGACTCCGCAGAAAGACATCTGCCTCAAGTTGCTTGTACAAACAAAAGAACACAAAATCTGCCTGTCATGTTTTGCTAACACCAAAGAAAACTTAATGGACAAGAACCCGTATGAAATGCCAGCCGATGAGTTGAAGCTAGAAGTCCTAGAATCCGGGGAAAATCTGACGATTTCCTTCAATCCCTTGACAAAAAATCTGCACATCTATTAACCAGTAAATAGTTTTACTGCTTAATACGTGATCTTAATCAAACACAAGGATGTTTTCTGGAAGAAATGCAACGTAACATTGCTCTTATTCACTGTTAAATATTACTTCTCCTTTTCATGGAAAAAGTGAAGTCCATGGTATTATTACAGTTCTAAATTTGGAATTCTTATTATCTAAACCAAAATTTAGTAGAATAATACAGCAAAACTTTCCTCTGTTGTGACATATGAAAAGTTTTATCCCTTCACCTAACCAAGACCAAAAATCACTGCAAAAATGCAACACGTTCAAACAGAACAAACAACTAGCTACAGAAAATATTTATTTATGAAACGATTATTTTTATTTCTGATAACAACATTCTTACATATTATTAAATATTGAATTCTCTTATTTAACAAATGTATATCAGCTCTCCACTACACAGGTACCTATCACCTAAGTTTCATTCAAATTTTACATAGACCTGGCACAATTTAAACATACTTAAAATACCATTGTACATTTATAAATTAGAAGTGCCATATGTCTTAACCATTTCTCACCTTTAATACAGCTATTAACATATACATTTTACAGTCTTCCCCCAACACCCATCAAATCACAACTTCATCATCATTAACAATCTAATATCTGACAACACAAATCACATCTACATCACGTGCCATTAAATTATACTCAACAACTAACCACAGGTAAATAATTATCTTCATTGACGCGAAAATGGCAGCTTTTTGCAGAAGCACTGGTTTCCACCTATTGCAAAGGATCGCTGCGGGCGAATTTGTTTGTGTTATCACGTAGTATGTTTCGGTTTCGCTGCGGCTGGGGTTACGCTTTCAGTTTCAGAATCAAGCTAAACTTTTCTAAACCCAAAATACTAACTTCTGGTGGGTGGAATCCAATAACAATTGCACATAGTAGCGTATCGCTTTGTCTGTAAATAAAACAGTATTTGGACGCCATTGTTTGTCAGAAGTTTTTCGGTGTTGCAATGGCGGAGCGTTTATTTATGTGGCATGACACAAGACCTGTTTGTAGGCCTACCCGTAAATTTTGAATCTCTTTTTTTCTTTGAAGTTTGAATTTACATCCCACAGAACATTTGGTTGATTCGGACAAGTGTCAGTAGGACTTCAGCAATTTTGACGGTAATTTTTCTATGCTAAGATATAATCCAGTGTGCCAAAGAATGTGTAAATACTGTACGTCCAAGGGGGTGGAAGACGAAACACATTTGTCCAGTTGACAATGACGACAGAACCGAACCAAGTTACAAAGAAATACCCCCTCTTTTACACATTTACGGATGAACAAAAATAACTTTCTCTTGAAATCACAGAACCCACAAGTACTAGAAAAAGTGGGACTTTTCGTCTTCCATTGCCTTAAAAAAAATAAGTAAAACCCAGCTTGTTTAGATATAGCCAACAGTTGCATTTAGTATTACTAGCCTGATGTTACAATGAAGTCAGTCACAGCCCACTGACACATGTATGTTTTTCCCTATGCTTTATACGTAATAGTATTTTAAAGAGAAAGACTATGTAGACAAGAATTGCGATTTTAAATACTGTAACTCCAGCGCAATTCAGGTAACTTCGGTTACCTGCGATGCTGTTGTTTGTTGACTGTGAATCTGTATCTGTATCTATATAGCCGGTATAACCGCCATTCGGCGTAACACACCAGCTTCGCAGGCACGCGGCGCGGCAGCAGCTGGTTATATTACACCGAACGACCTGTCACGTCTAACCTTCGCATATCTAACTGCATGCATTGTTTAAAGCTATCTAATGAGGATGCTTCCACTGTACTTGGTTGTAACGAGTTCCACTCTACGATCGTTCTAGGAAAATACGAATTTTTAAACACATCAATCCTAGGTTGAAATGTCTGATACTTAATAATAATAATAAACCATTCATTATTTTTAAACTACAAAAGTTTGGAGTCCTATAACAATGTCGCGTCAGGTTTTGTCAAGTTTTTGTAGTAGAAGTGAAAGCTCATTGCGGGGAAGTATGTGGTGGTTGCAAAAGATCGACACTCTCAGCGAATGAACGACGCCCCCGCCAATGTATGGAGGCATCATCTCTGCACAGTGTAACTGCAAAGCTGGGCTGGCTGAATCCTGCTCACATATTACCAGTGTGCTATTCTATATTGAATGCTGGACTAGAATCAATGGGCAGCTGGCATGTACAGAAGTGATATGTCCCTGGATTCTTACCACATATTTCAAGGAAGCTCCATTTGCAAGAGTGAGAGATATTGACTTTATCTCAGCAAAAAGACTAAAGGAAAAACTTGACCACAAAAGTTGTAGGGCACAAAGATGGCGGAGGGCAACCGTTGCTAAGACCGGGCCACGTGACTGAAAGCCAAGAATAACAAGGCAAGTTTCTACTAAGTAGAAATGTTTCCCCATGAAAAGTTCTCCCCAATGAAAAATTATCCCTATCAAAAATTGTCCCCCATGATAAATGTCCGAATGGAAAAAATGTTCATTAAAAATGTCCCCATAAAAGAATTGTTACCCTGAAAAATTATCCCCCATAAAAATGTCACCATTGTCCCCCATGTAACAGTAATTCCACACACGAGTGTCCTCAAGTAAAAGTATTTCTTTATGAGAAATTGTCCCCATGAAAAATTGTCCCTATGAAAAATTGTCCCCAGTGCAAGTGTCGTCATTATCTACCGATTTCCTGTGACCCGTTTTCTTTCTTTCATCTTTCTCGTAGATAACCGTTCTCAAGCACAGTTAACAGCAACACGCCCCAGACACGCTACAGAGTATCTGGTGGCACAGATTATGGCAAGTCTCGGTAATCGAGTTACAACTTAATGAACACGATGGCCCGTGTTGAAATCATCATAAAACAAGAAACCTGTGGATACTGTATGAATGGAATAGTAAAATTATCTATCACAATTAATTAAACAGATCTTTACGCTGCAGACAATTCATCATCGGGAGAATGCTGAAATTGTTGTGGGCGAAGAACCTCTTGGGTAAAAGGTCGTGGTTTACAACCGCCCTGGAGCCCCAACCGCAAGCCTGATGGTCTATGCCCGCTTGCAGGACGGCGCATGGTACCCTTGCGGAAAAAAAAACAAGGACACTGTCATCAACCTGGCAGCTGGAGGTTCACTGGAAAGCTGACTTGCGTCATGCAGTATCGTTACACAAAGCAAGGATACCATGTTAACATCTTTTACTGCTACAAGCCACTAATAACAAGGGCGTAGCCTTAAATCAATCAACCGCTGAATTCAAAAGGATTATGTAGTCCTTTTAAAAGTCGTAATCGTAGAGGTCCGTAACATTGTTATAAACAGAATAGTTGAGTCTATGAAGTCTCTTGGTATTGAGAATATCTAAGACCAAGAAACACATGCGCCGGAGTTTTGAGAATGATTTTGGAAATACATTACACTTCTTCTCTGATGACAACTTCAGACTGCTTGTCTATCCTGACAATGTATCTATGTGTGACCTTGTCAAGGTGAATCAGGATTTGGAAAATTAGCTCCACAGACTAAAAACACTCCTCAACAAAGCTGTCATTGCCAAGGCACCCCCCATGCCCACATACATATTTCTTTCAACATTACTGGATTTGGTGAAAGAAGGAGAACAGTCGGAAACACAACAGCTATTGAAAGAACTGACCAAGAAGCTGAATCAACAGCGCGAACAATTTGAAGTGGTGATGGAAACACTACCACGAGAGATCCTAAAGTGTGTCCCACAATGGAGGAGGAGTAGGTTCTTGTTTCCTTTTGTCAGACAAGTGACACTTTTATCACTGCTGTGTTTCAATAAATCCATGCTCTTTCTCACCCTGGCAATCTTTTCTAGAACGATAAAATGACTTCTAATTGATCATTACATAGGCGGTAGGAAATAGAGGTTTATTTATCTGGATGTAAGGATGAGGGAGCCTATTGCGCTGATTCCGACGCCGGAATACTCCAATCATACTCCATGTATCATGCTATAGAGCAGAACAAAGCTGGTCTGCCAGCAAGTGAACCTCTTCCTGGTAGTGACACTGATGTCAAAGAATTCTTTGTCAGTGATGACGCGTTTGCCAGAGGCTGGATGATACCCCAAGAAAGACATTGAACCTGAAAATTCCATCTTCAACTACGATTTCTCTTTAGTTTCCTTTTAATTAATCCCTTTTGGCGCCATTGCTTTCATTGGAACATTTAAAGTTCAAACGTAGAGACAAAGGAGCGCTCAACAGAATGCGTGGCAATTATTTTCAGTGGTTTTAAAAAAAAACGTGCCAATCATTCAGATTGGTTTCAATCTAATTTACAGCTAGGTTTAGAATGCAACGTATTTTTTGAAAGGATGCGACATCATTAACTTTACATACAGCTGCGTGGTTGCAAACGGAATTGGAATTGCTAAGACACATTTGGTGATAATTTGTCCACCTGCCTTATATCTCAAATTGGATACAAATACAGCATCTCATTGTTCCTGGAGATCTACAATTGCATGATTAAGCTCTAGGACGACTATATGGAAGACAAAAACTTGATTCAATTTCTGTGACCGTGACTGCCATGTTTGACACATTTTCAGACATATACTAGAATTTATGAGGTAGAAGGACAAAAACAACTAGCTGATATAAAGTAGAGTGAATTCATTATAGAAAATCCTACAGCCTACAGGCAGGATCGAACCGCTGGGGCGTAGGGTAATATAGAATAGAGTGGACTCGTGCACAAGCTGTTGTGCTCCGTGAAGATCTGTCATTCATGCTATCATCAATAGATTTAGGCCGCATCAATACTAATAGATTTTTTTCTAGTCATTGCATCAATATGGCGGACACCTCCCGAGTTTCGGGTGTCCCGGCAAATGTCAATCGAGCGACGCAACTTCTGTCGAGGAATCAGAAGGTGTTTCAAGAGGTACGGTGTCACTTTTGCAGGTCAAGACTACTAGAAAGCGTAAAATGATATGTGCAAGAAGTTCCCCCACCTGCAGAGGGGAGGTAGTTGGAGATACGTCGTACTTTGCGCAGGTACAGATACGACTAGAAGCGGGATCACCGCAGGTCACGCCAGGAGCTCCCGCCGGTCAAAGTGAATAGAGTCAGCGGGGAGCTGCTGGCAAGGGGAAAGCAGCTGTCAGGCGTGAATGCGACAGTTACCGTCCGGATCACGGAAGTGACGGAGGAGGGAGGGCGCAGTAAGCGACCTGGAAGTCCCTGTCACCCACAGTGTCGACAAATCACTTTCGCCGTGGTGTTCAGTCTCCACTAGTAGTTGAACTATTTGTTTTTGCATACATTTATGTACCAAATTGACGTTTAATCTATACATTTCAATTTGAATCCCGGCCCGTTTTATACACGGTGTCTTGTTACATATACAATAATTATCTTGAATGTATCTAATTTCTGTAACAATTTGATTCCTGATATTCTTATCTACTTAATTGATTTTTATTATTTCAATGTAAGTTGGAAGAGTAATTAGTCATGTATTGTTAATTATTTGTCACCGCTTTTTGTAAGAACTTACCATGTTACTATAAACTTGGAACTACATTGTACGGACGAAGATCTACGTGAGGCTAACCCGACTGCCCGTCAGTGGCTACAGCCGTGGAGCGGCAAGATATGATGATGACCATGTTACAGTGTACACCCATTTTACAATTAAAAACAAGTCTGCATTACTAGTTGGTATGACAAGTTGGTACATAGTGAATTTACTCCCTTTCTAGATTTGAAAGTGTGTTATTTAAAGAATTCATGTTACTTGTGGGAGTTTAAATCTTGTATGATGCTTTTTATCTTGTGAATTGATGTGGCCATTTTATCCTATTATGTATGTATTGTGTAGCAAGGTTAGCTCCTTACAATAGCCACTACTAGTCGGGCAACCTTGACTGATGTATCATGCATACAGCCAAACAAATAAATACATGAATAAAATAGAAACTCAAAGGCCAAAATAGGCAGGAGAGGGTAAAAAGCAATTTAGAAGAAATGTTTGACAAAAAGAGAACCAGTTGCAACCATGTCACCAAAGAACAGATGAATGTGCTACCACTGTTATTGAGACACAAGAAACTAATATGTCCTAAGCGAAGGCGCACACATTGGTGGAATTCATCGAAGACGTCGTGTACTAAGATGCACTCACGACTACAACCAATAAAAGCACAAAAACAGTATCAATGACAGAATAATTTGCCGGCATTCCAAGTTACTATTCCCCGTAGGGGCCAGTCGTATATTCAGTGCGTTTACTAGTCCCTTAAATCAAAGCACGATAAAGTGAAACGTATCAGAAAAAAACGTGACCGTCAAGAAATGCTTTTGCCTGCATAGGGACGTCGCGCTCTGACTTGAGCAAAGATATCGGGTTACAAGTTTCCCGCGCGCGGAAACGTGAGGAATATTTTTTGATGTTATATTACCTTTAAAGATAAGTACAATCCGTCTGTATGCCTACCCAATAATTCATTCATCCATTTATGAATGAATGAATGAATGAATGAATCCAAACAGGCTCTGCATCTGGTATAGCACAAGATTTGGGACTAATCGGCATGCCACATTTAGTTGATTGACATTTCGTGCCAGTATGACACATCATTTGGCGTCTAAACCTCCAGGAACCAATCAGCATGTCACGTTTTTGGTGATTGACAGATCATTTCCCGCCATAATCATTACCTCGTCGGGACAAAACCCATAGGAACCAATGAGCCTGTCTAGTTTTGGTGATTGACAGATGATTTCCCGCCATTGTAATGACACATTGTCGGGGCGACTGAAGCCTCTGGAAAACAACGTTTTTCACAGTATTTGACATTAGTCAAATGTTGACATGCACCGACTGTGTCTTACTTTTGGGCGGGTTCCTCCTCTCCTAACATAGTCCCGTATATACGTTGTCTTATCTTTACGCCTCTTGTAGCCGTTGTTACTAACTTTAAGGGTGTTTATGACTGTAGCACTATATAGAATATACGTAACTCTAGTCGCTACGAGCACCCCTCTTTTCTCTTTAATTTGCAACGCAGCTGTTCCTTTCTTCGTTTTTTTTTTGTTTAGATCCTTCGGCCGTGTACTGAGATTGCCTATAGTTTTTCGCTTCATCGAACCTGTTGCTTTTGGAAATTCCAAAACATTTCCCGCCCGCCGTTCCAGATTTGTAAAGCTCTGGCCTCCTTACTATTTCCGTCATGTTTTAGGAGCTTGTCGAGAGTTAGGCCAGACGCGGTCACTTTAAGTGTAGCGGGAAAATCATTTCATGAAATGCACACATGTAAGCAAAGTTTCTAAGGCCGGATTCTAGTCTGACTTTTAAAAGTTATGCCTTGTTGCATAGATGTGAGGTATTCTGCCAATTTTTAAAGACGGTTTGAAGGAGGTGCATTTGCCAGCGAGGTGCGAGGGAATTCCATACTGACACAGACAATAATATTTACAGGCTATGTCAGTGACAGGGGTCAAGTCACGCAGCCCGGTTTTAAATTTTCGGGAGATTGTCAAGAAATTCCCCACAGTTGGTCCATATAGTATTACAATGATCAATCTTTAGGATAACCATGCAAATAAACAGCATGAAAAGAACAGTGTCTTAGGTGGAAGAATTCCTAGATGACACGACGTTGCATAAGTCAACTGTAAGATTAACCCTTAGATAGCATAAGAATGAAAATCTATCAAAAAAATCTACAACACTATCTAGTTTACAAGACAAAATATGACATGAAGAGTACAAGAAAACATTCGTTAAGTTTAATCAAAATAATGTGTGTAACCATCATTCTAGATAATTTTGGAAGTAGTGGAAATATATTTAAGATAGCTTCAACGGACCAGAGGAGATATGAAACAGCTACCAAGTACTGAAGAAGAGAAAAGATCTTTCAAATCTTAATTATAAGCCACTGGTAATACAACTGATAGTGATAGGAGACAAAACAATGTGGGCACCAAATTGAGCTCACTCACGAAAGATGTCATTACATATGTCATTCACAGGCGGACAAAAATTATCGATTTTTTTATCAGTGAAACAGATTAGCTTTTTGAATCTTCATTAATTGAAAACGTATTTTTGGCACCTGTATGATTACGTTTTCTGCTTGTCAATGAATGTTGTACTGGCAGACATTAAGGCGCTTATGTGCCTTGCTGTTTTACAGTAACATTATGACACCACCATGTGTTAGTGTGTAGCATTTATCACATTGGTTTCGATATACCAAAGCTTATGCAATGACAAACCCTGTACAACATAGATCTGATACGCCAATACTGTCATGAGGACAGGCTCAATGTAAAACAAAAATATAAACACAAACAATATCGAACTCCTTTAAAGAAAACATTGAAAATATAGTTTGAATACAGTGTACTGGATACACAAAAAGCTTCTGTGTATACTTTCTAATAATATGCAATGTGATATTTAGAATAGATCCCCTTAGCACAATAGTTTATTTGATACAATCAAGTAGTAATTAGAGTTGTGGTAAAATAGATTGAAAGTTATGTCATCTGTACATTGTCATTCATTGTAACTGATTCAGTTGTTGGGCAATAAATCATTCATTTTTCATTCATTTATTATATACTTCTGGATAAGTTTCACCTTCAAGTATGGTTGATAAAATGACAGTTAAAATTAGTGACAAGAAAGGCTATTTGAGGTCCTAATCTATCACTGGACATATACTCTTAAAACAAACATTTCAAATGATATGCATGTTTCTGGATAGTGCTTTAAATAGTACTGGCAAACCTTATCTTTGTATATTTCACAAGTTCTCAATTAACTCAGCGTGGCTTATGAATATAAACCCATGGATGGATTTAAAGAAAGGATGTATAGAAATACAACAGGGAAAAACGTAAAGGAGGTTTGTTCCAATTTCTTAAATGTATGAAAAAAGTAGGAGAAAATAAGTTTGAGTAAAAGGCTACAGTATGCTAGATGATGCTCCCTAATGATGTTGACACAAAATAACAGACATTTGGTATCGCAGATAAGATGATATCCTGTGTGAACATGTTTACTACGGATTGTACAGTCCCTTCAAAATTTGCGGACTGAATCAGTTTTTCCTAGTTTTTCTATGAAATAGCAAGAAATCTAGTCACAATTTCTCTTTATATATTTTTTTCTTACTTTGATTTATCAACATACTCAATACATAAAAATACATAAAAAAATATAAAGTAATTGTAATGTTGCTTGAAATTACATCAATGCTTTTAGATATTGCAATTGTTTATCTATTTCTATGATGTTTTAATTCGGTTTCTAAAGAGCGCAAACTTTGGTTTGACATTTTGAGTTAAACATAGATATACATAGTGCTTAGCAATAAGAATACAATGTCAATGTGCAAGTGATAACGTTTATCTGCAGTTAAGAGTGATATATTAAAACAATGAGCAGTTGACGGTTATTTATCATTACCTTACGGTAAGTAAATTAGATTACCTGCCCGGAACCTTATATTCACCATATCTTGTACCGACGCCAGTTTTCTCCTCACGAGGGCTGTCAAGATGTTATCTTCCCTTTGTGACAGTGGGTCCGCTGTTGATCTAGACACCAGTCGTGACGTGTTGAATCTTTCACTGTAACTTTATTTTTCATGGTGACCTCACTGTACCGTGAACTTACAATCACCGTGAAAAATCCTGTAAAATGAATTACTGTACTTTGACTCTACTAACTAGATCTTACAGCTGACGCTGATTCCCCAACATATGCAACATGAAAAAGGCATCATTTTATTTTTGCTCCCAAGATCAATAAAAAAATTCATATATCCTGTAATATCCATCCTACTGTACCATTATATTGAAATATTGTAAAATCTCAAATTCTGAACAAAAGTAAAACTATCGTGTAATATGATGGCTGTGTCAAAAATAAATAAAAAATAAATTACATACAGTTGAACTTCTTGCTGATCTTACAGTGTTTACGTGTTTTGATCTGTGTGCGTCAATGTTTTCTTTATACTGTTTAGTTTGAAATCAGTTTATGTCTGTCTCAAAGATAAAACTGTGTTTGCTTACTATTCGTGGTCAGCCTTGCGAGTGCAGCACCCTTAAAGACAATGGTGGAAGAGCTGCTTTGCAGCTCTCCTAATCAGCTTCCATCGTGTTTCTGGAGCTGGGATGTCCTGTACAGTAGTTTCCTGTACATTTGATGCATTGGTCTTCTTGCCTCAGTTTTGTTTTTTTTGAGGATGTTTTGCTGGGAGTCTGGAATTATTAAGTGATACTCAATAGATACATTAAGTGAGTCTCCTCAAACTCGGGACCTCTATTTAGCATCCTATCCAAGGGACGTCCCTAACTGAAGCTAGGTACGCATTTTTACCCGAGTGAAGTGGGGAAAGTAGTGTAAAGTGCCTTTCCCATGGGCACAACGTCAACGGCATAAATCAGGAACCCCGGATTCGAACCCGGTACCAATGGGTTCTGAGTCGAAATACCCTGCCAGTACGCCATCACGACACCACTTAAGAACCAAGTTTCCCAAAGTATCTTTTTTTTACTGTGTCCCTTGTTTTATATGATGAAAGTAAGAGATACGTTTTGAAGAGTATGTAGATATCATAAGATTTTGCCAATGTCTCATGGATATGAAAATGCTTTGGAATCTTTGCTGCAAAAGGCAATGGATTTAAAATACCAGCCAAAAGAAAATTTAATATATTCTCACCGCAGCATTGGCCTTGTTAACAGCATCGGCCTTGTTCACAAAGGGTCTTCCCAGTGCCTTGAAAAAACAGAAAATGCACCTGTCTAGGATGCACCAGTGGTATGTGTAACAGTTCGGGCACAACAGATGGTACGTCGTATCAACCTGGAGAAGTGTTTAGTTAGTGGGAGACATCATTCTTTCTGAAAAGATAGTTTAAATATATCCTTATATTTCTAATGAGTTTAAACAAAGCTTTGATTATAAAGCATACCGACCCATTTTCACCATCACAAAGAAGCGAAGAGAGTCCAGTCCTCTTATATTATAATTCCTACAGTAACTAATGTCTACATGTATCTGTAAACTGATATAGTATTCTTCTGTTGTGGCCTGTACTTAACCCAGTGGGTTATATATGTACAATGAAAGTCTTTATTCATTCATACTAGTGAGGGGCTTCCAAATACCACAAGATGAAATCTCCATCATTCACCACTACGGGATTATAGTCTTTTTATCAAATATGCAAATTAGGTATTCATTTGCATAACTTATATCTATCGACATTCCTATCTATCTCAGATACAATGCAGTTACAGACTGTGTAGAAAGCTGCAGCCTAACATCTGCTTGAAGTTCTTAATAAGACCAAGGAATCAGACACCAACTGTTTTCAAGCAGCCATACCAATGACGACACATCACCCAATATCTGCTTAGCACAAAACGTTCCAGCGCAAACCCACAAAACGTTACAAACCCATATTTGCTGTTAGCAAACCAAAGGTCTCCTTAATATTATCCATATACTCGATACAAAGCAAAGTAGAAAAGTTCCTTTGCTTAGCCGACCCGTTCTGCAGCTTGAACCCACACAGTCGGCATAGTTTCCGAAGATTTTTGATGTGCGTAGATAGATTCAGCTATGACATACCTCACTTCCGGGTTCATGTTGGGCGACGCCCCCTACCACACCCCCGAAGAAATCGGTAAATTTTTCGGTTCCACGGGAGTTGCGACAATAATCAAGTATATATAAATAAGCACCAGTATATCAATCCCAAGAAAAACGTAGCGTAGTGTTCCCGAAAATCCTGTGAGCGCCGAGAATTGAGAATATCCGCGGTGACCCTTCGTCCGCGACTGACGCCGGCCGATACAGCTCTGAACGTACCCCGTATCGTCCGATATGACAACGATTTTAATAAATAGTCAAGTCTTCTAATATTCTACAATAGAATGAAAGTATGTAGTCCTGGAGTCTTGTACAACACAAGAAATAAGAGAGTCAGAGGTATTTTCCAGTCTCAGTATTTTACGTTTTTATTTACGTGTTCAATGCTCGAGACAAGCACGGGATTAGCCGCCATATGGCATATTCGTGTCGGCAAGGCC
Source organism: Branchiostoma lanceolatum (assembly GCA_035149815.1). Lineage (NCBI taxonomy): Eukaryota > Metazoa > Chordata > Leptocardii > Amphioxiformes > Branchiostomatidae > Branchiostoma > Branchiostoma lanceolatum. Next base: position 19,594,925 of record CM068873.1, read on the forward strand.
GGCCACGCCCAGAAATCGAATTCTCGCGGAATCTCGTAAGATCTCGCCCAAAACTAAGTTCGCGAGACTAAGCCTTCTGAAACAGACGTGTAACATCAAGTGTGCCTGTGCCAGAACAAGTAAATTACATGCAGATAATTAAGATAGGTGTTCCAAAGGCACATTCCCAAGGAAAGTGCACTGACGGACCTACTTAATTCTTGCCTTGGGTTCACAGCATGGATCAGCACTTGTCATCTATCCTGTCTTCATCTTCCTTGTCTGTCCAGTCTTCATCTTCAGAAAACAAAACTGAAATCCTAGATACTCAACGGATACAGATGCTAAACACTAAATTGCATTATCAACATAAAAGAAGAAAACAGAAAAGTAAAGAAAAGGAAAATTCATCATGATTCCCTTTATCTCTGTCATATTATAACGGGGCACTGTGTTTTCAAGCTGCTCACTTTGGTTACGTTTTATTTACATAAGTGTAACTAGAAGTTCATTTTGATGAAAAAGTATCCGTTTCGGTCCCGGCTTGTTGGTTTCTCTGAATGGTAGATTCAGATTTAGAGCTTTTGAAATAATGAAGGTTATAGCAGTTTTGGTTGAATGAGAGAGAAAAATTGCATATGAAGCGGGGCCGGTGTGTAGGTGTATAAGCTTGTGCTTGAGGTTTTCTACCTCGCATATATGATTTGCTGTGTCTTTTCCGATTCTAAATTCCTTCTCTCCATCTACTGTTTCAATGTATCACATTCCTCCCTATTACTTTCAATGTGTAGGACTTACATAACTTTGAACCTATAGTACCGCGAACCTTAACCTTAAAACATCATATACCAGGGTGATCTTTCATCAGGTAGTCACAAATGTCATAGTACATGACATTTGGCCACTCTTCGAGGCCCTCTGCCTTGGGAGCCAGGCTTCATCCTTGAACTGGAGTAGGTCTGGTAACCCTTCTACTAATTGGCTGTACTCTTTGTGGAAAGTTGCAGCATCTTCTACTGCTGACGGCTGCACCGGGACGTTATTCTCCCAGGGACAGAGGGCCTTTGCCTCCTGAACGAGCCTTTTTACACAGTATTTGCGACAAGTACATGCCAACTGGGCCTCTACCTAGAAATAGGTGGGGTGACATTGCTTCAACTGTAATTTCTGTCCCCTTAACTGCAAGCAAAACTGGCGATGATCAGCCTCAGACAGAATGGATTTGTCCTTTACACACAAAGGACTCCTCACCTCCAGGAGGCCCTCTCCACAACACTTGCACGTGACAAGTGCATCAGGAGAGGCCCCCAGGAAGCGGTGCTCTTTATGTATGTGGAATCCTGACCCTTCCACAGTAAGACCGCAATGACCCTTCAGCTGCACCGCCTTAAGCTGCTAATCGCAGTACTTTCATGCTGACATCCCCATCTGAAAATATAGATACCATAAATGAGAATATATCGGTCTCATTAATTACTGAAAACAACCCAAAACTTGAAAACAACCAGAAACAACTCTATCACAACCGAAAACAACTTGAAATCAACCGAAAACAACTCGAAGACAACATAAAATAGTCACCAATATCCCGCAATATCAATGTCTCATCACATCATGATGGCCTATTTTAGGGAGAAGATGATGCAGACGCACTTCAATATTCCATTGTTTTCAAAGTGGCAACCAAAGCTCGCAGCTATCTGGTTCTCGTAGTTTGTTCTGTTCATAACCTTTGTAATTATTAAAAGTTTATTGTTTAAAAAAGTACAGTACAATGAGTATCAATTGTTCCTTACAACATTACAGTATATACAGTATATACAGTGTATAATAAGGTACTAAGATAATTTTCCGACGTAGATGATTGTTGCGTTCATTGCATATTGTAAAATATTAACAACTTTGCATATCAAACGACTATAAAATAGCCATTAATATCTTATTTTCTGTCTTCTCGAAGAAAACCACAGCGTTGCGTGACTTATGTCACCAACGATATAGTCCATGGGCCAGGTCCCTCAAAATAGCCATTTGGTACCAAACAGAGTGACAAAGGGTGACTTACTTTTTTGAAAAGGTTGATTCCTCTACTTTATCATTCTGCATGATAACAATGTCAAATGTCCAGCTTTTTAGGAATTATCACGTGATACGATGACGTCACTCAAACCAATAGAACGACCAAAATCGTCTATATCAAGTTATTTCATGTGGTTTTCATAATTATTAACCATATGTCATTGGTATTTCTATACGTTTAGATCAAACAAACAAAGACCAGTTAAGCACATTTGAAGCCATTTTGAAGTACACTTAGGCAGATTTCTATGCCATGGAAACTGAAAAATAACATTCTATCACAGGAAAGTTACTAAATAAACCTTTTTTGGATGCTTATGAATTCCAGTCATCATCAAGGCTTGAACAATGACACTAGACGATCTATAACTAATAACAGGGGTCTTAGAAAATATTTTAGCTAGGTAAGAAATAAGTAGAAGTTATTTTACCTAAGAAATCAGGTGACATGCGCCATTTTGTCGGCCATCTTGGATCTGCTATGTTGCAGTTTCCACTGCTTTATTTCTTACAAGTACTAAACATTTATTGAAGATTTTTACCATTATGCTAAATGTTTTTAACATGAATATAATTTGTGATTCATTATGAGGCCTTCTAAACTATGTTTGAAGGTATATTGAAATACAGTTAGGCAGATTTTATGATGGTTGACATAGAAACGGTGCTTAAGTAGCAACTTATCAGAGTGCAGTTGCTGCATGGTATGACAAACATTCTTGAAAGCTCATCATTTCCCGTCATTATCGAGACTTGGCCATTTTCTTCCAGTTCCAGGTCCTCTATATTGTTTCATTTTCTCTTCTTGTTTCATGTCCTCTATATTGTATCATCCAACTTATTTTTTTTGTATAACAGATCAACTAAAAATGTTTTGATAAAGGGAGGCCTTTACATAAGCAGAAGCTTTTTGCCCTGCCCTGCACTGTTTTATTATCTTTGTATTTCTTTCTTATGTATGTATATTTTCAAGTGCGAAATAAATAAACAAAACAATAAATAAACAGGTCTCCAGGTTGAACAAAAGAATGATAAGAAAATAATTATATACTAACATAACATGCATAAAAAATAGACTAGCAGCAAGGCTTCTCTTCCAGACTGCTGTCACGTAATTTGAACAGCCTGTATCTGAGCCCATTGACGTCGCTTGTTACTGGTCGGGTTTAATCCTGCAGTTCCTTGAAAAGCTAATCTGAGAACTCCGACCCATTCCATTCCTACTGTAGTTTCAACATTTCCTGAAAGTCTGTTTTCCTTGACAAGCTGAAGCGTTCCTAAGTTTCCCCGTCCAGAAAACGCACTCAGTGTCGCATCCAGTGTAGGCATGCATTCCAAGGAGACTGCTGCAAAGGTCTTCTCCTTATTCTATAATGACCGCATTCACGATACTAACATATCGTATTCGTCAAATATATCCTATTCGTGTCTGCGCCCCACACTTGAACAATATTGATGATGGAATTGAGTGCTTGAATACCAAACAGAGTAGGAAGACGTCTGTATATTCCGATGACACAATCACCGTGTCGTAGCCTGACCTGGCTGCATGGGCGACATGAAGCAAATTACTTCTTGTATCAGCTCCTCCTGATTTGACTACAACTCTTGAACAGCATTGGCACTAGGGAGGGGTGTTAATATCAAATACCACAATAGCCCGGATTTTCTGATGCAACAAGATGTTTTAAGCACCCCTGCGTAATTATTTTGAAATTTTCGTCCAAAAAAAACTTCAAAGACAGCATAAGCGAGAGATTTTTTAAAAGTCCGGACTTGTTTCCAGACCTTTAGATTTTTTGGGACTTGAACCTTAAACGAAATGTTAGGTCCCGTCCGGATCATGTCCGGGGTTTAGGTACGCAGCACTTTCAATAGGTATAAGTGTAATGTCAAACCAGCTAGTCGACGGCCCGATGTCCCCAGTACGCTAAGCTCTTCTATGTTTGAAAATGTGTTTGTTTGAACCTTTGTTATCTTCGTCGAGTACTTGTACTCGGAGGAGATTATGTTTTTGGTTGAGAAATCTGTTAGGTGGGTCTGTATGTATGTCAAGAGCATAACTCAAGAAAACCTCGATGAATCTTTATGATTTTTGGTAGGTGTGTAGTGGTTGTGCAAGGGAAGGTCAAGTTCAAAAATGGTCAACCTTGCGTTTTTTAACAGTACTGCAGCGCACTTTGCATCTTTTTGTGTTTGTATGCAGGCAAAAAAAGTGACGGAAACGTTGATGGATCTTCATGATTTTTTGTAGGTGTGTAGATATTGTGGAAACGGAGGTCAAGTTCGAAAATGATTTATCTGGCGCTTTCCTACAGTACTGCAGCATGCTTTGTGTGTACGTGATTTTGTATGTCGCCAACATAACTCGAGGAGCTGTTGACGGTTGTGCATGATATTAAGTAGATAGGTAGGGGTGTCAAAGAGGAAGGTCAAGTTCGATAATGGGCCTCCTAGCGGATACTTAAGGTACTGCATCGGAACTTCAAAGTTTGAGGCCAAATTTTCTGGAGGTGTCAGGCTCATCATTTTTAGGTGGTAGATAGCTTCTGGGTCAGCAAGTGAGTGGTGTAAATTAAGACCCCCTAGCTGCTTGTTTGGAGCTGCAGTTGGCGTTTTTGTTGTTACCTTTGGAGACGAATAACTCCAGCAGGGATTGATGGATTATCATGATTTATTGCATGTGAATAGTTTGGGTGATGCTTTACATTATTGAATACTTATCATGCAAATAAGGAAATAATTTGCATAATAAATGAGGAAAGTTTATCAATCCGCCAAAAGCTTGTAGTCAAATTTCATGCAAGTGTTATAGTCATGATTTTTGTGTGGTTTATAGCTCTTGGGACAGGGAGTAAGTGATGTAAGTTTAGACCCCCTAGTGGCTTGCTTAGAACTGCAGTGGGCTTTTTTTATGTTACCTTTGGAGGCAAATATCTCGGGTAGGGTTTGATGAATTTGCATTGTTTTTGACAGGTAGCTTATTGAGGTAATGATTAACAAATATAGATGTATGAAATTGTAATCAGGGTCTAATTAAGTTGTGAAATAGGCTTGTTTATAATTGCGTTAAAAAACCTCTTGTCGACCTACATCCAAGGACAACACCTGTTTATCACTTGGGCTCAAGATTGATGCTCTGCATTCCTTTTATGGGTCAGGCAGCACTACATCACCCTCTTGGAGGGAGCTTATATCAACAAACACGGAGGGAGCTTATATCAACAAAGACGGACAGGACTGTTCGCGTGGGACAAGTCAAAATAAAAACAATTGAACATCGCCTGGACACGGCGTTTCTCAATTCACCACCATTATGCTTTAACTGTGCACATGTGACTATATACATGACACTTTACAAGAATTCTTCACACAACATTTGTGTGAAAACGAAAACGTTGGCGATCGATAGATATAAGAAATAATGTGCAAGCAGCAGGCAGTACAGAAGACATTATACTAAGCTTTATGTGGTTTGTATAATGCCGTTGTATATACCACACTTACGCTGGATGTGGACCACAGTCCTTCGTAAATGAGAGTACAAAAAGATTCTTGTACAGATAGTGATATAAATAACCTCAAAACCAGGAAAGCCTTCAAAACAGACCCATCAGGAGCACTAGCGTTGCACGTCTTTAGGACCAACCCCGAGGTACACGAGCACAATATGCAACACCCGACTAAACTCCTCTCCAGGGTGTTTCACATTAAAGCCAGAGACACGATAAAATATATCATTAAACAGTAACAGTCAGGTCTCACAAATCTTTTTTACATCTTAACCCTTGGCACATATAATTCAAACGCTCTTCTAACAACAGCAATTATAATTACATAGGCATTGATTGTAACATAAATTTCAAATCTAACTTGCGAACCACTATACCCTGTACATAAACACACACATGTCAATTGATAGACTCAACTTAATATATGAGGTAACATTTATAAACATAATAGATTTAAGAACTTTATAAAAACACCGCTCTCTGCACTCTTTATCGAAACCCTTGCTTATTCGGCGAAGATATGTGTTCGTGGAACTCTAGTTTATTCATGAGAAGCTCAAATCAGCCAGCAGGCCACTTTCCATATTTTGCATCATTCAAATGTTTGGCATACAGCCTTCCAAAACGACTTTTGAAATAAACAATTTTTTTTCATTTCGTTATTTTAAGCCAAGAATATTAAATGTATACTATGAATCATGCATTCAAACAAAGGGATGTCACACTTTTATATTTCACCCATACTATCGCTGAAATATGTTGTTTTTTGTCATTTCCTTCTTCTCCTGTCAAATCTTCATATATATCATTGTGTATACTATGGAAAAATCCATTCTTCCCTGGGGTTAATCTTTTTTAATTTAATTTTGAACTGGGTTGATTATGCGCAAGAGTGTAATTTTCAGCGGATATTTTTCAAATGGTCAAGTTTACATGGAGATGGCACGGAATATCCCATTCTTGCAAGGGAGAATTCTTTAATTGGCGAAACATGATAAAATGTCTAAAACACACATAAATACATAAACGACACATATATTGTAACGTGTTGAACTAGTTTTTAGTCGCCATGGTTGAGAAATAGAGTTTAAATGGGTTTTCAAAAAGTCAGATTTTGGACACCCGCCGAACAACCTACGGGTGCGCGACCGGAAGTGCTGTGACGTCACCTACAGAGAAGCTCCGCGGGTCGAGCGGCGTGGTGTACTGCAGAAAATGGCGGACGAGACCGAGCGGTTTTCCGACTCTTCCTAGAGTGTAGAGGCATTTTTTGAAGTGGACGAGCAGGTAGAGGGGGCCGAGGGAGGAATCACACCCTATAGATTTGAACCTTACTTGGAGATTGTTGGCGACGAAGGTCTGGGGAGGGAGCGAGATGGCGGCGAGAAGGAAGGGGAAGGCATACCGATGGAACTAATGGATGTAGAAAGGGTTCAGAATGTAGAGTGGTGAGTTAACGGCTAGATATAGTAACTATAAGCTGCCAATAAATCAATCATGTTTAATCAAATTCCAATCAATTAAACAACAAATCAATCAATTGATTAACAATATGCCAACCAACCAACCAACCAATAAATCAATCTTAATTATTGTACTGTACATACATGTATTGAAAGGATGGCCTGATTCATCAAGTAATGAACCCTGTTATAAAGTTGAATATGATAACCAGTAATGGAATGATTATCAAACTATTCTCCAAACAAACTCATATACATATTTCTCTATCATACAAGTGTCGATACAAAACATATGTGTACATTACTTCACAGACAAGTGTGCAAATTCTATGTAGGGCATTACAATGATGTCCTTGTTCATTAACAAATTGTATTGTTGTCAAAGGTTTTGCTCGCAACAAACTAACGTGTTTAAAAACAATACAAGAGCTTTGTGTTACTTCCCCTGTGAGAAAAATATATCGAGTTCGAAAGTCACCATTTCATTACTCAACAATTTTAACACCATGCAGAGACAGTATTTCAATCAGTTCAGTGCTAACACTTTATTTAAGTTGTAACTGCATACTGCCGCATGAGATACGTATTACAATAGGCCACTGAAGTGAAAATGTTTTCATGTGGAATATTATGTTTTGATCCACCGTGCTTTAAACTCTGAAAATACATGCTACAGTTACTCAAAAGTGAAGCATGCCTGTTTCATTCACTATGATTTAGGACATACAGGTATATTGCCTACCGCCAGCTTGTCCAATGGTGCTGGGGATGGCTGGGAGAAGGGATTAGAGTGGTACTCCCTGCCTGTGCAGTGACCAAGATCAGAAAGACCTTTACCTCAGAACAGTATACGGGCTTCAAGTACCCACCTTTGGATTAAGCTGACAATTCTTGCAAAGTGTATTCTATCAAGTTGTTACTGTCAGTACAGACTTATGCAGGGGGCAACTTATGAGTCATTTCCAGTCATCATACATGGACAATATAGCAGCGCTAGTCTAAAGAAATGATCTTGACTTACATATTTAGCCTGTCCTGCAGGAAACTGTTGGGAAGAACGCATATAAATGAACAAGAAGTATATAAAAATGTGAAAACTTCTAACTACATGACTTTTGTACATGTACAGTATTGACTAACTATTCACACACTGAACCTAGTTGTATGCGCCCTAACTGCTTCTTCCTTGTTCGGCCTTTGGCAATCCGCACTCAGAGGCCTGGTCACTGGGGCAAAGTATTCCAGCCCATGTCATCGTTGTACTCTTCTCCCCTGCAGATTCCGATGATGCTGGTAATCAACTTCTCCACATACCCTGTTACATTCTATGAATGAGAATTGTTATCACAATGTTGAAAACTGCATCAAGTATGTGCTGGTTAACCCTACAAATTGAATGTCAAACATTTACTTAATAACTTCAGACAGTTGGTTTGCCCATTCCATTCCTGGCGCATGTTTCGTGCATTAACTTGATCAATTTAGATAATGAGGCTTATCTGCACGAAAGGAAAAAGGAAACACAATTATGATCAGCATTCTCATAACCAAAAAAAATATTCCCTTGCAGTAAAAATCACTAACCCTGATACTCATGTCGCTATTATACATACCAAAATACGGCTTCTCCAGAATCTTGCGGACGATGTAGCCGCCTTGTCGGTACTTGGGGAAGCAAACTGTGTGCATCAGCTCGCCATCTCCTCTGGCCCGCTGTGGCCTGCCTGCGTTCTCGTTGAAATGGAGAGCAGCCAGCTTCACTCTGAAAGGGAAGAACAAAACAGAAAACGCAATCAATGTTTTGATTTAAGAATCAGAATACATATTTCTTACGGTTAACGTCCTGTGACAATTTAGATGCACAAACACAAACAGACAAACAATACGACCGGTAGTACTTCCCAGTGATGTAGTTGACTCGATCATTGATAAGATCAGTTGTCACAAAGTTGATAGATCACTTCTACTAAGTTCTAGTAACTCTTGAGGTCATTGTCAGACATTTCAACCCTGTAAGTAATATGGTCTCTTAACCAGTTGTGCTCTGTTACCACTTACTGCAAGCCCATGGCGCCTGCATTCTTCTTGCATCTATACAACTGTAAGGGAGCGAGCATCAGTAATGACTTTCTCTGTACTTGTGTCATCCTGGAAAGGTGGAGGCCGGTGTGTAGCATTGTGAGCTTCCAGTGCACAGCCATCAGCAAACCTCTTTCTACAGGTAGTACATTCGAAGGGCTTCAAAAGTGCGATTATTCTTGGAGAAGGAGCCCCCTCATCCGCACACTGCACAATAGCGCAGGCCTCCTCACAGGTAGAACACACTGAACATCCTTGCTGGGTTTGTCACGGCCACAAAGGCAGTAGCCAGCTTGTCCTGCATGCTTGGGGACCATGCAGTGAAAATGGGGGTTATAGGTCTGAGGGCAAGAACAGTACTCTACTACATAGAAGAACCGCATATAGTTGGCTCGGAACACCTGAACCAATTTGTTCTGCTTGCCAGGAGTCTTGCACCTATTGGTTAATCCAATGTCTGTCTTTAGAGCAGAATGTTTCGACTGCTTGGCCTGTAGGGACAAAATACCATAGCCGATGCCGTAGTCTGTCCACAACATCCTGGCAGATAGAATATGTTTTGTTTCATCTCTACGTGTACACCACGTGCTTTTATGGGAGTCTACCATGTCCTGGGTTGTTGGTTTACTTTGGTTGATCTTTTTCTGGCCCAGTAGTTTACGCAGTGACTCCAGAAGGATTTCTGTCTCATCATTTTTTTCTGCATTGCTTTCGTTTTTATATCAAGTTTTGCCTGCTTACTTTCAATCTCTTTCCTGCAATCATCAACAGCAACACGTTTTCTCTCAATATCTTCATCAATTCCTGCTAGCCTTCTTCGCTCTACTTCAAAGTTACTTTGCTCTACTTTCAATTTGCTTGCTCTTCACTCAACTCACTCAGCTTCTAACTCGAAGTCTAAATCTTTTACCAGATTCCTTTTTTCTTCTAGTGGTCTCATGTCATCCTATGTTTCCCTTTTTAACCTTTCTTCAATATGTCTACTTTCGTAGAAGGAACCTGCCCTACTGCTATCATATTTTCCTCTGTGCTTGTCCTCCTTTGAACAAACCTTTGTTTTCAAACTAATTTGATTCTCATTTACATTCCCATTGAAATAATTTAGGAGGGCAAATCACTGTCAAAATTACTTGTAACCAATGAATCAATGGCCGTCACCACTAAACAGCCTACTCCCGGAACCGTACGTACATCGACGTGAAACCCGCTTGTCAAGATCACAACACTGCAAAGCTCTAGAACCTGTCAAGTCGTCCACAACGTCACACAGACCAACATTCCTCCCAGCCACCGTTAAACTCTGGAACTCTCTGCCACATGACATTGTGACTCTTAAGGGCAAAAGCAAATTCAAGACTTGTATCAACCGCCAGCTTAGTGCCTAAAAAGCCAGCGCCCTATCATATAGAGACTGCTGCTAAGCTAAGGAATGGTATTAATGCATAGAAGGAAAAAAATCAATGTTCATTTTCAGCAGAAGATAAATCACTGCCAGCATGCCACAACTGTTTCATTGTTTTTGCTTCAAACAATTGCACGGATGATATTTGTAAGACTGAGAAACATGATCGTCTTGAAGTTGATGAATTGCAGGATGCAGATTATACTACTTATTAAGGGGTAACACAGTTTTTGAGATTGCCAATCATGGGGAAGTCATCATCTGTTTGGAAAAGTAGTCAGTCTTTTCATTAACAGTGACAACAATTAAATAGAAAATCAATAATGTTACATACATGTGTTCCATTTCCCTGGGACTAATCATCTTAAGATCTGTCAACAGAAAAAATTTCAGCACAGCAACCCTCTTGTCTATAACATACCACTAAATAACAGCAGACAGGGCTCGAAATACCGGGTGCATGTCATGTGTACCCAGTGCACCCAATTTTGGAGCTGTGCACCTAATATTTTACTATATTAATATTTTCAAACGGTTTAATGTGTAAAGGTATCACTGCACACTATACTAGTATTTGTTGTAGTACTTGTTCAAGATTTTGATGTTAGAATTTGAGTTAATTTCGATTTTGAAAGCTTCAAAACTGCATGCCGAGATCGCGTGCCAAACGCGCATGGACTTCCTGGTCCGGCTTGCAACACTGGACAAGAGAACGCTGGCGGGGACAAAAAAAGCTAAATTCGCCTATTTCTGTCTTAACCTCGATAATCCCCGCTGTCATATCGTCACTGTCTGCGGGTCGGCAAAATTCGGCTTTAGATTTCCCGGATGTTCAAACCGTCTCAATCATGTCCAAGCAAATTTCCTTGTTGCGATTTCTTCAAGGCCCGAGGTCAGGGCATGAGCGTCACAGAAGCGGCGATAGCGGCCCTTCAAGCCCTGGTGACTCCAGCGATGAAGCTGAATGCCAGGAAGGACAAGAAGCACCGCCTTCTCAGCCAGAGGAAGGAGAAACATCCAGTTCTTCCTCCGAGGTAGGGGCGCCCACGTGCGCGAGCCTGAAGAAAACAATAACATCGCCGGACCGTCCACGGTGTCACTTCCCCCGGAAACGGAGTCGGAGTTGGAGTCGGCGTTGGACTCGGAGTCAGAAGAAGAAGCGGACGGCAATTTTTTTGGAGATTTAAGAGACTGCCAAAAGACCAAGGCTTTGCGAGAGGCTTTTTTTAATGTCAGCCAGTTATCTTATTATCAATGCTTTCATTAATTTCTGCCGTGGCGTTGATTTTTTTCTTCACCGAGGTCGATGTTGATAACGCGCTAAGATTCTTATTCGTCACAAGTTAGACTTATTGAAATTTTATCGTTATTTTGTAGAATTATTCATATCTTTCACAGGAAAATGATCCTGTAAACGTATATTTATTGAAGTATTTCAAGAAGAAGCTGACGATCAAACCCTCAAGCCATGTATCAGTTGATGTGCCAGAAACTGCAAAAAAAAAAACATCATTGTGAAGCAGCCCACCAAAAGATGTGGGAGCAGCACATCTTTACTGAAAAAGATGACCTCCTCCTGGTCAATAAGGCATGGGGTTTGCCTGAAATATTTGCTAGGGAAGAAGGACCAATTCTGGTTGGATCAGTACCGAAGATATTCTGGCAAGTCCAGCAGCACGCTGAAATTATTTGTGATGTCAAGGGAACATTATAAAGGTGGGCTGAAAGTTTGAAAATTACTACAATGTAATTCCCCATCAAACGTATTTTCCTCTATCATCAGTAAAATCATTTTTTTAGGATTTCTGCTTGTCTGTCTTGCGGGATAGACATGATAGTATTATGATTTATCTTTAAGTAAACAATTTAACATTTAGCAAACTGATCAACTAGCTGTTTGGCACCTCATTCTGTATTGGTTACAGAGTTAGGCAGCAGGGAGAAGTTTGAGATGGCATACGAAAAAGCTGGAAACCAGTACAAAACAGAACAAAATAATGATGGGGTTGGCGTTTAAGAGATGATACGGTATTCTATGTGACAATGGGGTGAAATAATAATATGATATGGTGCATGTTTTTCTATAATACATGTCATTTATTGCTTTTCACAATGTTACAGAATTCCATTGTGCAAACACAACCAATCGCGACCAATACTGGAAGGAAGCACTAAGTCAAAGTGAGGACAGTGATGAGGTACACATGTGAAAAATGTTTATCTTATTTTATCAATATGTCAAACAGTTGATCACATGTGGAATGTGTATACCAGCCTGTGAATTCTATACGATTGATGATTATGAGAGAAGCATTGATAATCTAGAATTGTTTGTGTGCATCTAACCATAATTTCTTATGCATGCATGTACTCTGTTCTTTTCTGTTCCAGGAGGAGACTCTGTCTGAGCATAAATCTGGTGTTGTATTGAATCTGCAGAACAGTGACTCTTCTGAGGTTGTAGAGAATCTACACGACAGTGACTCTCCTGAGGTTGTAGGGAATCTACATGACAGTGACATTTCTGAGGTGTGTTAGACATGGGGACGGGTCGCAAACAGTAGCGGCACAGCTAGCGCAGTGCCCCCGCAAACACGCCGGCAGGCTCGGTAAGGTTGTTAGGAATTGAGGGACTTGCAGAGTTCAGACCCCAAGCGTACCGGCACGGATTTCCCATTATTTTTTCGTAGGCTGGATAAGAGTGTTCCGCGACTGTTGAACGGGCTAATGTATAAGACTGCAAGTAAAACAAGCCCTCCAACAGTCGCCGCGGCTAGGGTGTGTGGAGATAATCTTTGGGTGGCTGGAATCTCTTCAGGGCTGAAGGAGCTCTCCACCCCCTCATTTGCTCCCCATAGGAGTTTTGCCTGATTGGACTTATCTATCGCCAACCTAAGATAAAAGCATTAAAAATGTATACTCATCATTAATGCCAATCGGTCCTATATTCACGCGATAAAAGCAGCAAAGTTTTTCCAAAAACCCAACGCCCCCCTCCCCAGATGAGAACAGATGATGACCGTTTACCATAAGTTCTACAGCAAAACATCACGTTGTGATAATTTTCCAACGTTCTGGAGCTCATAATTATACGGAACAAGTTGAATTTGGAGCGTCATAATGCAATTCTATGAGATTTATTACATAACGTACGATTCATCAGTCGGTATTTGCCGCCAGACACGTCCACCCGTCACACGACCTTTGACCTAGGGACGGTGCGTTGTCGGGGAGGGTACATTATATGCCCAGCAAAAAAAAAAAAATTTCCACGCAGAAAAAAAAAAGCAAAATAAACCCAGAAATAAAAAAAAAACTTGCGGTGTTCCTGTGGGCCACCGTACATGGGACCTACCATAAGTTCACGTGGAATAATGAGCACAGTTTGCTATTATCCGCACATGTCATGTTGACTTAAGTTCAAGTTGAAGTTGATGTACTTACCCATTACGAAATTGGAAATTTTTTCCCGCCAAACAACATACATCTTCTGCATCATGTTTGTCTCATATTATTAAGCTGAGATACCGGCAAAGAGTGAAATTATTTTTGGAAGGAGCCAAAAGATTTTGTTGGAGCCATGTTAGGCGACATATCCCTAGGAATTCGCGATTTAGGTGTCGCCAGGCGTTTATTGTTTATTAAAAACTCGATTCCTGGTGGAGCACCTAACACGTCGGCAATAATCACGTGGTTTGCGAGGGGTAAGACAGACAACCAGTTGCCCGTGAGAGTGTTTGAGACAGTCGCGTCTAACTTGGAACTCTTGTTTCCAACAACGATGCGTCTCTGTTTGCTGAACTTCAAGAGAGGTGTCTAAAGGCAGGAAAACCATAGGAAAGAGCACTAATCACATTTAAATGCTAAATAAATGCTCAACAATTCATCGAGCATGAACGCGGCAAACTGACAAAGGCAAAGACCTACAAGGCGAAGAACTACAGAAATGTCATTTCGCCTGCTATGTTCGACATTTCTATTAATTAAGTGACACCGCGTGTGCTTTCTCTGGACGTGGGAAGCTTGCACCACTCAAAATCCTTACTGAAAAGTTAGGACGACCAACGCACATTGAATCAGCTGGGAGCGAGCTTGGTCCTGATGATGAACTCTTCAAGAAAATTGAATGCTTGACGTGTCGAATGCATATGCCACGTACAACTGTCACCAATATAAATGAAATGAGATGCCATATTTTCATATCCAAAATAGGGAATATCGAGTCTACAGCGAGCCAGCTACCAAGCTGGCATATGGAAAAAGATGTCTCATGAATGACCCCGACGCACCGAGTCCGACACTGTCAATTAGATAATCGTCGAGGAAGAAAATCTTGCCATCAAGTAGCAAGACACTGGTGTGGGGTTCTGGACATTTTAATAATTCTTTTTTGTATATGCGGTGTCATTCTGGAAAATGAAGGTGGAGACAGAAATTTATGAGCTTACAAAGGCCATGACAATGTTACAGGATACAAACAAGAAAGTGAGATGGAAAAGGAGAGAAGAAGAGAGCAGAGGTGGGAGGAGCAAGAGCTCCAACTGCTGAAGATGCAACAGGAACATGAAGCTAGGATGATGGGGCAGTTTATGTCAACAATGACCATTTTTTTCACAAGAACAGGGGTATCCTGCCCCTAGCTATCAGACCCCTCATCCTCGCTTTAGCTCCAAGGGACATCCTCACTTTCCCACCACTTCTCGTGGACCCCCTACTCCTTTCCACTCCCCAAACCTAATCAGCTCAACAGCAGCCTGCCACCCGCACCAACATGCACGAGAGACTGCACCCTCAACTTAAAAGAATTACCTCAATACTGGTTTAGCAGAATGAAACAGTATACATAAATGGAAAATTTATAGGAGAAAACATTAGAATAAATGAAATACTAACTTATACAAAACAAAAAACCCTTGTGTACTTTTGTTCCTGGTTTTCGAAAAAACACTGTCCTCTTCTATGTTTACATTTCATATGAGTCAGTGAAATTTTCTCGACTAAATTAGGAAAATGTCAGTGTCCACACACAGAGGGTACAGAGAAAATTAAGATAACACAAGTGGCTGATGATAGTACTTTAATTCTTACGAATGAAGCCTCAGTAGAGATTACAGTAAAACCTATCACTGAGTTTGGGACAATAGCTGGGACAAAATTCAAACAAAGCAAAACCAAAGGTATGTGGATAGGATCATGTGTGTATTACATTTAAAATTGACCAAAGGGTCAGTTATGACAATTGGTATGCATCTGAGAACTAAATTGATTGAAAGTAATTCCAAAATTGTATTTACATGTAAATGAAAATAAAAAAGAAAATCTGTAATTCAGGATGAAAAAATGATTGTCCGGTACTCCCTCTCATGCAAACTTTTTATATAAAAAATATATTATACTAGCTTGGCACCAAGCAGGTTTGGAAACTGGAGAAATAATGAATGAAATAATCTGAGGCCAATTAACACATAAAACTGAACAACAAAACTCTGTTCTAGAAGAAATGTGTCGAATCTGGTCTCATACAGCCCAGGCTGTTCTCAAACAAGGCAAATTCATCACGGTACAAAATCTGTTGTTTAGGTTACTATTACGTGTGACTATTAATTAAGATCTGCAGATGCTTCAACAGTGCTTGACACAAACGTGTCCGCAATTCGACGGCTGCAAAAACAACACATGAAGGACACTCCAGCACCCTGGCCGACTGCATCTGTTGCTAACATGGCCGTGGAGCAGGCAGAACAGAGGTGCACAGAGAGGGTCTCAGATGCCATGCGTAAAAAAATTAACTGTTGCCATGCGCCTACATGACATCGCTACAGGACGCCATCCATGACAATCTGGAAAGGTGCAAGACATCAAAGTAAGAAAATGTTATAGTTTTTTTCAACATAACACATAGATTGCGAAACTGGTCTTATTAAGTTGACTGTGAAGTTCTGATATACTTTTTCTCTTACAGCAACCTAGCCTGGCATGACGGAAACATCCAAAGAGATGAGATCTGGGTTAAAGTTGGAAGGGACCATGGATTGGAGTCCTTTAAACTGACCTTTCAAGTGCTGAACAAGGAGCGCCCGAACTCCCGAAGAAGAAACAACTATGTTCTGCATATTCAATACTAAGGACAACAGGGAAAACCTGACAATAGCTATCAGCAGGTGATCAGAGCTCTGCAAGACTCAAAGCGGAGGTAACTTACATAACATTGCATTCTTTGTCCGGTAGAAACACATTAATCATGTAAGCATCATGTTAAATTACTTCCAAATCAACATGATTCAACTCTACATAGCAGGTGCAAAGATGAAGAGCAGTTCACTATCAGGATTTTTGATGATAACAACACATATCGACCTAACAAAAACGTGGAAAAACGCTGGATGTACCGATGTCAACTGAATTCGTTCGTGCGGCCGTCTGTAGCACCTAGAAACGTCCACAGGATCTGGACGGAGGCCAGAAGTCTGACCACAAAGCCCTCTCCGTCAGAAGTGCCGTACTTGCTTAGTTTTGGCCACCATTCTGAATGGCGACTATGTAAAGAAGTTAACGTCTTCCTCACCTGATGGTAATAAAGGGCAGTGCAGTTTATGAATGTATAATCATCTAACTGGTGGACCGGTAGGCTCAGGACACGATGATAACTTCTGCAGGTATGATACATGTAGTTCTTTTCATTTAGTCACAGTTTTGAATTTTGGTTGAACACCCAGTATTATAGTCTCTGCAGTTGACTGAACAATGTACGTAACACCAGGTCAACGTTGACTATTTAAACACAACACGTAATTTCTTTTATGAATATAATCAATACTGAACAAAGGATTAAACGCCCATACGAAAAAAAATATTTACAGAGGTTCAAGAGAGTAAAAACTAAGGAGAAGAACCATCAACTGTGTAAAGAGAATGTTGATCTCAATCGTGAAAATATGACATAGAAATGACAAGATGGGGAAGCAAGGCGGTGCCAAATGACAGCTGAGACAAAAGGTCAGCAAACTTGAATTAGAAGAAGGCAGAAGGGAGGTAGAAATGCTTGAAGGGAACAGTGCAATAACAACATGGGCGGATGAAAGGTACACTGACGATGTGAAGATACTTTACATGGAACTCATGACTTTGGGTGTTTCTACCCACAAATTTGGAACCAGTGATCGTGAAGTTTGTTGATCGCTTGACTGGAAGGGAGATGTCTCCATGGGTGGCCTTAATCACGGAGAAGTGAGCAAACATGAGCATTGCTGGTATTGAGAACGTTGTTGAGATTGTCATTGTCAACGATACTTACCTATTGATAGTGAAATACCTTGATTTCAGTAATGACCATTGATGCCTTTTTTTCTTGAGATTCTACGGACCTACTCGATTATGATTTGATATATATTTGCCCAAGATTGTTTTTACTTATACTTGGTACAATTCATCTGAGTGCCTGTGTCTAGAAATGCAGTAAATTTCATAAATAATGATAAAAGTCCTTAGTTCTGCTGACTACATCAAGTACAACAAAAATTTGATTCCGCAATTTAATCCATGATTATACAAGATGACATCCAAAGGTTTTGAAATGTGCAGCTTTTCACAACAATTCTTGTCTGCAGAAAACCCACTGTTGAAGCAGGCGAAATGTTGCAAAAAATTAGCTTTTATCTCCAACACAATTGGTGAATTCAAAGATAAAATGACTGTTAAGCAGGCTTAATCAGCAGCATCCCTCCTTACGTCCTTCGATCTCATGTTGACTTCTCAAAGGTAACACAAAGGGGACTAAATTCAATGACTTCTTCTCGAGACCAAAAGGAACCAACATCAACTAGCAGATCAAAGTCTATGAAAGTCCGTCCATAATCCGTCCTGAATCCATCAATACGTAAAGTATTTCACAACAAAACAACAAGTAGAATCGACAAAGTGAACACAAGGTAGAAGCGAAATAAAACCTCAAGCTGACTGGATCATCCACGGCCTTTCCGTGAAGTTGAGAGCTCTTATCCCGGTAGCGGAAATGTAACATACCGTTTGTAGTGTTCTGCATTGTTCGTTTCACCTGATCTGTCGTTTGATGTGGAGCGTACATAAGAAAGCATAGTTTTACAAAAGCAGCAGACCAATATCCTCCGCACAGTAAAGTCACCATATCTTGGTGTGTCGACACACTTGTTGTTTTACTTCTCGCATTTCCAGAATCTGAGACGGACGGGGTTCGGAACACGCAACGTTGATGAAACTGACAGAACCGTTTACTGACAAGGAGCGATGAGTGTGAAGAAAAACGTCAGCATGTTGGCGTTTGTTTGCATGATATTCGCCAATGCTTGCGTCATTTTAGCAGGTGAGCTTATAATGTTTTGTGAAAGGTACAGCAATATTTGTACAGCTATATTGTAAAAAAGTACTAGCCAGAATAAACTTCTTGTTGTAAAACACATTATGACCATATCAGTAGCAATTATATCACAGACACACACAAAACGATACCTAAGATTCAGAGCAGTATTGTTCTGCCAACACTGTACAATTTGCTATCTACCAAGACCAGCACGGATTGTGTGGTTTTTCATCTCTACCAAGATTAATTTGAAAGTAATCTCAATGATCCAAACGTTTGAGACGTAATCTGTTGAATTTTGACTGGTAGGTCATTGCTACAAGAAAGTCTGCATTTCTTACTGTGCTTAAAGCATTGCTATCGAAACTTCGTCAGATTCCAACATGCTTTTGTTGTATGAAGATATCTCTTTGCTAATCGTACGGACTTAATAAGATTATTTTTCCTTTAAGGTTTCAATTCAAAATATAAACCATCTGAGGCAGCAGTACAGGCGACAACAACGTACACATTCGTGGGAAGGCCGCAGTTAACCAGCTCTCCCATTCGAGATCAAGACGCTATACAGTCTAAGACTGAACTGCCGATTCAAATCAAGGATAAGCCAGGTTGACCTTTCGTTTATTCAGTCCTTTTTCTATAGCCCTTCACTCAGGCAAGGTATCGTCACTGCCACAGACGTGTGATTTGTTTGAATATCCCTTCTCCATACATGGTAACATTTATGTTGCTCATATCTACTTGCTAATCGTTCTTTCTTACGGGTTTAGGATCATCTGAATCAGTACATTCCACTGCCACGTTTGCCAACTTGCCACAGTTCAGCAGCCCCCTCTATCGGGATCAAAGCGCTCCACAGTCTAGTGCTGATCTACGGATGAAGACCAAGGATAAAACCGGTTGCTATTTTGTATTATTGTATAGATTAAAATATATTGTTATATAAGCCTGATTCAGTTTGTAGGATAAGTGGCTTCCCATATGCAGGCATTTACGAATTGGGAGGAAATTTTGCGACATTTTCATACTGCGCCCGTCGGTAAAATATCAATCGAAGATCTGTTTCTTATTCGACCTGATATTGATTATTAAGTTTCGTTATCCTTTATATATTGTATCCATTCGGTATTCTCATTGTTCAGCATGTGTAGATTGATTCAATCTAGTAAAATTTGGTTTGTCACACCATCTTTGTATTACAACCTACTCCCGAAAATAGCTAATAGCAATACCACTTCCCCAACACAGGAAACGAAAGCCGTGGGTACATCAGCCTGGGTTGCTGGAAGGACACTGAAGACCGCGCCATTCCGATACTCGAGGGGACCGATCCACGCCTGGATAGGGTATATCTGGCGGAGTTCCTGAACATAGGGTACCAGGGCCGTCAAAATGCCATTAACAAGTGTTACCAGGTGGCACTCTGTCGTGGTTTCACGGTGTTTTCTCTACAGGATGGAGGCCAATGTTTTGGGTCTGCTGATGGCCACAACACCTACAGCAAGTATGGACCTTCCACACGCTGTGAGCCGGACGGTGAAGGCGGAGGCTGGGCAAATGAGGTCTACCAGATTATAGGTATATTTACCATACCTACAAAAAATGCATTCTTGTCGAATAATTGTGACCACCGGATAAGATTTTGAAACAGTCAGACGTTTCAGACAGTATCCACTGTCTTTCGTCAGTGACTAACGATAGGGCTGAGAACACCAGCTTTTTACAGTGGATACTGTCTGAAACGTCTGACTGTTTCAAAATCTTATCCAGTTGCTTGAGTAATTATTTTTGGCGTATCTTATTACCTGGATGTCTAACCTTCATCAACGTAATTGTGACCACCCTTTCTCACCAAAAAGATTATCGCTCCATGCTATTTGTACTTAAAGAGAACGCCTGGGAAACATCTGACTGTAGTATCCTACATATCCTCATCGTAGATGCAATCTTTATACACCTATTAACGGCGGGTTACATTTCTAAGCTTGAATTCAAAGATTATCCAATCTGTAAATATTGTAGACCAGGCTCAAGTGCTATAATGTCGGTAGGGATGTAATTGCGGTATAAGCATAATTATTAGTTTTGTAACACAAAAAAATTAATCTTCTGTGCCATGAAAGTTTTTAATTCTTTACGTTATGACATGATGCATGTTCCTAACCTGGAAACGTAATACTGGTTATATTTATATTCCCCTTCCAGTGGGAAGGGGGATATATTGTTTTTGCTTGCCTGTTCTTCTTCTTCTTCTTTCTTCTTCTTCTGCCAAAAACCAAGTAGATGCGCGGTGGTAGCTCTACTAATGGTATTGCAGAAAGTTATATGTACCTTATGTTACAATGTACGGATGTTATATTTGAGATGTAGGTACCTGTAGGAAAGGTGAATACACCTGACAATAAATTATGCTAATGAGTACCTTATTTGCATAATCTATGCTTAAACTTGTATTTCCCTTACCATAAAAGCTGTGGATGTCATCTTTGAAATGTAGGTACCTTTAGGAAAGGTGAATGCACCTGGACATAAATTATGGTAATGCGAACCTCATTTGCATAATTTATGCAGAAACGTGTACTTCCGTTACCGTAAAAGCTGCAGATGTCATATTTGAGATGTAGGTACCTTCAGGAAAGGTGAACACACCTGGCCATGAATTATGCTAATGAGGACCTCATTTGCATAATTTATGCATAAACTTATATTTCCCTTACCGTAAAAGCTGCGGATGTCATCTTTAAGATGTAGGTACCTTTAGGAAAGGTGAATGCATCTGGACATAAATTATGCTGATGAGGACCTAATTTGCATAATTTATGCATAAACTTGTATTTCCCTTACCGTAAAAGCTGCAGATGTCATATTTGAGATGTAGGTACCTTTAGGACAGGTGAACACACCTGGCCAAAAATTATGCTAATGCGGACCTCATTTGCATAATTAATGCATAAACTTGTATATTCCTTACCGTAAAAGCTACGGATGTCATATATGAGATGTAGGTGCCTTTAGGAAAGGTCAGGAAACCTGGCCATAAATTATGCTAATGCGGACCTCATTTGCATAATTTATCCATAAACTTGAATTTTCCTTACCGTCAAAGCTATGGATGTCATATTTGAGTTGTAGGTACCTTTAGGAAAGGCGACTACACCTGGCCATAAATTATGCTAATGTGGACCTCATTTGCATAATTAAGGCATAAACTTGTATTTCCCTTACCGTGAAAGCTACGGATGTCATATTTGAGATGTAGGTACCATCAGGAAGGGTCATAAAACCTGGCCATAAATTATGCTAATGAGGGCCTCGTTTGCATAATTTATGCATATCCCTCACCGTAAAGGCTACGATTGTCATATTTCAGATGTAGGTACCTTTAGGAGAGGTGAACACACCTGTATATAAATTATGCTAATGCCGACCTCCTTTGCATAATTTATGCAGAGACTTCATGGTAATGGGCGGGGAATATCGTGCATTTTCCCGAAAATGTTGCCATTCTAGTTATTCATCAGAATCAGGTGACATTCCGGAGGGAAATGGAGAATCCTACCGAGGAACAGTCTCTATGACTAAACTAGGTAAGACGTGTCAGCGGTGGGACAGTCAGACACCCCATGAACACACCAGGACACCTGCTGCCTTCCCAACATCTGGACTAGAACAGAACTTCTGCCGGAATCCGGACGGCGAACCTCGAGCATGGTGCTACACCATGCATCCTGATAAGAGATGGGAGTTTTGTGACTTGCCAGTTTGCGGGGATTAGGTCTGAACGTTTTGGATGAGAACCAATATTTGAAACTTAGGCCACAGCAAGTAAATTTCATTTATGACATCCTCTGCAGACCCCAAATGTAGTGCGCGCGGAAAAAAGCAAAGCTTTAAGTGTTATGTTAAACACGTTAATTAATACAAACGTGCTCTTCGCAGGTGGTGAAAAGATGGCAACAGATGTTACGAAAAGAACTATATGTGTAGCCGCATATTTCAAAGAGATGACGACAAACACGACAGTTAATGGTCCTTTATTTTCTCACCTTTGTATGGAAGTTGATGACAATGTTGCAATTTCCATTTTTTCAATCTTCTGTTTCTTTTTTAATTTGGAAAGAACCAAGAAAATTTACTGTTGATTTTTTTTTCTTTATTAGAAAACAATAGCTTGACTTTTGTTCACAAGAAGATTTTAAACTCATAATTTAATAGTTTCAAAGAAAGAAAGCATTGCAAGAAAAGTATATTTCTGCACAAAATAAGTAATAGTAGTGTGCAAAGTCCGGCGGTTGGCGACTTTGCTTTTTGACCAGGAGTATGTGAGTCCCGGCTGCTGCCGCTCACCCGACATGCACTCTACTTGAAATGGGTGCAGTAATTACTGTTTAGCCGTGGTGCACTGTCCACTGTGCTTGTCGAAAAGAGGGGAATCTCCAGGGAAATTAAACTTGCACAAGTATTGTACATATCGCCTGTCTTCTCAGTCATGATTATAGTATATCAGCTCTTTGTGATCAGTAAGCTGAACTGGTTCAAGATCACTTTCATCTCACAAATCTTTAACACTTGCAAATCGTACTATGAATTATGCTCTTCACATGTTTTCCTTCCTATATACCTTTTCAATAGCACATAATCTATCGCTTGAATATTGAAGTGTCTATTTCATAACTTTGCAGGGTTTTGACCCATTTTATGAATAAACGTCAGAACAGCAACATTGCATTATTGACTGTTCTGTTCATTGGTATTATCGCAATGGTTTCTGGAAAATTTCTGTACTGTTAAGCTCATGCATGAGATTTGCAGTGTCGACGTCAGTACAATAAACGTGATATTATATTATTTTGTATTCTCTAAGCAGAGGTGCGGGGCGTTTGGTTAATGCCCTATCCTTGTTCATTTTGGTCGGGCTTTCTAATTTTTCAGTATTTAAACACCCTTCTTAGCACCCTTCTTAAAATGGTTATACCTACAGTTCTCTAGCCCTGCTTATCACATCGGCCAATTCCTGTTATGGTGAGGTCACCGAAAGCCATCATAAATAATTAATTAGATGGCCTTGCTCGGCACATCCCAATCAGCGCCAAGATTGCAAAGATACCACCACAATAACAACAAAATGACGGCGTGAAAGATTCAGCGTGCAACCCCCTGTTTCTTGCAAGACTTGTTTTGCAGGAGCGGAATACCTTTAGAGAACTATATTGCTCTGTATTTACTGATACCGTGATATCCCTCTACGCACAGATTCGGCAGATACTACGGGTAGTCCCTGACAAACAAGTTTGGGCACGGAGAGGGCTGTCCAACGCCATATGCAACAGCTGCATTACCAAAGTAAACAGGGTCTCCGAGATTGATGTGGAGTTGGCAACAAGGTTGCAGTAGCTAAGAGGGGTAAAGGATGTCTTAAATGTATAGCTGATTGATCTTAAGTGGTCATTTGGTTAAATCTGTATCAGAATATGAAATTAACCATGACTGTCAATAATCTAAGCATGTACCTAAACATTGAGGGAATTTCTTTGGAGAAAATTGCAAATGATTAATCACAAGTACAGTTTCTTTGTTGGAGTTATAAAGCAGGCAAATTTGCAGATGATAAAGATATACAAGAAAAGTCATTCCTCTGTTTTTTTACAAGTATGATTAAATTACGACACTGACGTACGCTTGATGCCGAAACTGATGTGTAATGCCAAAACTATGACTAAAAAGTTTTAAAAGGCAAAGACCTGATATCATCTCTGCCTATTCTGTATCTCTAGATTCTGATTGCCCATATGGCCCCGAAAATGATATAGTTTTGTATACTTAACCTGTCTGGTTATAAGTAACAATATGGTAAATCTTTGACCAAATATACAAATAAAAGTAGTTTACCCGACTCACTCTCTGACTTCCCTCAGTCTCCGAATTGTAAGGGTATCTATCATTGTGCTGTAAAGGATGCTGTTTTTGATAGAGTCATGCAGCAGGAAGAAGTTTGAAACACATAGACTTTGGCGCAGACTGTTGTGGCGATGATGGCGGCTGAGTAGTGCATATACTAACGATACATTGTTAGGCTATTTAGTCTGCTTTTGATATTTGTACGTACAAGAAGGTTTTGTATAGGTTGAAAAAACAGTTGTCTTTTTACAGTGTCCTACAAGCTGTCAAATAGCTCTGTCGCAACGAGGGGGCATCTGTGGAGGGGCCTACGCCGCATGGAAGTTAGGGGGTCGGGGTTCTTATCTGAGGGGGGAGGGGGTACCTGCTGGCTACACTGCTCGAGTACATTTCGACAAGTTTGGACGAGACAGACCTGATGACAGCGTCAAAGGAAGGTAATTCCCGAATCTCCAAGTAGATGTTGTTCCGGCATATGGATACTGCGTCCCATTTTGGACTAGAACGAGCTGTCAATCATTGAGGAAGAGACATCCAATCTGCACACAGAGCTCAAGAACATTGGTCTGAAACTCGAAAAGAGGGAGAAGGAGAACAGGGATGTGAAGAAAAAAGTGTTCATCTCTAGAAATAGAAAGAGAGATCTTCAAAGTCGTTGCCACCGGTAACCGTAAAAGTTCTCCGAGGACGACAGCACGCGAATGCGTACGGTCACCACGGCCGGGAGAGCCGACACCGGCACACTACTGCACCATCGCCAGCAGGCAGACTACCTGGGTAGGGGCTGGGTAAGAGTTCAGGTGACTGCATACTACCAGCCTGGCTAGGATATGTTGCTATTAGGGTACTTAAAAATTTCAATTTAAATGTTTACACGAATGGGTTCACTGTGCCATATATCTGTCAGATTTTAAAAAAAAACTATCAAGATATTATCTGGGATGGAAGCTGACATTTGTTACCTGCATCTTAAGTGTCAAGTAGTATCAGTGCATTGATAAGGTGAAACTTTCCTAATACATGACGTTGGTTATATGCAGAAATCATTGAAAGATATGTAATTACCATATTCCCACAAACTTTCTAGGAAATTTCATAGAGGTACACTTAGTATTTTATTTCCACTTTTGCTGGCTAATACAACAATACTTATATAATGACAAATATGTCATATAAGAATAATCCAGTATACATTATGCAAACTGCATAGAAATGAGGTTCGGCTCTTTAAAGTAGTATTTCATTAATTTATCCCATGATTCAGTGTATTTAAGCAATGCATATCCCCAGTTCACGGATGTGTTGACCATAGACCGCTAGAATTGGTGCTGTATCCCCTCCCTGTTTGAGACTTGTCTGGAATTGCAACGCGGAGGGGATAGAAACTAATTGTGGTGAATTGTTGTCCATGCACAGTGAGGCATTTGTACTATTTAATTGATAGAATAAAAGAGACAGCTGTTTCCTTCAACTGTTTTTGCTGTTTTCAAAAGCATGGCAATGAGTGATCATGTGAAACAATCGTTCGCATCCATTTTTTGCCGAGATTCTATTTCAGCTGTTTATGTAATGTTAGCTATTTCTCCTCCATGAAGTGCTCGCAGAAGGGCCATTGAGTCCTTACTACGACTGGTGGGTTGCCAACGCCAAAAAAAAAAAACCCGGCTAGTTCGCTATTCGGCACCGACAAGAGATGTGTTTGTCTGGGTGATCCCCAGGTTACGGCCAGCAAACAGGAGTGCCTAGCGAATGACTTGTTTTGTTTGAGGCAATGGCAGGGACCACAAACCCAAGTGAGAACTGCGGGGGTACCGTCCACTGGGTCATGCTATACTCAGCTCGAATGTGCCTGCCGGATAGTATTATGGTCCTTAAACACTTTCTGTGCACGTCCTACTGCGCAAATGGTAGCTTCTAAGACGGTCACAGGCCTGAGAGGCTGGAAGCTAATAGCCGAAACTCCGAAATGTGATGTATATATAATATCATGCAGTAGCCAAAACATTGGATGCTGAAAGCTTTATTATGAGTACAGTATCTTGTTTCAGATCTAAAGACATATTAGTTATGGACCCAGATGATCGATCTGAAATTTTTCACACAATGTTAAAACGGGCCTGGTGTTATAGAAGACGTTTCCGTTCACAATGAAACCAGTAAATGTCCAGCCCTCAAGAAAAAGCTGCAACTTCTGAGCAGAATGCCAGGCATTGAGGCCATGGGTGTCAAGTATAATCAACCACTTGTAAATTATTTGGTGTGTCTACACCTCACGGGGAAGGACAGCTCATCGCAGACAAGTGGAAGTCTGTTGTGCAGCACACCCATAACAGACACACAGGATTTCCTGGTCAGTTCCCGGCATGTATTCATGAACCTCTTGAGGGAAGGGAGCTTACGAAGCCCTGGCTACCATCACGTAAGAATGAAAGACTTTTCATGACATCATTAGTGAAATACCTTGTAATTTCGAAGCAATACATCTCACATTTTATTGAGAAAGAACTGTTGTCATATTTTTACACATATTTTCCAGATTCAAAAGTGTCCATTGAAGTGGAGAAAGTGGTTTGCAGGCAGAGATTGTGTGGGGGCATCAGACAACTTTTACCCGTACACCATGCACCAGACGTCATCTTTGGAGGCCTTCCACACCCTGATCAACCAATTCGCTCCAAAGATTTCCCATTTCTGCTACGAGAGAATGGAAATGGTAATGAAAAATAGAATGCTTCTGTAAAATATGCTTTCAGAACATCGTGTTTATGCTCCCTTAAAAGAGTGGTAATCTTGTTCATGCTCACCTTTAATATGATTGTGTTTGTTTGTTTGTTACCTTTATATAGGGTGATTACCCCATTTATAATCTCTTTTCAGAGTGATTGTTGCTGCCCTGCATAGGGAAAAAAACGGAAACAGAGCACATAGTGCACCACTAGAGATAGTAAAGCCACCGACAGTTTACACTACCCGAAGCACAAGAACGGAGGGCATGTGGTGCATAAAGTCATTGAGAATGCATGCTTCTTTTGGTGCGTTCCTGTATTTCATAACTAGTATCACCGCTCTTTTGTGTCATACTTCATCAATGCAGGCTATCGTAAACAATCAAACAATGTACATTGTAAGTAAAGCAATTACAATGTGGTTCTAAGGGCCTGGAATTGGACCCAGTCTTAATTTATTCACTGCGCCTGTACATGTGATTTATAGATTATCTTTTCCCAGACTCACTGTCATTAATGTTTCCCTTGTTGTATTTGATTGGATTTATCTGAAACTCTTGTGATGTTTTCTGCCAATAATTCGTTTCCTCCCAATAAGATTGTATTTTGCACTTTGTTATTGATATGTCGAATGAGACAATTGAAAAGACATAATAATGAAGTCATTTTAATAATTCATTTCTGATTCAATGTACATTTCTAACAGGATACGTCACAAGGTTACTGGACATGGGGGAGAAGATGTGCGATGGCCAGTCATACGATGGAGATGACATGGAGGTACCAGACTAAGCCCGGATCCCAGAGCCCCTCGGTGCTTCGTGCCCATAGAGAGAAGGCTCTTGGTAACGTCAATATACATTATGTAGTGGTATTTCATTATGCAGATTTTTTAAGTAATATCAATACATAGTCATATAGTAATATCCAAGTTTGGAAAGTTATGTCAGCATATGTTCAGTAATATAGTATTATCCCGCTTAGAAAATATTGATAACATATGTTGAGCGATATAGTATTATTCAAATGTTACTGTAACAGAAATGTGTTGGGCGGACTTAAGGATAAGGACACCATGTCCTTCACAAGCCTAGGCACGCCACGCGCCAGACGCCGCGAGTTCTCGGCGAAGTACAATGTGGCATCGACAGCATCGTCATGAAGGGGGAAACGTTTCAGTGCCATGCTTACAACAGCCCAAACGGTACTCAACCCGCAACCGATCTGGCACAGCCGGTGATCACGGTGGATATGGTCAAGAATGCAATTCGAGAGCGAGCGAAACGTGGAAGGACACCAGGAGCGTCGAAAATTTCCAAGACCACCTCGTAGGTAGAAGGGAATAGTACACGAAGATAGCAAAAGTGTAGAATGAGATCCTTGAGACCGGAGAAGTCTCCGACGGACTAGGCCATTCGGAGGAAACGGAAGGACGAAGAATTAATGTCCAGCTGGAGACCAGTGGAATCGCAGGGGGCGAATCAGAAAGTACTGGCGCATATCATGCAAAAGTACTGGATAGGGTGGCTACTGCGGAACGGCATGCTGTCCCCGTGGCAACAAGCGTTCCGACTAGGAGCACTGCTGTTCACGCTTGAGGCGGCTCTTCTAAACGCAAGAGAGAAGAGTGAGGAGATCTAAATCCTGCTCCTGGACCTCTCGATTGCATTCTGGTCGCTGCACCACGACACCTCGATGGATGTTTGCAGGTGTACGGCCACCAACACGGCCAGCAACGACAATAACCAGTATTTCAATGGATATGAATTACTTCGAAAATGTGACTAAGTATTATTTTCAATGTGAATCTAAATTTGAAGTTAATTGAAATGAATAGTAATCACAGTTGTAAAAAGCTCGGTTCAGATTTTACATACCAGACCTAACGCTATCTGCATGGCTTTGATTGACCAATATGAATCAGTATTGTCACTGATGTAAAATATGCATCACTCTTTAACATTGTGAAGAAATACTGCCAATTTCATATTTATAACACAAGATGTTGGGTGTGCATTACATTAGTATTGTTAAGCAAAAGAGAAGAGAGATTACACAGTGTTGTTCGGGTCAATTCTTAAAATTTATGTTTGTTTTCAAACAAGCTCTCAAACAATGACTTCATCGCTCAGGAAGTGCTTTATCACCACCTGGTCAGAAGTCGGATGCAGGCGCTGGAAAAACTAACGAGAGGACTGAAGACTCTTGACATATCGGGCCTCCTTCAAGCAGATCCTGCCTACTTCGAGTAGGTATCCTTTTTTGTTACAGAACATTCTAGATTGTTATTAAGAAAAATTCGTTTCTTAGCTTACTTGGCTTAATATGCAACTCTTGTCTTGTATGGAAAAAGTAATAGCACAGTATCCTCAATACTATTCATTGTCCTGTGACCTGTATAATAATGCAGTTTGATCTTGTCACGTTTTAGAACATGGCTGACCTCTTCGGGGAACTTGTCATGTGAGAATCTTTGCCCCATTTTGGAAGCAAGTCTTTGCCAACGGCTTGAAGAAAGCCTAACACATAGCAGCACTGCTTTTCACGCTGGAAGCGGCTTTGCAAAACGCAAGAGAAAAGAGCGAGGAGATCTACATCCTGTGACAATAGATGAAACAAAACTCAACCAAAGGTGTGTGGATAGGACCATGAGAAATCAAGAAAAAGTGTATATTAGATTTAGAATGGACCAAAAGCTCAATTATGGCAATTGGTATCTATTTTGAATATGAGACAGATGTTAATGAGATATTGAACTGGGAAAAGAAGATATAAAGATAAAGAATATGATAAAACTCAGGAAATACAGAAATCAAACACTATTTGGAAAAGTCATGTTATTAAACAGTTTTATAAAAAATCACATATAATTCCATACATATTGAAACACCTGAATAGACATTAAGAACTGTAGAAGAAGAATGTTGGTCCTTTGTATGGAATGACAAAAAAGGCCAAGATAAGTAGAAAGTGTATGATAAGAGACTACTATGAAGGGAGAGTACAAATGGTACATCTGAGATCTCAACTCCACGGTTTTCTATCCAATGGGGGTAAAAAGGCTCACCCAGGGACCTAAAGCCCAATGGAAACTAATTGCAAAGTTGTATTTACATGTAAATGAAAAATAGGAAATAAAATCTGTTACTCAGGATGAACTTTTGTATAAAAAGAAAGGTTGTCAAGAAGTCCCAGTTATGCCAACTTTTAATAAGAATATCATACTAGCTTGGCACCACTTGGTAGAAAACACGGAAGAACGTTTGAAGAACGTTTCATCCTGCGCAGATAACACAAGGCTGTAGAGTTTCTGAAGACCAACAACACACGTCGACCTGACGAAAACGTGGAGAAAACGCTGGATGTACCGATGTCAACCGGATTCGTTCGTGCGACCGTCCACAGCATCGAGAAACGTCAACAGGATCTGGACGGAGGCCAGAAGTTTGACCACAAAGCCCTATCAATCAGCAGTGCCATATACGTACTTCCAGTCATAGGCAACATAAATGGTAGTCGACTATGTAAAGTAATGAACTTTTTCCTCTTGTGGGAAAAGAACAGTGCGGTTCATAAATGTATAATCATCTAACTGGTGGACTAGTAGGCTTAGGACACGATGATAACTTCTGAATGTATAATACATAGAATACAGTATTTTCATTCATTCAGTTTTGAATTTGGATTTGATTTAGTATTATAGTCTCTGTAGCTGACTAAACAATGTACATAACACCATATTTACAGAGCTTAAAGAGAGTTAAAATTAAGAAGAGCCATCAACTGTGTAAGGAGAATAATTATCTCAATCGTGAAAATCACATTGTTGCATAAAAACATAAAAATGACAATGAAACAAGGCGGTGCCAAATGATGAGCTGAGACAAAAAGTCAGCTAATTTGTAAAAGACAACAAGGACGAACAAGAAGAATTGGAAGAAATCCGAACGGAGGTAGAAATCCTTGAAGGGAACAGTAAAAAAATAATAGCCGCTGAATATTTAATATTTTAGAATAAAAATGCCTTCTTTTCCCTGTTCACCTTCAAGTTAACCAGTTTCACACATGCACCAGTAACGGAAGAAGCTAGACTCTGCACATGTACATTTTCTTACATATCCCTCTCATGTTGAGCAGAATTCGCAACTCCCCAGGTTGGGATGCTAAGCACCCTCCAGCTGTTGATACGATGACAAGGAGCAGGAGGAAAGGTTTTGTACATACAACCTCCGGTTGAGGAAGTAAAGGGGCTGGCAGGACAGGACACAGACATCCACATGCTCTACAGAGGTTTGTGATCGTGAACACCTTTCACACCAGACGTGGGCTTCAGCTGAACAATATGGTCCTGAATGTTCGGCACTTTTTAAAATGGCTTGTTTCTGCTTGAGGGGGACTTGTTTTCGAGCTTCAGACCTGAGCTTTTCGAGCTTCAGCCTCATTTTCCCCATGACTATAATGTTGTGAACTAGTCATTGCCAAATTTGAACTGCTAGGCCTGATATTATATAACAATTTCCACAGCAGTCAAATGACCTCTGTAACGTCTGAGTAGCAAAGTTGGCCTTCTCAAAAGTACGAATATATTAGATGTAATACTATGTTGTTTACAGTAACAGTTACGTCAAGAAATTGGCAAGAACAGAAAACAGGTGCAAAAAAACCAACCATTCCAATGTAAATTTAGATCGAACAAAAAAAGTAGGATTTAAAATATATAATATTCTCAAAATTCTAACATTTAGCTGTTTTTTGCTTTGTTCCTTGAAGTTTGCAAATCCTAACTGCGTAAGACACTGCACATGTGCCTCCCACAATTCTACAACATCAAACAGTAGTTGGTTTAGTACTTATTAGTTCTATAAATATAGATGCACTTGATCACTTGACATACAGATACACAGGAGGGCTCATTATCATATTATATGCTTTATTCATGTAAAAAAAAACAAAAAAACTTTTCTCTGAAATTTTTGGCCTTGAACACACAGACTTCCTTTCTAAATGTAAATGCACATTTATGTATAATGTATGCGAGAGAAAGAGTAGACAACATCTCAAATACCTCTCCATTTGTGTCTACACTTTTATATCTCATACACATTTTATTAGTGCCTTAAAACAGCTAGTACTGCGCAGGGCAGTCAGTACAATAATTGTAAAACCTTTAACTCTTATTCAATAAATCCATGATCTCTTATGGATAGGATGTAGTCCGTTCTCCAGCGAGACAAGACTTCAGCTGCAGAAGGACGTCTGGAGGACTGTTGTTTCTATGCAGAAATCTGCAGTAGTGGAGACTATATCAGTGGTACAAAGTAAAAGGACTAGGGGATATGAGATGTTATTGGCTGGGTCAAATGCATTGCCGTAGGCATAAGCAGTGTAAGAGGAGAATTTCCTTCCATACGCCTTTTTAACAGGCCATGTTGACAACCTGCAAATTGGGATGGGAAATGCTCTCCAGCTTGATCTTATCTTGACATAGTCACCGCTTACTCTTGTTTCATATAGTACATGGCCTAACACGGAGAATCGTGTTTATCTGTAGGATAAATGGGTAATACTAAAATCTAAGACACAACATTTAATTTTAGATTATTTAACCATTCACTTATGCTTTTCTGCTATATTTTGTAAATCACAGGCCCGACCTCTGATGTTGCGGGAGAGATCCGAAACCAACTTGTGGGGCAAACACTAGATAATACAGCCATCGGTTCTTTGGAGAATCAAGGGAGGGACCGGGACGAGCACGGAAGGCATACCCGCAACGGCCGACCTCGACGCTGGAGTAGGAACACTGCGTGTGACGCTGACACGAGACAAGGGAGGAGCGCACATGTCTACACAAGTATTTAAGACTACGCCTCCGTTGGCTGATAGAGGTAAACCTGCTGAGCGACAAGATGGGGGCACTAACGGACTACCCATCGAGAGAAAGCAGACCGGCGGATTTGGGAGACCAAAGCAAGTGGGCCAACACCTACACGGTGGGCATCCCAGTTGTTTACCACATTGCGTGGACACTACTACAGCAGTCAGCACAGCTGCTAAAAGAGTATCCGCACATCACGCCATCAGCAGAGATGGCCGGCGGACTGCCGATACTAGAGTGGAACTACAAGATGGCTTTGAAGCGCAACAGGCCTCTGAGCACATGTTACTATATTAACTACTACGGAACGGCATGCTGTCTCCGTGGCAACAAGCGTTCCGACTAGGAGCACTGCTGTTTACGCTGGAGGTGGCTTTGCCAAACGCAATAGAGAAGAGCGAGGAAATCTACATCCTGTCCTTGGACCTCTCGAATGCATAATTAGATAGGTGGCGCTCTTAGGAACGGCTGCGCAAATGTACTAAACTTGAGCTTTTAGGACTTTACGAATGTCAGTTAGGTTATACTCACTGATTTAGAAGATGATTCTGTCAAATATATTTGGGTAGAACATCGCGAGATGTCTGCCGCGAGACCTAAAAAAGCCATAGGGGAGCATAATGAAAACATAGCAGAGGCCGGGTTCAGATGCGTGCCCCTGCTGTCAGGGTTGGAGAAGTGTGCACTGAAAAAGATGGGGGAAGGGGTCATGTTCCTGTGCCGGGAGAGGGGCGGAGGGGCCTAGTGTTGGTTCATGCTCCAGGGCTTGACCCCGATGACAACACCAGCCGCTACATATTGGTGGTATTGGCCGAGGAGCTGAACATCATTCTTGTGGACACCACAAAGGACGACGTAAAAGTCAGTAATATGGCTGTATGTATATATGTGTTGTTTTATGGATATTCTACTGCAACCGCTGATCTTAGCTCTTTCAGTTTGATTCTTTATGTTCAATAGGCAATGAAAGAAATATGCATTGTAGAAGAAATCAATGGGAAGATTAGACAAATGTTGATAAAGCAAATGACATCTCATAGCATCTGACACTTGTAATATATTTCTTTACCTACATCGAATTGTATTGTCAATGCCAGAAACATGGTTACAGCATGACATAGCTCTGCAGTTCTGTCAGATGACCAAGGCACTTGTGCCCAGTTCTTGTGACCTGGAGGACTGCACTATTGCTAGCACTGCGGAACTTTCTCCAATTGCCTGTGTCCAGTGTGATGCTTGTAGGAAGTGGGTCCACCAACATTGTGTTGGCCTTGTATCAGCCCCGAAAGGAAACTGGTTCTGCTGCAGGTCGAAGAGAAAGACAAGAAAGTGAACCTGCACAATGTTATCATGTCACCTTTCAGTGTGAGCTGATACAAAACGGAAGAGGCGAGGTCCAATGCGGAAAATCAGCGGATGGCAAACCTCTTGTGTACCTGGGAGCCACGGTGAACCAGCCTCAATCGTTCGCAAATATGTTAAGTAACATAGCGCTATGGGGCGACAACAGCTCACCTATAGCTAGTGCAGGACGAAATCAAACTCCCGAGCACGACGATACCCTTGTCCCACCTTAACTTTGCAGATGACGTAGCGCTTACTAGCAGCACCCGTTCAGGAATAGAACGCATGACCCGGTGGCTGGAACTGAGGTTCCAGTCACAAAACCTCACAATCAGTGCCGATAAGACACTGTTGATGGCGTATAAGTTTACGAAGTAGAAGCTCCGCCCTATCATGCTTGACCCGCCGCTGCGACTGGAAAGTGGCGAGGTCCACTGTGGAAAGACGGCCGACGGTAAACCAGTGGTGTATCTGGGAGCAACGGTGAACCAGCCCCAATCGTACCGTGATTTAAGGGCAACAGGATGGATGGCTCGCGCCTAAGATACCTATTAGACTAACCCTACAGGAAGGGCTGCGCCCGATACAGAAAGGAGGAAAACTGGACGAGTTAATGTTCCCACAGAAACTGGACTACATAAAGACCTATATGTATGTATTCCCAAAGTTAATGTACCCAATGCGGGTAGCAAACGACGATTTTCAAGATTTAACGTGGGTAGCCGTGGCGCTGAGGGAGGAGGTCAAGAGCATGGCGGGGATGCCGACCAGGATGGCGGACGCCTTCCTGGACTTAGCACAGTCACGTCTCGGATTTGGCCTCCCCAGACTACGCAACCTGTACCGCCATGGCTTGGTGGACCGCTTCGCCAAGATACTGGGAGTGCCAACCAAGAAAACCAGCCCGGCACAGCCACTGTCCGACTTTACGAGGCCGACCGCCAGCTTGAGTCCTTCATAGAGAACGGTTGCACAAAGGACAAGGACATTCTCGTGGGAGTAAAGACTTTCCCCCAAAGACCACGGCGAAATCACGGCTCTAAAGAAAGACAAGCAGCAGGGAGGAAAACAGCCGTGGTTCTCCCACATGCTTGGTATACTGGTGGACGGAGGAACAGGCCTGAATAAGACGGCAAACGGACACGACAACCATATAGGGAGCAGAAGGATAGTGCTCAGTGGTACAGCGAAGGATGCTGACTATACATTATTGAAAAATCTATGGACTTGTATCATTTGAATAGTTTCTTAAGCTTGAAATTGTTGGTTAATGACATGGACATTGTAATCGAATATTTTCCGGACGTAGATAAGTAACACGTCGTACTTGCCGAGGACGGCTCGATTTGAAACTGGGGGTAGGTGTAAGGATGTGTGACTCAGAATGTGTGACGCAATGGTAGCCGTTGCCGCAATGGAACGTAGAATGCTATTTGTTGTTTATTTGTTTGTATTTCTTTTGTACGTTCGCCGAACGTAAACGTTTAAGTTGCGCGTTCGCAGAACAACTTTGTTTGAATAAAGTGAGTTGATTTCGAGGATTGAACGCGTCAAGACGTCTTTTATTAAGCTGCGTGTTGTGTTTTGTCTTCCGTCGTTTCGTTATCTTTATCGCCAGCAAAATCCCTTACAGAAGGAAGGCTACCATCCTCGCTATCTTACATACATATTCACAGTAGGATACCTCAAAAGGAACCGGAAGAGCAAGGTGGTGAACCGAATATATACGCTTACGGAACTCAGAACGGTTCTGGACAGGGCTAGGGCCGCCGGCCTTACGAAGAGGCGCCTCGTTGCCCATCCCAAATCGAGAGAACTGATCGATGACGCCTTGGCGGGGAAAACGACGCTTTCAGAGAAGAGGTTCAAGGCACTGAACCTCACCCTCAGTCAAAAGAAAATAGTTCCTTTTGCGTACGAGTTCGGCAGGGAACTTACGCCGATAACACTAGATAGGCCCTCCCCTACAGACCAACGGAACACCCATCCGGTACGAACGAAACTAGGCCGCTGGTGTATCCGGGGTCAACGGTGAACAGACCGAGCAGCTACGCAGAGCTTAGACAAACGGGCTAAAGTCTGCTCTATTTTATCACCATTTACATCAACAATACTGTACTTCATATCATCGATTTATTATTTCTATTCACAAAAATGAGACTGAGACAAGTGAATGTAATAAGGGTTCGTAAGTAAAGCTGTAAAGATTCTACGTGTACATGATTTTTGTTTATTATTACGTAGAATTGTGTGAATTTTAAAATTAGTGAATGTTGTGAAAAGGAGAATGTAGAGGGTCTCATATGTATTACTGATTGCAGTAACGTTACACAAAGAAAGGATATCATGTCCTTAAAGCTAACATCATCTAGAGCTACAAGCCACTTCTAACAACATAGCCTCGGATGTAGCCTTAAATCTATCTGCTCCTAACTGTGGAGTGTGTGACATTTTAAAGTATTAAATGTTGTAAAAAGGAGAGTGTAGAAGGTCTCATATTCATTACTGATTGCAAGAAGAGTTTGACAAAAGTAGGATAGACATTGAATATGCTGGGTTCCGGGGAATCTTCATCAAGTTGGATAGTCATTATTTACACTGAAATTTCTACTTTAAAAATCAACCTAGGCTACTTGCCAAAACCCTTTAAAACCAGGCATTAAGACAAGATGGCCCGTCGTAGCCTTATTGTTTATTTTAGCTGTAGAAATATTGGGTATCAGAGTATAAGAGGAGTAATGAAATATCAAGATATTTGAAGGACTAGTCAATCAATAAATCGTTCTCATGCATCAGTGTAAGATCTACAGCAGACAGGATACTCGCTGAGAAGCAAACCCTGTTTGTTGCGTATGTGGGTCTTTAAGCTGCCTTTGACTCTGCAGCTGTCTACAGAACTTCCATGCGAAAGCTCCTGTGTGCCATAGGCATCCCGGGATCTATTGGAGGATGGTAAACTAGTGGCTATAGCAACGGAAGTAGATCGTCAATTGTACTTAGGTACAAATAAAACATCATATGCTGGACATTGTTAGTAGAGAGCTGTGCACTGGCTACAAGCAACGCAAGCTTTCAAAATACCACGTACTGTAGTACTGCAGCGTCAATACCCTATATTGCGCTTTTAGCTTTGGGCAACATAGCAGATGTTAAGTTTTCTTAGAAAGAGTGGATTTGTGGACTTGCTCTAACCTGAAAACTGATGAGATTATCAACTGTTCCAGCTGGAATCTACCGGGTACTCATGAACCACCCATAATCAGCCCGAGTCCACAACCCAAAATCAGGCGAGCCGTCGCCGGGCCCGGAGTTTCCAACTGTTCGACTAGTCAAGGCCACATATGCTCCTCAGAATCAGGACCCTCTGGCCATCGAAGCACCGGAAGGAAAGAAAATAGTTTGATCAACAGTCTGATAAGAACCTGTGCACCCTCAATATGTATAGTCAAGGCACGGGTACACAAGGTTACCTCTCCGCGAAAAGTTTAAGAACGACAAGCCAAACAGTAATGAATATAGAATATAAGAGTGGTATAACACGGACACATTGTTTTAACTTCTCAATTGTCGCTTGCAATAAGCCCTCGGGCAAGCCTTACGTCAAAAATGAGCACAACTGCTGCGGTAGATTTGGGCCTGCCGCTTTATGCAAGAGGATATCAGGTTACAAGTTTTCCCGCGCTACCGCCTGAGATCACCATAGGTTAAAAGCTTCCGAGCACAGACACCCTGTAAATGTTTACAATCCAAGATAGAACGGCGACTGTCATACCAAACAGCTCTAATACTCAACTTCAAATATAAGTACAGACATAAGTGTTCAATATTTTCTCGTAAAAAAAGACAAAGTAACCAGGCTTCAGTCTCAGTGCGCTACCAGGAACGAGAGACTGCGTAAGAAGATATCGTTTTTGAACAGCCAATCAGCATTCATCCCATGGATGATTGGCAGACATTTTCCCGCCATAAGAATAGGACAGACGATACAAACAACATCGTCTGAGGATGTGCTAGACAGGAGAGGGAGAGCAACCATGAGTCATTTCTCTACCTCTGGTTAACGTTAAGTAGAATTCTAGACGTATCAGATAATAGATCACAATTATTATCCATATTACTTGTCAAGAATTTCCTTATATTGCAATCAAAGACTGACTTGGCAACAAGACTGACTTTGATTTGTATATTATTGCATCAGCTCTATTTCCCGCGCGCGGGAACGTCGGTAACCAGATCTTGGAACAGTATCGACGCCTCTAACTGCACACGTGTGTTTTCGTCCAATCCGCGGGAATGGTCGTAACCTGATACAGCTGCAGCAAAATCTCACTTTCATTCCGACCGCCTTGTGTCTCTGTGTGGGATGTTATGGTGCAGGGCTGTCTGATTTTTGAGCTGTCGTTGAAACAAATGGTTGGATAAACAATTTAGCCTGGTCTGTTGACGTGGTATCGTCCTCTACCAGTTTGATACTATACGGACCAATCAATTATTTTGGTTTTGGGTGCAGTTTTTGCTATTGTTCACAGCATGTAATTTCTATTCTGATGCTGTCTTCTGTGATCCGTGTACCCTGACTACTCGATCGTGAAATTTAGGTGGATAGAAGACATTCCTTGGAAAACGTAGTAGTGAACATTTTTAATGAAAACCAGTCAGTTACGACGGCGTACATGTAGATATGTACATGCAAAACTGCCAACTTGTCAAGGGTTTGTTGCAAGGTTCGCTACTTCTATCACTCTTAGTCGACCCCCATTCTTTTTCCATTGTCTTTATTCGTATACACCAAGGAGTACTTCCAAACAACTTGAATTCCATGGCAGTCCTTGTGTTCTCCCTTTCTTTCTGGCCATACCTATTTCTACCTTCAGTTAACTGCTTCCTGGGAAAACACAGTATATTGTATACTAGTAATGGTAATTAGATTGCATAGATCTGCTTATCATTTAGATACCTCTTGTTCTACCATGTGATCTATGAGTGGTCACTTTCCCAATGCCCGATACCCGCCAGAAATACTTGACCGTCGATATGACTTGTAGTGTCGGCAGTTTTTTTTGTAGGTTGTTGAAAATATTTGGATGGGGGAAATACCTTATCGGCATCAAACTTCTCCTTGTAATAAGTCCATTAACTACACTTTGATACGATGGTCCAAGGAAAAATTCTATCGTAAACATCTTCATCCGTTTCCTGACTACTTCATTCTCTTTTCACCCTACCGGTTACAGTGAAACATGCACAACTATGATAATTGTCTCTACATAAGGGCAACTTGGCCATTGTGACCACTTTTGGGTATATAGATAAGGCTCTGATTTTTTACACAGCAAGAAAAGTATCGCACTAGCATTCGTCCAATTCTTCATTCGTCATCCACGCATACGTTTCGTGGCCGTCTTCCGCACAGCGGAGCTGTGTGTTGCGCGTCCTTCCGTCTATGGCCTTACTTAAGCGTCGGTCAATGCTACTAGTATGTGTGACAGACGCCCAATATAGCGGCAACACTTCTCTTGTGTCACGCGGCAGGTCCAAAATGTAGTGCAGCCTCGGTCAACTGATCTTGATTTCTTTGCTTGACGTTCTTTCGTATGTAACACTTCATCTGATGCCACATATAAACATGTCAGTGATTGCATTATTACTACATCACAATACTTTGTTTTTTTGTCACTTACATGACACAGACCTCAGCAAAAGACCATTATCATAATGATAATGGTCATTGAGGTTCAATTGTATCAAATGAAGATAGCAGTGGTGTTTGCCGGTCCCTCTCAAGAGTCTAATGGTGTAACAGAGATTCCCTGCATTGTAAATTCCCTGTCGAATAAGTGATTTTTTGAAAAACCGTTATGGCTGCTGTTAAGGTGGTCCGGAACTGACTTCCACTTGTTCAGCGCCAGGTTCGTGTTGTCGTCTTGTGTTGACACTACAGCCCAGTATAGATGGTTGATGATGATGGATATCCAGGGTTTCACGGACTCACAACCATTGTTTTGGCTTAAATGTTTTAGGTCCTTCTTAAGACCTAAGAAAAACAATGTAGATGAAGCAATACTGTTACTAGTTAAATGGTTCATCATGACACAGTAATTTCCTCTTTAGAAGAGGATCTCACATTATAAAAGTAATGTCAAAACCATACCTTACCCGTATTTAACACTAGACTGCCTCTTATTGTAAATGCAGATATTTTCGCGATGTTAATCTGTTCGCGATTTTCATTGTGACCTCTTTAACGCGAACTGTATTAAATAATTTAGCTGAGAAGATAGAAATAACAATAACAAAGAATGTCATGGGATACTACAAGACGTGTGTGGGACCACAAAGTCAAAACGTTTTATAAACATTCGCCTATCCCCTACAACTTTCATTAATTAACAGACATGTTACCATTATTTTTCAAAAATAAGTCGCTATTTACTTGATGAGAAAGTTATATATTGAGTTTCCCCCACTTCCTTATGTGTTTATGAAATTTACCTTTTTCTGTGCAGTATTCAATTAGAGAAAGACATGACTCACTTAGAGCCGAAAGTTTCACTCCGTTTATATTAGAGGGATGTCACTGCGCCTGAGTCATGGTACGTGCTATTGGTTGCAAGGTGGAACAGATGTATCACCTATCATTTTCCGTCCATACTGTTCTCTCTGTTAACTCATAGACGTAATCCTATGGCGCGTGTGGGAGAGGTGTACCATTGTTTATTTGGATTTTTCACAAAGTAAAGGGAAGGCAAAACATGTGCTTAATATGCACCTTAACATGTTGCCCTCCCACACACAATACAATGCATTGAAATCAACAATGTCATACATATAAACATGGTAATGTCAAATCTACAATATCATACATATAAAGATGGTGATATCAAATCTACAATATCATACATATAGAAATGGTAACATTGCATATATTATTTTATTCTCAATGCCACACCACCACCACACGCGCCTCATACATGTGATGGGAAGAGAGAGAGGAGTGCGGAAAAAGCCCCAAATCCAGACTAGCTCCTTCTGCATGGTCTTGAGTAGTGCTGCGTACCTAAACCCCGGACCTGATCCGGACTGGACCTAACGTTTAGGTTAAAGTCCAGAAAAACCTAAACGTCTGGAAACAAGTCCGGACTTGAAACAAAAAATCTCTAGCTCATGTATAGTTATACTCCCTTTTTGTCTTAAGCCATCAAAAACCTTGAAATTTGAAATGAAAAAGTATGAAAATATTGCTGTGTTTGTGTTGTGTAACTGAACTTTTGTGTTTACTACTGACTGTATACAATTTCGCATGCATAGTTTTCAAATTGCATGTAAGATAAATGCCAATTTTTGTAACAGGAAAAAAATATTTTAGCACACATATGCCAAGTGTTCAGGTCCGGAGTTATGAACCTAAACCCCTGGATCTGAATCCGGACCTGAACCTGAACACGGGGTTAGGTACACACCACTAGTCTTAAGACTTTATCTTGGGTTCAGAGGGTCTTTGGCTCTGATCCTGTCTGGTTGCTAGTATCTCTTTGAGCAGCTTGGACTCCTTGCGAGTTAACTCGCTTCCCCCTTTTATACGGCCGATGAGTCGGCGTACTTGGCGAGTTTCCCTCTCCAGGGCCGCCATCGCCTCCCTCCGTTTGCTCAGTTTCGCTTCTCGGGCCATTTTCTCCTGTCGCTGCCGCTTCCTTTGTTCAGCCACTCGCCGTTTCTTGGCTAGCGTCGCCTTTTTAGTTCCCCTTTGGTGCTCCTCCTCTCCAGGACGGCTCTGGAAGAGCCTCCTTTTCGTAGCTCTGGGCGTTCCCACCGGGCTTTGTGGTTGGGCCACTTTGTGCCCCTTCCCCCTCCTTCGGGGGATGAGCTCATAAGAGTATTCTTTCCTTCTCCCCTATCTTTTTTTCCTTCCTAACCTTTCTAGCCCTCGATCTCCAGTTCAAAGAAGAACACTATCACATCGTATCTATTTAAAATACTTTATTTCATTTGTCTGTGACATTTCTTCAAGTCAATTTTAAGAATCATAATGACCCATTATCAACTAAATTTCCCTCACCCAACATTTCTCGTCTAGACCATGCACCCCGCGGCATGGTGGTAGATGATGTCAAGCCTCACTGCGGTGGTCCCCATCAGCGTGATGGGAGTCTTTGCAGGGGTCGCCCGAAGACGAAAAAAAAAGATACACATTTGTTATTATTACCTAGGTATCACTTGTGTATTATATCGTGTGCTTTATGGCACAAAGTGTTGCTAAGACATTAGTAGAATGTATGTAAATATTGCATGAGATGCGCGTATTAAATTTTGTAAAACAAATGGTACTTTTGATCCTGTTCAAGCCAGTACATGATTATAATAAGCTGTCATGTCATGTCACCTACTACATATTTCAGGAAATCATTGAATTACCTTTATTCACATGTTTTCATACATACATCAGGGTTTGTCTTGTAAAATGACTAGGAAATATCAATAATATCGCTACATCATACAGCAGTATTGGGTAACATGAACTGTAAGCCAAGTAAACACGAAGATAACTACAATTCTAACTTTTTACTCCTTGTAAAGATCGAAAGGCATGTGTTAAGACAGTCGCAGACATCAAGAGAATGAATCCTTTCTGCAAGTATATTCCCTTTGAGTCTTCCTTACTTTGAAATAATCCTATTGACCTCTTAATCAAAGACTTGTTTAAAATTTATCATCACATGTGATGCTATGGTTTGAATGATATAACAGATCTATAAACCCTTAAAATGTGGAAAACAGGTGCAAACAGTAGTCGAAAAACTAGCACTACTAAACAAGGCAACAGTTTTAATCTCCCACTGCAGGTAACACTTTCTTACATATCATTATATTTCTAGTAAATACTTGCTACCATCTAGCAATAAAATTAACTTATTTTACATGACACATATATAATTATAGTAATCAATAGTAGAAGAAAACATAGCTCTAGAGCCTCCAGTAAACAAGATAACAGGCAACAGTATTATGATACCTCATTCTGGCCAACTGTAGGCATTAGTGTCCTTTTGGAGCAGGAGGTACATGAACTTATGGCAGTCTGAAACTGATTAAGCACTACCAATACTCTTGCTTGTTCTCTCTTAACCGCTGCCAAGTACTCTTTCGCCCACTTATGAGCAGCCGGTGGGTTTCCTTCATAACATTACAGCCACCGCTCCTACCTACTGCCACAAAAATATTCTGAGCTTCCCGATCATTACATCTACCGCCGCGGCTGCTAACCTACACATGTACACAATTATCTTTCCTTTTTTGTCCTTCCATGCCAAACATCTAAGTACATCTTGAGGCTGGACTGGCGCTCAGCTCCTTGGGCTAATCCAGCTCCTTGGCTGATATGGTGCATAAACAACATTACATCCATAACTTTCGGTTTGCTACATAGATTTTCCCAGGTGTATCTTTCCCTGCCACTGGATTTCCCATGCCTAGAG
The DNA here is from genome assembly GCA_035149815.1 of Branchiostoma lanceolatum. Taxonomy (NCBI): domain Eukaryota; kingdom Metazoa; phylum Chordata; class Leptocardii; order Amphioxiformes; family Branchiostomatidae; genus Branchiostoma; species Branchiostoma lanceolatum. Next base: position 19,639,093 of record CM068873.1, read on the forward strand.
ATCCCATTCCAAGACGCTAGGAGTCCACCTCGTTCTTGCTATACCGCAACTGCTTTCAAGACAGGAGGCCGATTCCTGCCCGAATAAATGCACGGTGCAACCACTGTGTACGGATATTTACACTCAATGATTGATTACCGGACCCACCTAACCTTTACTAAGTCAACATTTTTCTCCAACATTCACGGCTGTTAATTTATTGCCACATGATCATACCCAGATTTGTCATTACACTTTGGTAAAAATCCTTTCAGAATGTATCTTGTGATATCTCTTGATTTGTCCAGGGAAAATGGCATGGATCTTGTAAACAAATGAAATAAAATTCATATCGCAACAGAGTCGTGATCATGGTCTTAGTAATGCAGTTTGAAAGATGTCCTCATGATCCTTGATTAGGAAAAAGTGTGTTTCCTTAAACGGAACAATGTACTGCACAACGTCTAGGCCTCGTTTTATCCAATCTAAAAACAAATCCCTTTCTGTGTGCTCTGGTAAAGTCAACTCACATTCATCGACATGATTATGTATGTTGCCTGCTATGAAGTTCTTATAATCTCTAAATTTAACCACCTGAGCACTGTCGGGTGTCATCCCATGACTGGCAATCACTATTCGAATTCAACCAAGCATAATTTTCCTTGATGTTTTTTCTTTCTTTCTTTATGTTCACATAAGTATCTGCTTTCGGGTTGAACTCGAACTCCCAGGATTGGTGTTTTGTTGTTGTTGTTGTTTTTTTAACACGAAAGCTGCGTAAAATGACCAAGTAAGAATAACCAGTAGTTAGATACCCACTATTATTTTTTACATTAGCGATTTTATCCGGCCCTGGGAGATACCAACTAATGTAGGTGGAATGAGGACTTATGGAAGTCCCTGGTTTCTACCACGGTAGTACGGACTAAGAAAAATTAAAACATATTTCAACCATTCCTTTCATATCCCTAGAATAAAGTAAGAAAACATACGTACGTGTGCTGCTGAAAACTTTATGACAGATGACACTGCGAAGATGCGTTTCCAGTGTATCACTACTGCACTACAGAACTGTGTTAACCGTGAACATAAACACTGTGTAAACCTCCCTTCTCCTTCTATGAAATCATGTCCCTACATAAATAAACGCATTGACAGTATCGCTTATCGGTAGATCAAAGTCTTGAATTTAAGATAATTTTTACACTTCAAAGTATATTTATAGTCTCCTATAATAAACATGGTGAGCCATTATTTAGATCATGATACATGTATATATCAAGGTTTCTCTAGTAAAATTACTAGGAAATAACTAATTTCGCTACATGATACAGTGAACACGACTATGACTACAATTGTAACTTTTTACTCCTTGTAAAGTACGAAAGGCATGTGTTAAGACAGTCTCAGGCATCAAGAGAATGGATCCTTTCTGCAAGAATATTCCCTTTGAGTCTTCCTAACTTTGAAATAAACCAAATTGACCTTTTAATAAAAGACTTGTTTAAAATTGATGATTACATGTGATGCTATGGTTTGAATGATACAGCAGATTTATAAACCTTTAAAATGTAGAAAACAGTGCAAAAAACAGAGGACTAACTAGCACTACTTAACAAGGCATCAGTTTTAATCTCCCACTGCAGGTGACTCTTTTTTTTAGTACCATTATGCTTCTAGTCAATGCCTGCTAAATAAATAATTTTGCAAAACACAGATATTATATATATAACAGTAAACAATAGCAGAAGTTGAGGAAAATCTAACTCTAGTACACAAGGTAACAGGCAACAGTAATACGTCATTCTGGCCCACTGTAGGCAATGGTCTCCTTTTAGAGCAGGAGGCAAATGAACTTATGACAGTCTGAAACTGATTATTCACTGACTTGTAGACACTTCTGGCAGAATAAAATACGTTGCTCGAGTCTGTCTGGCGTGACTAGACATGTGAATGCATTTTGTGAGGAATGGTTTATACACGCAACGCTAAAGGTTACGAATGTTTTGTTTATGATATTCCAACATCTGTGCTTAACACATTGTATTTGGTTGAGCTTACCAAAGTAGGCTTCGAAGGAAAGTCAACACAAGCTTAAACTCCATGCAGTTCTGTCGGTGGCTATGACTATATCTAAAGGGTCAAACAGTATTTAGAGAATGTCTGGCCATTTGAAAAATTTCATTGCTACCGTCAGATCTGCTTGAAAACCATTCTTCTTGGTTCCGTTAGGAAGGCAATTGTTAGGCAATATTCCTACCGTCAAGTTGGAAGCCTGTTGTGATGTTAATCTCTGTTTCGGCTACCACCTTTTGCAGAAGCTTTCCCAGCACTTCTGCAAGTCAGGATAAAAATGGATTGAGTTTGCAGTGGTGGCGGAGGGGTTGTTAACTAGTACATTCACTTTAACTTATCTAAAGCTTGGCTGCGATTCAGTTGAAAACACCAAGGAGAAATGACACCATTCTGACTATAACGTTTGGCTTGCAGTTCACGAATATACAACAAAAATTAAACAAATAAGTTCAACTCCAACAGTTGTGTTCAATGCTTTGTGGCAAACGGGGGGGATATAGATATACTGTCGTTCACAGGATTCTAGATCTTTGCCTTTAGATGTACTTTCTACAAGAATCTCACGTTGGCCCCTCAAACAGAAATGTACGTCTTCACAGTAAACATACCAATTACGTCCCTGGTTTAAATGAAGACCAAAATGGCCAAGCAAATGCAAGGCATGGCTAATGTCTGCTTTGATACAGGCTTCATAATTTCCTAAACTCTGGAAACTTTTGAGAAATACACAAGTGTAGATTTAGGACTGATATATAGACTAGATATATTGTGATCCTTATTTGCAGGGAACTGACACGGTTACAAACAATGCAGACTCAAACATCGGCTGCCCACAACGATGAAAAATAAATCGTATTTCTAAAACATTCAGCCGCTGCAGTAGTTGACATTGTCATTCTCGCGATTGGTGAATTGTAATTGTTGAAATATGTTCCAAAGCTGTTCCAAACTTTGGATAGAAACATCCTCTTCGGTTCAACAGATTTCCAGTTAGCCTCTGATCCGCCACTTATACCTCCTGGACAACGTTACAGAACGAGGAAAGTCAGTTTGCTTTTGAGTCAGGTCTAGAAGCTCTTTACACTCCTTGTAAAGTTCACACAGATAATCATATTGTATTATAAAAGAAATTATTTTCTGAGTCCAAGACGTCATTTACAAAGACGACCCCGCTAAAACAGTACCTGTAAAATTAAGGTTTTTCACAGTTGTATTTGAATTAAGTCGTAGAAGTTGCTGTTTTATTTTATCTTTACCGCTTACTCAGGTGACCTAAGTTGGAACTTCAAACAAGCTTGTATTATATGAGAAAAAAGTAAGGGATTTCAAAGTTCACCTCTGTCAATTGAAAAAGTAGGAAACATTTCGTACAACAGATGAATAACTTCGAGCAAAACCTCTACTTTTTCAGATATAGTCTTAGTGACCAAAAAACTTTCAAAATAAAAATCTACAGGCTGCAAATTTCGCTGTTTTAGTAGCATACACAGCATACAGTGCTCCACTACTAGGGTTGGGTACGAGGGTTGCAGAAAATCTAGGTCAAGAAGATCCGGTCCGAGCCTGATTATGATAGTGCAGCAGTGCTATATCGTATCTTTAGGAGTCCGTGAGTCCTATTTTTCTAATCAAATTGTGTATTAGGATAATATTATACTTTCGATTCACAAGCAACTAATATGCAGAAAAAAACTGAGATGAAACAAAACATTTTTATTCTAAGTTAAAGTCTTTTCAAATTTCACAATGATCGGATTCATATGTGGCAATGCTGTGCACATTAGCGAATAAAAAATTCCGGCATTCAAAACACCCAGTTTGTTGACTAGGAAGTTTTAGACTTCATATACCATATCTTCTTCCGTCTGGAACGGGATTCCCCAGAGAAGGTGGCTCTGTCTAGTTGCCGAGTAGATTTCATGTTGATCAAGTCTATCTTCGAGCCCATTGATGTTTGTAGAGTTATTTTTCATTATTCTCTCGCTGCGCTCTCTTTAACCGCTTCGATTTCTTTGTGGGAAAATGTCACACTGTCTTTAACATTTGTCACTTCATCTTGTCCATTGGTAGGCCGATGTCACTGCGTGTAAAGAACATCTCATTAAGGTGATGAAAAATCATAAATCACACGTACTCTAGCCTGTTTGATAGCTGTAAAAAGATCGCTGACTTCACGGAAGAACATTATAACAGGATGGGCGTGGCATATAGAAGGTGTTCCGGTATATGCTCTTTGTCCAGCTCAAGAGCCATCATTTCTTCAATGACGAAATAGAAATTGTGACCCACACCGTTACTGAGTCCTTGGCAGAGTACTTATCATTGCTGATAACGGAAATGATATTCAGGACCATAACTCTGATCTGCGTACGGTTTTTGGAAGGTGCCGTATTTGGAACCAATTGTGATTGTGATCTTGTGAATAATCGTTTATACATGTAACGGTTACGGATGTTTTGTTTAGGATATTCCAACATCTGTGCTTACCACATTGTATTTGGTTGAGCCTCCCAAAGCAGGCTTCGAGGAAAAGTCAACACAACCTTAAACTCCATGCAATTCTATCGATGGCTTTGACTATATTCAAAGGGTCAAACGGTATTTAGAGAATGTCTTGCCATTTGAAAACTTTCATTGCTACCGTTATATCTGCTTAAAAACCATTCTGCTTGGTTCCATTAGAAAGGAAATAGTTAGGCAATATTCCTACCGTCCAGTTAGAAGCCTGTGGTGAGGTTGATCTTTGTTTCGGCTACCACCTTTTCCAGAAGCTTTTCCAGCACTTCTGCATGTCAGGATGAAAAAAGATTGTGTTTGCAGTGGTGGCGAAGGGGTTGTTTACTACTATGTTCCCTTCAACTTATCTAAAAATTGGCTGCGATTCAGTTGTAAACAAACGAGGAGAAATGGATACCATTTAAAGTATAAAGTTTGGCCTGAATGTAGCAAAACGTAAACAAATAAGTTCAAATCGGACAGTTGTGGCCAATGATTTGTAGCAAAGAGAGGAGAAAATATAGATATACTGTCTTTTACAGGTTCTAGTTCGTTTTTTTACACTATAATTTGTGCAAGAATTTTACGTTTTCTCCTCGTACAGAAATCTGCGTCTTCACAGTGAACATACCAATTACGTCACTGGTTCAAACGAAGACCACAAATGGCCAAGTCAATGCAAGAAGGCAGGCTTCCCTATCCAACATCATCCGGAATTTCCTGAACTCTGGAAAATGTCGTAGATGTTGTGTAGATTTAGGGCAGATATGTAGACTAGATATATTGCAATCCTTACTTGCAGGGAACTGACACGGTTACAAACATGTAGACTCCAACATCGGCGGCCAACAGCGATTGGTTCCTAGCCTATTGCTGGAGTAACGTCCCTGTCACGTCGAAGACAACTTGGATGACCACCGTGTATGTTCTGGCCCACTTGGCTGGGTCTCGCAGATTCGCTGGCTTGCTTGTGTAGTAAATGGGTGGTAGTTGGGCATACTGGAATCGTTAGAACTATTAATATTGCGAACATTGGGACAGTCCCTATGAATGTGTCCGGGTTCCCTAGACCTATAACAGATGGCTCGGCCTTAACTTAATTGTCCCGTTCACCATAACCGTGTACATAGGTGTTGTTACCGCGTCCATAGATGTTGTTTGGGGGTCCACGTAGTGTTTGTCTATTATTAGCTTCACCGTACATTTTCTGGTACTGCTGACCTTGCTTCATCTGATGCAGTTCACTGCGCAAGGACTCTATGGTTCTACCTGTCTCCTCCCTTAATTTTGCCACTTTAGTCAGAATCGCCGACTCAACACTTTGCATGGCTGTGTTTTGCCTAGTACCTTGCCCCTGACCAGATCACTCACTACTCAGATGCAGGGCTTCCTCCCGAATGTCTTTGAACTTACGAGGGTTTGCTGCGTCGGCCGACCGCAGAAACTGGCGCAGTTGCCTCTCCAAATCTTTGTCCATAAGCCAATCTAGAAACCTATCCCTAAGAATCAAGTCTCCACCCTCAAACCCAGAGCCACTCTTTCTTATAACACGCCTAAGGATCTATTGTAGACTAAGAGTATACATGTTGATGGATTTATCTCGGACCTGATCCCGGGAATAGAACTTCCCCAATATGACGGACACTGAGCCTGTATCCCCGAATGCCGTCTATAACGTTTCCTTCACCTTATTCAAGTTATTACGATCTGTCCCCGACAACACAGCTACTTGGCGCTTTGCCTGACATTCTAGGTTACGAAACAACATGCCTGCCCTCTGAATCTCAGGGGCATTGTACAGAGCAAAAGCTCTTTCTATTAACTCCAAACACCATTCCTCGGGAATACTCCGTCCTCGCCCACATCCACTGATCCTTCGTTGTCTTCCATCATCTTCGCAATGCTGACAAAGTTTCCCACGGTCTCACCTATGAGCCGCCGGGACTTCGGGTGTAGAACCATGTGGCTGTCATTCATGGCCAATCAATCAAACAAAATCATCCTGGCCGTAACTTTGGCCGCCTTGTTGGCAATCTTGTGGATTTCTTTTTGAATCTTTTTGAAGAGCTAAGGAATAAAAACAGGCAAAGAAAATATTGAATCCACACCTTCATTTGTAATTCCATCCATGTATCCACCCATACACCAATGCTGTTCCTCTACCTACCTCCTTCCAAACCCTAGGACATTTGACTGTTGAAATTGGTATTTAAGTTGCCGTCGACCTCTTCATGGTAAATTACAAAACAAACAGATCTCCAAGTACACATCAAGGATGTCAATAATGCTTCTCATATACTTCCTGACGGCCAACAAGGGTGCCTTGCCGTTGATCAGCCATCTTGTAGTACAGGTGGTCTGCAAGTGTTTTATATATATAGAATACAACACGGGGTATTCCGTATCACCCGAGGTACCAGCCCGACCGCGGGTCGGATCGCCCGACGGCCGTAGGCCGGAGGGCGATCCGACCCGCGGGAGGGCTGGGACCGAGGGTGATGCGGAATACAACGTGTTGTATTTTATTTATGTCATACCTTGGTCATACCCACCCGAGAAAACATACATTTCAATGCGGAATGCGCCAGAAGTTGAGGGAGTTTTGTGTCTTCGAACAAGAAACTGTAGCAACATTGATTCCAATCTCCGAATCCGGTATTCGAATTTCCGACGGCCGCACAACCGGCTCGCTCGAAATGCGTTCGAAATATTCTATGGAAGCCTGTGTGATAACACTTCCGAACCCTATGTGATCCGGATAGTTATCACACGGTCCGGAACACCCGTATCAGGCCCAGGCATGACATAAGACATATTATTTTCACAGGAACAGTTCCTTACCTGCTTCAGAGCGTTTGCCTTCCTAGTTTTCCCCCTCAGCTCCGGACCTGATTCTGCTCATCTCCTCGTCTTTCTTCGAAACTGCCCAGCTTGGTCACGTGTTTTTGTGTTTGCCTCAGATGGGGACTGTCGTGATGAGAACAATTTAAAAATTACTCAACAAGTCATCTAATAATGGTTCAAGGTTGTTTCCTGCTCCGTCTTTTTGTTCTGTTTCAAACAATACCAAAACCTCACGTAAACACAGGACGATACATGGTGAAAATTGCAACCCCCGCCCACCACCAGGTGGATGTTTAGCGAGCCGCTATAAGCGACATTCAGTCAGGCTTGTGGTGAGGTTAAGGGTTGAGCACGCATTTCATATTGAGACCAGTGGTGACAGTATGAAGAGTGATAAGGGGACTGTCACGAAATAATAAAAACTGTAGGGCTCCTGACCGCTTGCTCGTCGGTGCCCATTCTCCAGGCATAGCCTGTGTTTATGAAATTCTGTATCGGCCCCCTCCCTTTATCGTTGTGCCTCTTTTTGCCTTCACCACCGGGTCCGCTCTCCTCTTTGCTTTGGGAAAGTCTATTTCCATTTCCACTCTGTGGCCATAAGCCGTCAATTATCTCCCCAAGCCTCTGCTACTTTCCCTTCTTTAGGAACGTATTTTGATAATAACAAACTTTCCGGACGAGAAAACTCACCGATACACGTCCAGTATGTTAAGTTTCTTCAAAGCCGTCCATTGCCTGTTTCCAGCTGTCCATCAGGTTAGTAAGCCTGGCGTCATCGCCTTTTCAATGGCTGGCAGAAAATAGTGTGTTAGCATAATGTATACTATTGCATAACCTTGAATTCTTCACTAACATCCCCGGATTACGACGCGGGGAAAACTGGTAATATGATATACTAAGTATGACACAATTTCTCGCTGTTTGGGTCCACAGCTGTCATCTTCCAGTGCTTCCCATTGGCACACCTGACTCAGTCGAATCTAGTCATTTCGCTGTAGTGACTGAATGCTATAATCATGAATGTGTTCCTAATTATCATACGTAAAATATTCATCCCATTACAAAATTCTAAACTTAGGATCAAAATGTACAAGCCTGTTTCTATAGTGCGTGCCGTGGACATTCTGCTAGCCAAAATGGCCCTGTATATCCTGATGTGCAGTGCTGTGGTGACCCCCTCCCCCCTAATTAGGATCATCATGAATAAATTTCAAAAAGATTATCTTTATAATTCTGAGCTGTCTTCATGAATCGTTGTAGCTATTATAGTACCAGCGGTCTAGTCACGGTTTCTCTCCCCTCGCTTCCCCTCCGCTCTTCTTCGGAAGGCTTCCTTTTTTTAGTGTCGGTCATCTTAAGACCCAACACTGGGCTCGTCCTGTCTTTCTCTAGCTGTTGGATCAGTATATGCCTGGTGTACTCCGCCAGCGGGGCATGTGGCTTTTGTGGGGGTCCGAGTAGCCTTCCTCACTTATCGATCAGTGCGCGCATGTACAGGCGACGGAAGTTAGGAAGCCCCAGAACCAGTCTTTGCCGTGGAAGACGACGAACGTGCGCACCGGCACCCTCGGCCCGCCCACAACTTCATAACCTCTTTGAGGGTGTTGTCTACCTTATCAAGCTCTCCTTCGCCCTTACGGTTGCCACCATCAAGGGATATTGGCTCTTGGGTACAAAATACGTGTTCACGTAGTCTAGCCTCTTAGGGAACGTGAGTCCCCACAGTAGCCCGCCCTCAGTCTCGGAGTGGTTGTAAGCCCTGCTCTAGGGTCTTGTCAAGCGGGTGCTATGTTACCCCCTTGTGCTATGTTATATATCCCGTTTGTCTCATCTCCGCATAGCTGCTTTCACCATTTACGGTGGAACCTAAGTACACCAGCCGTTGGGGTCGGCGAACGATCTGGATGGGAGGGTCTGGTGTTATCGGCGTAAGTTCCCCGCCGAACGTGTACGCAAGAAGTACGATCTCACCCGGGCTAAGGGCAGGGGTCAGAGCCTGGAACCTCTTTTCCACCCATGTAGCCATGTTATGTACTCATAGTCTCGACCCGCTGATTAGCCCCACATCGTCGGCAAAGTCAAGATGGGAAACTTTTGTCTTGGCAATGCTTCCCCGTAGCACTAGCCCGCTCTCCGCCACTGGGGATTTATTGACCCCCTTAGTGCTATATCCAGAATCAGGGCGAAGACAATCGGCGTCAGGGCATCTGCCTTCGGGAGTCCCACTAGCCTGTCCAGATCTCTCACTACCATCTCCGCCGTGATTACCAGGTCTGGTTGGGCTGAGTCGGTCGGGTTCAGTACGGCCTGTGCTGTTGCTAACATGGCGCTAAATCGCCTCCCACTCCTGGGCGTCCCCGTTGGTGGCACGTTGTACTTGGCCGAGAACTTACGACGCCTGGTGTGTGGCGTGCCCAGGTTTGTGAAAGACGTCTTGTCCTTCCCCTTGAGTCCGCCCACCACCTTGGTCCTGCTCTCCCTATACCGTTCCGACACCGACGGTTTCGCCTTCCTCTTCGGCCTCCTCAGTGTCTCTAGCCGGAGTCTGAGTTCTCTTCGCCGCCGTTTGAGAAGCTGCCGTATCCTGTCCACCGACAGTTCCCGATCCGGCACTTTCTGTTTCCGTCTCTGTTTAGCAGTTGCCTTTCGTACAAACCTGTTATAGGCACGGCGTTCCCTCTTACTCATCTTGGTGGACTTGGTCGCCCTAGTGATGAGTTGACCGAACAAGCGGATCTCATCCTCCACCACTTGGCACCTACGGGCCTTTCTCTCATCTCATTCCTTCTGGCGGAGCTTTTCCGCCGCCACATGCAGTCCATTCACGTTAACCGTCCAACCTCAGAAGCAGTTCAGGGAGAAAGAGAAAATAGTGAAAATAGATAAGAAAAACTCCGTGGGGCTCCTGGCCATGCTTCTACCGGTGTGCCCCACGCTTCTTCAGGCAGAGCCTGTGCATATGATGCCCGAACTCCTCATTCCCGGAGTAATGTAGAGCTGAAAGTGGGGAAAGACCTCATATCGATGTGATTTTGTTTTTTTAATAAGTGTTCTAAATTGATAATCCACTCGACACTTAACTGTTGCCTAAGGTACCTATTACTTCATGAATGTTCTTAGTTTTTATAAAAAAAGCTTGTGTGCCTTCGTAATTTCCTCCCAATGGTCTCATACTTTCTTCATTACTGTGTCAACTGTTTTTACTTTACACATTTGAAAATTGAGACCATCTCTATGGATAACTTTTCCATCTACCCCTGCAAGACCACAACATGTAATGGTTTCAAGATATACCTACTTCGATTAAAGTTTGAGTACTTGAGGGGGCTGGTGTAACCTTGTCTATGACTATATTGTCGTATTTATGCACTTCTAGATCAGTTAAATGATTCTTATCTAAAATCACACGGTTTTCTTTGCATCCTGAAAAGTCGATAACTTTTCCATCTACACCTGCAATGTTATAGCAACATGTAATGGCTTCAAGATAAAACTCCTGTTTTTTTTTCAATTAGTTTTACAATCATGGTGTTGAAAAAAGGTTGTGCTCGGACTGCCTAATGGAATCCTAACATCGCTAAGTTTACTTCAATGAGCTAAAGTCACGGGTATTCTTACATCTGATTCAACAATTCTGACATTGAGTCTAATGAAATCTGTTTTTACTGACTCAAATTCAGTGTGGTGTTCTCCTGCGCCTACTTTGATTGAAGTTAGACTATTTGAGGGGGCTGGTCTGACCTTATTAGTTTTGTTTATACCCAAAACCTACCCTAGTTCCGATCAGATGCTTGGACCCTACCCATCCAATCCAGCCCAGACCCTACAACCCTAACCTGATTCCAATCCAGAATCACTCCAAACCCTACCCTGGTTCCAATACAGAATTATTCCAAACCCTACCCTAATTCAAATCCAGATGCTTGAACCCTACCCCCTCCAATCTAATCTCTTCCGCCCCCCTCCGCCTTTATTTTTTTCTGAATTGCTTCCAGGAGGCAAAGTTGTTGTTTTTTTTCTGACAAAAGCCTGTTGACGAGCATAAAGTAAGGATTTAATCGTCGGCGTCATCCAGGGTCTGTCATGGTGATGCAATCGGATGCATTTCAATACTCATCAATTTTGGACTGAAGGGTACTGGGTACTGTACATTGCCTGAGACTTTTCACTTGCAGAAGACCTCCTGCCAATGGTGCGAAGTTATCCACTAGCCGAAATAGCGCAGTGCAGAGTCAGGGATGAGTCTACATACACGCCTTACAAGCTTGTTATTCATGGTTCTCCTCTTAAGGTGCATTGTCACGACATTATGGTCACTGTTAGCAAGTTGATCTTGCACAGAAGAGGCGGAGTAGTGATGACTTTAGGTTCGTGATGAGGAGGTCAAGTGTCGCTTGACCCTAGTCGGTTGTCTGATGACTTGCTGAGAGATTTGACTCTTGCACAGTCTGCTAACTTCCACACGATTGAAGTCTCCCCCAATCAGCACGCCTAAGTCGGGATGTTTTACTTGTAAGGAGTCAACTGTTTCTATCAGGTGACCCAGAAGAAGCTCCGCATGAGGAGAACTTGGAGAGTAGACAGCACAGACTGCTAAAGATGATACATTTCGTGGAAGACGGTACGGTCGCAGTTTGACCCAGTTAACCCCAAGTTCGTCGGGTACGGGCACGTCAAGTGCACTTGATGGAATGTCATTCCTCACGTTTATAGCCACTCCACCATCGGGTCGGCCTGGGTGTGGACGTGGGAAAGTTGTATAGCCCTGTATCTCGGTTACTTTGTCAGGTGTATACTCACTAAACCATGTTTTTGAGATTATATATGGCGACGTTACTTAGTCGAACAGGCGATGTTCAAACTCATCCAGCTTATTGCACAAAGATCGGGCATTACTCAAAAATATTGTTGGTACCAGTATGAATGCTGTCCCACTGCCCGACACCTTTCGTCTCGCCGGCTTCGGACAAGTCATGGCAGCATACGCACTCGCGTACGGTCGTCATCTGCCCGAAGAGTGTGCACCTACACCGATAAAATCCTCAAGACGCCACTCTTCCGTCTCAACGTCCTCTCCGTTCCAGTACTCAAGACTATGAGCTTCCAAAACTTCAGGTTCCTACGGTGGGGTGACAGGATCGGCCGGGTCGGCTTCGTCGTCACTGCCCCCCTCCCCACTCGGTCCTGGCGCCGGGGGCTGGCGTCCTGGCTGAAAGTTGTACGCAATTATGTTCTCCGGATCGAAATCTTCTCTCTCCGGATCCATGTTAGTTGTTTCACTTTGCGAACGCGCGGGTCCGAATCTCAGTTCTACTTCACGTTGACGTCGTAGAGTTCCCGGATAAGGTGAAATTCGAGGCAAAATATCAGCGCCTGAGCTTTGGGCAGGCGGTAACGTCAGACCGCCGCCAGATATACGAACTACGATGGATCCGCGCAGCGACGGGAAAACGTTTTTAGGGTATATTTTCTCATTCTAACAAAATGTACTGGAGCCCCCTGGTGTCCCCCTTTAAGCTGCTGTGTTCGTTCCCTGTATTTGGGTTCGCCTGAGCAGATTCTTCGCACTCGTAAGAATTGTTCAAAAGGTATTCCCCGTTTGCAATGGGTGGGGTGTGAAGAGTGCCTTAGGAGGTATTGGTGCTTTTCTGTAGGTTATGTGTCGAGATTCGTGGTAAAATCTCCCTCCGAAACGCTGATGGTGACGTCAAGGAAGTTTATATATGTAGTGGAGGTTTCTGCTAACTTGATGGTTGGATGTGCTGTGTTGAGGTCTGTGTGGCGAAAATAACCTCCACCAGACTAATGGTTTGAGGTTCATTTGTAGACGTGTTGTTCCCAAGAAGATGTTTGCCTACGAAGGCGCCACTCTCGTCCCCATAGCCGTACCTTGGACTTGGATGTAGTGTCCTCCGTTGAACTCGTAGTTATTGAGGTTCAGGATCCGGTCCAGTAGGTCGCAGGTGGCTTTGGTGGCAACGCCTGAAGGGTTCTATTGGAGGTCTTCGCGAGACGCTTGTATACCTTCTTCTGTTGGGATGTTGGTGTAGAGGGATGACACGTCCACGGTCGACGATATCTTTCCGAGTTTGTAGAGTTTTTGTAAGAAGTCCGTAGTGTCCCTGATGTAAGAAGGTAGCATTTGCACCAAAGGACGGAGATATCGGTCAGCAAATTCAGAGATCATTTCTGTTGCACAATCATTGGCTGAGATTTTTGGTCTGTCCGAGTTACCTTTCTTTATGGATTTTGGGGAGAAGGTAGAAGACGGGTGTTCTTGGGTGTATGGGCGCAAGATAGTTAACCTCGTCTTCGCTGATAGTTCCTTCGTTAAGAAGTTAAAGGGAGAATTGTTCTTACCAGCACGGCGTGTTCCCCCGGGAGGCAGGAGTCGATGTGTTTGTAGTGATTTGTGTTGGAGAGTTGACGTAGTGTTTCTTTGATGTAGTCTTCTCTTTTCATGATCACTACCGCGGAGCTCTTGTCTGCGGGTTTGATGATGATGTCAGTTCTTTGGCTGAGTTCCGCTAGGGCTTTGCGTTCGGCACCGCAAATGTTGGTCTTCGGCAGTCTCGGTGATGGTTCCTTGTGTTCGAGGATTTCCTTTTCGACTGCCATGATAAAGGTAACTAGCGCCGGGTCCCTATGGGTAGGGGGAGCCCATTTGCTTTTGACCTTGAATTTTTGGGTTTCCATTTTGTCGTGGTCAGCGAATAGTTCCCGCAATCAAAGTCTACCGAAGAAGGCGTGGAGGTCTGTGATGAGTTGTTGTCGGTTGAGATCGGTGGGGGAGGGAGGGAAGTTGAGTCCTTTGGAAAGTGTATGTCTGTGTCGGCGAGAGGTATGCCCTCTTGTAATAAATAACTCATGTGGTAATACGTCACTGCTGCCACTAACTCACGGGTCACGATTGCAAGAATCTTGCTGTCATTCTTTTCTGTAGCTATCTTTCTGATGGTGCTGTCTGCCCGCATATTACAACTCTTTGATAACGTCTCACGAATGTTCGTCTCCTTTATTTCGTTTATTTCGCAAGGACAGCTTTGTATGTTTTGCCTTACGTCATGTGTCGTCACGATCGGCTAAGCCTCTGTGCAGCGAGCTCCTTCCTTCTCTTTCTGTAGTCATGACTCTTTTTTTCATTCCCAATGGTTCTTCGCTTTCCGATCTAAAGACAGTAGAGTTTTGCAGGTTGTGCGGCTAGGCGAAAAGCCTGAGCCGCCGGCCTGGTTGAGGCGGCAGAGTGACTCACCGAGGCCGCCGACTGCACTTGAGTGGTCGGCACTGCTCACACGCATGTGTCCTGTTCATCGCCATGTGTTGTTTTTGGGGAATGATTTTTGTGTTGTGCGGTGTTGCGCTTCGACAGCATTTGGTGGACATGAGAAAGCGTTGTTTCAATATCATTTGACGGGATAGTTTATAGTCTATTACGCTCTGACGTTGTGTTATGTCATCAGTACTGGGTGTAATGTATGTAGATCGTGGAAAGTATTTGGGTGTATGCTCTGGTCCGGCAGGACAGATAAATGATGATGTACTGCAGTTGGTGTGATGTCCACAGAAACATGAGATGATGTTGTCTTTTGCTAATAACACTCGATTCAAGAAACTCTGATCATCATGGTGAATGCTTATCTAGGTCGCTGAAGCTCGGCAGTACAGCGCTTTGAAAGCGCCTTTGCTAGGCAGGATGTAAACTATTACTTTTTATCATTTGCCTCTTTTTTCGTGAGTGAATCTCCCCCGACAGAGTTTGTTCACTGAGATTTATCTGAAACATCTTCCCTTTCCCTCTGGACACATGTACCCCGCAGTCTAATTTCTCGACTGTTATATCCTATGAAATTTCTCTTATTGCTGCGCGTATCCCCTTCATAGTTTTTGAGTCATTGTCTGTGATGGATTTGTCTATTAGTAATTTTGACATTCCAATAGCAGCAGCCAATCAGTTGTACAAAATAGCACCGATATATAAAAACATGAAAACTGAGACAAAGGAGCGGAAAATATCACTAAGTTTATAAAAAAATACTTATAAGGTTCAGTCTGTGTGTTCTATGTTTTCATCACGGAGACTTTGTGCTGGAGTCTTGTATACTTGCCTTGCTGCCCTTACCTGGAAAGCAAAATTCACACAATTTGTCACAAAACTGTTTCCTTATACAATGAAAGTTACAGGTCTAGAACTGCAGCGCGGTTGTCCTCTTCCTCGCTAGCGCGATTGTCCTCCTCGTCGTCGCTGCTAGTCTCCTTGTCACAGCTAGTCCCCTCGTCACAGCTAGTCTCCTTGTCACAGCTAGTCCCCTGTGTACAGCTAGTCTCCTTGTCACAGCTAGTCTCCTCGTCACAGCTAGTCTCCTTGTCACAGCTAGTCTCCTTGTCACAGTTAGTCTCCTCGTCACAGCTAGTCTCCTTGTCACAGCTAGTCTCCTTGTCACAGTTAGTCTCCTCGTCACAGCTAGTCTCCTCGTCCCTGCTGCTGTCAGACTCAATCCAGTTGGCGCGATACTTACCTTTGCTGCTCAGTGGCTCCTCCTTCCTTGGTGAGTAGAACTGCAGACGACTTCCGTAGGTCTCTCCATGTCAGGCAGCCGCCTTGCCCGATTCTGAAGCTTCAGAAAGGCCTCACGCCGGTTTCTTAGTCTCATGAGTCTATCTGAGACAGTGTTACCGGCCGAAGATTGTACAGAGACGGCTGCTGCTGGTGGTTCCACGGGCAGAGACATGTTTGGATATGCCTCGCTCAAGATTCGAATTCAGACGGTAGAACACAGAGATAGCGAGAGCTGTTTGGACGAACGTCCGATTGAGCGGACATACTGTTACGATTACTATTCAGATGCCCACATATATATCAACTTCTTCAGGATGATACATGAAATATCTTGTAAGATTTCTTGCAATTTGCATATTTACCTCCATGCCAAATTTCAGGTCGTTTGGAATATTGTAATTTGAAATATTGTATTTTGGAATATTCGAAAAGAGGACAAATATTTTAGACAGGTAGGGACGTGTACAGAAAAAAAGTAAGGCTTATGGTATTCATGAAATATCGTATGGATATAAAAAGTATGTTATAACTTACATTGAGTTTCCCCAAACTACAAAAAGTATCATCCTTGGAACAGAATTTTCGTCGTAAATACTGTACACAAGTGTATTAGTTATATAGTCCAGACTAAGAAAGTGACTCACTTTTTTTGCCCTCCCACTGCTGGAGATCTGCCACTGCTGCAGGTCTTTAGTGGAAACATTTGTGAGAAAAAAAATGAACATTGTTAAGTTTTATAGCTTTATGTGGTGTTGATACGCAGTTTTGATATGCAATTTGCTTCATTGCCAAATGCATCACCTTTTTATCAAATAATTTACATCCTACATTGTAAAAAAAAAGGAAGATATCTACTAGTATTTTAATTTGCCAAAGTGACTCACTCCTTCCCATCAGCCTTCTCCCCATCATTGGCAAGCTGCCGAGCTGTATTTCTGTAGTGAAAACATAAAAAAATAACATTGTTAAGTTTTTATTATATGTAATGTGATGTTGCTACGCAGAATGCATATATGATTTGCTCTCAAATACAAATCACTCCATCATGCATGAAGAGCATAACTATATCGGGTAATACCTGTGTTTCAATATTGAAAAGTACATTATATCTTGACAGCAAATCTACTTACGGTTGATTGTTGTCAATGAGTAGTTGCATTTGTGCCACCTGCCTCCTGAGGGCGGCAACTTCCTCATCTTGATCTCTACAGTTGAAAAATGTATACTGTATGAAAATGTGCATATAGAAGTTCAACATATCCTTACAAATGTATATTATATTTATTTCATCATCTTTCTAGAAAGGCCGTCATTTGCTTCTGAGCAAATACAGCATGTTTCGCCCATGCCACTCCCATGCAAGAAGTGGGGTGTCCCAAAATAACACCTGGGCAACACCTGGGCAAAAATTGTCTCCATGTTATACCCCTCCCCATGCCAGAAGTGGGCTGTCCCAAAATAACACCTGGGCAAAAAAATTCTCTCTACAAGTTGTTTCTTGTAAATTTCTATGTGGGGCCCTTTATTGAACATGCTGCCATGAACAGGGATGATCCAATTATCAACAGTCAATCAGTGAAAAGACTAGAAAGGCCGTCATCTGCTTGCAAGCAAATACAGCATATTTCACTTCTTGCATGGGGAGGGGTATGGGCGAAACATGCTGTATTTGCTCGGAAGCAAATGACGGCCTTTCTACACTAAAAAGGAACAAAAAAGACTGTCCCAAGATCTATTTATTCTTCTTATACATTCATTAACATGCTTGAACATGTGCAAAGATAGAATACAATACTGTATTTGCTTATTAGTCAGGCATATTCAGTAGACCACACAAATCCCTCTGCAAATAACACACATTACGCCGCAGGGAATTTACGCCCTCCGGCTACACCTACGCTGTGATCATCAGGCTTTGACCATGCAGGATGCATGACACAGCAAGCAGTAATGACAGACGCGCCATACTCACAGTTCATAAACATTCTGCAGTCCCTCAAAGCATCCCTTGGATTATGATCTGAGCATATCTATACATATCTCTCTCTCTCTCTCTCTATATATATATATATATATATATATATTATGTATCTTCATATCTATTTAAATGTATCTATATCTTTCTATCTATCTATCTATCTATCGATAGAAAAATAAATGGACACCAATGTATGTAATACACTGTATTTTGCATTGGGAGGGGTATGGGCGTAGTTGTAGCATATAAGTACAACTTATTCACCATTTCTGCATCCGACTGCATCATGTAGAAATGATGTAAAAATCTCTGGTACACCTGCCCGCTGCACTTGTTTCATCTTCTTTTTCAGTAACATGCTCTTTTCAGAATTTATATCTGCTAAGGACCATTTGAAAAGTTGGGGGCAAGTGAAATACTTTTGTCTTTCTGTGCATTCTAAAAGTCGATAACTTTTCCATCTACACCTGCAATGTCATAGCAACATGTAATGGCTTCAAGATAAAACTCCTTCTTTTTGTAATTAGTTTTAAATTAATGGTGCTGAAAGAAGCCTGTGCTCGGACTGACTAATGAAATCCTAACAGAGCTAAGTTTACTCCCACGGTGCAAAGTCACGGGTATTTTTACATCTGATTCACCAATTCTGACATTGAGTCTAATGAAAAGTTGGACTATGGCTGGTATAACCTTGTCTATGATTATATGGTCGTGTTTATGCACTGCTTGATCTGTCTTATTAGTTAAATGATTTTCATTAAAAATCACTTGTCTTTCTGTGCATCCTGAGAAGTCAATAACTTTTCCATCTACCCCTGTAATGTCATAACGACATGATTTGGCTTCCTTTTTTTGTAATTAGTTTTAAATTCATGGTGCTGAAAGAAGTCTGTCCTCGGACTGCCTAATGAAATCCTAACATCGCTAAGTTCACTTCCATGGCGCAAAGTCACGGGTATTCTTACATCTGATTCAACAATTCTGACATTGAGTCTAATGAAATCTGTTTTTACTGAGTCAAATTAAGTGTGTTCTTCCCCTGCACCTACTTTGATTAAAGTTAGACTATTTGAGGGGGCTGGTCAAATCTTATTAGTTTTGTCTATGCCCAAACCCTACCCTAGTTCCGATCCAGATGCTTGGACCTCCCCCTCCAATCCATCCTCAATTGCTCCAAACCCTGCCCGGCCAACCCTACCCTAGTTCCAATCCAGATGCTTGAACCCTACCCCGCATCCCATCCAGACCAGCCCAAATCCTACAACCCTACCCTGGTTCCAATCCAGAATTAGTCCAAACCGTACCCTGGTTCCAATTCAGAATTAGTCCAAACCCTACCCTAGTTCCAGTCCAGATGCTTGGACCCCCCTCCAATCCAGCGTCTTCCACCCCTCGTGCGTTCGAACTGACATTCGTACTTGTAGTCGGGCATCTCCTCGTCACCACCGTCACCCCCCTCCCCTTGCCTTTATTTTTTATAACAGCTCTATATCAAGTTTATGAAAATACTAATCAGGTTTTGTCTGTGTGTCCTCTGTTTGCATCACGGAGTCTTTGTGCTGGAGTCCTGTACACTTGCCTTGCTGCCCTTACGCGGAAGGCAAAATTCACACATTTTGTCACAAAATTAAGTGTTTCTTTATGCAATAAACGTTACAGGTCTAGAACTGATCGAGCAGACATACAGTTACGATTATTACTCAGATGCCCACATATATATTAACTTCTGTAGGATGATAGATACAATATCTTCCACGATTTCTTGCAATTTTCAAACAGAAGGGAAACGAACCCATTATACCAACCTTTCCTGTCTCCCAATTAGTTAAGATTATTTGGTAAATGTCTGGAATATAAGCCCAACATTTGCTAAAGCAAAATTCAGCATATTTCCATCCAAATATTTTCTAGAGATGCTATCTATAGTCCGTTGAACAAGACAATGCTTTTTTCAAAGGGGAATCAAAATAAATTTCCCAGCCCTCGGTCTTCCCGCCGGGCTTTGTGGCTGAGCCTCTCCTTGTTCTCTCCCCCTTCTCTGAGGGGTGAGTTCCTCTCCCGAGCTGATGCTGGGTTTGATCCTCAGGTTACAGTCTTCGTTCAGGTGATTTCTGTTCGTCTCGTATCCCTCTCCAATCTCAATCCAGTCTCAGTCTCGTACTACCTTGACCAACATAAGAATGGAGAGAGACGATTCTTCGACGTTGCCACCTTCCGCCTGTCTTGGACGAGCCTGCCTACAGTATGACCAGGCGGGTTAGTGATAGCAACATTAAATTAGAAAAACTGTGGGGCTCCTGCTTCTATCGGTGTGCCCCACATTCTTGAGGCATAGAGAGATCCATGTACATACCAGTGTTACGTGGCCAGTTGTCTAATCAATGTATTCCGGGCATCAGTCACCGGAGCGAATTGGTAGTAGACAATCAGGGGAATAATCAAGCATCTAGCAATGTGTGTGCGTACTCAAACAAAAATAAGGTTGAACATAAAAATGACAAAATCTTAAGATACTCATAATCATAGTAACAGGAAAACTGTGTCTCCTCCAAAGAGCATTGGATGGATTTTCCAATACTCTTGTAGAGATTGTAACGTATCATAACTAACAGAAACAACATCAAAAACAACTCATAAATGATTAAAAACAACCAAATCCCGAAATAATAAAGAACCAAAGAACATTATTGATAAGTGTTACTTTGTAAGTGATTGTCAGTGTTACTGGGTTATCATATACAATACAGGTGTGTTTCTGATATTGCTATGATATGCAAACTCTTGGCACATAACAGGTGATATGTCTCTTGTCCTCCCCCCCCCAATACGGCCTCTGCCAGGGCTTCCCAGAGTCATTATCAACATCAATACTAAACTCACAGCTTTTCCTTAGCACGACAACTTTTTCCTCTACATGCTGATACGACAGGACCACCATTACAGAAATCCAGTAATACAGTCAAAACATTTGCCATGCACACCATCGCCAGTATTACACTCTTCCTACGGCAACTTGAAACAATTTGTAACTTGGTATAACCTATACAAAAATATTCAACAAGATTATCCTTCCCACAGGAAATGCCCTGCACATTGCTGGCCTTCCCATCGGACAGACTATTAATTGCCTCGCATGTCTCTCTTACTGTTACCGTAATTTCTGCACGAACACCCGATTCAATTAAATGCGTAAAAGATTGTGATGATTAACAGAATTTAACAGTGAACTTTAATGACTCTTTTACATATTAACATTTTCTAGGGCTCCAGTACTAGTGTGGTCATCAATATGGTTTCTAAAGTAATAAAACAGTTTTTCATCGAAAGACATCTGTTGTCGCTGATCTTGTTACTTATTTAAACAATCATTCCTTCCATTGCTTTTCCTTTACCCCAATGGGTTACATCAGAGGTTAAATGCACAAAGAGTCATGCATTTTTGAAACAGTTGGGGATGCTATATTGAAATCTGCATAACGTTAAAGCGCATGTACATTTATGCAGTGGTAAAATACATCTATTATGTATATGTAAAGTTTATACATAGTATAGCGTATACATGTTAAAAACAAGTAAGATGTTGAAAATCATTTTAGAAACATCGCATCCTTTGAAATGTTGAATTATTCTATTGAAGCTTTAATAGACTGTATGGCTTCTAGTACGCCCCGTATCGAATATCGCTGCTTGTTGGATAATTTCTTCAATGTACCACTGCCCTCCTTTCTGTCATCACAACTAAGAGTAAATTCTTAACTATGGGTGTCATATTAGCGGGAATTCTCGAGAAACATTCCAGCCGTATGGTTGAGCGAAGTTTCAAAGCCTGACTTAATATGTCTCATGGTGTATTTTTCACGTGGAAGGCTTGCACTTCTTGATACCCAGAGAGAGGTTAAATACTCTACAAGTATTGCTGTTATTTCTGATAATCGGAATCTCATTTTGTATCACATCTGATCTAATGTAGTGATTACGCATCTTGTAAGCGTCGACCCCGAGACGTACGGGCATATACGTCATCTGCAGATTCGTTCCTTCTGTGAGATGTCAGGGTGCAGCTTGATTTTGGTCTAGTGTAACTCTTGTAATTACTCATCTTTCGTAGTTTTGGTAAATGACAGCGCTTGAGACAGTCTTTGCCATTCTTGAGGTAGTACTTTGATATTTGGTTGTAGACCTCAACTGCTCAAGAATTACAGAGATCGGACCACTCCTCCTTTTATACTTTTTCAGTGCCTTCCTAGTGCAGGGCGCTCTAACTCGAGTTTAAGATATTGACCAATCAGCGTAAAGGTTCTCATTTTGCCCTGGTTATGGGCTAGGTTGCCCTAATCTGAAATGCAGGTTTCTGCCGTGAACTTGATGGTTGGATGTGCTGTGTTGAGGTCTTGTATGAATTACTTGAGGTCTTCTTCTGAGTGTGTCCAGATGGCGAAAATATCACAGACCAGACTAATGGTTTGAGGTTCCTTTTGTAGACATTTGTTGCGCAAATTTTCCCATGAAGCTTAAGATGTTTGCGTACGAAGGCACAACTCTCGTCCCCATAGCCGTTCCTTGGACTTGGATGTGGTGTCCTCCGTTGAACTCGAAGTTATTGAGGTTCAGGATCCTGTACAGTAGATCGCAGATGGCTTCGATGGGAACGTCTGAAGGGTTCTTTTGAAGCGCTTCGCGAGACGCTTGTATACCTTCTTCTGTTGGGATGTTAGTGTAGAGGGATGACACGTCCAGTGTGACCAGTATGGAGGTCGGCGATATCTTTCCGAGTTTGTACATTTTTTGTAAGAAGTCCGTAGTGTCCTTGATGTAAGATGGTAGTCTTTGCACCAAAGGACGGAGATAGTGGTCAGCAAATTCAGAGATCCTTTCTGTTGCACAGTCATTGGCTGAGATGATGGGTCTGCCCGGGTTACCTTTCTTTATGGATTTTGGGGAGAAGCTGGAAGACGGGTGTTCTTGGGTGTATGGACGCAAGTTAGTTAAACTCGTCTTCGCTGATAGTTGCTTCGCTAAGAAGTTTAAAGAGAGTTGTTCTTACCAGCGCGGCGTGTTCCACCGTGAGGCAGGAGTCGATGCGTTTGTAGTGATTTGTGTTGGAGAGTTGACGTAGTGTTTCTTTGATGTAGTCTTCTCTTTTCATGATCACTACCGCGGAGCCCTTGTCTGCGGGTTTGATGATGATGTCAGTTCTTTGGCTGAGTTCCGCGCTAGGGCTTTGCGTTCGGTACTGCAGATGTTGGTCTTTGACAGTCTCGGTGAAGGTTCCTTGTGTTCTAGGATTTCCTTTTCGACTACCATGATGAAGGTATCTAACGCCGGATCTCTATCGGTGGGGGGAGTCTTTTTGCTTTTGACCTTGAATTTTTTTTAATTCCCTTTTTGTCGTGGTCAGCAAATAGTTCCCACAATCGAAGTCTTCTGAAGAGATGATGAGTTGTTGTCGGTTGAGATCGGTGAGAATGTATGCCTGTGTCGGCGAGTGGTATGCCCTCATGTAATAACTCATGTGATAGTACCTCACTGATGCCACTAAATCACGGGTCACGATTGCAAGAGCCTTGCTGTCATTCTTTAGCTGTAGCTATCTTTCTGATTGTGCTGTCTGCCCGCATATCACAACGTTTTGATAACGTCTCACGAATGTTCGTACCTTTTAACTCGTTTATTTTGCTATGACAGCTTTGTATGTTTGGCCAAACGTCTTGTGTCGTCGCGATCGTCTAAGTCTCTGTGCAGCGAGCTCGTTCCTTCTCATTCTGTAGTCCGGACTCTTTTTACGTTCCCGATGGTACCTAGCTTTTCGATCTGAAGAGAGTAGAGTTTTGCAGGCTGTGCCACCAGGCGACTAGCCTGAGCCGCCGACCTTGCCTGGATGAGGCGGCAAAGCGACTCACCGAGGCCGCCCACTGCGCTTGAGTGGTGGGCACTGCTCGCACGCATGTGTCCTGTTGATCGCAATGTGCTGTTTTTGGGCAGTGACTTTTTTGTGGTGTTACGCTTCGACGGTATATTGGTGAACATGAGAAAACGTTGTTTCCAGATCATTTCACTGGATAGTTTATAGTCTCATACGCTTTGGAGTTGTGTTATGTCATCAGTAGCCGGTGTAATGTATTTAGACTGTGGCAGGTATGTGGGTGTATGATCAGGTCCTGCGCGACAGATAAAGGATGATGTACTGCAGTCAGTGGTGTGATGTCCAGAGACACATGAGATAATGCTGTTCTTTGCTGATAAAACTCGATTCAAGAAAGTCTCATCATCATTGGCGAATGCTTTTCTAGCTCGCCGAAGCTCGTCATGCAGCGCTTTGCTAGCGCCTTTGCTAGACAGGATGTAAAACCATTATCTTTTATCATTTGCCCCCTTCTTTCTTGAGTTTCTCCCCTGACGCAATTTGGTTACCGAGATTTATCCGAACCTCTGTCTCTGTTGCCCTCTGGACACATGTACCTCGCAGTCTAATTTCTTGACAGTTATATGCCAAATCTGGGGGACAGAACAACTACATGATACGTCACCTATTGAAAACGTACACAACCAATTCTGCAAAAATGTTCTTGGTGTTTTTAGAAATAGTAGCAACGTGGCATGTAAAGCAGAACTAGGTAGATTTCCATTAGATATAGATATATGTATATATATAGTTAAATTCTGGCTACGTCTGGTCCAAATTCATAGAACTACACACACCCTTCAAGCGGACGCACTCCACCAACAGTATAGTCTCCAAACGAATACCCGTAGACGAACACTGTTACAACGTGTTAAAGATATATTAGATTCCAATGGATATTTGTATTTGTGGCTCTCCGATAATACACATTGTAAACCTGAACATGTCGGAAAAGTGCTGAGGAGGAGACTAACAGATATAGATATACAATCATTTTTTCATACCTTGGTAACCGAGAGCGGTAAGTTAAGATTTTATGCAAAATGTAAAACCATGTACAACATAGAGGAATATCTTGATCTTGCAAATTTTGACCTACGCTCAGCCATTAGCAAAATTAGAGTCAGTGCTCATCCTCTTAAAATAGAAAGAGGCCGGTATAGAAAATTAAATATAAACGATGATTTTGTAAGTATTGTAGTACAAATGCCGTGGAAGACGAAATACACTTTATTTCAAATTGTTCATTTCATGATATTGCACGAAACGAGTTGTTTGTGTATTCAGACCACTAAAATCTATCAGAAATTCTCTAAGCTTACAAACATAGAAAAGACTATTCTTCTTTTAACTACCAAAAACCCATAAATCATAGAAAAGGTGGAACATTTCGTCTTCCATTGTTTACAAAAGAGAAGTCAAACCCTTCACTAGTTATAGACAATTACATTTGTATAGTCCAGTCTAGTCGCTTTTATACCTATTTTGTATCCTGTTATTTCATGTATGTTGTTTGCAATTAGCCTTCGGGCACGAATTTGCAGTTAACTTATTATATCCTCTGAAATTTCTGTTGGTGCTGCGCGTATCCCCTTCATGGTTTTTGCGTCCTTGTCGGTGATAGCCTTGTCTATAAGCACCGGATTCTGTTTCTGCATGTCAAGCACGGCCCGTCTTGCCAACACTTCCTCGGCATTACCGATGGGTTCTGCGGACGGGAAGTTGGTCGTGTAAGACGGACCGTGCTTCCCTGTCTCTGCACTTACTTGCCTGCAGCTGAAACGTTTATTTTGGGCAAGAAACTAGGGGGTGCCCCGATAAACATATGCGCATAAAATCCCATCTCAACGTTATAACACCTATTTAGAACCTGCAATATGTAACAAACCGGGCTTTCCTCAATCTTCATAATGTTCAATGGTATCTAATAGTTTTGCAATATTATCCCCAAATATATATAGTACCCTTAATACGTCCTGTTCGAGCCATATTCCTAACGTCCAGTTGGAAGCCAGTGGTGAGGTCAATCCCTGCTTCATTTACCACCTTTTCAGAGGCTTTTAATATCAATTTAAAATTCAGAATATATCCCCAGATTGCCGCGCGGGAAAACTGGTAATATGATATCCTCATTCGAAACATAGTGCGGAATCATAAAATCTAATTGTTTGGGGCCACAGCGGTCATCTTCCAGTGCTTCTCATTGGTACACCCGATGCAATTAAATCCTGAAATTTCTCAGACTAAATGCTGAATATTAAAATGATATTAATTGGAAGTCCCAATAGAACTTCTGATGGACTCATGTCGCCCTGTGTTTTTTTTGTGTGTCTAATTGACCAGACAAATGTGTCAAAAATCAAGGACGTTTAATTGGCCTGAGAGATGGATATCTACCTTTTTACATATTTGCGGTTGAAAATTAACTGATGATTAAAAAGATGATAATATTAAATAGCCCTCCGTTGCAATCTTTGTGATGCTTAGTAAAGCAATGGTTATCCTTGCATTGTATACCTGTGTGTTATCAGGTGCTTATAAAGCTTCCGATGATTTTTTTGTTAAGTTTTCGAATATATCAAGATTTGAATGAGATGGAAATCATCATAAATGGGAAATAACATCTGGTAAGTCTATGACGAGATTAGAATGTTTGATATTTACCTAGAAGTATTATGAGGGGTAAACAACTATTCATCGTATTCTTTTGTTGTTGTTGCCGCGTATTAAGCCGCAAGTTCATAGAGCCAAAAGACTGAGACGAAACGAGGAGCTACTATCTTTTTCTCCTCCTTTATATCCGCACCTGAGAACGGTTTCCGTGCGTTCGTCGCCATGGCTCAGAATAAGTGAGCGGTAAAGAGCCGGGGATCGGTCGCCCAAATAAATAAATTGTAAAATGTTGGGCTTGACACAGGACTTTATTGCTACAAGCAAACGTTTTGAAACGTACAGGTGTGTTATTATATTAATTGTTTGTTTGCTAATTTAGTTTGTATTGGACGACCCAATTGCTGTTCCTTATTGTTATTGTATCTATGTAAGTTGTAATGTTTATTTCGAGAGATGATGTTTAATATTAGCGATAGCTAGAGTGCATCATCTCTATGTCCTGTTTATTTTTCTGTTGTTTAATGAAAGAAAAATAAATAAAAGTACATTCAAAGCATTTATGGGGAAATGTATGCTTGTGAGGTTGAAGAAATAGTAGTCAACTTGATCCCAGAAACGTGTTACTAAACAATTACAGATAACTGTGTGGACATTACTTTTTTCGAATTATTTATTACATCAGCTGCATGTAAGAGAGACTACAAAACCCCATTTGTATAGTCTTTTGTTAGATGTTAAACCTTTAAAAAACATCTCGTATTTTAACATCCAAGAGTTTCAATTGTACATAGATTTCTCCGTGTCTGCCGGATCTCGATCAAGTTGTTTGCTCTCTGCAAGATCGTGCTCTTTTTCCAAATGTAAGCACCAATGCTAAATCTCACTCTGGGGTTCGCACTGCTAACAGCCCGTGACGATGCTGCCCTTATCCGACAGGTGACAGGTCGGAGACGTTCCTGTGGCACCAACTCATCATGCCAGTTTCTGAAGTCGTCATAGTGTACAACGTAAGATATCTTCTTGATGATTTTGCCATATACATTCCACGTGCCAGCTCTGCCATTGTGCAAGAAGATCCGTTGGCCCACATCTAATTGCTGATTCTTTGCCGGTCTGCATGCCTTTGTCAGTGTAGCTATAGGTGCGGCACTTGGTGACAGCATGCTTCAACACTCTATTAACACGGTTCCGTACAAACCAATTGAACCCCTTCGATCCGTCTTAAGCTTGCTTGGTCCACTGGTCCCAAGCTTTCTTTCAAATTATTGTAGATCTGCTGAGGCACCGTTAATCCCACTTGGTACGCGTGATCCACATTTGCCTTGTATTTGCAGGTTCTGTAAAGTCCTTGGGCTTGAAAGAAGGGCCCCACCTAGGGCGTAGGCCCTGGTCTCAGGCGCAGGGGGCGCTCCGTGGCGTCAGCCTGCTCCCTTCTCTCTGGGCGTATAGTTCTCTCCATCAGTGCCCTCAGCTCACAAATCACGCCCACATTCCGCACTGGGGAGCGTCAGAAACCCACATCGTTTACCACCCGTAACAAAAAACTAGTAATGTATCTGAAACCTTTTACCATGCACATTGTAAATATAATGCTCTTTCTATATGCCAAATCTTTAACTTACAATCACACAAAAAAAATTCAACAAGATTATATTTCCGCAATTCTTTTTCATTATTATTACGTGTTCGCTTCACTATAACCTGCGCCGTTATTGGCAGCCATGACAACCTTCCAGAGTGTCGTGATTGAGGGACCCGCATGTAGACAACATGCCTGGGACCTCTTTTCCACTGGCACGTAGCCATGTTCTGTACTCCTTGTCTCGACCCGCTGGTTAGCCCCACATCGTCGGCAAAGTCAAGATGGGAAGGGTTTGTCTTGCTTCCCCGTAGCACTAGCCCATTCGCCGCAATTGGGGATTTGCTGCCACACCCCACACCCCCCCCCCTAGTTCTAGATCCAGATACCTGCAGCTGGCCCCCAATAAAACTTGGCATTGTCTAAGGCTGCTGAAGTAAGTTTCCATGTATCAAGTACACTTTCATGGATCAAGTACACTTTTATGGATCTTATTTACATCTAATTTATAAACTTCCATGTAAAAAAAAGTGCAATGGCCCGTTCTCCGCCATTGGGGATTTGCTCACAACCCCACCCCCCTTAGTGCTATATCCAGAATCAGGGCGAAGACAATCGACGCCAGGGGATCTTCCTGCGGGAGTCCCACTAGCCAGTCAAGATCTGCCCCCGCACTTCTCTCTCCATTTGCTGACCTGAGGATGATATTGCCTCTCCGGGCCCGTTCCACTATCACCCGCACCGTGTTCTGTGCCACTCCGTAGACCGATAGGCAACATTAAGATGCATCATGGCTGAGGGGACCAAAGGCGTTTGAGATGTCCAGGAACATGATGTATATTATTTTCTCCTTTTCTGTTCCTGGCATCCTGTATGGCGGATTCTAAAATGTTGATATGTCCCCTCCAGGCCGGAATGCGAGAAGACCTTCCAGGATGCATCCTGCAGTTCTAATGGCCGACAACTCGATATGAAATCGGTTGGCTTGTTTGTCCCTTTGATTAGAAGAGCAATTTCTGGGTCTCCGAAGCTTTCCGGAATCTCCCCCCCCCCCCCTGTTCTCAGGATCATGTTATATTCATTTTTCATTTATATCACACAGGTAACAAGAAACAATACATACATATAACTAATCAAAATACATAGCGATGGGGAACGTAGATACCAATGTAATCTATAAGATTCCTTCCATATTTTTGACTCAAGATAATTTACAATAATGAATCAAGGTGTAGAAACAAAGGAATAATTAACAACTAAATGTCGAAACAACTAACAAATCAATAACTAATGATAATAAAAAAACAATTACCTAACTTCACTCAGACAAGTTACCGACTAAATAAGCAAGGAAACAATTCTATAGATAATAACAAAGCAATTAACAACAAGGAGATATATAAACACGTTAACAGCATAAAAAATGCACCCAATCAAGATATAAGGACATAAATAAATAAAAAAATCAATAGAAGATTAAGCAAAGAACTGTTTTTGTCAAAATTGAGCTTTTTAACATGTTTTTGAATTTAAATAGTGATTTGCAGTTCTGTAAGTTTTCATTTAAGCTATTCGAGGTTTGCATCATGGAAAACATTCGCTGCTGTGTTTTGCTTGTAATTGTATCTGTTTCAAGTTGTTTCGTTGCCTTATACAGTTCGCTCATCGATCGGAACATTTTCTTTCCCCCCACCAGATCTTTGTCTGCTCTCTTCAAGGAACCCGGTGTCGGGTATTTTTTGGCTCTCGCTCGCACCGCTTCCTCTACCATCTCTGGGGTGATCGTGAGGTCTGGTTGTTGTCTCCTCTGTGGGTTAAAGATGTCCTGCGCCGCTAGAATCATATTCTCGGGAAACTGTCATCGCCTTTGTTTGTTTCTTATAATCTTTATTTATAAAGCAAAAAAATATACATACAGTAAACCATCCTTGAAAACAAGAAGTACAAGTTATAGTGATTCAAATGATAGTGCTGGTAATTAACAAGTCAGCAACATATAGTACCCCATTTGCCCCAGTGCCTCTGCAGCTTTCCCCTCCTCATAGCTATAGAATATTCTACTTTGTGGAATAAGTCCACATAATTAAGAAAGGATTGAAAAGTGACATGGTTGGCCTTTCTGCTTTTATAGATGCACACTTTACCTAGTAAAATCACAAGATTACCGATAACGGGGGATTCTTGGTTCAAGTTACCAAAAATGACATTAAAGGAATTGAGATGTAGTTTTTTCCCTGTCTGCTGTTGAAACCAATTTTGAATTTTTGGATGGCCTCGGTGTTTGGGGAGAGGGGGACACTGTATTTCCGTCGGTACTTCTCCCTTCTAGTTCTCAGTGTTCCTAGGATAGCTATGTTGGACTCTACCTTCTCGCTCAGCCTAGCCACCCTCTTGGATCTGCCGTCTGCGGAGTTGTGAGGCTTTCCGCAGTTCGCAGAGTTTGCCTGTTTTGCGGCGCTGAATAGCCATGAGCAGTGTGTGAGTCTTGGCGTCAGACAGTCGCTGTGTTGATTATAAATGTTTTATTCAATTAAGATACATCGCAGCCTCTTGGGCTAAATTGCGTTTCTCATTACAATTTAAAAATATATTCTCCTTAAAACCTACATCAGATCAAGTTGTGTACAAACTTTTCATTGTATGATCATCGCAATCAGTGCTGAAAGAATCTAGACAAACACGTACATGTAGTAGTTAAAAAAAGTCACTTTGAAAAAAAAGCCATTGATAAAGTTTTCGGTTTCTTTAAGATATTTTGGGTCAATGAAGTGCTTAGATTTCAGTAACCTTTTTCCCGTGGATATTCGGATAGAAAAAGTGATGGAACTATGAACTTGTGGTCTGATCTAAGGCAATCTACGATAACTGTCACACTCCTACGGCTTGAAGCATACAAATGTACTCTACTGCTGTGTTTTTATTATCAGGAATGGAATTGCTACAAATGGCACAGTCTTTATTATGAAGGTTTGTTTTTCAACAGGTGCGCCCTCAGGAGTCGCAGTCGACGTCTCATGCCGACTCAGAGGACTCCGCGCAGGATGAAGACGAAGCACCTGAAGGCTCAGTATCTGCTACTGCTTCCCATCTATTGCCCCGCACGCATGGTGGAAATTCCACCTGCGTCCAAACTCCTCCGCTACCTCCCTCCATTCGTCTGCTGTTTGTGGGAACTTAAGCACTTCGTGCTGGTACTCAGCGATGATAGCCTGACATACCTCGGGTATAAACAGCGATATTGTGTTGTGAGGCACACGAAAGTTACAGGCCATAAACCTATAGCTGTCCTCAGACGTCATGTACCTCAAGGTCATGGCTAACCTCATTCCTGGTTGTATCGGCATTCCATGCCTGCAAAGATAGAAGGAAATAATCATTATGGTGAACTAGCACAATAATACTTTGTCTACGGAGGTGATAATGTTCAATACTATATCATATGATGTTTAAATTGTAGACATTTAAGAGCTACACATGCCTGTGATCTTTGTCGATGTGGGGGGTTACACGCTGTAAAAGCTCGCGGAACATCTCAGGTGCCATGCGTAAATAATTCACGTAGTCCCCACAACACTCTCGAGCCAACTCGATCAAAAGTGTGTCGTATTGGCCTAGTAGGGTCCGCCGCTGGATCCACGGCCTCACCCACCACCTCCGTCGCCTTCTCGCATTCTGTCTTTCTTGCAGAACCCTGATGAGGGCTGCCAAAATTACAGCTTGCCTTCCCTGTACTCTATTAAGCTGTAACTGCAGCCACAGTAGCCTGATTCTTTCTGGTGGCATCGCCATCTTGCAAAGGTCAAATGACACGTGCACAAATATGAGATGAGCGACACGTGACAAATCGCACGACGCTGGAAAATTATGAACATCACCCGACGCTCTGCGATAGCTGATTTACCTGCGATTTACCTGCGTTGTACGGGAAATGCATCGTACGTGCATCGTAGGTACGACGTGAGTTTAGTGTGACCGGGGTTTTAATTATGTACACCTCATAGAGTTACAAGTTTGATGTTCCATATCATTTTAGAAACATTACATCCTCATAGTGTAAATACATTTCCTGAAAATAAGACCAGAAATTCATTGGCAAACAAACTATGAACTGATAGTAAGTGCGCTTACTCATCAGTTCTGCGATTTGAGGATGCGCATCAGTGCATATTTCTGTTATGTTCACAGACTGTTCCAGCAACTTGTCAGTCGTCTTTTGGAAAGCAGCTTTTCCATCTAGGTTGATTTCCGTCCTGTTGTGCTCTTATCGATCACTTCCAACCCCACTATTTCCCTCGTCTGGTCTTCCATAGTTGAATATGTGCAGTGCTGTGCACAGTGTCCAGGGGAATCCATTTTGCCATCACCTGTGTGGCATAAACATAAACAAAAGTGTTCCCAATAACAACAATAATTACTTCATTTACACATCCATGGAAATATTACATAAAAGTTCTACAAAATGTAATGCCACTGTACGTATGATGATGAAGGATGGATGCCTCATATCAGAATAACATGTTTTAAAGTTCAAGAAAAAATTGTCCATGTATGTGCGCGAAGAGGTTTGAAATGTTGAATTGTTCAAGTTCTCAGTATTGACGCTTAAGTAGACTGTATGGCTACTAGTACGCGACGTGTCGAATATCTATCGCGGCTTGTTCGATAATTTCTTCAATTCAGTGTACCATTGTCCTCCTTTTCTTCCATCAAAACTGAGAGTAAACTCTTAAAGTGTATATCGTTGTGATATTAGCGGGAATTCACGAATATAATTCCAGCTAGCCGGATGGTATAGTGTTGTTTCCTACTCTGAATCAAAATGTCTCCTGGTGTGTGTGTGTGTGTGTGTGTGTGTGTGTGTGTGTGTGTGTGTGTGTGTGTGTGTGTGTGTGTGTGTGTGTGTATGTGTATGTGTGTGTGTGTGTTTACGTGGAAGGCTTACACTTCTTAATTAAGCTCAGAGACTCGGAGACGCCAACAATACTCAACATACATTGCTGTTATTTATGATAGTCGGAATACCCATTTCTATCACATCTGATCTGATGTAGTCATTAAGCATTTAGTAAGCGTCGGACTTCAGACGGACATCATCTGCAGATTCGTTCCTTCTGTGAGATGTCATGGTGCAGCTTGCATTTGTTCCAGGGTAACTCTTGTATAAAATATTGTGACAATACGTCACCGATGCCACTAACCCACAGGTAACTGCAAGAATCTTGCAGTCATTTTTTTTTTTTGTAGGTATCTTTCTGATGGTGATGTGTGCCCGCATATCGCAACTCTGTACTAACGTCTCACGACTGTTCGTACCAATATTTAGCTAGGACATCTTTGTATGTCTGGCCAAACGTCATGTGTCGTCTCGATCGTCTGAGCCGCGAGCTACTTCCTCCTCTTTATGTAGTTCTGGCTCTTTTTACGTTCGTGATGATACTTCGCTTTCCGATCTAAAGAGAGTATAGTTTTGCATGCAGGCTGTGCCGCCAGGCAAAAGGCCTGAGCCGCCGGCCTGGTTGAGGCGGCAGAGTGACTCACCGAGGCCGCCGCCCGCACTTGAGTGGTCGGCAGTGCTTGCACGCATGTGTCCTAGCTATTGATCGCCATGTGTTGTTTTTGGGGAGTGATTTTTGTGTTGTGCGGTGTTGCGATTTGACAGCAATGGTGAACATGAGAAAGCGTTGTTTCAATATCATTTCACGGGATAGTTTATAGTCTATTACGCTTTGGAGTTGTGTTATGTCATCAGTAGCCGGTGTAATGTATGTAGACTGTGGCAGGTATTTGGGTGTATGATCAGGCCCTGCACGATAGATTAAGGATGATGTACTGCAGTCAGTGGTGTGATGTCCAGAGAAACATGAGATGATGTTGTCCTTTGCACTCTATTAAAGAAACTCTCATCAGCATTGGCCAATGCTTTTCTAACTCGCCGTAAATCGACAGTGCAGCGCTTTGCTAGCACCTTTTCTAGACAGGATGTAAACCATTTTCTTTTATCCTTTGTCCCCTTTTTTCGTGAGTTAATCTCCCCCGACACAATTTGATCACTGAGATTTATCGGAAACATCTTTCCGGAAGCATCTTTCATACATATACCCTGCAGTCTAATTTCTCGACAGTTGTATCCTCCGAAATGTCTCTTGTTGCTGCACGTATCCCCTTCATGTTTTTTTAGTCATTGTCTGTGATGGCTTCGTCTATTAGTAATTTTGACATTCCAATAGCTGCAGCCAATCAGTTGTACAAAATAGCACCGATAAAAAACATAAAAACTGAGACAAGGGAGCGAAAAATATCACTTAGTTTATAATAAGATACTTATAAGGTTTTGTCTGTGTGTTCTATGTTTGCATCACGGAGTCTTTGTGCTCGAGTCTTGTACACTTGTCTTGCTGCCCTTACATGGAAAGCAAAATACACACATTTTGTTACAAAAATGTTTCCTCATACAATTAAAGTTACAGATTCAGAACTGATTGAGCAGACTACAGTTACGATTATTACTCAGATACCCATATATATATATAAAGGAATATCAACTTATTCAGAATAAAATATCTTTTACGATTGCTTTCAATTTGTCAACATTTATAAGGGCCCATCCAGTACTTCTGTACTATGTGCGAGAAGACTTTCCAGGTTGCTTTCTGCAGTTCTACAGGCCGCCAACTCGATATGATCTCGGTTGGGTTATTTGTTCCTTTCAGAAGTAGAGCGATTTCCGAGTCTCGAATTTCGAAGCCTTCCGGAATGTCCCCCGTTCTCAGGATTATGTTATACAGTTCACTCAGCGCTCGGAACATCTTCTTTTCCCCGCCAGCAGATCTTTGTCTGCTATCTTCGAGGGACCCGGTGCCATGCCTTTTTTCGGCTCCCGCTTTTTCTAGTTTGAGGTCTGGTTGTTGTTTCCTCTAGGGGTTGAAGATGTCCTGTGCCGCTAGAATCATATCCCCGAGAACCTTTCTTCGCCTCGGTGTTTTGGGAGAGGAGGACATTGTATTTCCGTCGGTACTTCTCCCCCCTAGTTCTCGGTGTTCCTTGGAGGGCTATGTTGGACTTAACTTCCTCGCTGAGCCTAGCCATCGTCTGCCGGCGGCATACACCTTCGATACCCGGGTACCTAAGGCTTTCCGCATTTTGTGGAGTTTGCCTGTTTTGCGGCGCTGAATTACCCAGAGCAGCTTGTGAGTCTTAGCGTCGGACGGGCGCTATCATATAAAGTGGTGAAGGGATTATTCTTTGATGAGCATTATCAATTGAAAGCTGAGTGGACAGCAAAACAGCAACAATTTCTTTATATTAGCTAGCCCAAACAAAATAAAAGTATCATTATACTAGTACGACATAAGTATTATTTGAAAAACCACCTGCCCAATACCCCATAAATGTTACAGTGAATGTAACAATAGCCATATCTCTTTATGTATGACATTGTTTGTATTGATGTTGAATAATGAATCAAAGTGTCAATGAATCTGTCAAGTCTACTAGCTAGCTGTGTACATATCCTGTAGATCATATATGTCACACATTGGATGTAACAATAGCAGCAATAGCCATATCTCGGTACTTTATGTATGACATTCTTGTTTGTGAATCAAAGTGTCAATGAATCAGTTTAGTCTAACATTTATAAGGGCCCATATCATCCAGTACTTCTGTACTATGTGCGAGAAGACTTTCCAGGCTGCTTCCCGCAGTTCTACAGGCCGCCAACTCGATATGATCTCGGTTGGCTTGTTTGTTCCTTTCAGTATTAGAGCGATTTCCGAGTCTCCGAATTTCGAAGCCTTCCGGAATGTCCCCCGTTCTCAGGATTATGTTATACAGTTCACTCAGTGCTCGGAACATCGCCAGCAGATCTTTGTCTACTATCTTCGAGGGATCCGGTGCCGTGTCTTTTTTGGCTCCCGCTTTGTCTAGTTTAAGGTCTGGTTGTTGTTTCCTCTGCGGGTTGAATATGTCCTGCGCCGCTAGAATCATATCCTAGAAAACCTTTCTTGGCCTCGGTGTTTGGGGAGAGTGGGACATTGTATTTCCGTCGGTACTTTTCCCTCCTAGTTCTCAGTGTTCCTAGGAGGGCTATGTTGGACTCTACCTTCTCGCTGAGCCTAGCCATCGTCTTGGATTTGCCGACGGCGTACTAAGTTCGATACCTGGGTACCTGAGGCTTTCCGCAGTTTGTGGAGTTTGTCTGTTTTTCGGCGCTGAATGGCCATGAGCAGTTTGTGAGTCTTAGCGTCAGACGGGCGCTGTTTTGATAAGGAATGGTTTACCGTAGAGTTAC
This sequence comes from Branchiostoma lanceolatum, assembly GCA_035149815.1. Taxonomy (NCBI): domain Eukaryota; kingdom Metazoa; phylum Chordata; class Leptocardii; order Amphioxiformes; family Branchiostomatidae; genus Branchiostoma; species Branchiostoma lanceolatum. The sequence goes on from CM068873.1 coordinate 19,675,407, forward strand.
TGGACATGACCCGGCAGCAATACATGTTGCCTTACTAGTACTTCATATATTGGCTTCCTCAAAAGATTTCTGCCAACAAGTGTTATTCAGACAACTTTATTGACGAAAAAAACACGTGAACAAACCATTTCACAGAACACTAAGACAAGAATAGCATTTCTAGCTTCTACCTACTGAAGACCTACAAGAAAAGGTTTTAAAATCACTGCAAAATGTAATAATTGTGTCTACGTGATTAAGTTGATATTGACTGTAAATAAAAGATTGCATTTCCATCAATTCTAGACTGTTACATTACCTTCAAAGATGTTCAATGGTGACAAAAACAGAAATAATGATAACACAGATAATACCGATAAAAAAGATAAAAACAAAATCAGTGTCTTGGAACAAGGTGTGTGCCAGGTGTAAATGTTAAAGAAATCGTCGGATAGAAGGTGGCAGTAGTTACTGACAATTTAGATTTTAGGGCATATTCTAAGGGCTCTGGTGGTAATTGGTTCCATATGTGTACTATCCTTTAAAAAAAAGTAAATTTTGAATGTTGTGGCTTGACACTTTTCTGGTTGGAGCTTGTACTGAGAAGTTGACCTAAGTGATGAATTAGGCGATTTGATATATTTGTTAACGTCAATGTCGTAGTATCCTAAGAAGCATTTAAATAAGAAACAGGTCTAGAATTCCCCGTCTTTTTAACGTTTGAGAGTGGTAAGAGTGAGCATTGTATTAGCCTAATTCTGTAATTAGTGGACTAGTTATTGAATATATACTAGTCATTGAGTATATGATATTTTGATCTGATCTAATGCTATCTGCGATAACTGTTTTAGTTAACAGAGAGAAGGATATCAAGAAGTTTTCTATTCTACTTGCTTCTTTTGGTCATCGCCAACAATAACGAGTGGCATTCAGAAGACAATGGATAACCTGCCAACTCCCCCCATTCTGAGGCCCACGTGTTTTCATTTTCAGCCTTGGAATGAGTTTCTTGTGGGCAACTTATTTCAAACGGTTTGTCGGACAGCCAATATATGCAAATGAGGTTAATAACCCAAATATATAAATGCATACACTGGTCTAAGGGAACATTATCTGACCTCTTATGATTCCTGCTATGCAAGGTTGTAACAAGTCTACATGCAAGCAGACTTCAAAAACAAACTCAAAATATGCTAAGTAGCCGTTTCTTACTAAATGCTTGTAAAATCTGTTTGGATATCATGGCTGCTGTGACAAGTCATAAGAACAAATACATACTGCAGTCAGACAAAATGGGTAAACAAAATGGGTGAAGTTCTAGTTAATCAGAAACTGCATAATATGTGGGTTTGGATTAAGGAATGAGCTAATTAGATGCATTTGATAAACGTTAACGCGTTATCAACTGATTTATGTCTCCAACGAGTGACATCCGACTCTATTTTGTCTGTCCAAGAAAAGAACAATGCAGTGATTGTACTCAAATGTTATACATGAAGTAAGTAGTTGTGCAAATTATAGTCAAGTTCACATTACACATTCACTCTTGGTGTGATGTCTAAGTCATAAGAGCAGATTCATGTCATGAAATCCAACTGTAGAACTCATGGTTGATACTGTGATTGTTAAACATTTTACATTTCAGTCAGTTGGAATCTCACCATGCAGCTGTGTTAGACATACTCATTTTGCAGGCGTTCAAGTCAGCTACCGGGAACCCTCGGAATTTGATAAGAAGGCCACTAATAAGTCGATTTTGCACATTGTGTTTGTACAATAAAAATAGGACAACCAAGTTTAACATAATATTAAGTTATAAAGGTAACAATGTGTTTGAACCGTTGAGAAATTGATCAACCTTCCATTGCCCACTTCGGGTGGTTGTTGTTGTTGTTTATTTTGTTAACCCAGGAATACATATCGCCTGCAGGCGGCGTTTTTCAAAGATTCCTGGGGGGTTTAACCCCATACATAGTAATACATAGTAACAATAAAACTGTCAAATAATAACAAATGATACAGAAATAAAGATTGACTTGACAACTTTTCACCAAACAACATAAATCCTTATCAAATAACTAACAGTAACGTAATAAACTAGAAATATTGACTCAAGACATAATGATGGCGAATCAAAACAAAGAACTTAATGTAAATCAACATGATGTGGAATTTGCATATCAAAGTGCAAGTCATAAGAAAACTCATGTCAAGAATGTGAATTACTCTAATCTTCAAATCATATTATCAAATGAAAACAAGAATAAATCATAATGATTCATTGAGAAGTAAAAGAAACTTAAGTCATATGTTCTTCTCTGTATATTCGTTTGAAGAGTTGGAGTGTTCTTACCGATTTGAGCCTGCTGGTTGACACTTGGCAATAGATAGGAACGTAATATACATATTTTCGTACAAATGCTGTTGGATCAGTTTGTGCCTGGTGTACTACGCCAGCGGGGGAGCGGGTGATGTCGCCCTCGTCGGGGTTCCGAGTAGCCTCCCGCACTTATTGATCAGTGCGCGCCTGTACAGGAAGCCCCAGACCCAGCCTGTGCCGTGGCAATTTAAAGGAAGGCGTCCGACGTGCGCACCGGCATCCCCGCCCACGACTTCACTGCCTCTTTCAGGATGTTGTCCACCTTATTAAGGCTTGGGGACGGCATACGTGTTCACCTAGTCCAGCTTCTGGGGGAACGTGAGTCCCTACAATGGCCCGTCCACTTGGAGTGCCTGTAGGCCCTGCTCCAGGGTCTTGTCAAGCGCGTGTTCGGCTGACAGCCTTCCCGTTTTCTTCAACTCCGCTTAGCTGCTTGTTCTATTTTCCGTGGAACCCAAATACACCAGCGGTCTGGTGTCGTTTGGTTCGGTGCACTGGATGAGCTTACCATAGCTCTGGATGGGACGATCTAGTGTTATCGGCGTAAATTCTCTGCCGAACTTGTACGCCAGGAGTACGATCTTATCCGGGCTAGGGGCTAGGTTCAGAGCCTGGAACCTCTTTTCCACCCATGTAGCCATGTTCTGTTCTCCTTGTCTCGACCCGCTGGTTAGCCCCAGATCGTCGGCAAAGTCAAGATGGGAAGGGTTTGTCTTGCTTCTACGTAGCACTAGCCCATTCGCCGCCATTGGGGATTTCCTCTGCAGTACCCTTCGTCAAATTCTGGTATCACAACAAAAGAAGAGTGAGAGGGGGCCAATTCCTGGTAAAGGTTTAGTCCTTGTCAACTTTTTTACAATTAATATACTTCTTTTTAGAAGTAATGAAGTAAGGCATTGTTTGCCTGAATGTTTCAATTGTCACTGGCTTTAGCAATTTTTTTCTCCGCAAAGGTTTATTCTTTATTCGTAAATAAGAAAGAACGTATGTCAAAAGCCCAGGTCACAATGGCCGTTGTGTAACCAGAGACACAAATCCACAGATATAATGCAAATTTACTTATAAATAGAAAGATTACAAACCAAATTGCACTACAAAATTACACACTAAAACTACACTGTGTCAGTTTCTACAATAGTGTCAGTTTCCCAGTGCGGCTCGTGGCGTGCATTCCATATAGCATATGTTGACAGAATTGTCAGACGTCTCAGAAAATGTTCTTGTGTAGTTTTGCCTTCACTATTTTGAACAATACAGTTCAAAAACATTCATGTTCTTACCCCTAACTGCAATTATTTACGTTATTTCCCCCATCTTCTAACAGCTGACGTCGTGGCACAAGCTTGTAGAAGACTCGGGTCGCCGGTTTCTTGGTTTTACCTCTACTAATTAGATTCATTAAAACATTTGTGCATTTTTCTCCTTGCTCCATCTAGTTGGGTCTCATACAAAAAAAAATGTCATTTTCTTCGGCTTGGTAAAGTAATTCTAACTGTCATTATTTTTTAACCTTTTAAGCTATGGAATGTGTCGATATTGAAACGGGTATCTAATTCTTTTTGCAGTCTGTCGGCCTCACATGAAAGAGAGAGCTCATTGTCTTATAGTTTGTTTTGTCTTCCATGAAACAAATCTAAGCCTGAACTTAGAAAATATACAGATGCCGCAAAGTTAGGTAGAATCTAAATCTACGACATGACAGAAGGACTTCGAGTGGTAACCACCGCTTTAAGTAAAATGAACCTTACACTGTTGAGAACCTGCATGGGCGGGTGGAAGGTTTCAGTTTTTCTCTGCGTGAGTGACCCTAACGCTGGCGGTTCCAGGGCCCGTTGCATTCATATCCCCCTGGGCAAATCACAATAATTCAACCCGTGACGCAATTATGACACAACAAACCGAACACTTAATAAACTCCCATTCAAAATGTGGGTTTGCAGAATTCACACTAAAATTAGAAGAAAAAAAATATTGCGTTTCCTTAATGAATACTGTTTGTCTTGTCAGGTTATATTCATATACCGTACAATATGAGGAGAGTGAAATACTGCAAAGAAGGCAATTGTCCAAGTGTACATGACAAAGGACATGTAAAAAGAAAGTGTTATGAAATGTACGAATTAGTATGGAAATAATAAAAGCTGTTTGGTTTCTATCTAGTTCAACTCAGTGTCTTTCTCGGTAAATCATTAGTATACTTGGAAAAGTTCTTTATGTGTTGTATGATAGGAAAACCTACTTTGTAGTGGTCGATGGGGGCGAGTAGTAAAATTAATAATCTAGATATGTCCATTGAATATGGTATGCCGTAGGTTGTATGTAAGTATGAAGAAGACAATGAAATTCAAGAAAGTTCAAACATGATGATGATGATGATGACAGGTTTATTCAGCTAAGTAGACAAACAGATACAGCCTCATAGCAGTCCTACGGCTGAATTAACAGGCTTGTTTACATTATCAATAATCAAATTTACATATACATAAAAACATTTCATTGTTGCCATCACAATTACAAAATTCTTCGGATTTAAGATATTGCACTTCTTTATTAGATAAATAGTACCTGAAACGACTACGAAAGGTAATATTTTCCCAAACAATTTACCCACATTGCAATTTACCCACATTGCAGTTAAATACATACGCCTGGTCATCTGACGCTAAACGTGACTGCAAATATCAGGGGGAGTAACAATAAACAACGATTGTTAATAGCCTTTTTGCGCAATCATATGTTTGTCCATGTACTGTTGAAACATTTGAAGGCTCTTATTGACTGTCCGTACATATTGGCAGTACAAGTGTGTTCAGGCTCTGGTCCGTGTTTGGCCTAGACACATCTGGCGATACCTGGACTTCATCTGTGTCCAAGTTTCGGAAACCCGCTGAGATCCGGTGAACAGCTGAAAGGAGGTGAAGAGAAAGATCGTTGCTGAACTGGAGAAGCACCGCACTGGAAGCCCATGTTAGGGAACTACTGTTGCACCCACTCAGGGTTTGAAAGGCCCCAGACAGATGTAGGGTTCTGAATCTGGCCACATGTGGGGTAGGGGCTGCCACATCTGTTGGCTTAAGTGCACAACCCAGTGAAAAAAGATGATTATAAACATTTTATACACATCTATCATTGACTGAGACACAAAGAAATCATTAAAATACAAGCTTTTTCATAAGAGTGAACAACAGACTGAGCCATTCAAGAGCAGAGGAATTGAACCGTGAGAATTAGGTGTATAGAATATTTTAATGACATGTCACAAATTTCTTAGGTGCTGTTTTGGATGATCAGAGCTCACCGGGGTGCTGATTCCCTTTTGTGATTTGTCCCGATATTTGTCCGTTTTCCACTGTTCCCTCTGTTATTGTGACCGTTGTGTGTTTTCGCCTTCCGCCTTTGGGTCGTCTTCAAGCCATTTCTTTGGAATCTTCCAGTGTACGAATGACTCCCCTTAGTAAACAACCTGTCTCCCACGATCGACGCTTCTTCCCCTTAGACTTCGGTCTCGTTCACTCCACTCGAGATCGGGACCGGGTATGGACTGCAGAAAGATAACCCAAAATTCATACAATTGTGATTCTCATTGTGCACACTCAATCAAATCGTTAACACCCAAAGCCCTCACACAGTTCTTCAACACTTATAATGATGATGAATGGTTTATTCAATTAAAAATACATCGCAGCCTTTTGGGCTGAATTGCGTTTCTTATTACAATTCAAAAACAGACAGATCAGTGTCCTTAAAACACCTACAGCAGATCAAGGTCTTTACATATCAACTAGACTTTTCCCTTCTATGATCATCACAATCGAAGATTAAAAAAACTTGACAAACACATAGTAATTAAAAGAGTATTACTTAGCTGTTCAATAAACCTGTCAAATAAAGAATTGATGAGTCTCTATATCTGTTTTGTATTTCACAGTTCTTAACTTGTCCGAGTTTCTTGTTGACATTCTACGGCCGTCCCCATTCTTTGGTGGGAGCAGTTTGAATCAAACATCTACTATAACCAAACAACTGGAGCGTTCCTCTATAGTCGACCACACATTCCTCACTTCTTTCCGTGGCTAGTACAATCTCTAGACCAATACCCCTTCTCCCGATATTTATAACAGATGTCTTCCGGCTGTGGTTGCCTTCTAGGCCTGTTAAACGCTTTCGACTGTTGCTTAGTCTTCTTTCGTAGGGGCCCACCACGATCAAAAGGTGCTACTTCTGTCAGATCGGACAGTGCCTTGCGGCTCTTTATGAAACCATGCACAGATCTATGTATCTGTTTTACAACAGGGTCCCCTAGCAGATCTATAATTAGATCGTCAAAAAAACTGGTCAGCCAGCGGCCTCACTGTCTGCAACATGGCCCCATACTCCCCGGCCTTGGCATGATTTTGATGTTTAGCCGTAATTGCCAAGGTCTCCAGAAGACCCAACGCCCTTCTAGCATCAAAGGCCGCGGGCGGACGAGATGCCAGCTGGACCAGCCCTTGTTTGATGCTGTCCGCCAAACCTCCCCTCAGCTGATCCATCTCCTCCCTCATACTGGAGAGGTCCTGCCTCATCCATTCGAACTTTTGAAAGACAAGTGAAATAGTTATCCTCTACTATATCCAGCTTACCACGTCCATACCACCAATATGGTTAACGCTCATCGTCACTCCAGCATATCTTTTAAACTCTCAAACCCCGCTCCTTGGCACATCTTACAAATGTACAAATCACTCCCGTCACGCCGGCAACGCTCGACTGCCCCCTCGAGTGTCCGCACTAAAATGTGCCGAATAACACTCGAACAAGGACATCACCAAAGCGTATATATTACTCAGGCCACACTGACCACGCTCGGCGGCCCCTCCGCAAGTGTCTGACTAAAATGTGCCATAGAACACTAGATCAGGGACATCGACGAACATCACCAGAGCTTGAAAATCACTCACGTCACGCTGGCGACGCTCGACTGCCCATCAGCGAGTGTCCGCACTACAAAGTGCAAAAGAACCCTAAATTCTACACTTTTCCTTTTATATGTTAGCCTCTAAAGCTACATGAGCTAAATTGAGTAGTGTCGGCTTAAATTGTGTGATCTCGGTTTCAATTTCTTTGATTTTCTGTTCTGATGAAGGATGTTTGTATGAATGTCTTCAATATCTTTCTGCGAGTATTGGAGACTGACCTTGATTTCTTGGACTTCGCGTATGAGGGCGTCAATTCTTTTGCCAAGTTGTGGCCTTCGATTAGCTACTGTTGATTTTAGTACAGTAACTAAATGTTGTTCGTCCGGGGGTGGGGGTGGTGGGCAGTACATTATCAACAGTAGCTAATTGAACTATTGACACAAGACGTTGTCTTGAATTAATCTTCCTTTAAAGACTACTTCAAGACATCCTAAATTGTCTTAACCTCATTAACATACCTATTCAGAGTTTTGGTATAAAATCTGGTGTTCTCAGTCCTATCGTTAGTCACTGACGAGACAGTGGATGCTGTCTGAAACGTCTGACTGTTTCAAAATTTTATCCAGTTGCTTGAGTAATTATTTTTGGCGTACAAAATTACTTGTACATTCCGCACTGGGGAGCGACAGACACCCACATTGTGGACGGGACCACCATTACAGAAAAACAAAACATCGCCAGCATTATACCGGCCCTACGACAACTTGAAGGAATTTGTAAATCGGCATAGCCTATACAAAATGATTCAACAGGATTATCTTTCCCACAAGAAATGCCCTGCACTTCGCTTTCCGATCTAAAGAGAGTATAGTTTCCATGCTCTGCCAAAAAGCATGCACCTGTAAGTTCTTACATTTGCCTCGTTTAAAATGCTTTCGGTGTATGTGAACAGTCAGAGTTCTGGAGGAAATTGTGATCTCATGAAAGAATATCATGCCAAAGAACAGTTGCAATACATGGTTCACTTGCAATATACCTGAGAGCAGTTCTATTTCACTCATGGGGCAAAGGTCACTCACCCTGCTGTGGCATTCTTTTCTAGGGTATCTACAATTGGCGCTTACAGATCTGTCACCATTGCACATGGCCGTAGACTGACTTCCTGATCATCACCCTTTCCCTTAGTGACAAAAGGAATTAACTCCACTTCAACTTGCTGTTGTTGAAGGAGTTCATTCGCAGTCTTGCGTGATGAGTGTTTACCTTCCACTCGAATGTAGTTCTGGTTCAGCCACCTGAAAAACCCAAAGTGGCACTATCAACTAGTTCTTTCAATATTTCTCAGCAATGCCGGTTTCACTTTGACGGTGGGGATGTGAAAAACATTGTTTTTAGTCCTACAGTTTGAATTTTACTCGAATTTATTTTTTTGGGAATTTTAAGACAATAAAGATATTTTAAACAAGGTTAAGAAAAAGATTCATCAAAAAGATACCCCCTCTACAGAATGCAATGGTTGTGTTATGACATGACATAAATAAGTGGTGTGTTATGGCCTCATAACAGACTACAAATTGTGAGCAATGGAGGCTTCTGATTGGTCGACGCCATCTGGCCATGTGATAATGTCGATTGTGACATAAGCATAAATATTTCTTTATATAAATGTCTACCAACAGTTCTCCGGACAATGTACACTGGGATTCGCGGACCAAAACCCATTCGAGTTTAGTTTGCTGGATTTTCCCCTGCGATTTTGGAAAATTTGGCATAGGTCATCCGGCTATTTACTACTCACCCAATGAGGTTTATCATAATCGTCGTCTTCTTGTTTGAGTCACTGTCTTTCGTTGTATGCACGTTCGATAGTGCCAATCTCTACATATTCATCGAATACGTCATGCAGGGCAATTGGTACTTGAATTTTGTGCTAAACCACTTGGCCAACAATAACATACTAATACTGTAAAAATGTAATTGATTACTAGTATTTAACTAAAAACGAATGAGAACATGTACTCACGGGTAGTACTGTGGATTTCTGAGGGACTGTGGAGTTTTGAATGAGAACGAAATATCGTTCTTCTTTTTTTGTACTAAGGCCACAGCAAGTAATTTTTTTGGATGACATCCACCGCAGATGGGCGGGAAAAAAACAATATTCCTATGTTTTCAAATTTTGAGATCATAAATCTTGTTAAACAAGACTTGAGGTGACAAAATATGATATCATGACCAACAGGTCTTTTAGTCCTGTATTAAACCAATGATGTTTCATATATGATATTAAAAAAAACATTGATTCAACAGTAAGCATGTCCTTGTAGATGGATGTGTATACATCTCAATAGACTAACTACAGTAGACTAACTACAATAACTGCAGGAAAGACCTTGTTGTACCATGATCTGAAGCAGCTACACTCCAGGGTATTCATATGCGATGAAACACCTTGTGTACACAGCTCAATTAACTAGAACCAAGGATAATATATAATGTCCTTGCTAGCTAGAACAAATGCAGAAATCAGCTTGTTATACCATCAAGGGCAGGAACTAGACTGGGTATTCACATGCAATGAAATACCTTAGACTGTCAACATTATACTGCCCTTGAATTTGTGTATACAGCTCAATCAACTAGAAAAAATGCAGAAAACAGCTTGTCATACCATCATTGGCAGGAACTACACGGGGTATTCATATGCAAGTTATATAGGTATTCGTATGCAGTTGCAGTCTTGTCCGCTTCCATCCTCACAAAACATCCAAATTTCCTTGTTGCTTGACCAACTTGTAAGCCGCTATAGACTTCAACACCTCTACCGCATTTCTCTTCGTTAACGTAGAACTTAACAGCGGTAGTTCTTGACAACACGTGACTATCCTAAATTTAATGATTGTACTGTGACATGTCTATTGTGGCATACCACTGTGAATAATTCACACATGTTGCCTTAATAATGAATGTGTTTGATTTGTGTTTTATTTGCTGATATCAAATCAGGGGAAACCATATTAGGGACACTGGACTACCCTGAATCTCCTGTAATTAGCATTATACCATGTGACAAAGATTCTGTGGCCTCTTCAGGTTCAGTAGGCATTCTTAATACCTTCTTACTGTTAGGCCAGAACATTTTACATATTCTATGACACGGTGAAAATATTGGCCTGGTCCCTTATTTTCTTTCTTCCTGATGTTCCTCCCATTTTGTGTATCTCTGGTTGGTCCTTGTCATCCCCTTCCTTTTGTTTTTGCCATTCTTTCTTACCACTCCCACAGTATGAGGATAAAGACGCGTATCAGGAAGTGGGACAAGGTTTTTCTGGCTGCTTTTTATATAGCTTTTTAATTTCTGCCCATCCCCTTGCACGAGTAGGAACATGCATGTCATGAAGTGGGACCACAGGTTGGTCATGTTTCTTGTTAACTTCTTTGGGACGACTTCGGGCCCCAATGATTCCTCATTAGTACCTTCGGTCATTGCATGTGATTTTTCCACATTACTGGAAAAGTATATATTTCAGTCTTCGAAACTACTGTTACAGTAAAAACCGTATGTGACATATTTTCCGTAATAAGCTTAATGTTCTTTATATGTTTCACGTGCCCTAGATGATGATAATGTCTATAAGGCCCCTGCAGGCGGAGATTTCTTCAATTTCGGTAGCCCTGGCTCTTTTTAAGTTCCCGATGATTCTTCGCTTTCCGATCTAAGGAGAGTGGAATTTTGCAGGCTGTGCCGCCAGGCAAAAGGCCTGAACCGCCGGCCTGGTTGAGGCGGTGAGTCGCATTGTTGAGGCGGCAACGCGACTCACCGAGGCCGCCCACTGCACTTGAGTGACATGTTGTGTATCTACAGTAAGCTAAAGTTCAGTTAGTGCGATGCAACTTCAAAAACCAGATGTTTATCTCCGTTATCATTAAATAACAGGTACAGTGATGAGTCTTGTCCGTGCATGTACGTATAGGGATGGGTTGCAAAGCTCAAAACACAACCTTAAATCAACGCCCTGCATGCCCATTTTGGAAAGCTGAAAATGATAACGTTTAGGAAGTAATACATGTACCTTCCTATGTCTGAAGCTTGGACATTGAAGTATGAAGACTGTATTCACTAATAAACCATTTACATTGTAAACACTAAAGATGTTTGTTGTAGTTTCTGTGTGCATGTTTGTGTGAGGTCTAAAATGTTTAATTTGACTGATTTTGAGTGTCTATTGGATTAACTGTCAGGGTGTGTTAAATTGATCTGTAACACATCTTCGTGTTCTACCATGTAATTGTCATAAACTGAAAAAAATCAATGATGTCCTGATTAGAATAGTTTTTGCTGGTATGAGAAGGCATGGGTGGTACAGTGGCCTTGTTGTTGGTGTCGTTAACTCGGTACCTGGGGGTACTGATCATGAGTCTGAATCCCTGTCATGTCCCAATATTGTTTCCTTAGTAACTGTATTTACACTGATCTCCTCACTATAGGAGTACCTAGCTTTGATTAGGGAAGTCTCTCGGCTAGGACATACAAGGGAGTCCCACGTTCGAGGAGACCCACACCTGAAGCGCATTTAAGAACCCACCACACTAATTGATAAGAGTAGGGGTCCTTCCAGGTGTGAATTACTTAATTATAGATCATTAATCACCTCCATGAAAAACGGAGGTAATATTTAAGCATGTCTGCTTAATTTGTGTGTGTTTGTTTGTTAATGTTTCCGGATAGTTTGTGGTCAGCATAACGTAAGAACCTCTAGATGGATTGCAATGTTATTTGGGATGTGGGTAGCTCTTGAAAAGACGATGGTCAAGGTCGATTATAGGCGGCCTACCTTGGAACTGCAGCAGAACTTCCAAAAGTGTCATAATTAATCTAATTGGTGAATGATAGTAATTTCATACGTGTGACACGTGTTACTTAAAGTTGTACTTATCCATGCATAAATTATGTAAATGTGTAAGTCATTTGCATAATTGAAATATTTTTTCTTAAGTAGCTGCTAAGGGTTGTTATATGTGTGATGTAAGACATGTGTTACAGGAGGTGTAATTTTCTGTTCGGCTATGGTGAGTCAAAACCACAAATAAGCCAATCGGGTGGTTTGTTTTTCTTAGCATTTACATTTTCCTTAGCATCTCTGTAATTTCTGTAAAAAAACTACAAAGCAGCCACTGTGCACTTCAAAGACATGTATTGTAACAAGGACACTATAATGTCCTTGTGATCTTGCGAAACCGTGATAGGACGGAGGCGACCAGTCGAAGCGGACGTTTCATCAGCTTCTTGACGGGGTGGACTCGTCGCTGACTGATGACGTCCTTACGGGTTTCCTCCTCGCTAGGAATCTCCTGCTCGCAGGTCAAGCTCTGCATCACGGTCAGCGGAAAGTCCAGCGGCTGGACTCCGCCGATCTGTTGAAGATATCGTACAGCTCAGACGTCGTTTTGTCCTTCACCGGCAGAAAGTTGACTGCGACCAGTCGTCCGACTGGAAGGGTCACAATGCTGCCCGCCGCTTGGCGCCCAACGTAGATCTTGCGCAGAGTGTCCTCGGTATCTCCGAACGATCTCTCAGGAATCTAGGTAGCGAAGAGAAGGGACTGGAACTGTGCGAAGTTGTTACGATATTGATGATGACGTCTCTGCACATGGCAGGCGTCGCTTTCTTCTTCTGTGCTGTCTTCATGGTGTGAGACAAGCCTGGGTGGTTTTGAAGGAGAGACACTACGGTTGCTTTTTTCTTTTGTGCTGTCTTCCAGGTGTGAGACAAGCCTGGGTGGTTTTGAAGGAGAGACACTACTGTTGCTTTCTTCTTTTGTGCTGTCTTCCAGGTGTGAGACAAGCCTGGGTGGTTTTGAAGGAGAGACACTACTGTTGCCTTTTTCTTCTGTGCTGTCTTCCTGGTGTGAGACAAGCCTGGGTGGTTAAGCCGGGGGGGGGGGGGGGGGTACCAACCTCAGCCGAGGGGACGGAGTCGGTCTGGTCTTTCAGCTGCTCCAAACCCGCAGTGATCTTTTTTGACCGGAGGTCGGAGGCTGGGGAAAGACAAGGGTTACATTATAGTACGCATATATCAATGGGAGCTGTCAAAAGATAACAGCTATTGTTTTAACACTAAGATGGACATAATTTTTTTGTACATTTCTTCTGCATTGATCACAAGTGTTAACAAGACAGGCTTTAATCTATTCGTATGTCTTCATTATTCAAGATTTCACAAGGTTCGATCCACTTGTACTGACAAGGACCTCTTTATAAGTGTGGTGGGTTCTTTAACATGCTAAAGGTGTGGCTCTACATAGTTGGATACCCATGTTCACCTCGAATAAAGTCAAGTGAGGAAATAAGTGTATAAGATGCCTTTCTCAAAGGCTGGTAAATTTACAGGGAGTCCAACCCAGAACTCTTAGATCTGGGTCAGCAATACAAACCACAGGATCTTACATCACTCGACAACAAATACTCTGTAAATAATGACTGACCTACCTCAATCATCATAATGACATTGCCATATATCAGATCTTAGTAACCTATGTAATATGAAACTAATAAGTTTTGGCTTTGTTATATATCGTCGTAAGATAGCTCAGTCTCATTTAATTTCATTTTTCATATGCGTTTTGTGCTTTAATAGTTCTGTAAAAAAATCAATGTATTTTAGTCTTGTATCGTGTGTACGCGTTAAATGTATCTTTAAGTTAGTTGTATTTAGTCGTGAACGTCTTTGCGAATGTTTGCTTTGTGAAAGTGTGTATCAAATTTTGTATATTGTCCGGTAACCAGGGCCAACCCTTTGTACTAGCCTTCGGCTGTATGGGTAGCCCTGGCTGTACTTATTCTACAGCCAAATAGATTAAATTTTTGAAAAATCCAAAACTTCTGCACTATGTGCGAGAAGACTTTCCAGGCTGCTTCCTGCAGTTCTACAGGCCGCCAACTCGATATGATCTCGGTTGATAAGAAACAGAGGTCTAGAATTCCCAGTCTGTTTGAGAGTGGTAGGAGTGAGCATTGTATTAGCCTAATTCTGTAGTTAGTCGACTAGTCACTGAGTATATGATATTTTGAACTGATCTAATCCTATCTGCGCTGTTTTAGTTAACAGAGAGAAGGATATCAGGAAGTTTTTTTATTCTACTTGCTTCTTTTGGTCGTCGCCAAGAGTAACGAGTAAAGAGTAACATTCTGAGGCCAACGTGTTTTCATTTTCAGCCTTGCAATGAGTTTTTTGTATGCAATTAATTTCCAAGGGTTTGTCGGACAGCCAATATATGCAAATGAGGTTAATGGCCCAAATATGTAAATGCTACACTTGTCTAAGAGAACATTATCTGACCTCTTATGATTCCTGCAATAGAACCCATTAATAGATACGGTTTCTGTCCAGCTACGTTAGAAAAACAGGTTTCGCAAAGGGTAACAGAGAACAAAGGAAACCATTGAGTTACGGTACAGTTTCCCCGCAATGTTGGTACATTTGTATCATGCTATGGACATGTGTGGAATGTATAGAGATGTTCATTTACAAAAGAAAGAGAAGGAAAATATCAAAACAATCATTTGATCATCATGTGGTATTGATTTGTTGGGCCTTAACATTATTCCAAAGGAACACAAGGCCTGAACGGACAAAGCCACCATGGGCCCTAACCTCTTTCTCATCATGCTATTGAAAAAGGTAAGAAAATAGGCACGTTTTGTGCCATTACTGATATGGATTCTCATACTATTATCATTAACCTTGTCTTTAATCGCAATACGCTCTTTCTCTATTTGCCCAATACACAAAGTCATTGCTGAGCACTAAGTTTTATCTCCTCTACATTCTAAATGGTTGGACCAAACGGAGTTAACTTTTGGTTTTTCATATATGGTAGTCTCTTTGCCATTGTGCATAACAAATGATTTTAAAGATGATTTTAACATACAAAACGAGAATCAGATGACTTTGTCAGGCAATTTCATTTCAACTTTAATTCAGGCACCTGGCCCTTATGATACAACATACAAAGAAGAACGACTACATAAAATATACAACACAATATAATTAACTCATACTATAGGGTTAATGACCCGCCCTGAGGTCCATATGTCGGTGTGATCGTGACCAAGGCATGGTCGTTCCTATAACCACCGAATAATAACTTTATGAGGTGGTTATAGGAACGACCATGCCTTATCACACCGTATAGACGGAAGGAAAGCGGGTCATTAACCTTATTATCATATAGCCATTGTCCATATAGTACTTATTAGTACTTTGTGTAGTATTTGATTTCCTGTCATACCTGGGCAAAACGTTGGCTCTCTCAACTTCTGGTGTATTTTGCATCAAAATGTGTATTTTGTCTAGAGGATTTGACATAAATAAAATACATTGTCTATAAAGTTAGTAGTACTGTGTGCAGCATTTAATTATATTGTTCGTCTGTTCGACTGAGTCCTGTATGAGTATAGCATATAAGCATTTTGATATCCAATCTAAAAACCAATATCCAAATGTTTACAGCAAGGGAACAAACCATGAGAACTTTCATGTCAAGTTGAACTTTCATGCCTTTCTGTTTTCATGCTTAAGAAAGTTACAATGAATGAAGTTTATGAATGAATGAATGAATGAATGAATGAATGTTTATTTCCGTGTCCTGCGACAAAAGTCGCCCAGCCCATACGGGCTTATAAGACACCATACATAAGAATACATAAACTTGAGAAATGTAGGAGGTACAGTAGTAAATAATGATAATCAGAAATAAATCATAATAATAGCAGTACTGAGTAACAAAATAATATGAGCATAATAAAATGGAAACACAAAAAGGGACACACCTGGTACAATGATTCAATTCAAGAAAGCAGGTGGTAAATGAACATAGATTAAATTCAAGTCAAAAGTTGTTGAAGGAAACACACGTATATCAACTCAGTATATAACAGTTAAAACAGTATATGACAGGGTAGAAACAAAATCAGACAAAGCCAAAACTAGATGCAAAATAGAATCAAATTGTTATGAGTAGATGTAGTCCTTACGTTCCCTCCAAGCCTTTTGAATGTATGAAGCAATTTCAAATACCCCCTCCGTGAATAACCAGTTAAGTTTTGTTTCATCTCTTTCCCAAATGATATCAGGTCTCTTGTTGTACATTTTGTTGAACAGTGTTTGGCGTAAACTGTCGTAAAAAGGGCAATAAAATAGGAAATGGACCTCATTTTCAATTTCATGTAGATTACACAGTAGACAAATTCTATCATCCTCAGGAATGGCATTAAATCTTCCTGTTTCAATAGACAAAGGTAATATGCCCGCTCTCAGCTGGGCACACAGAGATCTCTGGGCTCTTGTAAGAGGGAGTGTAACATATCTCTCCGGAGAGAATGAGTCTTTTATCAGTGCATACGTTCTTAGTTTTGGCTTAAGCCAGAGCTCATAAGCCCACTTTTGTTCATATTGCGAGAATAGTACATCTTTTGTGAGTCTCGTGTCGCCTCCCATCTAAAAACCTTCTTTGTAATCCTGTCGTCAGACATATTCACTAGCCTGTTCCACATAGCCACCATAGCCCCTTTCCATCTAACTTCACACGGTGTCCAGCCCATGTCACCATTTATGGCATGAGTGGGAGCAAAGCGGTGAACGCCAAGGAAGCACCGAATGGCTCTATTCTGAATAACAGTGCTTTTGTCATACTTTTTAAAATCCCACACACCCGCAGCGTAATCCAGTATAGGACAGACACATGAACTGTACAGTGTAGAGTAGGCTTCATATCCTAAGTCTTTTAGGACTTTAACTTTGCCAAGTATACCTCCCAAGGCCCTACCCGCAGCATCTGCAAGAATAGTGGTACCAGGGGTAAACGTCATATGCTCATCTAAATGGAGACCTAGGTATCTATATGAGCTTGTATACTCAAGTTTCATTTCTCCAAACATGAACTCATAAGTGCTACGCTTAGTGCCACGTTTTCTAAAGTGCATAATTTGTGTTTTAGACTGGTTGATCATCAACCTCCATTTTAAACACCACTCTGTTACTATGTTCAGCATTTCCTGTAGCTGGCCTTCAGACTCAGCCATGAGAACAATATCATCTGCGTACAGTAGTATACTGAGTATTGTATCGTCTATCCTCACACCAATTCCAGACTCTTTCACTACTTTTGCAAGGTCATTGACATACAGAGAGAATAAGGTTGGTGATAATACGTCACCTTGCTTAACTCCAACCGGAGTAGGAAACCATTGTGTGTTGTGTTCATTGAGTTGCACGCATGCCATTGGCGATTTATATAGTGTCATTAATGCTTCATAAAACTTGCCATCTACCCCGCATTCAAGCAATCTGTAAGCCAGGAGATCCCTATCTATCCAATCAAAGGCCTTTTGAAAGTCTATATAACATGAAAAAGTAGGTTTACCCTCCTGAATCCTTGCTCTAATAACAGTAGAAATTGTATATATGTGATCAATACAGGCTCTCGCTTTGCGAAAACCATTCTGTTCATCTACTATCAGATTTGAGGACTCCAGGTATTCATTTAATCTATTATTAAGGACACTTGTGTAGAGTTTGTAGACTGAGCTCATCAGGCTTATTCCCCTGTAATTCATAGGGATTTTGGGATCTTTCTTGGCTGATTTAGGGATAGGTTTTATTATTGATTTATACCAGATAGACGGTATAAGGTCACTATCAAAGCATTTTTGCACTAGACTATACAGGGAATGCAGCAGATTTGGGGTTTTTAACATTTCGTTAGAGATGTCATCAATTCCACTGGCTTTCCCCGTCTTGGCGGAAATCAAGGCCTTCTCCACTTCATTAAGTGTAATTGGGGAGTTTAGGGACGGATTTGAGGAGTAAGAAGAATCGCTCATGTTCCTTTCAAGTTGTACTTTCAGTGAACAGATCTCTTGGTAAAAGTCTTCGTCAAATTCAGCATCTCTATCCTTCCCTGCGAGTAAACCTGCAAAGTCATTTTCCCACCTTTCAATTACGCTTTTCACATCCTGAATCAGACTTCCTTTATCATCAGTGACCTGCATAGGGATCTTGGTACTACGCCTAGGTCCTAGTTTGTTCACTTCGTTCCAGAATCTTTGGGGATTGTTAGTCTGGAGACCTTCTAGTTCGAGGGTTTGTCCTCGCTCGTATCTTCGTTTATAAAAACGAAGCTTTTTATCGAAAGCATGCTGCTTACTTCTAAAAACTATCCTGAGGTCTTCTCTACGCCTCCTACTACCCTTAAATCTGGTAAATTCACACTCGGCTTTCCGCATTTCCGACCATAAGTTATCTAACTCGGCATTCCAAAATGCTTTACCAGGGCGATAAAGTTTTCTATATTTTGACACATTAACAATATCAACATCCTCACCTGACTTTAATTCATCATGTAGAGTGTACAAGTGCACTGAATGAATCTCCAATAAATACACACAGCATATATGTCATACTCATAGGACTGGAGGTCCAAAATATGACACTGTCTTCAAATGTAAACTTCGAACATTGTGGAAACCTTACTTTTTTTCCCTCCGTGAACACGAAATCACCAATGTGAATGCATTATACAGTATTTACTTGAAGTTGAAAGTAACAGTGGCATTGAACTGAATCGACCCACTGCCGGAATACACGGGATATGGACTAGAGGTTCACAGAAACTGACTCCAATCCTGAATCCTGTGCATCTGGTTTACTTTGGGAAACATTGACATCTCTCTGTTCACAAGCTTTGGGATAACCTAGGGCTGACTGTGGAGAATCAGGATGAGAAGCCACTGAATTTCTGTTTGACATGATACTACTCTCTGCAGAACAAGATGCCTTGTCACTGTCAGAACTCAGGGCACTCTGTAACGCACTGGCACATTGCTCTTTTTGTTTGTCAGTGGAGTCATGTGCATATCTTCTCACAGATCACTCGTTCTTGTGCCCTGAAATTGACATTATTACTCTTGTTTCAAACCCTGCCTCATCTGAGACCTGAATGGCTGTTACCCTTACACTATGATTAGTGTATGTCTTACTAAGTCCTGCTGTGGTTGATATGTCTTTCATTATAGCCCCTATCTTATTGTGACCAAGGGGTTGAGGATAGTACCAGGGATTACATGACTTGAGGTTTGGCCTTTGGAACAAAAAAGGGGCACTTCCTAGTATCTATCTTGCTAGAGTATAGTCTCAACATGGCCAGCCAGCATCTTGTACATTCGAGATGCTGGCTGGCCATGGTTATCATCGGTCAGATGTCCAGGGTGTGTTTTGAGGTGCTCATTGTACCTCAGGGTGAGGTACCTTCTTCCTCCATCATTTCTAAGAACAAAGTCACTGATCTTTAATTCCCTCAAGTTCTCGCGGCCGCGGCGACATAGGAAGAAGGCAATGTAGAAATACACAAGACGCTGCAGGGCCAGTGGATTGTCCAAGCCTTCAGACTTCCAGCCGACACTGCCTCGACTGACGGAGGTATAATCACTCTGCCGTCTCTTTTCCAAGTTACCCAGCCTGTTTCCAACGTTAGGTGTTCTTTGTAAGCTTTGAGCGGGTCGAACCTATGGGTCAACTCCTAGATATCCGGATTGAACCACGTTGTTCCCTGTAATAGAAAAAAATAAAAATAAAAAATCCTATAAACAACCAACGTAAAGGAGTGCCCTCAACATTTCGTAACCAACATAAACCATTATCCGAGCGGCACGGTTCCCAAAACAAAGCCCATCCGGGAACAACACACTATCTAGCAGCATTCTACCACATCGCCCCGTTCTTTTAATACAACACGGGGAATGGGCCATTTTACCACCGTGGCTACAACGGCCTGCATCTTGCACCTGGTAACTTCGAAACTAATTAATCAGCCTTTAATATCTCAATGTGGCCTATTCCTAAATCAATAATCAACTAGTAAATTTGCAACTCTTGCCTTTACCCTGTGTCTTCGCAAACTGTTACAGGTTACAAAAAGAATGATAGTCAAAATCTTTCCCGGCTTATACACCACACAAGTTATACATACGGTTATATATATGAGCGTGTCAAATCAAACTTTGTCTTGTGCGACTGCCATTGTATTCCAGCCGCCCTGGCTGCGGTTCAAACACCAGTCAAAACACAAAGATGCTGTACAAAGTTTATTCATAACACAAGTGGTCATCGGCAGAGATCGTTCCGTGCGTCTGAACACAAGTCCGTTACTCAATCGTTTACTTGTCCATCAATATCTATCAAAACCGTCATACAAGACGGTATTACAAAGTTAGAGTTGCTCACACATCCCAAATAACACAATATAAGTTTCACTCAAAAAGATCGCGTCGGCGCTTCCGACCGCGGATGTTCTGCATTCCAAATTTCTACCGCTCACACCTAAACATTGGTCTTCCTCTGAGTTTTACAATCTCTCGCAAAGTGTCCTTTCTCGTTACAACTGTCACAAATAGTATAAGACGAGGCAACCCTAGGACGACTGTTAGCGTTGCCATTAGGACCGCTATTGCAAGGCCTCGCCCCGACCTTACTCACTCTGGTGCTAGATGATGATCTATTCCTTTAACCTTGGCTACTTATGAACTGACTTATGTCCCTGACTACCTGCTTGACAATGCCGCTACCGAACTGGTTGACAATCAGTCGCTTAAAGTAATCCTCCATAATCAAAGGTGAAATTTCATCCAGAACGATTGCGTACTCCTGAGCCTTGTCATGCCCCTCCTTTCGTGCCTGAGAGACTAGCGCCTCAACTAAGGCGAGAGCCCGGTGAGGGTCCAAAGCGGCTTCTGGTCTGCTCGCGTACCGGACCAGCTCCTCCTTAATATCATCCGCCGCTCGGCCTTGCCTCATCGCCCCGACCTGTCTTCTCAGCTCCTGCTTCTCCTGTATCAGGGCTGCAACGCCCTACAGACAACAAACACATAGTGTCAAAAATCCGCTGCACAACAAATGACGTAATACGTACTACACCACGTCACTCATTATAAGCTGGGACCAACGTCATGAGATTTTTTTTTTCATACTCGCACATTCTTTCAGCGTCCTCGCCCCCAAGGCTCTGCAATGTCCTGCTCCTCATAAGCACGGACCACATGTGAATTTGCATATTCGCACACCCTCTTAGTGTACTCGCCACTAAATGCTCCGCAAATTCTGGCTCACGAGCTCGTCGCGAGAGCCCACGTGCAATGAACTGTACGAGCGCTCCTTAACACACATCTGGCAATCTACATATGAGAATCCGGCACTACCATTATCACAAAATGGCGCATCCGGCAAACAAAAGACACATATTTACAGCATTACAAGGTTACCAAACATCGGCGGGAAAGCTTGAATTTAGCCCTTGATTTTCTCATAAGTTGCTCCATATGCATGTCTAGGCCGGCCCATATGCCGCAAGAGAGAGAAAGCGGGCGGCACAGTGGGCCTCCTTCACAACGGCGTTCCAGCCGGGTACGGAATGGGGAGAAGAGCGTTTAGTATACTCTCCAAGCAGAGCTAGGGTTTCGGCTGGTTTTTAACGTGTTTTTAGGCGTTTTTGTCATGCCTTCTACTTCGTCATCGTTTTTGTTGTGTCGCAAACCCAAGCTCTGCAGGCAGACGGAAGCTTCAATTGGTTTGCGACACAACAAAAACGATGACAAAGTAGAAGGCATGACAAAAACGCCTAAAAACACGTTAAAAACCAGCCGAAACCCTAGCTCTGCTTGGAGAGTACGTTTAGTACTGGGAAGTGAGGCGGACGCAGCTGGTTGGATAGAGTTTATTATCTGGTTGGAGAGGAAGAGAATAGCATTCCTATGAGAAGTATTATCACAGTTAGGGTCATTACAGTAGAGAATATCATCAGATATGGATAAATTCGACAGAAGTGAGTCAGAACAGGTGTAGTAGCGGAATCGCACGCTCCCAATTAACGGCATTAACAGGTGGAATGTCATCCTCAGCTGTGTTTGTAAACAATGTCTCCCATTCAAATGTAACTCGTAAGGGGAAATGATCTGAAGACAGAAATTCATGGAGAACCCGCATGTCAGTGATATTGCTGTGCTTGGATTCGGAACAAACGCAATGGTCCAGCCAAGAAGTTGTTCCATGAGCGTCACCAAGATAAGTAAAGGTATCACTGGGAGGCAAAGCATCAACCCTGACATGAAGGTTGTTATCTTCACAAAAGCTATAAACCATGGGAGCGAACCGCCCGTCAGGACGGGTGTTAAAATCACCTTTGAGATACCTAAGTCATAAATCAATGCTTCAATCTTACCCAGTTTAGTCAGTTGGCTATAAATACAAAAGAGGAGCATTTCTGTATCACCAGAAATAACTCTGGCGGCTAAAATGTGTTCTCAATACTAACCTCCAGACCAATATTCTGTCTCCAGAGGACAGCTACACCGCCATAAGGGCGACCATGCCGAAAACCCTCGCCCGTGTTAACAGGTGAGGTACCAAACGCTCGGAAGTCAACATCAAGTTCAGATAAAAAGTTCAGGTCATGCGGAAGTAGCCAGTTTTCCTGAAATAGGGATGTCAGGATTTACAGAGGTCTTTCACAGTTAGAACTTCCTCACCAAGACACCGCTGGGCCAGAAGTCTGGGGACAGGATCTTCTCGGAGTCAGCCTTCTCGATTACGACCTTAAACGACGCGTAGGAGTCGAAGCGAGTCTTCAACTTCTCGCATCCCACCAACACCGTTTTGTTGTCCTGGAGAAACTGGGTCAGAGAGTCAACAGATGTGTCCGTGCTGAGTCTGGACACAAACATCTCGACTGTATTTAAAAGACAGTGGGTAGTATATCTCTACGGTACGACCAAATGAAACTTACCCACTGGTTTACTACTCCAATGAACCTAGCTATGGTAGTTAAGGGTATTCAAAACATATGGAATGAAAAAAAAGTTTTAAAAAGGCAATCCGAAATGGTAGCCGACCATGCGGTGCTCGGACGACAACATGTAGGACAAAGCTTTGTGGGAACGCATGCATGTATTTACTACTAGCAAACATATCTATTGTAACTTTTTTAGTTTTTTTCAATTTTTTTTTTCAAAACTAATATTTGTTTGGAACTCTTTCCTCATAGTTCCTCAGACCATTCGAAACTGTGTGCGTCCTTTTCCTGGGCTGCCTGGTGCTCGTTGCGGCCTTCCCTGCACCGCGCGAGGAGGACCTGGTGGACGACTAAGAAGACCTGGTGGACGGGCTGGAAGGTACTTATGTTTGAGCTATGTATGTACCGCGTGGATAAATCCTATCATAGATGTAACGTAACGCGTTGCGAAATGTTGTTGTATGTCGTAGACTGATTTTCAATTGATGTCAATTTTATCTGCGTTCGTCATTGCTTGATATCATATTTCTAACTTCCCCGTATTTCTCCCGTTGTCCTTACAGACCTTTAGGTGGAGATGAAGGTGGACATGGCGAAGCGGGGCCTCAGAGACTACCGTAACTGCCTTCAGACAGAGTGACATATGCATGAAGGCGACAAGTGGACCTAGTGCCGTGATATTAAGTGCGCGGCGTTCAAACCATGAACATCGCCCAAGAATTTCATTGCGTAGGGCATTGCTAAAATTATGTTTTGCTTAACATGGCATTTGTTGTGCTGTCAGTTGTTTGTATTGTCATCAGTGGCTCTTATAAGGGTAAACTGGTGATTAGGGTTTTATATTATCATTATAGCGTTAAAGTCTCATTTCAACCCGCAGATTGCAAGACATCAGCAATGCTGCAAAAATCCTGAATATTGTTATCAATATTAAGAGACATTGATGGAGATGATAGTTTAGACAGTGTTTGATAAAGTTTGATAACAATTACCGGACATGTACTTTATGTCTTAGAAAGCAAAGGAATGATAGTACCTTTTCAAATACATTGATCTGTAAGGATATTAAAACTGGTGACTGGTTTAAAAACATAACCTTGTGCTGTTGTTTCCTTTCGAAGTCTTATCAGTTGAGCCGGATGACGATCGGATTTTTTTTGAAGTTATTGAAAATATCTAGACAGCAATTAAAATTAGAATCAACACAAAGGTTCGGAAACCTCATTTCGGTCGATCAAGTATCCTTGACTATTTTTTCAATTGCAATGTATTATAAATTATGTATCGTTGTGGTCACGTTTATTGCCCTGTAGAATGATATTCTGCTGTTTTGATTGTACATTCACAACACATACACATATTGCCCACTGGACACTTGGTCACATTGGACAAAGTTCGAATCTTGGACACAAACACACTTTTTACAAGTGGACTAAAGAAGCCATTTACATCAGGGTCATTCAATTATTCCAAAAGATAGCCGGGGGTGCCATAAACTTCCTGAAACTTATGGTCAACTGCTCATCGAGTCACGTGTTCTATTTATATCACGTGTCATCATATGTAGAAACAGTGGATTGCTCATTTATTGATGAAGACTGCTCCAGACTTATTACATTTTCCTTACCCAGTCCATGCTGTTAAGTAACGTATAATAACACACACAGGCATATGGAGAAGCAGCACACACACAACCAATGGACCTCGCACCCATAAGTATCATAACTTTTTGTTGGACCTAGGTTATCCTGGATGCCATCCTTGTTAGCTTTTACCCACTGCCCTACCAACAGTTGGAGCCTACCAAGGCTGGCATACAGGCTAGGCCATATTACTAGGGGGTACATTTCGGATGGCTGAAATAATTAAAACTGAAGGCACTTACACTGATCGAGCTGTATATATAATTCCAGTCTTGTAGCATTCTGTAAAACCCAGACTGAGTGTTCTTCGAGACTTTCAATTTCCGGTGGTGAACGTCCCGGTGGAAAAAATTCGGAGACTCTTCGTACCGTAAGGCATCTGTGTTATCATGTTGATGACTGTGCAACGCCCCCTTTACACCAACCCAGGAGTACGCTTTACACATGGAATTCCCCCGGGGAACAGTATAACTTCTACCAACACCAATTACACAAAAAGGGGAAAGGAAGCAAATAATATCTGTAGTCGAAACAAATAATATATATAGCCCTAATATAGCATCTAAAAAGTGTCTAAATTTACTGCTTTTTTGCTAAGTCGAAATTTCTTACCTACTATTGAACTATGCTATAAGTCTTACAGACGCACAAAAGAACACAAAATTAGAATGACAAAAGTTGTCTAAACTCTCCATTTAATTTGTGTTTTATATGGCTACATACATCAGCGAACGAGAAGCTGAGCTGGATGTTACAGTTTAGAATCCGTTTGATATCGTACGTACCTATTGGTTTGACTGACAAGGTTTTCCAACGAGGCATCGGATGTTACTAAGGATTAGCCATAACAGATAGGTTTTTGGCGGATTTATGCCTGCTTTTGTCAGCAAACACAAGCGAACCCAAAACTCTTTTCGATGCGTGTGGTGGGTTCTTGAATGTACTCGAGGTGTAGCTCTTCTCAAACACTTCCGATTAACGTCCTATCCGATGGAAATTGTTTCATAACGTGTGTATTTTTGCTATAACGTTTTTAAAGTGACAGTACAAATGCTAACTTTACTACATGCTCCTTAAGTATTTTACAGTGTGATTTTTGTATGTTGGCATTTTACTGTCTTTCCCCAACAAGTCTTTCCTAAGTGTAGATTCTGCCGCGGGAAAGAAATGCTTCATTCTCAAACAATCCGCTATAGAGCGTGCTCAACCTTTTTATATGAATGAATATATGAATGTAAAGGACAGATACGTATATATATATGGATATATATATATCTATATATGGATAGATATATGGAGATATATATGGAGATATATATCGCATCGCATCTCTCCCATAGCTTAATTAGCCGTCGGGGCAGCATAGTTCTCTGTGAAAGCTTTCCACTGCCGGCGGTCTATATATATGGAGATATATATATATGTATATATATATGGATATATATATATATATGGATATATATATATATATATATATAACACTAATGTATGTCATTCACAGTATCTAATAGTAATCGGTTATTTTTTTTCTCTCAATCAGTTGTTTGAATTCTTAGTGTTAGCGGTTATTCATTCATTTGCGTTATCATCTTCATATACTGTCGTACATTGATTCTTCAGTAAGTTACTGTAACGAGACAGGGATATGAATATATAGGTGTAAATATAGATAAAGACATATATAGGTATTTTTTACGTAATAATTCTGTAGTAAACAGATATTCAGGATTGATCGTCAGGAAATGCCGGCAAAACAACTCAACAGTGATGTGGCAATTCCGTTTGATGAATTGTATTTACGCTATCGAGCCGCGATCCCCCTGTTCAACGAAGGATGTCTCCTATCACTGCTTCAAAAGTGAAGCGTAGGGCTGTGAAGAAAGAACAAAACAATCCATATTAGATAACACTTTACCAGGTAAAGAAAATAATTTATATCCAAAGGAGTAAATTTGGAATGGTGTTTTAAAATCGATGTAATTAGACAAAGAAAACGTTGTAAACGTAGATGCACTTAAATTGTCCACTCGGCTGGATGAAGGAACTGGCCTATTTTGTTGCCATTCACTAGCAGAAAACATCGTTTCCTACAGAACTGTATACATACGACGGATGTACAGACACTATGCGAAGTGCGCAGTATGTATCATGCCCACCTGATAGTCTTGTAAAATCATTTGCAGTCCTGCCTTCAGGTCAGGAAATGTTGGCCTTTCTTCGGGAAGGATCATCCAACAGCTCGTCATGAGCGTGTAGCTTTCGGATAAGATAAATGAAAAAATGATCAGTTTTTCATCTTGGCCATTGGAAGTATTACATAAATGATCTTAGTCGTCCATATCGTCTCCAATGTATATTTTGGCTTCAGCGAGATTGAATGGGACATACAGGACAACCTCGTGGTATTCAGTCAGAATTCTATCTAGATTAATTTCAGCACTCTTTCAATAGCCGTTCGTAAATAAGTATCCAAGGTTAGCACGTGGAAAATGGTAAGAGGTTACAGTATGAATGGGCTGTTCCTTTTTTGTCACTTACATTTCAGGAGGACAACCACTTGGATTCTCCAGTCTGCCGCCATTTTCGATCATGTTCATCATCTCTTTGCCACTCATTCGGTCGTACGGGCGTTTGCCTACAACAGATATACCAGAAATTACAAACACGCGAGTGTAGATGTGAATATAGTAAGCCGTTTCGTGATGACTTAATTGTCCTCGAAAGCAAATTCTTCTCATTAAAGTGATGGCAAAGATACAATAAAATACCGTACTACCTTTGTGCTCCTATTGTACTCATTGTCCTCGAAGATGTCACGAGACAGTCCAAAGTCAGAGACCTTGGCCACCAGGTTGTCTCCGAGAAGAATGTTCCTGGCTGCCAAATCACGGTGAATGCACTATGAGAACACAGAACATTAAACTTTCGTTAGTGAATACTGTAATTTGCCTCTGCTACTATAAAGTTTCTGTCGAGACCTCCCCCCCCCCAATTGGCGTCCCGATGACAAGCCCAGTGTTCAAGAGAGCGCCCGGTTGCCACCAATTACACTTCATGATATTTCTTAAACTACGTGGTACGATATTGATGGCTGAAGATCCTTTAGTGCTTACCTGCATCGCTGCTAGATGGCTCATACCACTAGCCACATCGATACCAAACTGGATGAGTTGTTCCATCGGAAGCTGGGGAACGGACCGACAAGCATCCTGGTTCTCGTACACAGACTCGGCGTTGAGATCAACGGAACAGACCTCCGTTGATCTCAATCAGAATTTTCAAACTTTACATTCAAACGATAGGGCACTTGGCGGGTATTTGAGGAATTGAAATCACTTTACTTTCTCATTCATGGTTAGGAAGTAATAGCTGACCAAAGTTACGCCCCCCACCCCATACTTATAAAGCATTATAGACCAATTCAGTGCTCCGGTCTAAAATTCAATCTCTTTATCAGAATGTTCAAACTTTACATTCAAACGATAGGGCACTTGGCGGGTATTTGAGGAAATGAAATCACTTTACTTTCTCATTCATGGTTAGGAAGTAATAGCTGACCAAAGTTACGCCCCCCACCCCATACTTATAAAGCATTATAGACCAATTCAGTGCTCCGGTCTAAAATTCAATCTCTTTATCAGAATGTTCAAACTTTACATTCAAACGATAGGGCACTTGGCGGGTATTTGAGGAAATGAAATCACTTTACTTTCTCATTCATGGTTAGGGAGTAATAGCTGACCAAATTTACGCCCCCACCCCATACTTATAAAGCATTATAGACCAATTCAGTGCTCCGGTCTAAAATTCAATCTCTTTATCAGAATGTTCAAACTTTACATTCAAACGATAGGGCACGTGGCGGGTATTTGAGGAAATGAAATCACTTTACTTTCTCATTCATGGTTAGGGAGTAATAGCTGACCAAAGTTACGCCCCCCACCTCATACTTATAAAGCATTATAGACCAATTCAGTGCTCCGGTCTAAAATTCAATCTCTTTATCAGAATGTTCAAACTTTACATTCAAACGATAGGGCACTTGGCGGGTATTTGAGGAAATGAAATCACTTTACTTTCTCATTCATGGTTAGGAAGTAATAGCTGACCAAAGTTACGCCCCCCACCCCATACTTATAAAGCATTATAGACCAATTCAGTGCTCCGGTCTAAAATTCAATCTCTTTATCAGAATGTTCAAACTTTACATTCAAACGATAGGGCACTTGGCGGGTATTTGAGGAAATGAAATCACTTTACTTTCTCATTCATGGTTAGGGAGTAATAGCTGACCAAATTCACGCCCCCACCCCATACTTATAAAGCATTATAGACCAATTCAGTGCTCCGGTCTAAAATTCAATCTCTTTATCAGAATGTTCAAACTTTACATTCAAACGATAGGGCACTTGGCGGGTATTTGAGGAAATGAAATCACTTTACTTTCTCATTCATGGTTAGGGAGTAATAGCTGACCAAAGTTACGCCCCCCACCCCATACTTATAAAGCATTATAGACCAATTCAGTGCTCCGGTCTAAAATTCAATCTCTTTATCAGAATGTTCAAACTTTACATTCAAACGATAGGGCACTTGGCGGGTATTTGAGGAAATGAAATCACTTTACTTTCTCATTCATGGTTAGGAAGTAATAGCTGACCAAAGTTACGCCCCCCCCCCTCCCATACTTATAAAGCATTATAGACCAATTCAGTGCTCCGGTCTAAAATTCAATCTCTTTATCAGAATGTTCAAACTTTACATTCAAACGATAGGGCACTTGGCGGGTATTTGAGAAAAAATGAAATCACTTTACTTTCTCATTCATGGTTAGGGAGTAATAGCTGACCAAAGTTACGCCCCCACCTCATACTTATAAAGCATTATAGACCAATTCAGTGCTCCGGTCTAAAATTCAATTTCTTTATCAGAATGTTCAAACTTTACATTCAAACGATAGGGCACTTGGCGGGGATTTGAGGAAATGAAATCACTTTTACTTTCTCATTCATGGTTAGGGAAAAATTGCTGACCAAAGTTACGCCCCCCACCCCATACTTATAAAGCATTATAGACCAATTCAATGCTCCGGTCTAAAATTCAATCTCTTTATCAGAATGTTCAAACTTTACATTCAAACGATAGGGCACTTGGCCGGTATTTGAGGAAATGAAATCACTTTACTTTCTCATTCATGGTTAGGAAGTAATAGCTGACCAAAGTTACGCCCCCCACCCCATACTTATAAAGCATTATAGACCAATTCAGTACTCCGGTCTAAAATGCAATCTCTTTATCAGAATGTTCAAACTTTACATTCAAACGATAGGGCACTTGGCGGGTATTTGAGGAAATGAAATCACTTTACTTTCTCATTCACGGTTAGGGAGTAATAGCTGACCAAAGTTACGCCCCCCACCCCATACTTATAAAGCATCATAGACCAATTCAGTGCTCCGGTCTAAAATTCAATCTCTTTATCAGAATGTTCAAACTTTACATTCAAACGATAGGGCACTTGGCGGGTATTTGAGGAAATGAAATCACTTTACTTTCTCATTCATGGTTAGGAAGTAATAGCTGACCAA
This sequence comes from Branchiostoma lanceolatum, assembly GCA_035149815.1. Lineage (NCBI taxonomy): Eukaryota > Metazoa > Chordata > Leptocardii > Amphioxiformes > Branchiostomatidae > Branchiostoma > Branchiostoma lanceolatum. Next base: position 19,705,737 of record CM068873.1, read on the forward strand.
AGTTACGCCCCCCACCCCATACTTATAAAGCATTATAGACCAATTCAGTGCTCCGGTCTAAAATTCAATCTCTTTATCAGAATGTTCAAACTTTACATTCAAACGATAGGGCACTTGGCGGGTATTTGAGGAAATGAAATCACTTTACTTTCTCATTCATGGTTAGGAAGTAATAGCTGACCAAAGTTACGCCCCCCCCCCCTCCCATACTTATAAAGCATTATAGACCAATTCAGTGCTCCGGTCTAAAATTCAATCTCTTTATCAGAATGTTCAAACTTTACATTCAAACGATAGGGCACTTGGCGGGTATTTGAGAAAAAATGAAATCACTTTACTTTCTCATTCATGGTTAGGGAGTAATAGCTGACCAAAGTTACGCCCCCACCTCATACTTATAAAGCATTATAGACCAATTCAGTGCTCCGGTCTAAAATTCAATTTCTTTATCAGAATGTTCAAACTTTACATTCAAACGATAGGGCACTTGGCGGGGATTTGAGGAAATGAAATCACTTTTACTTTCTCATTCATGGTTAGGGAAAAATTGCTGACCAAAGTTACGCCCCCCACCCCATACTTATAAAGCATTATAGACCAATTCAATGCTCCGGTCTAAAATTCAATCTCTTTATCAGAATGTTCAAACTTTACATTCAAACGATAGGGCACTTGGCCGGTATTTGAGGAAATGAAATCACTTTACTTTCTCATTCATGGTTAGGAAGTAATAGCTGACCAAAGTTACGCCCCCCACCCCATACTTATAAAGCATTATAGACCAATTCAGTACTCCGGTCTAAAATGCAATCTCTTTATCAGAATGTTCAAACTTTACATTCAAACGATAGGGCACTTGGCGGGTATTTGAGGAAATGAAATCACTTTACTTTCTCATTCACGGTTAGGGAGTAATAGCTGACCAAAGTTACGCCCCCCACCCCATACTTATAAAGCATCATAGACCAATTCAGTGCTCCGGTCTAAAATTCAATCTCTTTATCAGAATGTTCAAACTTTACATTCAAACGATAGGGCACTTGGCGGGTATTTGAGGAAATGAAATCACTTTACTTTCTCATTCATGGTTAGGAAGTAATAGCTGACCAAAGTTACGCCCCCCACCCCATACTTATAAAGCATTATAGACCAATTCAGTGCTCCGGTCTAAAATTCAATCTCTTTATCAGAATGTTCAAACTTTACATTCAAACGATAGGGCACTTGGCGGGTATTTGAGGAAATGAAATCACTTTACTTTCTCATTCATGGTTAGGAAGTAATAGCTGACCAAAGTTACGCCCCCCACCCCATACTTATAAAGCATTATAGACCAATTCAGTGCTCCGGTCTAAAATTCAATCTCTTTATCAGAATGTTCAAACTTTACATTCAAACGATAGGGCACTTGGCGGGTATTTGAGGAAATGAAATCACTTTACTTTCTCATTCATGGTTAGGGAGTAATAGCTGACCAAAGTTAAGCCCCGAACCCCATACTTATAAAGCATCATAGACCAATTCAGTGCTCCGGTCTAAAATTCAATCTCTTTATCAGAATGTTCAAACTTTACATTCAAACGATAGGGCACTTGGCGGGTACTTGAGGAAATGAAATCACTTTACTTTCTCATTCATGGTTAGGGAGTAATAGCTGACCAAAGTTACGCCCCCCACCCCATACTTATAAAGCATTATAGACCAATTCAGCGCTCCGGTCTAAAATTCAATCTCTTTATCAGAATGTTCAAACTTTACATTCAAACGATAGGGCACTTGGCGGGTATTTGAGGAAATGAAATCACTTTACTTTCTCATTCATGGTTAGGAAGTAATAGCTGACCAAAGTTACGCCCCCACCCCATACTTATAAAGCATTATAGACCAATTCAGTGCTCCGGTCTAAAATTCAATCTCTTTATCAGAATGTTCAAACTTTACATTCAAACGATAGGGCACTTGGCGGGTATTTGAGGAAATGAAATCACTTTACTTTCTCATTCATGGTTAGGGAGTAATAGCTGACCAAAGTTACGCCCCCCACCCCATACTTATAAAGCATTATAGACCAATTCAGTGCTCCGGTCTAAAATTCAATCTCTTTATCAGAATGTTCAAACTTTACATTCAAACAATTGGACACTTGGCTGGTATTTGAGGAAATGAAATCACTTTACTTTCTCATTGATGGTTAGGAAGTAATAGCTGACCAAAGTTACGCCCCCCACCCCATACTTATAAAGCATTATAGACCAATTCAGTGCTCCGGTCTAAAATTCAATCTCTTTATCAGAATGTTCAAACTTTACATTCAAACGATAGGGCACTTGGCGGGTATTTGAGGAAATGAAATCACTTTACTTTCTCATTCATGGTTAGGAAGTAATAGCTGACCAAAGTTACGCCCCCCACCCCATACTTATAAAGCATTATAGACCAATTCAGTGCTCCGGTCTAAAATTCAATCTCTTTATCAGAATGTTCAAACTTTACATTCAAACGATAGGGCACTTGGCGGGTATTTGAGGAAATGAAATCACTTTACTTTCTCATTGATGGTTAGGAAGTAATAGCTGACCAAATTTACGCCCCCCCCTCCCATACTTATAAAGCATTATAGACCAATTCAGTGCTCCGGTCTAAAATTCAATCTCTTTATCAGAATGTTCAAACTTTACATTCAAACGATAGGGGACTTGGCGGGTATTTGAGGAAATAAAATCACTTTACTTTCTCATTCATGGTTAGGGAGTAATAGCTGACCAAAGTTACGTCCCCCACCCCATACTTATAAAGCATCATAGACCAATTCAGTGCTCCGGTCTAAAATTCAATCTCTTTATCAGAATGTTCAAACTTTACATTTAAAACGATAGGGTACTTGGCGGGTATTTGAGGAAATGAAATCACTTTACTTTCTCATTCATGGTTAGGAAGTAATAGCTGACCAAAGTTACGCCCCCCACCCCATACTTATAAAGCATTATAGACCAATTCAGTGCTCCGGTCTAAAATTCAATCTCTTTATCAGAATGTTCAAACTTTACATTCAAACGATAGGGCACTTGGCGGGTATTTGAGGAAATGAAATCACTTTACTTTCTCATTCATGGTTAGGGAGTAATAGCTGACCAAAGTTAAGCCCCCCACCCCATACTTATAAAGCATCATAGACCAATTCAGTGCTCCGGTCTAAAATTCAATTTCTTTATCAGAATGTTCAAACTTTACATTCAAACGATAGGGCACTTGGCGGGTATTTGAGGAAATGAAATCACTTTACTTTTTCATTCATGGTTAGGGAGTAATAGCTGACCAAAGTTACGCCCCCCACCCCATACTTATAAAGCATTATAGACCAATTCAGCGCTCCGGTCTAAAATTCAATCTCTTTATCAGAATGTTCAAACTTTACATTCAAACGATAGGGCACTTGGCGGGTATTTGAGGAAATGAAATCACTTTACTTTCTCATTCATGGTTAGGGAGTAATAGCTGACCAAAGTTACGCCCCCCACCCCATACTTATAAAGCATTATGGACCAATTCAGTGCTCCGGTCTAAAATTCAATCTCTTTATCAGAATGTTCAAACTTCACATTCAAACGATAGGGCACTTGGCGGGTATTTGAGGAAATGAAATCACTTTACTTTCTCATTCATGGTTAGGGAGTAATAGCTGACAAAAGTTACGCCCCCACCCCATACTTATAAAGCATTATAGACCAATTCAGTGCTCCGGTCTAAAATTCAATCTCTTTATCAGAATGTTCAAACTTTACATTCAAACGATAGGGCACTTGGCGGGTATTTGAGGAAATGAAATCACTTTACTTTCTCATTCATGGTTAGGAAGTAATAGCTGACCAAAGTTACGCCCCCCACCCCATACTTATAAAGCATTATAGACCAATTGCTCCGGTCTAAAATTCAATGTCTTTATCAGAATGTTCAAACTTTACATTCAAACGATAGGGCACTTGGCGGGTATTTGAGGAAATGAAATCACTTTACTTTCTCATTCATGGTTAGGAACTAATAGCTGACCAAAGTTACGCCCCCCCTCCGATACTTATAAAGCATTATAGACCAATTCAGTGCTCCGGTCTAAAATTCAATCTCTTTATCAGAATGTTCAAACTTTACATTCAAACGATAGGGCACTTGGCGGGTATTTGAGGAAATGAAATCACTTTACTTTCTCATTCATGGTTAGGGAGTAATAGCTTACCAAAGTTACGCCCCCACCCCATACTTATAAAGCATTATAGACCAATTCAGTGCTCCGGTCTAAAATTCAATCTCTTTATCAGAATGTTCAAACTTTACATTCAAACGATAGGGCACTTGGCGGGTATTTGAGGAAATGAAATCACTTTACTTTCTCATTCATGGTTAGGAAGTAATAGCTGACCAAAGTTACGCCCCCCACCCCATACTTATAAAGCATTATAGACCAATTCAGTGCTCCGGTCTAAAATTTAAATCTCTTTATCAGAATGTTCAAACTTTACATTCAAACGATTGGGCACTTGGCCGGTATTTGAGGAAATGAAGTCACTTTACTTTCTCATTCATGGTTAGGAAGTAATAGCTGACCAAAGTTACGCCCCCCCTCCCATACTTATAAAGCATTATAGACCAATTCAGTGCTCCGGTCTAAAATTCAATCTCTTTATCAGAATGTTCAAACTTTACATTCAAACGATAGGGCACTTGGCGGGTATTTGAGGAAATGAAATCACTTTACTTTCTCATTCATGGTTAGGAAGTAATAGCTGACCAAAGTTACGCCCCCCCTCCCATACTTATAAAGCATTATAGACCAATTCAGTGCTCCGGTCTAAAATTCAATCTCTTTATCAGAATGTTCAAACTTTACATTCAAACGATAGGGCACTTGGCGGGTATTTGAGGAAATGAAATCACTTTACTTTCTCATTCATGGTTAGGGAGTAATAGCTGACCAAAGTTACGCCCCCACCCCATACTTATAAAGCATTATAGACCAATTCAGTGCTCCGGTCTAAAATTCAATCTCTTTATCAGAATGTTCAAACTTTACATTCAAACGATAGGGCACTTGGCGGGTATTTGAGGAAATGAAATCACTTTACTTTCTCATTCATGGTTAGGAAGTAATAGCTGACCAAAGTTACGCCCCCCACCCCATACTTATAAAGCATTATAGACCAATTCAGTGCTCCGGTCTAAAATTTAAATCTCTTTATCAGAATGTTCAAACTTTACATTCAAACGATTGGGCACTTGGCCGGTATTTGAGGAAATGAAGTCACTTTACTTTCTCATTCATGGTTAGGAAGTAATAGCTGACCAAAGTTACGCCCCCCCTCCCATACTTATAAAGCATTATAGACCAATTCAGTGCTCCGGTCTAAAATTCAATCTCTTTATCAGAATGTTCAAACTTTACATTCAAACGATAGGGCACTTGGCGGGTATTTGAGGAAATGAAATCACTTTACTTTCTCATTCATGGTAAGGAAGTAATAGCTGACAAAAGTTACGCCCCCCACCCCATACTTATAAAGCATTATAAACCAATTTAGTGCTCCGGTCTAAAATTCAAATCTCTTTATCAGAATGTTCAAACTTTACATTCAAACGATAGGGCACTTGGCGGGTATTTGAGGAAATGAAATCACTTTACTTTCTCATTCATGGTTAGGGAGTAATAGCTGACCAAAGTTACGCCCCCCACCCCATACTTATAAAGCATTATAGACCAATTCAGTGCTCCGGTCTAAAATTCAATCTCTTTATCAGAATGTTCAAACTTTACATTCAAACGATAGGGCACTTGGCGGGTATTTGAGGAAATGAAATCACTTTACATTCTCATTCATAATTAGGGAGTAATAGCTGACCAAAGTTACGCCCCCCACCCCATACTTAAAAAGCATTATAGACCAATTCAGTGCTCCGGTCTAAAATTCAATCTCTTTATCAGAATGTTCAAACTTTACATTCAAACGATAGGGCACTTGGCGGGTATTTGAGGAAATGAAATCACTTTACTTTCTCATTCATGGTTAGGAACTAATAGCTGACCAAAGTTACGCCCCCCCTCCCATACTTATAAAGCATTATAGACCAATTCAGTGCTCCGGTCTAAAATTCAATCTCTTTATCAGAATGTTCAAACTTTACATTCAAACGATAGGGCACTTGGCGGGTATTTGAGGAAATGAAATCACTTTACTTTCTCATTCATGGTTAGGAAGTAATAGCTGACCAAAGTTACGCCCCCCACCCCATACTTAAAAAGCATTATAGACCAATTCAGTGCTCCGGTCTAAAATTCAATCTCTTTATCAGAATGTTCAAACTTTACATTCAAACGATAGGGCACTTGGCGGGTATTTGAGGAAATGAAATCACTTTACTTTCTCATTCATGGTTAGGAAGTAATAGCTGACCAAAGTTACGCCCCCCACCCCATACTTAAAAAGCATTATAGACCAATTCAGTGCTCCGGTCTAAAATTCAATCTCGTTATCAGAATGTTCAAACATTTATATTCAAACGATAGGGCACTTGGCGGGTATTTGAGGAAATGAAATCACTTTACTTTCTCTTTCATGGTTAGGGAGTAATAGCTGACCAAAGTTACGCCCCCCACCCCATACTTATAAAGCATTATAGACCAATTCAGTGCTCCGGTCTAAAATTCAATCTCTTTATAAGAATGTTCAAACTTTACATTCAAACGATAGGGCACTTGGCCGGTATTTGAGGAAAAGGAAATCACTTTACTTTCTCATTCATGGTTAGGAAGTAATAGCTAACCTAAGTTACGCCCCCCACCCCATACCTATAAAGCATTATTGACAAATTCAGTGCTCCGGTCTAAAATTCAATCTCTTTATCAGAATGTTCAAACTTTACATTCAAACGATAGGGCACTTGGCGGGTATTTGAGGAAATGAAATCACTTTACTTTCTCATTCATGGTTAGGGAGTAATAGCTGACCAAAGTTACGCCCCCCACCCCATACTTATAAAGCATTATAGACCAATTCAGTGCTCCGGTCTAAAATTCAATCTCTTTATCAGAATGTTCAAACTTTACATTCAAACGATAGGGCACTTGGCGGGTATTTGAGGAAATGAAATCACTTAACTTTCTCATTCATGGTTAGGGAGTAATAGCTGACCAAAGTTACGCCCCCCACCCCATACTTATAAAGCATTATAGACCAATTCAGTGCTCCGGTCTAAAAATCAATCTCTTTATCAGAATGTTCAAACTTTACATTCAAACGATAGGGCACTTGGCGGGTATTTGAGGAAATGAAATCACTTAACTTTCTCATTCATGGTTAGGGAGTAATAGCTGACCAAAGTTACGCCCCCCACCCCATACTTATAAAGCATTAGAGACCAATTGCTCCGGTCTAAAATTCAATCTCTTTATCAGAATGTTCAAACTTTACATTCAAACGATAGGGCACTTGGCGGGTATTTGAGGAAATGAAATCACTTAACATTCTCATTCATAATTAGGGAGTAATAGCTGACCAAAGTTACGCCCCCCACCCCATACTTATAAAGCATTATAGACCAATTCAGTGCTCCGGTCTAAAATTCAATCTCTTTATCAGAATGTTCAAACTTTACATTCAAACGATAGGGCACTTGGCGGGTATTTGAGGAAATGAAATCACTTTACTTTCTCATTCATGGTTAGGGAGTAATAGCTGACCAAAGTTACGCCCCCCACCCCATACTTTAAAAGCATTATAGACCAATTCAGTGCTCCGGTCTAAAATTCAATCTCTTTATCAGAATGTTCAAACTTTACATTCAAACGATAGGGCACTTGGCCGGTATTTGAGGAAATGAAATCACTTTACTTTCTAATTCATGGTTAGGAAGTAATAGCTGACCAAAGTTACGCCCCTCACCCCATACTTATAAAGCATTAAAAACCAATTCAGTGCTCCGGTCTAAAATTCAATCTCTTTATCAGAATGTTCAAACTTTACATTCAAACGATAGGGCACTTGGCGGGCGGGTATTTGAGGAAATGAAATCACTTTACTTTCTCATTCATGGTTAGGAAGTAATAGCTGACCGAAGTTACGCACCCCACCCCATACTTATAAAGCATTATAGACCAATTCAGTGCTCCGGTCTAAAATTCAATGTCTTTATCAAAATGTTCAAACTTTACATTCAAACGATAGGGCACTTGGCGGGAATTTGAGGAAATGAAATCACTTTACTTTCTCATTCATGGTTAGGAAGTAATAGCTGACCAAAGTTACGCCCCCCACCCCATACTTAAAAAGCATTATAGACCAATTCAGTGCTCCGGTCTAAAATTCAATCTCTTTATCAGAATGTTCAAACTTTACATTCAAACGATAGGGCACTTGGCCGGTATTTGAGGAAATGAAATCACTTTACTTTCTCATTCATGGTTAGGAAGTAATATAGCTGACCAAAGTTACGCCCCCCACCCCATACTTATAAAGCATTATAGACCAATTCAGTGCTCCGGTCTAAAATTCAATCTCTTTATCAGAATGTTCAAACTTTACATTCAAACGATAGGGTACTTGGCGGGTATTTGAGGAAATGAAATCACTTTACTTTCTCATTCATGGTTAGGAAGTAATATAGCTGACCAAAGTTACGCCCCCCACCCCATACTTATAAAGCATTATAGACCAATTCAGTGCTCCGGTCTAAAATTCAATCTCTTTATCAGAATGTTCAAACTTTACATTCAAACGATAGGGCACTTGGCGGGTATTTGAGGAAATGAAATCACTTTACTTTCTCATTCATGGTTAGGGAGTAATAGCTGACCAAAGTTACGCCCCCCACCCCATACTTATAAAGCATTATAGACCAATTCAGTGCTCCGGTCTAAAATTCAATCTCTTTATCAGAATGTTCAAACTTTACATTCAAACAATAGGGCACTTGGCGGGAATTTGAGGAAATGAAATCACTTTACTTTCTCATTCATGGTAAGGAAGTAATAGCTGACCAAAGTTACGCCCCCCCCCCCCATACTTAAAAAGCATTATAGACCAATTCAGTGCTCCGGTCTAAAATTCAATCTCTTTATCAGAATGTTCAAACTTTACATTCAAACGATAGGGCACTTGGCGGGTATTTGAGGAAATGAAATCACTTTACTTTCTCATTCATGGTTAGGGAGTAATAGCTGACCAAAGTTACGCCCCCCACCCCATACTTAAAAAGCATTATAGACCAATTCAGTGCTCCGGTCTAAAATTCAATCTCTTTATCAGAATGTTCAAACTTTACATTCAAACGATAGGGCACTTGGCGGGTATTTGAGGAAATGTAATCACTTTATTTTCTCATTTATGGTTAGGAAGTAATAGCTGACCAAAGTTACGCCCCCCACCCCATACCTATAAAGCATTATAGACCAATTGCTCCGGTCTAAAATTCAATCTCTTTATCAGAATGTTCAAACTTTACATTCAAACGATAGGGCACTTGGCGGGTATTTGAGGAAATGAAATCACTTTACTTTCTCATTCATGGTTAGGGAGTAATAGCTGACCAAAGTTACGCCCCCCACCCCATACTTAAAAAGCATTATAGACCAATTCAGTGCTCCGGTCTAAAATTCAATCTCTTTATCAGAATGTTCAAACTTTACATTCAAACGATAGGGCACTTGGCGGGTATTTGAGGAAATGAAATCACTTTACTTTCTCATTCATGGTTAGGGAGTAATAGCTGACCAAAGTTACGCCCCCCACCCCATACTTAAAAAGCATTATAGACCAATTCAGTGCTCCGGTCTAAAATTCAATCTCTTTATCAGAATGTTCAAACTTTACATTCAAACGATAGGGCACTTGGCGGGTATTTGGGGAAATGAAATCACTTTACTTTCTCATTCATGGTTAGGAAGAAATAGCTGACCAAAGTTACGCCCCCCACCCCATACTTATAAAGCATTATAGACCAATTCAGTGCTCCGGTCTAAAATTCAATCTCTTTATCAGAATGTTCAAACTTTACATTCAAACGATAGGGCACTTGGCGGGTATTTGAGGAAATGAAATCACTTTACTTTCTCATTCATGGTTAGGGAGTAATAGCTGACCAAAGTTACGCCCCCAACCCCATACTTATAAAGCATTATAGACCAATTGCTCAGGTCTAAAATTCAATCTCTTTATCAGAATGTTCAAACTTTACATTCAAACGATAGGGCACTTGGCGGGTATTTGAGGAAATGAAATCACTTTACTTTCTCATTCATGGTTAGGAAGTAATAGCTGACCAAAGTTACGCCCCCCACCCCATTCTTATAAAGCATTATAGACCAATTCAGTGCTCCGGTCTAAAATTCAATCTCTTTATCAGAATGTTCAAACTTTACATTCACATGATAGGGTACTTGGCGGGTATTTGAGGAAACAAAATTGCTTTACTTTCTCATTCATGGTTAGGAAGTAATATAGCTGACCAAAGTTACGCCCCCCACCCCATACTTATAAAGCATTATAGACCAATTCAGTGCTCCGGTCTAAAATTCAATCTCTTTATCAGAATGTTCAAACTTTACATTCAAACGATAGGGCACTTGGCGGGTATTTGAGGAAATGAAATCACTTTACTTTCTCATTTATGGTTAGGAAGTAATAGCTGACCAAAGTTACGCCCCCCAACCCATACTTAAAAAGCATTATAGACCAATTCAGTGCTCCGGTCTAAAATTCAATCTCTTTATCAGAATGTTCAAACTTTACATTCAAACGATAGGGCACTTGGCCGGTATTTGAGGAAATGAAATCACTTTACTTTCTCATTCATGGTTAGGAAGTAATATAGCTGACCAAAGTTACGCCCCCCACCCCATACTTATAAAGCATTATAGACCAATTCAGTGCTCCGGTCTAAAATTCAATCTCTTTATCAGAATGTTCAAACTTTACATTCAAACGATAGGGTACTTGGCGGGTATTTGAGGAAATGAAATCACTTTACTTTCTCATTCATGGTTAGGAAGTAATATAGCTGACCAAAGTTACGCCCCCCACCCCATACTTATAAAGCATTATAGACCAATTCAGTGCTCCGGTCTAAAATTCAATCTCTTTATCAGAATGTTCAAACTTTACATTCAAACGATAGGGCACTTGGCGGGTATTTGAGGAAATGAAATCACTTTACTTTCTCATTCATGGTTAGGAAGTAATAGCTGACCAAAGTTACGCCCCCGACCCCATACTTAAAAAGCATTATAGACCAATTCAGTGCTCCGGTCTAAAATTCAATCTCTTTATCAGAATGTTCAAACTTTACATTCAAACGATAGGGCACTTGGCGGGTATTTGAGGAAATGAAATCACTTTACTTTCTCATTCATGGTTAGGGAGTAAAAGCTGACCAAAGTTACGCCCCCCACCCCATACTTATAAAGCATTATAGACCAATTCAGTGCTCCGGTCTAAAATTCAATCTCTTTATCAGAATGTTCAAACTTTACATTCAAACAATAGGGCACTTGGCGGGAATTTGAGGAAATGAAATCACTTTACTTTCTCATTCATGGTAAGGAAGTAATAGCTGACCAAAGTTACGCCCCCCCCCCCCCATACTTAAAAAGCATTATAGACCAATTCAGTGCTCCGGTCTAAAATTCAATCTCTTTATCAGAATGTTCAAACTTTACATTCAAACGATAGGGCACTTGGCGGGTATTTGAGGAAATGAAATCACTTTACTTTCTCATTCATGGTTAGGGAGTAATAGCTGACCAAAGTTACGCCCCCCACCCCATACTTAAAAAGCATTATAGACCAATTCAGTGCTCCGGTCTAAAATTCAATCTCTTTATCAGAATGTTCAAACTTTACATTCAAACGATAGGGCACTTGGCGGGTATTTGAGGAAATGTAATCACTTTATTTTCTCATTTATGGTTAGGAAGTAATAGCTGACCAAAGTTACGCCCCCCACCCCATACCTATAAAGCATTATAGACCAATTGCTCCGGTCTAAAATTCAATCTCTTTATCAGAATGTTCAAACTTTACATTCAAACGATAGGGCACTTGGCGGGTATTTGAGGAAATGAAATCACTTTACTTTCTCATTCATGGTTAGGGAGTAATAGCTGACCAAAGTTACGCCCCCCACCCCATACTTAAAAAGCATTATAGACCAATTCAGTGCTCCGGTCTAAAATTCAATCTCTTTATCAGAATGTTCAAACTTTACATTCAAACGATAGGGCACTTGGCGGGTATTTGAGGAAATGAAATCACTTTACTTTCTCATTCATGGTTAGGGAGTAATAGCTGACCAAAGTTACGCCCCCCACCCCATACTTATAAAGCATTATAGACCAATTCAGTGCTCCGGTCTAAAATTCAATCTCTTTATCAGAATGTTCAAACTTTACATTCAAACGATAGGGCACTTGGCGGGTATTTGAGGAAATGAAATCACTTTACTTTCTCATTCATGGTTAGGGAGTAATAGCTGACCAAAGTTACGCCCCCAACCCCATACTTATAAAGCATTATAGACCAATTGCTCAGGTCTAAAATTCAATCTCTTTATCAGAATGTTCAAACTTTACATTCAAACGATAGGGCACTTGGCGGGTATTTGAGGAAATGAAATCACTTTACTTTCTCATTCATGGTTAGGAAGTAATAGCTGACCAAAGTTACGCCCCCCACCCCATTCTTATAAAGCATTATAGACCAATTCAGTGCTCCGGTCTAAAATTCAATCTCTTTATCAGAATGTTCAAACTTTACATTCACATGATAGGGTACTTGGCGGGTATTTGAGGAAACGAAATTGCTTTACTTTCTCATTCATGGTTAGGAAGTAATATAGCTGACCCAAGTTACGCCCCCCACCCCATACTTATAAAGCATTATAGACCAATTCAGTGCTCCGGTCTAAAATTCAATCTCTTTATCAGAATGTTCAAACTTTACATTCAAACGATAGGGCACTTGGCGGGTATTTGAGGAAATGAAATCACTTTACTTTCTCATTTATGGTTAGGAAGTAATAGCTGACCAAAGTTACGCCCCCCAACCCATACTTAAAAAGCATTATAGACCAATTCAGTGCTCCGGTCTAAAATTCAATCTCTTTATCAGAATGTTCAAACTTTACATTCAAACGATTGGGCACTTGGCGGGTATTTGAGGAAATGAAATCACTTTACTTTCTCATTCATGGTTAGGAAGTAATAGCTGACCAAAGTTACGCCCCCCACCCCATACCTATAAAGCATTATTGACAAATTCAGTGCTCCGGTCTAAAATTCAATCTCTTTATCAGAATGTTCAAACTTTACATTCAAACGATAGGGCACTTGGCGGGTATTTGAGGAAATGAAATCACTTTACTTTCTCATTCATGGTTAGGGAGTAATAGCTGACCAAAGTTACGCCCCCCACCCCATACTTATAAAGCATTATAGACCAATTCAGTGCTCCGGTCTAAAATTCAATCTCTTTATCAGAATGTTCAAACTTTACATTCAAACGATAGGGCACTTGGCGGGTATTTGAGGAAATGAAATCACTTAACTTTCTCATTCATGGTTAGGGAGTAATAGCTGACCAAAGTTACGCCCCCCACCCCATACTTATAAAGCATTATAGACCAATTCAGTGCTCCGGTCTAAAATTCAATCTCTTTATCAGAATGTTCAAACTTAACATTCAAACGATAGGGCACTTGGCGGGTATTTGAGGAAATGAAATCACTTTACTTTCTCATTTATGGTTAGGAAGTAATAGCTGACCAAAGTTACGCCCCCCACCCCATACTTATAAAGCATTATAGACTAATTCAGTGCTCCGGTCTAAAATTCAATCTCTTTATCAGAATGTTCAAACTTTACATTCAAACGATAGGGCACTTGGCGGGTATTTGAGGAAATGAAATCACTTTACTTTCTCATTCATGGTTAGGGAGTAATAGCTGACCAAAGTTACGCCCCCCACCCCATACTTATAAAGCATTATAGACCAATTCAGTGCTCCGGTCTAAAATTCAATCTCTTTATCAGAATGTTCAAACTTTACATTAAAACGATAGGGCACTTGGCGGGTATTTGAGGAAATGAAATCACTTAACATTCTCATTCATAATTAGGGAGTAATAGCTGACCAAAGTTACGCCCCCCACCCCATACTTATAAAGCATTATAGACCAATTCAGTGCTCCGGTCTAAAATTCAATCTCTTTATCAGAATGTTCAAACTTTACATTCAAACGATAGGGCACTTGGCGGGTATTTGAGGAAATGAAATCACTTTACTTTCTCATTCAAGGTTAGGAAGTAATAGCTGACCAAAGTTACGCCCCCCACCCCATACTTATAAAGCATTATAGACCAATTCAGTGCTCCGGTCTAAAATTCAATCTCTTTATCAGAATGTTCAAACTTTACATTCAAACGATAGGGCACTTGGCGGGTATTTGAGGAAATGAAATCACTTTACTTTCTCATTCATGGTTAGGAAGTAATAGCTGTCCAAAGTTACGCCCCCCACCCCATAATTATAAAGCATTATAGACAAATTCAGTGCTCCGGTCTAAAATTCAATCTCTTTATCAGAATGTTCAAACTTTACATTCAAACGATAGGGCACTTGGCGGGTATTTGAGGAAATGAAATCACTTTACTTTCTCATTCATGGTTAGGAAGTAATAGCTGACCAAATTACGCCCCCCACCCCATACTTAAAAAGCATTATAGACCAATTCAGTGCTCCGGTCTAAAATTCAATCTCTTTATCAGAATGTTCAAACTTTACATTCAAACGATAGGGCACTTGGCGGGTATTTGAGGAAATGAAATCACTTTACTTTCTCATTTATGGTTAGGGAGTAATAGCTGACCAAAGTTACGCCCCCCACCCCATACTTATAAAGCATTATAGACCAATTCAGTGCTCCGGTCTAAAATTCAATCTCTTTATCAGAATGTTCAAACTTTACATTCAAACAATAGGGTACTTGGCGGGTATTTGAGGAAATGAAATCACTTAACTTTCTCATTCATGGTTAGGAAGTAATAGCTGACCAAAGTTACGCCCCCAACCCCATACTTATAAAGCATTAGAGACCAATTCAGTGCTCCGGTCTAAAATTCAATCTCTTTATCAGAATGTTCAAACTTTACATTCAAACGATAGGGCACTTGGCGGGTATTTGAGGAAATGAAATCACTTTACTTTCTCATTCATGGTTAGGAAGTAATAGCTGACCAAAGTTAAGCCCCCCACCCCATACTTATAAAGCATTATAGACCAATTCAGTGCTCCGGTCTAAAATTCAATCTTTTTATCAGAATGTTCAAACTTTACATTCAAACGATAGGGCACTTTGCGGGTATTTGAGGAAAGGAAATCACTTTACATTCTCATTCATAATTAGGGAGTAATAGCTGACCAAAGTTACGCCCCCCACCCCATACTTATAAAGCATTAGAGACCAATTCAGTGCTCCGGTCTAAAATTCAATCTCTTTATCAGAATGTTCAAACTTTACATTCAAACGATAGGGCACTTGGCGGGTATTTGAGGAAATGAAATCACTTTACTTTCTCATTCATGGTTAGGAAGTAATATAGCTGACCAAAGTTACGCCCCCCAACCCATACTTAAAAAGCATTATAGACCAATTCAGTGCTCCGGTCTAAAATTCAATCTCTTTATCAGAATGTTCAAACTTTACATTCAAACGATAGGGCACTTGGCGGGTATTTGAGGAAATGTAATCACTTTACTTTCTCATTCATGGTTAGGAAGTAATAGCTGACCAAAGTTACGCCCCCCACCCCATTCTTATAAAGCATTATAGACCAATTGCTCCGGTCTAAAATTCAATCTCTTTATCAGAATGTTCAAACTTTACATTCAAACGATAGGGCACTTGGCGGGTATTTGAGGTAATGAAATCACTTTACTTTCTCATTCATGGTTAGGGAGTAATAGCTGACCAAAGTTACGCCCCCCACCCCATACTTAAAAAGCATTATAGACCAATTCAGTGCTCCGGTCTAAAATTCAATCTCTTTATCAGAATGTTCAAACTTTACATTCAAACGATAGGGCACTTGGCGGGTATTTGAGGAAATGAAATCACTTAACTTTCTCATTCATGGTTAGGAAGTAATAGCTGACCAAAGTTACGCCCCCGACCCCATACTTAAAAAGCATTATAGACCAATTCAGTGCTCCGGTCTAAAATTCAATCTCTTTATCAGAATGTTCAAACTTTACATTCAAACGATAGGGCACTTGGCGGGTATTTGAGGAAATGAAATCACTTTACTTTCTCATTCATGGTTAGGGAGTAAAAGCTGACCAAAGTTACGCCCCCCACCCCATACTTATAAAGCATTATAGACCAATTCAGTGCTCCGGTCTAAAATTCAATCTCTTTATCAGAATGTTCAAACTTTACATTCAAACAATAGGGCACTTGGCGGGAATTTGAGGAAATGAAATCACTTTACTTTCTCATTCATGGTAAGGAAGTAATAGCTGACCAAAGTTACGCCCCCCCCCCCATACTTAAAAAGCATTATAGACCAATTCAGTGCTCCGGTCTAAAATTCAATCTCTTTATCAGAATGTTCAAACTTTACATTCAAACGATAGGGCACTTGGCGGGTATTTGAGGAAATGAAATCACTTTACTTTCTCATTCATGGTTAGGGAGTAATAGCTGACCAAAGTTACGCCCCCCACCCCATACTTAAAAAGCATTATAGACCAATTCAGTGCTCCGGTCTAAAATTCAATCTCTTTATCAGAATGTTCAAACTTTACATTCAAACGATAGGGCACTTGGCGGGTATTTGAGGAAATGTAATCACTTTATTTTCTCATTTATGGTTAGGAAGTAATAGCTGACCAAAGTTACGCCCCCCACCCCATACCTATAAAGCATTATAGACCAATTGCTCCGGTCTAAAATTCAATCTCTTTATCAGAATGTTCAAACTTTACATTCAAACGATAGGGCACTTGACGGGTATTTGAGGAAATGAAATCACTTTACTTTCTCATTCATGGTTAGGGAGTAATAGCTGACCAAAGTTACGCCCCCCACCCCATACTTAAAAAGCATTATAGACCAATTCAGTGCTCCGGTCTAAAATTCAATCTCTTTATCAGAATGTTCAAACTTTACATTCAAACGATAGGGCACTTGGCGGGTATTTGAGGAAATGAAATCACTTTACTTTCTCATTCATGGTTAGGGAGTAATAGCTGACCAAAGTTACGCCCCCCACCCCATACTTAAAAAGCATTATAGACCAATTCAGTGCTCCGGTCTAAAATTCAATCTCTTTATCAGAATGTTCAAACTTTACATTCAAACGATAGGGCACTTGGCGGGTATTTGGGGAAATGAAATCACTTTACTTTCTCATTCATGGTTAGGAAGAAATAGCTGACCAAAGTTACGCCCCCCACCCCATACTTATAAAGCATTATAGACCAATTCAGTGCTCCGGTCTAAAATTCAATCTCTTTATCAGAATGTTCAAACTTTACATTCAAACGATAGGGCACTTGGCGGGTATTTGAGGAAATGAAATCACTTTACTTTCTCATTCATGGTTAGGGAGTAATAGCTGACCAAAGTTACGCCCCCAACCCCATACTTATAAAGCATTATAGACCAATTGCTCAGGTCTAAAATTCAATCTCTTTATCAGAATGTTCAAACTTTACATTCAAACGATAGGGCACTTGGCGGGTATTTGAGGAAATGAAATCACTTTACTTTCTCATTCATGGTTAGGAAGTAATAGCTGACCAAAGTTACGCCCCCCACCCCATTCTTATAAAGCATTATAGACCAATTCAGTGCTCCGGTCTAAAATTCAATCTCTTTATCAGAATGTTCAAACTTTACATTCACATGATAGGGTACTTGGCGGGTATTTGAGGAAACGAAATTGCTTTACTTTCTCATTCATGGTTAGGAAGTAATATAGCTGACCCAAGTTACGCCCCCCACCCCATACTTATAAAGCATTATAGACCAATTCAGTGCTCCGGTCTAAAATTCAATCTCTTTATCAGAATGTTCAAACTTTACATTCAAACGATAGGGCACTTGGCGGGTATTTGAGGAAATGAAATCACTTTACTTTCTCATTTATGGTTAGGAAGTAATAGCTGACCAAAGTTACGCCCCCCAACCCATACTTAAAAAGCATTATAGACCAATTCAGTGCTCCGGTCTAAAATTCAATCTCTTTATCAGAATGTTCAAACTTTACATTCAAACGATTGGGCACTTGGCGGGTATTTGAGGAAATGAAATCACTTTACTTTCTCATTCATGGTTAGGAAGTAATAGCTGACCAAAGTTACGCCCCCCACCCCATACCTATAAAGCATTATTGACAAATTCAGTGCTCCGGTCTAAAATTCAATCTCTTTATCAGAATGTTCAAACTTTACATTCAAACGATAGGGCACTTGGCGGGTATTTGAGGAAATGAAATCACTTTACTTTCTCATTCATGGTTAGGGAGTAATAGCTGACCAAAGTTACGCCCCCCACCCCATACTTATAAAGCATTATAGACCAATTCAGTGCTCCGGTCTAAAATTCAATCTCTTTATCAGAATGTTCAAACTTTACATTCAAACGATAGGGCACTTGGCGGGTATTTGAGGAAATGAAATCACTTAACTTTCTCATTCATGGTTAGGGAGTAATAGCTGACCAAAGTTACGCCCCCCACCCCATACTTATAAAGCATTATAGACCAATTCAGTGCTCCGGTCTAAAATTCAATCTCTTTATCAGAATGTTCAAACTTAACATTCAAACGATAGGGCACTTGGCGGGTATTTGAGGAAATGAAATCACTTTACTTTCTCATTTATGGTTAGGAAGTAATAGCTGACCAAAGTTACGCCCCCCACCCCATACTTATAAAGCATTATAGACTAATTCAGTGCTCCGGTCTAAAATTCAATCTCTTTATCAGAATGTTCAAACTTTACATTCAAACGATAGGGCACTTGGCGGGTATTTGAGGAAATGAAATCACTTTACTTTCTCATTCATGGTTAGGGAGTAATAGCTGACCAAAGTTACGCCCCCCACCCCATACTTATAAAGCATTATAGACCAATTCAGTGCTCCGGTCTAAAATTCAATCTCTTTATCAGAATGTTCAAACTTTACATTCAAACGATAGGGCACTTGGCGGGTATTTGAGGAAATGAAATCACTTAACATTCTCATTCATAATTAGGGAGTAATAGCTGACCAAAGTTACGCCCCCCACCCCATACTTATAAAGCATTATAGACCAATTCAGTGCTCCGGTCTAAAATTCAATCTCTTTATCAGAATGTTCAAACTTTACATTCAAACGATAGGGCACTTGGCGGGTATTTGAGGAAATGAAATCACTTTACTTTCTCATTCAAGGTTAGGAAGTAATAGCTGACCAAAGTTACGCCCCCCACCCCATACTTATAAAGCATTATAGACCAATTCAGTGCTCCGGTCTAAAATTCAATCTCTTTATCAGAATGTTCAAACTTTACATTCAAACGATAGGGCACTTGGCGGGTATTTGAGGAAATGAAATCACTTTACTTTCTCATTCATGGTTAGGAAGTAATAGCTGTCCAAAGTTACGCCCCCCACCCCATAATTATAAAGCATTATAGACAAATTCAGTGCTCCGGTCTAAAATTCAATCTCTTTATCAGAATGTTCAAACTTTACATTCAAACGATAGGGCACTTGGCGGGTATTTGAGGAAATGAAATCACTTTACTTTCTCATTCATGGTTAGGAAGTAATAGCTGACCAAATTACGCCCCCCACCCCATACTTAAAAAGCATTATAGACCAATTCAGTGCTCCGGTCTAAAATTCAATCTCTTTATCAGAATGTTCAAACTTTACATTCAAACGATAGGGCACTTGGCGGGTATTTGAGGAAATGAAATCACTTTACTTTCTCATTTATGGTTAGGGAGTAATAGCTGACCAAAGTTACGCCCCCCACCCCATACTTATAAAGCATTATAGACCAATTCAGTGCTCCGGTCTAAAATTCAATCTCTTTATCAGAATGTTCAAACTTTACATTCAAACAATAGGGTACTTGGCGGGTATTTGAGGAAATGAAATCACTTAACTTTCTCATTCATGGTTAGGAAGTAATAGCTGACCAAAGTTACGCCCCCAACCCCATACTTATAAAGCATTATAGACCAATTCAGTGCTCCGGTCTAAAATTCAATCTCTTTATCAGAATGTTCAAACTTTACATTCAAACGATAGGGCACTTGGCGGGTATTTGAGGAAATGAAATCACTTTACTTTCTCATTCATGGTTAGGAAGTAATAGCTGACCAAAGTTAAGCCCCCCACCCCATACTTATAAAGCATTATAGACCAATTCAGTGCTCCGGTCTAAAATTCAATCTTTTTATCAGAATGTTCAAACTTTACATTCAAACGATAGGGCACTTTGCGGGTATTTGAGGAAAGGAAATCACTTTACATTCTCATTCATAATTAGGGAGTAATAGCTGACCAAAGTTACGCCCCCCACCCCATACTTATAAAGCATTAGAGACCAATTCAGTGCTCCGGTCTAAAATTCAATCTCTTTATCAGAATGTTCAAACTTTACATTCAAACGATAGGGCACTTGGCGGGTATTTGAGGAAATGAAATCACTTTACTTTCTCATTCATGGTTAGGAAGTAATATAGCTGACCAAAGTTACGCCCCCCAACCCATACTTAAAAAGCATTATAGACCAATTCAGTGCTCCGGTCTAAAATTCAATCTCTTTATCAGAATGTTCAAACTTTACATTCAAACGATAGGGCACTTGGCGGGTATTTGAGGAAATGTAATCACTTTACTTTCTCATTCATGGTTAGGAAGTAATAGCTGACCAAAGTTACGCCCCCCACCCCATTCTTATAAAGCATTATAGACCAATTGCTCCGGTCTAAAATTCAATCTCTTTATCAGAATGTTCAAACTTTACATTCAAACGATAGGGCACTTGGCGGGTATTTGAGGTAATGAAATCACTTTACTTTCTCATTCATGGTTAGGGAGTAATAGCTGACCAAAGTTACGCCCCCCACCCCATACTTAAAAAGCATTATAGACCAATTCAGTGCTCCGGTCTAAAATTCAATCTCTTTATCAGAATGTTCAAACTTTACATTCAAACGATAGGGCACTTGGCGGGTATTTGAGGAAATGAAATCACTTAACTTTCTCATTCATGGTTAGGGAGTAATAGCTGACCAAAGTAACGCCCCCCACCCCATACTTATAAAGCATTATAGACCAATTCAGTGCTCCGGTCTAAAATTCAATCTCTTTATCAGAATGTTCAAACTTTACATTCAAACGATAGGGCACTTGGCGGGTATTTGAGGAAATGAAATCACTTTATTTTCTCATTTATGGTTAGGAAGTAATAGCTGACCAAAGTTACGCCCCCCACCCCATTCTTATAAAGCATTATAGACCAATTGCTCCGGTGTAAAATTCTATCTCTTTATCAGAATGTTCAAACTTTACATTCTAACGATAGGGCACTTGGCGGGTATTTGAGGAAATGAAATCACTTTACTTTCTCATTCATGGTTAGGGAGTAATAGCTGACCAAAGTTACGCCCCCCACCCCATACTTAAAAAGCATTATAGACCAATTCAGTGCTCCGGTCTAAAATTCAATCTCTTTATCAGAATGTTCAAACTTTACATTCAAACGATAGGGCACTTGGCGGGTATTTGGGGAAATGAAATCACTTTACTTTCTCATTCATGGTTAGGAAGAAATAGCTGACCAAAGTTACGCCCCCCACCCCATACTTATAAAGCATTATAGACCAATTCAGTGCTCCGGTCTAAAATTCAATCTCTTTATCAGAATGTTCAAACTTTACATTCAAACGATAGGGCACTTGGCGGGTATTTGAGGAAATGAAATCACTTTACTTTCTCATTCATGGTTAGGGAGTAATAGCTGACCAAAGTTACGCCCCCCACCCCATACTTATAAAGCATTATAGACCAATTGCTCAGGTCTAAAATTCAATCTCTTTATCAGAATGTTCAAACTTTACATTCAAACGATAGGGCACTTGGGGGGTATTTGAGGAAATGAAATCACTTTACTTTCTCATTCATGGTTAGGAAGTAATAGCTGACCAAAGTTACGCCCCCCACCCCATTCTTATAAAGCATTATAGACCAATTCAGTGCTCCGGTATAAAATTCAATCTCTTTATCAGAATGTTCAAACTTTACATTCAAACGATAGGGCACTTGGCGGGTATTTGAGGAAATGAAATCACTTTACTTTCTCATTCATGGTTAGGAAGTAATAGCTGACCATAGTTACGCCCCCCTCCCCATACTTATAAAGCATTACAGACCAATTCAGTGCTCCGGTCTAAAATTCAATCTCTTTATCAGAATGTTCAAACTTTACATTCAAACGATAGGGCACTTGGCGGGTATTTGAGGAAATGAAATCACTTTACTTTCTCATTCATGGTTAGGAAGTAATAGCTGACCAAAGTTACGCCCCCCAACCCATACTTAAAAAGCATTATAGACCAATTCAGTGCTCCGGTCTAAAATTCAATCTCTTTATCAGAATGTTCAAACTTTACATTCAAACGATAGGGCACTTGGCGGGTATTTGAGGAAATGAAATCACTTTACTTTCTCATTCATGGTTAGGGAGTAATAGCTGACCAAAGTTACGCCCCCCACCCCATACTTAAAAAGCATTATAGACCAATTCAGTGCTCCGGTCTAAAATTCAATCTCTTTATCAGAATGTTCAAACTTTACATTCAAACGATAGGGCACTTGGCGGGTATTTGGGGAAATGAAATCACTTTACTTTCTCATTCATGGTTAGGAAGTAATAGCTGACCAAAGTTACGCCCCCCACCCCACACTTATAAAGCATTATAGACCAATTCAGTGCTCCGGTCTAAAATTCAATCTCTTTATCAGAATGTTCAAACTTTACATTCAAACGATAGGGCACTTGGCGGGTATTTGAGGAAATGAAATCACTTTACTTTCTCATTCATGGTTAGGGAGTAATAGCTGACCAAAGTTACGCCCCCCAACCCATACTCAAAAAGCATTATAGACCAATTCAGTGCTCCGGTCTAAAATTCAATCTCTTTATCAGAATGTTCAAACTTTACATTCAAACGATAGGGCACTTGGCGGGCATTTGAGGAAATGAAATCACTTTACTTTCTCATTCATAGTTAGGGAGTAATAGCTGACCAAAGTTACGCCCCCCACCCCATACTTTTAAAGCATTATAGACCAATTGATCAGTTCTAAAATTCAATCTCTTTATCAGAATGTTCAAACTTTACATTCAAACGATAGGGCACTTGGCGTGTATTCGAGGAAATGAAATCACTTTACTTTCTCATTCATGGTTAGGA
Organism: Branchiostoma lanceolatum; assembly: GCA_035149815.1. Taxonomy (NCBI): domain Eukaryota; kingdom Metazoa; phylum Chordata; class Leptocardii; order Amphioxiformes; family Branchiostomatidae; genus Branchiostoma; species Branchiostoma lanceolatum. The sequence goes on from CM068873.1 coordinate 19,729,253, forward strand.
AGTAATAGCTGACCAAAGTTACGCCCCCCACCCTATTCTTATAAAGCATTATAGACCAATTCAGTGCTCCGGTCTAAAATTCAATCTCTTTATCAGAATGTTCAAACTTTACATTCAAACGATAGGGCACTTGGCGGGTATTTGAGGAAATGAAATCACTTTACTTTCTCATTCATGGTTAGGAAGTAATAGCTGACCAAAGTTACGCCCCCCTCCCCATACTTATAAAGCATTATAGACCAATTCAGTGCTCCGGTCTAAAATTCAATCTCTTTATCAGAATGTTCAAACTTTACATTCAAACGATAGGGCACTTGGCGGGTATTTGAGGAAATGAAATCACTTTACATTCTCATTCATAATTAGGGAGTAATAGCTGACCAAAGTTACGCCCCCCACCCCATACTTATAAAGCATCATAGACCAATTCAGTGCTCCGGTCTAAAATTCAATCTCTTTATCTGAATTTTCAAACTTTACATTCAAACGATAGGGCACTTGGCGGGTATTTGAGGAAATGAAATCACTTTACTTTCTTATTCATGGTTAGGGAGTAATAGCTGACCAAAGTTACGCCCCCCACCCCATTCTTATAAAGCATCATAGACCAATTCAGTGCTCCGGTCTAAAATTCAATCTCTTTATCAGAATGTTCAAACTTTACATTCAAACGTTAGGGCACTTGGCGGGTATTTGAGGAAATGAAATCACTTTACTTTTTCGTAACGGAGGAAGCCAAAACCAAGGAGCAGAAACACCTCAAGAAGGCTTTATCTAGATGTGGTTATAAGTCTTGGACTTTTAATAAGGCTTTGAAACCCACGAACGCATCTAGGAAACCTTCACGAAACTCTCAACTGGATAGAACCAAAACGGTGAACACTACAATTCCTTATGTTCAAGGAGTGTCGGAAAAAATCAGACGTCTGCTGCAGAATCATAACATTGCTACCAATTTCAAGCCCTATTCCACTTTAAGACAGAGATTGTTCCATCCCAAGGACAAAATCAAGAACGACATTAAGTCTGACGTTGTTTACCGACTGAAGTGTGAGGACCCGCATTGTAAGGACACCTACATCGGTGAAACTAGCCAGCCCTTGAGGACAAGATATAAACAACACTGCAGAGCGAGCAACAGTGGTTTTTCTTCTGCTATATGGCATCATTTCAACAGACATAACGGACATTCGTTCCAGCTTGACTCTACGGACATCTTAGATAGGGAATCACGATGGTATGAACGTGGTGTCAAAGAAGCAGTGTATGAAAGGATCCATCGACCATCACTTAACCGGAAAGGGGGCCTTCGGATCGAACTTTCCAGTACATGGGACAGTGCTTTGAAACGTATTTAATTATCTATTGTGGGTCTGTATTTGGAATTAATGTTTTATAAGCCGCTTTGACATACCTTGTATTGTAGAACGAACATCTATTTATTCTGAACATTTTTAGAACGCTTTTTTCGTTACCTTTTGTTTATTTAGAACTTAGGAAATAACATTCTTTACGCATCCGTAAGTAAACTTCTCGTTGAAAAAGGGCAGTCGGATGGACGCCCGAAACGTCCGATTTTTATCGAAATTTATCCAGATGTAAAGTTTAAATCGTACTACTCTATTATTATTATTATTTCCTGTAATTACTGACTCAGTTTTCTGTTATTGTTGTGCCATGATTCCCAAAATGTGTTTTCCTTTGTGATATTCTTTACTGAAGTGGACTACAAAGGCATTCACATAAAGATGCAGTAAGCAATGTTCTGTGGAGTTAGCAGGTAATTTTTAGCCTCTACCAGGCTCCGCGCGATCGCTGGGAAAATAGTAGAAATCGGCCAAATAGAGTGAATAGTATGCCAGGTTTAGTCCATTATACAGTGAAGCTCAATAGGCGATCTACGGAGATCTGTCTGTTGAGGTCTGTCTGTTAAGACGGAATATCAAAACATGTTAACATGCTAACGGCAATGTTAACATGTTCAGTCAGAGAAGCATCAGGGAACCTCAGTTAAGACTGATGTCAGCATAGCCAGTATCACGTAGTCATAGTCAGTCCGTCTTTAAAGTCTCCCGTGCCCAGTGTACGGAAATCCTTGTCTTTGTGTCCTTTCTTTATCCTTACTATGTTAGTCTTTCGAAGCTTCAAAGATGCAGCTAAAATAACTCGAATTATGCGTTGGTAACATGTCAAGCATTTAATTTGTTTATTGAATGAAGCAAAGCTTCTAAGAAAAATCAATCAAAAGCAGTGACATATTGTTGTTGCTGCTTTTTGCAAAAATCCGGACATCTTCTTTTAAGCTGTGACTTATTTACCTTTCAAAATCAAACTTTACTCATGACAATAAAAGAAGAGCCTGTCCAAGCATGTTATTCATGATAACAAAAACCAAAGACGTTTAAGACATTGAGAAACAGCTGTGATGTATAGGTATATATTGCAACATCCAGAAAGTTTATTTCAAACATCGATAAACAGCTGTAAAAGTGTATACTAACTAGCGCCTTTTCTGTGCCGTATGCAGTGGCAATCGTCCTTGCTATAGAAAAGGCCATACCTGCAAGGTGTTGCCGAAAACTAATTCCCTAGGGAATGCGTTCGCGGAAATCCTAGAATATTTGGCAAACCGAAAGCAGTACTATACAATAGGCTCCGCCCCTGAGGCGTCGCCAAAAACTATGAGCACGTTTAGCACAAGGCACCTGGGTCTCGGGGACTGCGAGGAAACATTTGGGGAGGTACCCGTTACTTAAACTACCGGGGAAGGCACCGACTAAGTTGTGTATAGAGCGGTTTAAGGAAGTCAATAAAGTTTTTCCCTACAATAAAACTCTCCGGGAAAGGGACGCCGACGCCCGGCCACGGACATGCCTGTTAGGAATGATGTTAAGGGTCACAAAAACGCCATTTCTTTGTGACAACCCGCTTCACCGATGGTATCTCGGGTATCGTGAGACCTACGCTAAAAAACATAGTAACCTTTTATAGATCCATCAGGCACGCTTCTACTGGAGAATAGTGTTAGTGGTTTCTGGTACCAAAACCCGGCCAGGGCTCAACTTTATTTTTCAGGAGCGAACGTGCTTCTGACCTACTGTCCACGATTTTGAACGGGACTTCCCAGTTCAACCGCTAGAGGCGTACCACAAACACCTCCTAGCGAGAGAGACCTGGGTCACAAAGACAGCAAGATGGGAGGATAGTCGTGCCTCCTCCGATTAAAGAGGTGGCTTCGGGGAAGATAAAGGCGTCGGCGGACTCCTTAATGTTTAGAGACCCTTGTAATTTTATCGCAGGGTGCATCCATAGGCACCCAGAGGCGTGGAGGGAAATAATTTGGGAGGGTGTTGGCTGAGGTGGTAGGATGGGTATCTGTCACTAGACCCTCCCTTGATGTTGCTCAGATTAGGGAACTTTAGTCTCTATGCCAGCTTTGACAAGGAAAACCTGAAGAATGAGGTAATGGCATATGAAGATGACAGAACTGTCAACTGGACCCAACTGGCAATGAAGCATGGAGTTAAAGACAACAATGGAAAAGTGCCAAGTAATGCAGGGCAGCTGGTAAAGCTCTGGTTGGAAAGTGAGGGAGTCAAAACTGATAACGCACAGGTCATGAATTGGATAGAGAACGGGGTGAATATCCTGGATTTCTTGCAGCCGTTCAACGGCACTTATAAAGGGTGTCGTTACACCGACAGTGCCTTCCCACCCCACAGATATTTCCCAAACTCTGTTGGGTTAAGGCAGCCCATGCTCGAAAATTCGTTTTCAAGTTCGGCCGCCTGCCTGGCCAGCGGCGCGGCCGAACTCGAACACGGTTCGAAATGTTCCACTACGGAGCATTTCGGGGAGCGCAAGGTCTATAGTACTACACAATCATATATCTCATTTCAGGTGTACCTATGAGTACAAAATTGTTTTATAGGCCATGATTTGGATTGTATTACATTCTAAATGTTTCAATCAAATGGTTTGGAAGTTGTCTCCTCCACGAATGTTGCATGAGCCGCGCCGAATCCTACTAGCGCTGTTTTGACGGAGGTGTTCAAAATAGAACAGGGGGTTCTATATGTTCGATATGGTGTTCGAAGGGAACGGCCGTTACGTCACAGCTATTGGATTTCGCGGGAGACAACGAGCTGCTTGTGTGGGATGTGGGTTATGACTTTTACGCAATTACGCGCAGCTCAAAACAACAGATTTGATCTTTGGAGTTATCAAATATTACTTATTATCGCTTTCTTATCAAAATAGTCCAAGGCTATTTTGCATAGGTTTTAATTCTTTTAACTGGGGCGAATTTTCAACAAAAATATGACCCAAAATAGCCGTTTCTGATGTTTTTGGCCCCAAAAAACCAATGTAATCGTCATTTTAAACAAAATAGCCTCGGGCAAAAATGATTCGTATGGGGTTAGCTCTCATTTTGTAAAACATCACGATGAAAAGTGGTGTTACCGCCTGCGCGCGTAAACCCATGAACTACACAGCTTTTTTTTAACCAAAATGTGTTTTTCTAACCCAAAATCCAGCAGTTGAAAAACTAAAAAAACCTTTATTCAATGTGTTTTTAGTAGGTCTAAACCTGTGTGAAGTTTCGTCGTGGTGCGACAAGGCTATCAAAAGTTACAGGATATGTATTGATATGTATGAAATAATACTTCCTGGGCCGCCTTAACCCAACTTAGAACGCTGAAGGATGCCGCCCCTTCGTTCATATCGGACACCATAAGACAGAGAATAGTGGCTGGATCGGTTAACATTTGGGGCCAGGTGGGGGTAACACCGCCCCCATACATTGCCATGCCACTTACCGTGGAGCCAGGAAAACCAAGATTGTGTCACGACCTCCGGTATTGAAACAATTGGATGAGGGATTGCCCGTTCAAACTAGACTCGACTGTAAATCTGACTGAGTACGTAGAGCGAAACCATTTCCAAACAAAGTGTGACGATAAAAGCGGGTACGACGACGTCTTCATAACAGAGGGTAGCAAGCCCCTGGTAGGCTTTCAGTGGGGAGGGACCTGGTACTGTTCGGCATCGATCGGATTTGGCTGGAAATGTTCGGCCTACCTGTATCAGACGATAGGTTTGGTTCCCATGAACAGAATTAGAGAATTAGGGGTACCATCCTCTTTATACATTGACGACAGACACGCCGAGCAATTAAGGATCCCGAGGGAAGGCACTGAGGTAAACAAACCCGTATCAAAGACCACCGTAGAGCCGTGGTCAGATTTCGAGCTGGCGGAGGCGGCTTGCTTTATCATGTGCGCCACCCTCATAACCCTTGACTACTTCATAGGGATCGAGAAGTCACAGCTTGACCTGGTCCAGTTCTTGGAGTTTTTGGGTCTGGGGGTAGACTCTCGATTACTGGCTTCTATAGTTCCCGAAAGAAAGAGAGAGTCAATGGCAGCACTTAGGAAACAGGCGCTTGCGCAAGAGACCATACCCTTGGTGATGATGCAGAAAATCACCGGAAAGCTGGTAATCTTCAGCCTGGCAGTGCCGGCAGCAAAACTGATAGATTCAAGACCAGAACGACACACGAAATAGTTCGCAGGGCAAAACTGCGACTTGCTACTGACCGGAAGATTTCTGTTCCGAAGAAACGCACTGAAAGCCAACTAAGTGAGGCGCTAACAGAATGCATCAGAAATGGAGAAGTTTTCACCGGAGAGTACATTGTGCCAAAATAGTACAAGACGTATTTGGTCAGTAAAGAAACAGGCAGGATAGAGACAAAGACAATAGTAATCCAAGGCAGAAAGCGACCTCTATTAAAGCTCAGACAGGAGCTTTTGGACAAACAGCAACCTTTTCTGAGAATGAAGAGCGACAGTTTAGCACAACCAAGCGCATCACCAAGACATCGGCAAACTATTCAAACCAAGACCACATCCTCACAGATGCAATCATCAGGCAATTTTACCAGCAGAAAATAGAACCACCACACAGCAATCACCAAGAAAACAGAATCTCTCAAGCAAAAACTGTTTCAATGGACAGAACAAGAATCGCAATCAAACTCCTGAAGAAGTATCCAAGAGAAGCACAGACATGGTGTGAAAGGAATCCAGACTTCTTCTTCCCAGGCTACGGGGTCCATTGGCACATCGAGGAAGACTACGTAGTTCTCCATGACGGCCCAGATGACAAACCCAACCCTCTTCATGGCCCAAACCTTCATCACTTCAGTTCAACATCACTCAAGCAGGAACACGACTTCCTACAACAGAAATGGATGGAGTGTATCTACAAACAAGTGCCAATGCCACTCGGCATATTGTGGATATACGAAGGACAGAAGCTCACCAAGAAGGTCAGAACACCCTACCTGGACCCAGATTACAACTTCACACCACAATCACACCAAAACATGCCATCCTGCCAAGATGCAGAGAGTGATGCTGAAGAGGAGGGTCGCTGTGAGGCTGAGTTGGAGGGAAGTGAATCTGGGGATGAGGACGACCCGGTCATCGTGAGGATGGAGAGAGTGGACACTGAGCCTGACCTGAAAGAGGAGGACACATCGGCAGACACCACGCATGTGAGTTATCCTTAATACTGGTATTACAGAATTACTTATTACATAGTTAAACTTTTTGGTATTTTCAACTTGAACTTGTACTCTGTGAAAAATGTACAACTCTTGCTTCTTATTTGTTATCAAAAACCATGTCTAAATTACATGTATCATTGCTGTCTATACAGGGGATCCTGTGTTCCAGTCACACCATCCCAAGGCTGCAACATGACAGACACACCAGACAAGACTCCGTCAAGCCAAGCTTCTATACCATTGCAATGCCATGCAGACCACGCTGATACTTTAGCTGGGTAAAAAAAAAATTATATTTTTTACGCTAACAATATTTCATTATGTGCTCTTTACAATAACAGTGTTTTAGAGAGGCCAGAAGAATTTATCATAATGTCATACTTTCAACATGAGCAATGAATGACCAAGCCAATTTTACTGCAGCATGATGGACGCTGAGCATAGTAACGCTGAGCCGCCAGAGAGACACGACCGCCGCCAGAGAGACACGACCGCCGCCGGAGAGACACGACCGCCGCCCCTTGGCCACATGGAATGGCCACATGGCGCAGCCTCTATCGGTGAGGGATCTCCCCCCACTTATAGAGGGCTACCCACCGGAGAGCCTGATCTTGGCAGTGCATGCCGGCGGTAAGTTGTTGTTTCTGAAAGTAGTAGTAAGACTTTGTTGAAAGTATTATTCGTAAAGAATGTACTCCATTGCGTCTATTCTTGTGGCTGTAATGTATGTGTGTTAGCGGATCCTAATCAGGTCACAATTAAGCATTCCTTCGTCGGGTTTTTTATTAGTTAATTAATGAATTCATGCCTTCATTCATCCGTTAATTTCACCCGAACAGTACGCGATGGTAGCGTCGGTGTGCCCGGTGGCGTCGGTGTGCCCGGTGGCGTCGGTGAGCCCGGCGGCGGTAAGTTGTTGTTTGTGAAAATAGTGAAGACTTTGTTAAAAGTATCATTCGTAAAGAATGAACACCATTTGATCCTTTGTTTTCACTGTAATGTATGTGTGTTAGCTGATCCATATTAGGTCACAATAAAGCGTTCGCTTCTTCATTCAATCGTTCGTTAATTCATTCGTTTTTTCATTTTTTATTTCCTTCTAGGCACCGGTCGTGGTGGCGGTCAAGGTGGACCCGGTGGCGGATTCCCGTCTGGAGATGGCGGTGGGGGAGGTGGTGGCCGCGGTAATTTCTTGTTTATTAAAGTAGTAAACACTTTTTTAAAATTATTATTTGTAAAGAATGGACGCCATTCAGCACTTTGCGTAAGCGCATCATAATTGTCACATAGATAGATGGATAGATAGATAGATGGATAGATGATTGATGGATAGATAGATGATTGATGGATAGATGATTGTTCTTTTTTTGTTTCTTCAGGTAGAGGTCCCAGAAGAGGAAGGGGAAGGGGGCGTACACGTGCACGTGCACGTGGAGGTGGCCAGATTGGCTACAGAGGAGTGAGGGAAGGAGGCGTCCAGGGGCGAAACCGCTCGTCGATCCTCAATGTATACATATATACTCGGAACAACAGCGTCTTCCCATGATTGATATGATTTCTACATACTTTATTGTTTTTGTAATGATTGATTTTTCATATTTTTATGCCACTTTGTAATTCTTAAGTCTTAGTACTCTATTGTTATTGTATATTTCATTTCGATTTCTTGTCATGTAACTTTTACCCTTCTTGTACATTTCATTTTCATTATTGTTAATAAAGTCCTCGGAGTTGAAAACGTGTTATGCTGATTTTATTGTACTTTTCATCCCCTTGGCCAATCGAACTTGCAGTGTAATAACTCACCAACATGGAGGAAACAGTTGAGTTGTGAAGAACGAATTTAAATACGCCAGCATATGAATTATACAACACTGTGTAGAATAGGTATAATATCAGTGTCGTCATGACAATACATCATGTCATTCATAACTGTCCGTCCAAATCGATCCTCTTTGGCCGTATAGTCTTAGATAGTCTTAAAACGAAATAGCTTATTACAAAAACAATGTCAAGGTGATAGTTGGAGGGGGCACTGAAATGTACGTGTATGTGACCTAAAATATTACATTGCAGACGACAGCCTTATATTATGAATAGTCATACACTCCCAGAAGATTATGACCAAGATCACCGTTCCCACGCAAAAATATGGATACAGGCAAGCCCACTCCTTTTGGCAAAAATTTAATCAACATTTGTATGAATAGTAAACTTAGAATTCAAAATGGATGAACACCCGGGGAACTTTGAGGAAAGCCAACCAGTTATCAGCCAAACGATTCCAGTGTGGTAGACGAAAACGTTATCCTGAAGACAGGTTAAAAAGTCTCAACATCCTGGTAAATGTTTGACCGACGAATGTTGTTTTTCCGTTACCTCGGTCAGTGTAGGACATGTCTGAGATGCGGTCAAGAGGGGCATGAGTGCAATATTTACGAAGAGACATTTTGCAATCAATGTCAATATGTTGGTCATATGTCTATAGATTGTATTCATTTATGCATATATATGGTTTGTAGATTGCACAAACGATGTTGCCAGCAACTATCCTCCAACATAGTCAATGTCCTATGACTTCGAGAGTCTTGACTTTAAAATAGTCCGAAGCTGCGGATTTAACACCGGCTTCTTAGGCTGAGAGGCCTATCCTACCTGTAGCTGTCGACAGATTTGCTGGTAGCGCGGCCAGATTCTTCCGCCAAAAGTACATAGAAGACACAATACCTTATTAAGTTAAACCAGATTTAGATATCTCGGAAATTGAAAGCGATACATTTGCAGAATACACCTTCAATGTATAAAACCTAGTCTAGTAGAAGGTATGTACAGGCCACCTACTAGATTGCCTCTCTACACAAGATCAAGTAAATGTTGGACATGGCTCACAATTGAGAAGTGTTCAATGTTAGCCTAAAGTAAAGCTTAAAGGACAACCACTGTCCCCTGCTCGAAAGGCTTTAATAGCAATCTTCCGCACTCGACTTGCAACAACTTGTTAAACAGGCGACTACAATAGCCCACGCAGACTAACTGCAATCGCACAGCTAAAACCTGCATAGATCTCAATGGAATATATTCTCTAACATGTCTTATAAGTTTACAAACACAAATTGGGTTCCGTAAGGGTACACAGACCACAATTCGATTCACACAACACGGAAGACGAAAGTACCCAAGGGCGAACCCACAATCACACTAAAATGCTATTACAGAAGGCTTGAGCCAAAGGATTTCCATCTTGACAGCACATTACTCCCGGTTCATTGGCACCTAGTAGGTAATGAACAGTGTGTAGATGCTGCTCTGTATTGCTTAATGTCTTTCTCAACTCGCGTAGTGGACCAGCATAATCTGATCCGAAGTTTAATCGAGAGCTTAATCAGCTAGTTAAACAGCCCAGAAGAGGTGAGGCTGTACTTGATCTGATAATCTCCAATTTGGCCTTCTTCTTAAAATCCCCATATCAAAGAACCCTTAGGATCCAGTTATTACAACACTATAAATTGGACACACAATGACCTTGCACCCAGGATTTATGGCAGAGGAGAAGAAGAATCTCTTGTACATGGCAGTCACCCGGGCTAAGAAGAGTTTACTGCTCATCAATAAAGGCATGATGGTTTTAAAGGAAGTGTCAGTATCTATATCCACGTTTCGTAAAATGAGGGTTCCAAGAATTACCCTGAGTATTTGCGTAAAATGAGGGTTCCAAGAATTACCCCGAGTATTTGCACGTAGAGTTGAATATTGTTAAGCAATGGTATGATTTCGGGTATCAAGGGGCTGTGATACGCGATCGTGTGAAAGAGTTCACCGATGTGACAGCCGCGCCCATTTCCTTGACGAAGGCGAGGAATGAAGAATTTGAGTAAGTATCCTAGTACTGTATCACATGACGCTGTAGAAGACAGAGTGCGGCATGATGATAGCATCAATGTACAAAGTGATAACATGTACAGCAAACTGGAGGCTCATGCCAAGAAAACCCAAGGTGAGTATTCTTCTCTTGTTGGCCTTGGTATGGAGGCTATTGCTGCCAGGGTCTTGGAGCACGACGCAAGCAAGACAACTCGGTACAGGAAGCTTGGCATACGCTTTATTGGGGAGAATGCTATTCGTACATTAAGATACGGTCATCGTCTTGTGGACTCACTGGCAACCCCCGATGAAGACGAGAATTAGAAAAGTAAGGTTATCAGACAAGTCTTGGGGACAATGATCCACCTCCTGCGGGATGCATCAAGCATCTACAATAAGCATGAGACTACAGAGGCAGAGTTGACTGAGATTGAGCGACTCCTTGACCTCTACTATAACCTGTTTTGCCTATTCCTGCCCGAAAGAGCAAACCTGACTGTGTGGACAGTGGCAAAAGCTAGGCTATGAAACTCTATGACGAGTACGGGGTTGGCTAAGGACTTGTCTCCATGCAGGGAAAAGAGGCCAATAATGGCAAGGTCAAGGAGTACCCCAAGCTCACCAACCACTCCAAAGAAGAAGGTAAGTGCAAGTATACCCAAATCTTCCATTCAGACTATGTGACAGGTTTCTATCTGCAGCAGCACAGCCCCTTGGCTTCTCAGTACAGGCCACACTTCAATCCCCGCCGGGTCCCCAGTGAGGTTAGGACACATGGGTTTTTTTAAACTGTTGTAGAGAGATTGTGAGGACCGATGTAAAGAGCCCTGCAATGGAGGATTCTGAGAAGCAGGTAAGTTTGACGGAATGTGTACTTTCTGTTTAGGATCATTAGAAATTGGGACGTGTGCCAAGGAGGGGGAGCTGTCAACATGGCAGTTGAACATCGTCCTACCAGCTGTGTGTGAGGTTTGTGAATGCCGTTTCGCCGATAATGAACGGATGACGGAGCACATGAAGGCAGCCCACGTCGCCAAAGTTGGGCGAAGGAATCCTCTTCAGACTACCCAGGTAAGTAAACCATCTATCAATCCTAGTGTGGCGTCGTGTGGCGCAAGTGCAGAGCGCACGGCTGTCAAACAATGGGACCCGGGATCGAATCCCAGGGTTGTGCCCATAGACATGTCCGAACTTGCACCCAGACGTTGTGCCCTTGGGAAAGGCACTTTACACGCATTCCCCCCTCAGTTATAGGGACAAGTCTCCAACGGCAGCTGTCTTCAACTGGCGGACGAGAGCAGCGCCAGGCGGGCTGGCGTTATCAAGGCGGACCTCGAGTGTAAGAGTCATCCGGCAGCTAGCTGCAAGCATCCCAAATAGAACCAGCACGTCTCCCTCGAATTGATGCCGCTGGAGATGGCGGATGCCAGAAGTGTGTGGGTCTCAGATTCGCAACCTGTCATCCAACTTAAACAAATTCACGCGAAGGCTACCGTGTCAATTGACACGGTCACCATACTCGATCTGTATTTGTATCTGTACTATGTATCTGAATACGAATAAAGATAATTCGAGTGGTTGCCACTAATATCAATCCTAGGGCCATTAGATAGGCTGAGCTGGTCGCCGAGCTGAAGAAACGTGGGTTGCCTGCAGTAAGTAGTGTTGTCTGTCTAAGAGGTGTCCTGTATGATGCCCTCAAAAATGGTGTAAAGATATCAATAATAACTTTTAGTCAGTTCCTAATAAGATTATCATGTGTCATGATTCGATGTTTATGATGATTGTTTTTTTTGCTTTGCTATGACCACACTGTGGTCGGATTGTTCAGGGGGCAAGCATACCTCCATTGTTTCCTTTTATTGTTATAGATAGAACCAGAAAATGACCTAACATCTTCTGGTGCGATCTGCCATCTGATACTGACTGACAGTCTTCATCCTGCCAACCGGTACATGTGCTGTGTAAATTCTAGCATGTCCAGAATATACTGAAAATGAATAGTGCTTCAAAAACCTCCTAATAAATTATAAACCTTTCAAAAAAATACTGTAAATGCACTTAAGTTCGCGTGGTTTTTATGTCGTGCTTAGGAGTGTTCGCGGTTGCTACAGAATTGGACAAAAATGTTCGGAGTGGTTTAAAATTTGCGGTGAAATTTCTGCATTTACAGTATTTACAGCATATACATTCTACATGTGTTCAACAAGAGTCCGCGTGATCCTTCGATGTTGATATTAGGTTAAGTGTGAACATTTGTTGTTCTTAAGCAGTGATGGTTAAATAGTTTGTAAAGTAACATCAATGGAGTAAATTGTAGTAAAGCATCACCTAAAAGGTTATAACAAAATTATCAACTAAGTCGCAGCCACCCCGATCTATTATCATTCTCATACACGTCATCGAGCGTAAGTTCCAGAGAGGGAACCGAGACCTTGAACCATGGTGACTGGTTGGGTCGGACCTGTGACGTTGATGTTTCATAGCAGTGTTATGTCACCACCGTAGATAAATTGTTTATCATACATGCCTTTTGCCTGTCTGTAATACAGCAGGTGTCCCGAAGATAAAACAATGCCCTCTCAAGAGAGGCTCTGACAGTGAAATAAATGCATATATATGCCATGCCTGTCTATGAACGAGGTGTGCTCAAAATGGCTATACAGACCTAAACAAACTTCTGAATTTAGTGGACTTGTCTATCACTATGGCATGTTTTCGGCCTTAAACAACACTGCTGGAGATAGCGGTAGGCATCTACTGATGTTATATTACTATACAGCGCGACTATGTGAAGGATTTCGCCAAGTAAGAGAACTGTGGCAGTTGGTTTTCGTGTCAAGCAGTGTTTATAAAGCTTATCTGTCTACTACATTAGTCTCACCTGATATGTGACCTACATGTACTGTGATTTTACAAAAATAAGAAATCCTTTAATTCTATATGCTACAGCAAATTAACTGATTGATATATACTACTCCCGACTTTATATCTGTCTGAGTTTTAACTGATGTGACTCGCTTATAGCTTTCTAACCCGGACCGCTCTAGTAAGTTTGTACAACACTATGTTCTTCCTCGCTTGACTTATAACCGTGCATAGTGGGATGGTGCCAGTATGCTACGAATTCAAAGGCTACAGGGGATACACAGCAGAGTAGGAAAACCGATCATTGGTCTCCAGCCTAGAACTCTATCTTCGGAATTTAAGTTATAACTGCACGGCACATCAGCTCGACTACTACGGACTGTCCCATATCATCCCAAAGCCTCATTTGGAAGCATGCAGGAGAAGCCTGGCCAATTTTATATGCTAAAATCCCTTGTGGAACATTCATAACTAGGATTTATGGGGATAATTCTTAAACAAGGCCTGACATTTCATTTTCATATTGCTCACGCCTCGTTGGTAGTAGCCGTTCGGTTCGCGCTTGCGCACTATTGCCTATGACGTTGAGCGTTCGAACAGCAGACCCCCTCTTGCGGAGAGGACCATAGTACAGCAGATTTCCCCTATAACCCATTACCACATGTGCCGCGCTCGTTGTATATCGAGGAAAATAATGCTGAGAATAGAGGAGCAAATGCCGCTTTTGTTTTCAAAATGATTACGCCAGGACTAGAGGTGGGCTCTGGCAGTTTTCCAAGGTAGAGAATGGTAAGTTTCTTGCGTTATTCCATTGTAAAATGTACGTATTGTCGGAAAATAAGGCTTCTTGCAAGTTGCATGTGCTCGGCGAAATAGTTACATAAATTGTTACGTGGGAGGGGGCTCGTGTAAGTACCGGTGCACGTTTGTACCTGTATCAATACAGTTCATTTCCGTATTCGTGTGCAAGTAGTCACAGTACACCACTATAATGTGAACGCATGGTAAATGTTTACAGAGGTGTTGTTGTAGGAAGCTTTTACGGTAGTGTAAGGGGAGTGTGGATTCTTCATATTTTTTTTCAATCCTAGAGTCTCCTTTATTTGCATGTTCAGGTAAAAGGTAACAACGAATATGCAGTGTACATGGACGTGTAGTGCACAGTACTTATTCAGTGCTAGTGTTTTGCTGTACAAATCTGACACCAGCTTTAGTCTAGAGATCCAATGGCAATTCTGGACTATACATGTATTACCACCGAGCATAAAATGGGCTATAAGTTAATAACATGTATTACCATACATACATGTATTCTTGGTAATACATAATATTACTATACATCTGTTACCACTGGGTGACTGAGCATAACATGGACAAAGTAGTCAACAGTACTTAGTCAACAGTACTTATCTAATAATAAGTTATTCAAGTAATTTCTTCTGTGCAAATGTGCCATGAGCTTTAGCCGCCAGCTCCGCCAGAGATCCAATGACAGATCTGAACTAAACATGTACAGACGAAGCCACTTAATTGCACCTCTGATAAACGCACCTTCCATTTAATTGCACCGAATCCCAATATCCAAAACCGGTTCCCCTTCACTGCATTGTTAGTGACTCCGCATATCTGCACCACGCATGGTCACTAATGCCGGGTATACGTAACTGCACCATTTTTTTTCAAAAATCCTCGACAAGTTAACTGAAAAGGTTCGCTAAAATCGGCAAACGCGGTAAAAATGAACCGATGTAAAGGCGCAATACCGCCAATATGTTTAAAACTGTTTTGAGTAACAAAAGAAGGCGGTCTCCATTGACAGTTACGTTGATAGGAATCGTATGGGAGGTCCCGGGCGGGTCACCTGTAATCAGGAACCAAGTTGTAGTTTCAATTCATAGTTTCATGGCGGTACATGATTTACGTTAATCGACAACTACACTCTACGTAATGTAACACAGAAACTGTTATCCCATGAGTGGCATGACGATGTTTCAGAATGCCTCCCCTGTAACACTACGTGTGTTGTAATGCGGTAGATCGCATGGAAAAATGAAAGAATGCCAAATCAAAACAGGTTCGTAGTCATTTCTTTATTTTCAGCAAAGGGTCAATAAATAAAGTTAATAACTGAATACTTTCGTCTGTTTTCTTTATGCTAATGTTTCTGACCAACAATACACCCCCTCGCCCATTGTGTTGCGGTCCAGCTGGGCATTTCGCATAATTGCAGCAGCCGGATAATTGCACCAAAAACAAATGGGTGGTGCAGTTAAGCGGATTCTACTGTATTACCACTGAGCATTAAATGCTATTACACTGTGATTGTTTAAGGTAAAAAAAACAAATATTTCTTCATGTTACATTGGAAGGAAACTACATATTTCTTTGTTAAGTATATGCAATTCAATAAAAGAGCATGCACAAACATTATGAAATTCATATTTGCAGGGAATTCTTTCACAACCTCTTCTGGCGAGGGGTTGGCTGAGGCACACCCCCACACGTGACGGACACGTCATTAGGAGATGGCGATCTAGTGGTGGACCTGGCCAGGGCGTTGAACTGCTTGTGGCAGGACTCAATGCCCTGCTCCCCAAAGAACCCAAGCCCAAAACTCCACTACCTCATCCAGGGCACAGCATGGGACTCCAGTATGTGCATCTTTATAAGGAATGGTGGAGCGAGGGAAAGATGCACGGAAGTATGAAGGGTGTGCAGGTGCTGCTGGACGGAGCACACTCACCTGGGCAGCAGGCGCTGCAGCTGGAGGAGCTCGGGGCAGATTACTTCACAGGTTAGTCTCACATGGCAGGTGTGTTTCCCTTATGTATGTATATATGTATGTGGCTCTTTTATGTTGTAGGGCCTTGTATATGATTGTGTATGTTTGTTTATTATGTAGGAACCCTGTATAGATGGCTGTTTGTATGTTGTATATTGACCCTGTCTTAGAGGCTAAATGTGTGTTGTAGGGTACCCTGTATAATGTCTGTTTGCATGTTGTAGGAACCTTGTTTAAGTAGTTGTTTTTATCAGTTGTAAGAGCCCTGTATATATAAGTGTCTGTTTGTATGTTGTATATGGACCCTGTATTAGTGTCTGTTTGTATTTTGTAGGGACCCTATATATAAATGTATGTGTTTTGATGTTGTAGGTCTGGAACTCTGTATACAATGTAAGTGGCTGTCTGTAAGTTGTAGGGATCTTGTATATGTGTATATTTGTGATACAAAGTCGTAGGAACCCTTAATAAGTGGCTGTTTGTATGTTTGTATATCGTAGGAACCCTTCACAAGTGGCTGTTTGCGCCGCGTGGCTGTGCGTTCCTGTGGGTCCGCTCCGACCACCACGCCACGGTGCACCCGGTTGTGACATCCTGGTTCTACCAGAAGGACCTCCAGCACGGGTAAGTTCAGAATCTCTATCCTAACCCAAACCCTAACCCTAACCACCGTCTCTAATCCTAACCCTCACATCCAGCACCAGTAAGTTCAGAATCTCTCAATCGCCCCCCCCCCTCATAACTTCTGAACGGTATGATGTATCCTCCCCAAATTTGTAGGGAGTGATGTTCATGTAAAGTTTTATAATTCCTACAATTTTGGTGACGTTATGACGTAATATGACGTAATTATGACGTCATCGGTGTGATTTTATTGGCTAAATAGGGAATTCCCGTAATATCTAAAGGTATTAAACGAAACAGCATGTATTGTTGATTTTAAGGTATACCAAGACATATTACGTAAATCGAAACTACGTTGACGTCAAAACGACGGCATTAAATGACGCCACGTGTTGTTAGCGACCCCTTGGGATCCGCCATCTTGGATCGGCCATTTTGAAATTTTCAAAAATACTTATTACCCCAAAAAACACTAGAAATAGACAAGAAACGTTAATCTTAATGTTTCTGGTAAAGAAAATGCCACGTAGTAACGATTCTGAAGGCGAAAAAGCCTGTTGATACCTAAAATAGTGTAATGGTAGGCCATCTTGGATTTTGATTCAAAATTTGAACGATTACGTCATCAGATATGCATAAATTATGAATATTATATCATGAAAGTTACATCTTATTACCTATGATGCTTTACATGTAGGAAAACTAGTGTGGTTGAGCAAGAAAACCTAAGAAATATCATTGTTTAAAAAAAATCAGTGATTTTTGCATAAAATGCCTTTCAGAAACCCGTTGCCATGGCAACATGAAAAATGATAAACTTAAACGATTATCATGATATTGTTGCCAGCTAAATTTTAGGAAAAGTCACCAAGTTTGGTAGTCCTAGCATATGTCGTTCGGCAATTATACAATGTCAAAGTTACCGCGGGCACTTTTAGCCCCCCCCCCCTCCCAGTCTGGATAGGGTTAAAACCACCATCTCTAACCCTAACCCTCACATCCAGCACCAGTAGGTTCAGAATCTCTCAAACCCTAACCACCGTCTCTAACCTTAATCCCAACCTGCAGCACTAGTGAGAATAGAATTTCTAAATCATAATGTGCTTCAGTGTTAGACTCTAAACAAGTACAACCAACCATTTTCTAACCAGGGATTAACACAGATCTACATTTAGCTGCCTTTTGATAAACTTTCATACCTGTTTTTCTAAGCTGTCTAGCCTAAACCAACCTGACTGTGTGGACCAAGACCTTATGATTAGAGCCTAAAATATTCTGCTAAAAAAAGGTAGTTGTGGGGTAATGTGCTGTAATGTGTTTTGAAGGCTCCATAAGCGTGGCACGAAAGACAGCACCCTGTACTTCTCTAAGTCTGACAGTTATGTGCAGGAAGATGCTATAATATGCTGTGGTGGTGTATTGAAGGTTCCATAAGCAGGGCACGAGTGACGAAACCCTTTTTTCTTCCTGACAGTAATGTGCTGTAAGATGCTGTGGTAGTGTTGTAATCAAGAGTTATTATGATAAGCTGTGGTTGTGTTTTTAAGGTTCCATAAGCAGGGCACGAGGGACGACACCCCGTACTTCTGCCTGCCTGCAGCACTCGACTTCCACAGGGAGCTCGGGGGGCTTGTTAGTCTGATGACAAGTTAACCATGCACTCCAATCATGGAGCTAGGTGGTCTTAATCATGCATACTCTCAAGATCAACCTGGAAGAACTGTGCAGCAGAATCAGCTAATTAATGCTAGGCAGAATCAACTATGCAGATATGCACAGCAGAATCATGTAATCAACTATGCAGATATGCACAGCAGAATCATGTAATCAACTATGCACGTCAGAATCATGTGAACAACTATGCAGATATGCACAGCAGAATCATGTAATCAACTATGCAGATATGCACAGCAGAATCATGTAATCAACTATGCAGAAATGCACATCAGAATCATGTAATCAACTACGTAGATATGCGCAGCAGAATCATGTAATCAACTATGCAGATATGCACAGCAGAATCATGTAATCAACTATGCAGATATGCACAGCAGAATCATGTAATCAACTATGCAGATATGCACAGCAGAATCATGTAATCAACTATGCAGAAATGCACATCAGAATCATGTAATCAACTATGCAGATATGCACATCAGAATCATGTAATCAACTATGCAGAAATGCACAGCAGAATCATGTAATCAACTATGCAGAAATGCACAGCCAAATCATCTAATCAACTATGCAGAAATGCACAGCAGAATCATGTAATCAACTATGCAGAAATGCACAGCAGAATCATGTAATCAACTATGCAGAAATGCACAGCAGAATCATGTAATCAACTATGCAGAAATGCACAGCCAAATCATGCATCCTTTTTATACAATAAACCAATAATGAAGCCAATTAAGGTCATCATCATCATCATCATCATCATCATTATTCTTCCGGATCTACTCCGGTGGGATACAATCAATAAAGTTTTTCCAGTACGATCTGTCCTTCATTAAGGTCACAGCAATTTATTTCCTTGCTTTTTAGATATTGAGGTAAGAATTAGAGGGTCGGGAGGGAAACTTAGTTTATAAATGTGTAAGTGGAAGTTTCTGCGTAGGCTTCCCAATCTTGTGTAAGAGGAGTAAGCGTGTAATAAGAGGAATAAGAGTAAGTTTCTGTTTAGGTTCCACATGCAGGGAACCCTGTATGACTCAGCTTTTTTCTGCTCACCTGAAACCATCAACTTCCATCACGAGTTAGGGGGCCTTGTGAGTGCTCAACAATCATTTCTTCATTGTAGTTAGGGGCCTTGTGAGTGTTGAACAATAAACAGTAATTTTCCTTCGCGGAAGTAAGGGGGCCCTGTGAGTGTTCAATAATCATTCAGTTCACAATACACGTAGTTAGGGGGCCTTGTGAGCATTCAACAGCCATTCCCTTTCCAGAAACGATGTTAAAACAATTCTTGCTCACATAAAGGGCATGTTGTTTGTACATGGAGGAAAACATGCATGCTAGTGACTGAAGAGAGTTTTCATAAGAAAATAAATGATACACATTTGTAGATAATGAGGTACATGGATTAAAAAAACTTGCCATTTCTTTTTGCTGAAAAGTCATGACAAGTCACAAAACTTTGCGAAAATATGAATGGCTCCACCAGTCTGGTGAAGTTCAGGGGTTGATGCAAAAGTATTCTTACTATTCAATGGATTTCTTTTGTTTGCCAGAAATTGTTTCGAATTCCCTAATTAAAACATAATGTCAACTTATTCAATCTGTGTGGTCCAAGCTTTGCCAAATTTACAATGAGCTTTGCTTAAATCTTTGCTTCACATCAACTTTGTTGAAATCTTTGCTCCAAACCAACCTTGTTGAAATCTTTGATTGCAATTAGCTTTGCTGGAAATGCTGAAGAGTCGGAAAGTAACTGACTGTAACAAGCTGTAACCGACTGTAACCAACTATAACTGACAGCAACTTACTGTAACTGGCTGTTTGCTCTGTGCAGGGCAGGATAGTGGAGTACAGTAGTAACTGACAGTAACTGACTGTAACTATCAGTAACTGACTGTAACTGACAGTAACTATCAGTAACTGACTGTAGATGACAGTAACTGACTGTAAAAGACAGTTACTATCAGTAACTGACTGTAACTGACAGTAACTATCAGTAACTGACTCTAACTGACTCTAACTGACTCTAACTGACTGTTTGCTCTGTACAAGGCAGGATAGTGGAGTACTGCAGAAACTGACTGTAACTGACTGTAACTGACTGTAACTGACAGCAACTGACTCTAACTAACTGTTTGCTCTGTGCAGCGCAGGATAGTGGAGTACAGCAGTAACTGACAGTAACTGACAGTAACTGACAGTAACTGACAGTAACTGGCTCTAACTGACTGGTTGCTCTGTGCAGGGAAGGATAGTGGAGTACAGCAGTAACTGACAGTAACTGACAGTAACTGACAGTAACTGACAGTAACTGGCTCTAACTGACTGGTTGCTCTGTGCAGGGAAGGATAGTGGAGTACAGCAGTAATTGACAGTAACTGACAGTAACTGACAGTAACTGACAGTAACTGGCTCTAACTGACTGGTTGCTCTGTGCAGGGAAGGATAGTGGAGTACTGCAGTAACTGACTGTAACTGACTGTAACTGACTGTAACTGACTGTAACTGACAGCAACTGACTCTAACTAACTGTTTGCTCTGTGCAGGGCAGGATAGTGGAGTACAGCAGTAACTGACAGTAACTGACAGTAACTGACAGTAACTGGCTCTAACTGACTGGTTGCTCTGTGCAGGGAAGGATAGTTGAGTACTGCACCCAGCTGAGGAAAGACGCCACCAAACTTCTGCTGGAGGGATGGAGGACAGAAACTCTGGGCATTCCAGAGGTGGATATAATATTTATCACTGCATAACTCTAACAGTAGAAAGTATAACGTGAGAAATTTGTTCAACGTTAAAGCAACTTGATATCCATATTAACATATATACATATAACGTTAATATCTATATTCAGTTTTTACACAAATTGTTACCATGAACAGTCCCTATTCAGTGCTAACACACATTTTCATGTCCAGTCCCTGCAGGCCCCGTATATGGAGTGCATCAAGCTACCGCTTCCCCAGACCCCAGGGGCGGAGACCCGGTACTCCCCGACCCCCCAGGGGGCCATGAGCCTGCAGCACGACACGTTCCAGCTGCACGCGGTGCAGTGCGCGTTGGTGTGCATGCTGGACGCGCTGTGGGTGCGCATCTCCATGTTCGTCTACAGCAGCAGGGAGGACTACGCCCGCCTCAGGGACGCCATCCTCGCCCTGATGGCCCGGCAAGACTTCCCCGACTTCCGCGGGCCGTACTGGCCTTACCTCCTCATGCAGGACTCGCAGTAAACTCGCAACCAACCATGCAACAAATCATTTAGAAGCAAACAGGCACTCACTAGTGTGAGCTTTTTAAAGACATTTATTGAGATAATGAACGTTTTAAGTATCTATGAGCCTCCCTCCTACAACCTGACTCAGTAGGTCTTTGTAACTACAGGAAAATAAAGATCAAGTAAAAATGTTGTTCAAATCTAGTTTCTTTCTTTATTGGTAAATTAATTCTGTCTTGGCGCCAGTTGACTTGACGGTAAAACTCGAGATCCTCATCCCGTCACACATGTCCACAGCCAGCGCACGGCAGTACCACACCAGGTCAGCTGTGGCAATAACCTGCAGTAAACAAGCAAACAAAGTTACACCATAGCATGAAAGTTCATCTGTGTTGGTACAATTCATTATTAACAAGACTTAACTTTTCATCCAACACTATATATAAGAGAAATTGGGACTTCCCCCAAATTTTCGGTTTACTCCATCAACCCTGTTCACGGAATGACCCGGCTACTGCAACATGACGTCAGCGACACGTGATCGCAGTAGCGGGTCAAACGTGCCAGATAAATTGTGTTATCAACGACTACAAGAAAATGTGAGTAGCCCTACTTGACGATGTTCTACGTATCTTAAACTAGGAAAGAAGGACCCCACACAAAAATACAAGAAACTTCTCGTTTCTTTATTACAGCGGTTAGAGAAGGAGGGGGGATTAGTAACATCAGTAAAAAGAAAATCTACCCCCAAACGGAAGTTTCTCCACAATTTTACGGGCTTCTTAAGGTGCACAAAGAGGGCACCCCACTCAGACCGATAGAAAGTTGTATCGATTCCGTAACATATAAATGTGCGAAATTTCATATACCATTATCACGGACAGCCAGGATAAAGTATTAAATAATTGAAGGTGGTTGGGACTTAGGCAGTGGAACTGCAATAGCGTCCTTCCACTGTTGTGGCACACACCCTTCCTTCAATGATGTGTTAAGAATATCTGCTAGAGGTTGGCTGAACTCATAAGCGAATTCCTTCAACACTCTGGAACTCAATTGGTCTGCAGGGCCGGGGGCCTTCCCCACTTTGAGTCTACGCAGAGTGTTGTATATATCTCAGGGGTAGACCTCTGGGGGCTGGCCATGGGCTTTGAAAGGCATGTATACTAGGAGTTGTGTCGTGTCGAGACCAGTGCGACTCAGTGCTACTGCGGCAAACTGTTGGTTAATGTGATTTGCAATGAACAAAGAGTCTGGTCTCATTGCCCGGAATGCTGACATGGACGTCCTTGCGTTGAATGTTCAGACATTGTTCTCAGTTCACGGTACCAAGCAGCAGGATTCTCTGTTTTCAGTTTCCTCACACGCTCAACGTAGTAAACACTCCTGGCTTTCTTTACCTCTCTGTTAACCTAGTTCCTGAGATGTTTCCACAGCCAATACCTTTCCATCAGAGAAAGCCTTGTGACTACTTACGATGAGTGCCTTCAGTTCCAGTGTTATCCATTGTTTGTCAGTGCAGTGCATTTTCACCCGCCGTGTAGGGAATTACCTTTCCATAGCGTCATGTATGGTTTTGTAGAAAGCATTTGTCTTCTGTTCACAAGATCTAGATGGCGCCTCGAGCACCTCTTTCCACTGGTAGGAGCAGAGCCATTGGCCAAACGCACAGACATCAGAATCCTTCATGGGGCGAGCTGTTTTTGTTTTCGTTTCGTTCTATGCTTTCTGGTTTTGTTTAGCCCTCCACAGGACCATATTGTGGTCACTGAGACCAAGGGGGCTGATGACTTCTGGTTTGTGATAACTACGTTTGAGATCAGTGATTATCACGTCAAGTATTGCTTGTCCTCGAGTAGGAGTGTCCACAACTTGGCTTAGACCATTCCCATTACAAAAGTCTGTATCAAGTCTATTTAGGTCACCAAGAATGACCAGTCCTGCCTCAGGGTACCGTGTTCTTATCCTGTCAGTCTCCGACAGTAAATTATAAAAGAGTATTCAAATAGGCTAATTATGTTGAACACTTTGGTCACTGACCCGTGATGCTTAACTGGTTGGACTAGTCGTCTCAACCTCCATTTTTTGTACTGCTATTGTTTTGTTTCCGTCGATCTTTTTTTGTACTTAAAGTAAAATGGCGAAAAAAGACGGCCAGGTTCTGTCGGGCAGGCAGAAGGAAGCCCTGTTCGACCACCGGTGGTACAGTGAAGGCGACTCCATCCTCACCCCGTACCTCAAGCCTCTCTGGTACTGGTGTGGTGACAAGGTATGAACTCTGACTGGTACTGGTGTGGTGACAAGGTAAGAACTCTGACTGGTACTGGTGTGGTGACAAGGTATGGACTCTGACTGGTACTGGTGTGGTGACAAGGTATGGACTCTGACTGGTACTGGTGTGGTGACAAGGTATGAACTCTGACTGGTACTGGTGTGGTGACAAGGTATGGACTCTGACTGGTACTGGTGTGGTGACAAGGTATGAACTCTGACTGGTACTGGTGTGGTGACAAGGTATGAACTCTGACTGGTACTGGTGTGGTGACAAGGTATGAACTCTGACTGGTACTGGTGTGGTGACAAGGTATGGACTCTGACTGGTACTGGTGTGGTGACAAGGTATGAACTCTGACTGGTACTGGTGTGGTGACAAGGTATGGACTCTGACTGGTACTGGTGTGGTGACAAGGTAAGAACTCTGGTACTGAGAAGAGAGGGTCGGGCTTCTCTGTTGCTCCACTCTTTAGGCTTTTTTTCAATTCGTTTTCACCCATCCAACTTTCTTCACAGTCAGTCTAATCAACACACACCCATATATATAGTACTAGGTTTTTAAGTCCCCTGGTCTCCCGTGGGCTGTGTATTTTAGCCCCTTTTCATCTTAGTCTAAGCTTACTACCGTGCCCCCCTTCCCCGGATCGCGTCTGACGCCGTAGTACCATCTTTACTGGTGAAACCGCTCCATTTTTACATTCTTATAGTAAACCATTTATCCCTGTACCCATATTTATGTTGAGCCCATAGGTATGGGCTCACCATATTGTTTTTGGTCACGTTGTTCTCCTCCTGCCAAATCTTCAAATGGATTCAACTCCACCGTTTCTTAATCAACTGACCTGAAATTTGGCATGGAGGTAAAGATGAATGGGAAATACCCCAAGACATTTTTCGAAACAGGCCTTAAAAACATTTTTATGGAGTTTTTTTGGGACATTTTAGGCAAAAATTACATTTTGGGATCCTGTGCCCTGGTATTACAAGCAAATGACGGACCCGTACACCACCAAAGGGATACAGGCGGTGGAGGCCATCCAGCGCAGGGCCGTCCGAATGACTACCGGCGGACTAACAGCGTAACACAAATGCTCAATGGCCTGCAGTGGACCCTTCTCTCTAAAAGGAGGAGGAACGCCCGCCTCACCTTTTTCTAAAAGCTAGTCAATAACTATATCAATATTAACACAGATAGTCTACTGAAATCAGCTCAGGTTTCAACCACTTAACGCCCGGACAGACTCTTACGAACATTCATTCTTCCCCCGCACCATTCCCGAGTGGAACGCCCTGCCTGGCGCGGTTGTTACGGCTCCCACCGTTGAGTCATTCCGCGCCAGGCTGGAGGCCTGCCCGCCTTAGCCTGGGACCTCCCCCCCTACTTTGCCCCTCGCGGGGTTATTTGGGGGTTGTCGGAGTTGCAGTTGAAGTTAAACAGAAGCCTTTAAACATCACAATTTAACATGAATGCATTTGTAACATTTTCCCCAGTTCGTTCCTCCCCACTGTTCACCAAACACGCTAACGATGATGGGACTGTCATGCAACCTGCTGACGTCACTTCCGCTGATTTACTGCTGCCCAACAGCGACTGAAGAGGTAAGAGCTAACATAGTGTCTTCTGTAGTGCTTCTCACTGCTAATGGAAGTAATCATAGGCAGTTTGCTTCCATCTATTTTGTCAACCGTTTCCAATTTAAGTCTCGCCTTCCCCTCAAGCCTATAGCGGCACTGCTGACTGTAACGGGAATCCATCCGTGTTGTTCCTTATGCCAGCACAGTTGGCTGTATCGTGAAGCCCCCCCCCCCCCCTGGTGGTCTCCAGGCGCCGCCGTTCCTGTACGTTCTGTAACATGAATCCCCGTGTCTATCTCCAGGCGCCGCCGTTCCTGTACGTTCAGCAACATGAATCCCCGTGTCTATCTCCAGGCGCCGCCGTTCCTCTGCGTTCTGCAACATGAATCCCCCGTGTCTATCTCCGGGCGCCACCGTTCCTGTACGTTCTGTAACATGAATCCCCGTGTCTATCTCCAGGCGCCGCCGTTCCTGTACGTTCTGTAACATGAATCCCCGTGTCTATCTCCAGGCGCCGCCGTTCCTTTACGTTCTGTAACATGAATCCCCGTGTCTATCTCCAGGCGACGCCGTTCATGTACGTTCTGCAACATGAATCCCCGTGTCTATCTCCAGGCGCCGCCGTTCCTGTACGTTCTGTAACATTAATCCCCGTGTCTATCTCCAGGCGCCGCCGTTCCTTTACGTTCTGTAACATGAATCCCCGTGTCTATCTCCAGGCGCCGCCGTTCATGTACGTTCTGCAACATGAATCCCCGTGTCTATCTCCAGGCGCCGCCGTTCCTGTACGTTCTGCAACATGAATCCACGTGTCTATCTCCAGGCGCCGCCGTTCCTGTGCGTTCTGCAACATGAATCCCCCGTGTCTATCTCCAGGCGCCGCCGTTCATGTACGTTCTGTAACATGAATCCCCGTGTCTATCTCCAGGCGTCGCCGTTCCTGTACGTACTGTGCGCGGCCGGCGTCCTGCTGTACCAGCTGATGGACGCCCTGGACGGACACCAGGGAAGGAAGGTTCAGGACACGCCGCTAGAGGACTGTTTTGATCACAGCGCTGACTCCGTCTCTCTAGGTCAGCCTCTCAAACTTACAATAAAAGTAACCATAACGCCTACCGTAATTTGGTTGTTAAATATAGTACCCTGACGTAGCCTCTACCAGACTCCGCGGATCGCTGGGAAATAGTAGAAATTGGCCTAATAGAGTAAATAGTATGCCAAGGGTAGTCAGCTTTGCAGAGAAGTTCAATAGGCGACCCTATTAAACTTCTCTGCATTAGCTGACTACCCTTGGCATACTATCCACTCTATTAGGCCAATTTCTACTATTTTCCCAGCTATCCGCGGAGTCTGGTACAGGCTACCCTGATGTACTGAATGTGGATTTTGACTGCTGATTTTCCTAGTGCATGTGTGGACTCGAATTCCTGATTCCAGTCTGAAGTGAAGACTCTTTTTATCCAGTAAATCGAAATCGTAATCTTTTTGAAAACTATAACACAGATATTTTTACAGTATATTTGACGATGGCGACGTGTTGCGCACTTCAGCTGGGAACCAACCCGTTCTACATGTTGGCCTTTTGTATGACCGCCTCAGCCGTTTTCTATGTGCTGCACTGGAACCTGTACGCCACGGGAGTCTTCAAGTACCTCTGGCCCTTGTAAGTACACCACGGGAGTCTTCAAGTACCTCTGATCCCGGCAAATAGGCCACAGGGGTCTTCAAGTACCTCTGACCCCGGCAAATAGGCCACAGTGGTCTTCAAGTACCTCTGACCCTGGTAAATAGGCCACAGGGGTCTTCAAGTACCTCTGGCCCTTGTAAGTACGCCACAGTGGTCTCGAAGTACCTCTGGCCCTTGTAAGTACGCCACAGTGGTCTCAAAGTACCTATGACCCCGGCAAATAGGCCACAGGGGTCTTCAAGTACCCCTGGCCCTTTTAAGTACACCACGGGAGTCTTCAAGTACCTCTGATCCCGGCAAATAGGCCACAGTGGTCTTCAAGTACCTCTGACCCCGGCAAATAGGCCACAGGGGTCTTCAAGTACCTCTGACCCTGGCAAATAGGCCACAGGGGTCTTCAAGTACCTCTGACCCTTGCAAATAGGCCACAGGGGTCTTCAAGTACCTCTGGCCCTTGAAATGCGCCACAGGGGTCTCAAAGTACCTCTGGCCCTTGTAAGTACGCCACAGTGGTCTCAATGTACCTATGACCCCGGCAAATAGGCCACAGGGGTCTTCAAGTACCCCTGGCCCTTGTAAGTACACCACGGGAGTCTTCAAGTACCTCTGATCCCGGCAAATAGGCCACAGTGGTCTTCAAGTACCTCTGACCCCGGCAAATAGGCCACAGTGGTCTTCAAGTACCTCTGACCCCGGCAAATAGGCCACAGGGGTCTTTAAGTACCTCTGACCCTGGCAAATAGGCCACAGGGGTCTTCAAGTACCTCTGACCCTTGCAAATAGGCCACAGGGGTCTTCAAGTACCTCTGGCCCTTGTAAGTGCGCCACAGTGGTCTCAAAGTACCTCTGGCCCTTGTAAGTACGCCACAGTGGTCTCAATGTACCTCTGACCCCGGCAAATAGGCCACAGGGGTCTTCAAGTCCCCCTGGCCCTTGTAAGTACGCCACGGTAGTCTTCATGTACCCCAGGCCCTTGTAAGTACACCAAAGGGTCTTCAAGTACCCCTGGCCCTGTCAAGTACTTCTGGCCGTTGTAACTACGCCACAGGGGTCTTCAATTACATCCTGTCTGCGCAAGTACGCCAAAGGGGTCTTGAAGTACCTCTGCTCTTAGTGCAACGCCACATAAGTCTTTAAGTACCAAGTAATGATATTCCTCTATCTTAGTACTATGATAGCATGATTAGTAGCGTTTTGTGCACGCAAAGGTTCTGAGGAAGAAATTAGTACTTCAGGAATAATTTCTCGTAGTTAGCAAGCAGAGGAATCGGTCGGAGGTTAGTTTCTTAGTATTTTGCGGTATTTTATGCTCGCAACATTTGGCAGTGCATAGAAACACTGTCTGCAAAATGCCAACGACAAGACTCCAAAACGATAGATCTTGCTTGCACCTAACTTTACCCTACATATTGACAATAGCATACATTTACATATGTGCAGCGCTGAGACGGAGACGCAGTTAGCCGCCAGCCTGGTCTTCCTGACGTCAGCAGCCATGGGTCCGTCTGTGTGGAGCACACAGGTGAGGGGGGTGCTGGGGTAGGGGGTACAGCTGGAGGGGGGTGCTGGGGTAGGGGTACAGCTGGAGGGGGTGGGTCCCTCAGGGCTGAGACGGAGACGTCTGCCACAATGGAACATCAGAACGCCTCCGTTCCATCACGGTGGTCCAAAAGGCCTCGATTTTTCCTAACTTGGAATAAATGAATATTGATAAGAACTCGATATCAATCACTCCTTTCACTATTAGCAACAGTAGCAACAAACTGACAAAAAGACGAACATTCAAGTCCTGACTGACTGAACGTACTCGTATGACGTTATGTTGTCAGCGTCATGACTTAAACGCAAAAGTTCGGTATAGAAGGCGGTGCCTTCCAAACTTCGGGGAGCGGAACGGCGCTCCGAACGCCGGCTCAGAATGGGTATATAAGTATTTTACCTTCCTGTCTGAAGGCACACCACTCATTTCGACACTGACCGTCATGGCGGGCAGACGTGAAAGCGAGATGCTCCCGCGGTACAACGAGCCACCGCCGTTGCCAAGCTTTTCAGGTTACAAAACGGTGACAGGAAAGCCTAACACAATAACTGTAATGAATATACACTCAACTGCCGTACTACTACTAGAGTGCCGTGGTGCCGGGCTGACGCCTGATCCACGTTCGTAAGTTACCCGTTGTCCGTACAATACTAGCAGTACTCCCTGCTTGATATGTAACGTTACGGACAACAATTTAAATCCGTCTTCACAACTGAGCCCTTAGAAGACCCTCTTCCTGATATGGGGCCTAGCCCGCATACCCCAATGATGGACATTAAGATAGATACAACTGGAATAAATAAGTTATTAGACAACTTAAACCCCCACAAGGCATGTGGCCCAGATCATGTCCATGCATGTGTACTCAAAGAACTTAGTACCACATTAAGCCCCTTCCTCCAAGCAATCTTCCAGAAAAGCCTTGACACTGGATGTGTGCCGGAGGCGTGGAAGGAGGCTAATATAGCGCCGGTTTACAAAAAAGGAAACCGCCTTGACCCAGCAAACTACCGGCCTATTTCACTAACATGCATATGCTCCAAAATCATGGAGCACATAATAGCTAGTTCTATGATGACTCACTTTGATTCAAACAACATCTTGTATGACCTCCAGCATGGGTTTAGACACAGCAGGTCATGTGAATCTCAACTCTTATCCCTCACTGACGACCTGGCTCATAACAGAGAAAAAGGAATCCAGACTGATCTCATAATCATGGACTTCGCCAAAGCCTTCGATAAAGTTCCTCATCTCAGACTGATACATAAACTTCAGTTTTTTGGCATTACAGGTAAAACTCTAGTCTGGATTCAAAATTTCCTGCAGGGCCGTTCGCAAACCGTAGTGTTGGATGGAGAGTGCTCCGATTCTGTACCCGTAACCTCTGGTGTCCCGCAGGGTACGGTCTTGGGGCCAATCCTGTTTCTCGCATACATCAACGACTTGCCAAAACATGCTGCTCATGCAAAAGTTCGGCTCTTCGCCGATGACTGCATCTTGCAGATGAGTGTGAAAGAAAAGGCTGACTGTGAAAAACTCCAGAGTGACATAAACGAAATCTGTAGCTGGGAGAAAAAGTGGTTGATGGCATTCAACCCGTCAAAATGTGAGGTGATGTCAGTCCCGGCTTCCAGAATACCAATAATATTCCCCTATACCCTCCATGATCATCCTCTGGCAAAGGTAAGATGTACCAAATATCTTGGCCTTCACATTTCCTCAAACTTGACCTGGGGCAAACACGTCGAAGCAACAACTTCAAAGGCAAACAGAACCTTAGGGATGTTGAGACGCTGCCTGAGAATCTCCAGCACAGCGGCCAAGGAGAGAGCCTACATGGCTCTTGTAAGACCTGTCCTTGAGTATGGCTGTTGCGTTTGGGATCCCCACACCAGGGAACAGGTGAGGAGTGTTGAGATGGTTCAGCGAAGAGCAGCCCGATACGTGAGTAATGATTACAGACGCACCAGTTCAGTCACTGCTATGCTGCGTAACT
Organism: Branchiostoma lanceolatum; assembly: GCA_035149815.1. Classification (NCBI taxonomy): domain Eukaryota; kingdom Metazoa; phylum Chordata; class Leptocardii; order Amphioxiformes; family Branchiostomatidae; genus Branchiostoma; species Branchiostoma lanceolatum. The sequence continues at coordinate 19,759,928 of CM068873.1, forward strand.
TGGGCTGGCAAACGCTTGAACTGCGCCGAAAGATTGCCCGCCAAGTCACCCTGTATAAGATCATCCATGGTACTGTTTACGTTCCACACACGACCATGATTGCCCCGGTGGCTCGATGCTCCCGCCGCACCAATCACTCCCAAACATTGCAGGCCATCGCGTGCAGGAACAACTACTATAGGCTCTCGTTCTTCCCTCGCACCATCAAAGAGTGGAACGAACTTGAGCCTGGTGTGGCGGAGGCGGGGTCCCTCTCCCAGTTCAAAACCGAACTGGGGAAGACCCTGCTGCATTGAGCCACCCCTACACGTCCTTGTATATATGTAAATATATGTATTACTAACTCACTAAATTCACTTGTCCTGTCCTTTGCACACACAAATTCAGTTGTTTATGTTTCTTAGTGCCTCTCCTTTATTTTCCCTTCGTTTTACTTGTTCCGGTCACTTGTGTTGTATCTAACCCATGCGCAACTGCTGATAATCTCAGATATGAGGCTAAGCAGTAAAGAAGAAGAAGAAGAACAAAACCCAACACAATAAAAGTGTTACATTTCATAACACTTCAATCGATTACGCTGGATCTCAGATACATATTCTAATTCTTACTGTGGCTCAGCCACACGGCAAAGTCGAGTACTTATTATGAGTAGAGTAGCCGAGTATGACACTGGGTATCCGTGACTCAGACTTTTACCGCAACTGTCGTACTAGCTAAGGTTAGAGTACTAGTGCCGTAGTAAGTGTTTCACGCGTTCATCCCTGACTCACGTCCGTCACTTACCTGTTGTCCATACAATCACTAGCAGCACTCGTGTACGGATAGATATGACTGGGAAATGTCAACATTAGCTGCCGATCACACGACATTGACTGTACGTAATCGTCGATAAGAACTCAACAAGGAACAAATAAACCGTGTAAGCTTTTAATTATTGTATCCTGGACGTTTGACATTCTATCAAGTCTTTACTGTAAATCTAAGTTCAACAGAAGAAGACCTTTGAGAGGTTAGGTGAACAAACTGACTCAATTTTGCAAGTCACGCTACGGAAAGTTTTTGGGGAGGGGGGTAACATTACCGCGTTCGAAATCAAACGTCCCCTCCCACAGCGCAAATATAGCCACACTTACATGATGAGTTGCTTATAATTTTGCTTGGTCCAATATAGTACCGCAAACATTCAGTTGTGATGTCCGTAACGTTAGAACGAAATCCGCTCAACACTAACAATGTCAGGAAAGGGATCTATGTCGAGCTGGCCAGAGAACCCCATGACTCGGAGACATGTACACAATAAGGAACAATAACGTCGTGTATGATGATGTCCTGTTCATTTGGTATTTCCTCGTGATTCTGAATGTAACGAGCCACGTTATATTGAGTCAAACAGACTGAAGTAAATACTGATTCCAATAGTATTTGGGGAAGGGAGAACTAGAGGTGAACCGCATTGGAATTTGTTACTCTACGGAATAGATTCATAACGAACACTGATTTCGGTGCATGAAGGACAGACCAGAGAGGTATCATTTTTAGGCTAATTTCACTCACGTATTGTTTCAACGTTGCCGAAAACACAGTGTATTTCCGTCGGCCGTCACGAACCGCCACATTTTCTAGCATGCATGCAGCAGACACTGGTAACATAATCTCCCGGTAATGCCATGCTCTTGTGCCGTTATATGACACTACAGTACAATGGAAACATGGTCCGGGGAGATGTAACGTTACATAACGTTATATGTAGCGTTTATATCAAACATGCTATTTACGATGTGATTAACTTTATCATCATTTTCTAACAGGCAATCTAACATTTGTTATTTCGTTCCCCCAAAAATGACAATATTCGAAACAATGGACATCTAACGTTAGATATTTTATTGGACATGCTACAATAGAGCATTCTCCATGGAAAACCGTGAAAAGTTGGACATTTCAACTTTTGACAAAATTTACATTCCCACATCAAAATGAGACAAGATGATTCTAAGGGTAATTTACAATACATGATATTGTTAGTTCACTACAATATGTGACAACAAACCCATAAATGTAAAAGAATTACATCATATATCCTCAACATAAAGAGATACACTACACATAAAAGGCCCTAAAATGACACATTTTTTTAATAATTAATTCATTCATATTGTGAGGACTAGATTGAGAGGATTGGACACATTCGAATATATAATGCAGATTATACAGTCATCACATCAACACACCTGACTTCAGTACCTGGCAATTAATTTTCCTTGATAGCTGAAGTCTATAACAGAAGTAGTAAACATGTTTTATGTAAAGTATTGACCCTAATGAAAGATAATCTATAGCTACCTTGATGGATACTGTTCTTGTCTCTCAGGATGTTCTGATACAGTTGTCAGCATTAGGTGTCTGTCATAGAGTCAGGACATTTGTGTTCTGTATGGAGAAAGAAGATAATGAACAATGCTCGGACTGATGCTATAGGTAACATACTTTTATGACTTTGTACCTTACCCTTTACAATCATGATGTAACACAGAGTGTATTGTCTGAAGTAAAAGTATCAACAGCAGGGTATGTAAGAATGTGTGATAAGTGCACAATTATTGCACCAGTTAACACAATTAAAAGCACAAGTCATCATTCCTTCCCAAAATTAAATTGTTTATAGATCTCATTTCTTCAACTTTCTACAGAAGTGGTGGCCTTGAGTAATGCATGTGTATATAATGCCCAGGCTACAGTTTTCATCACTATGTAGTTATGATGGTATTTGTTTTACAACAGCTAGCATTATTGCTAACACTTACTAGTCTTATCAAGAAACTTATACCTTGATGGTTGCGAGCAATGTTAGTTACAAAACAGTTATCATATTTGATAGGTTAGCATATCTAGAGGCCATATCTGTTCACACAGTTTGACTCAATGATATACAAGAATGAGAATTTTGCTAACAGCAAAGATTTAGAGATGTAAATTGCCTGTAATACTCTTGAATTCTACAAGACAATTTGTCAAGGATTGCTGTGCTGTACATATGTACTACATGATAACTAGATAACTTTACTCTACTCTAGATTGGTATTGATGTAAATTTGCAATTGGGATTTAAACTATCTGTTGCAAGTTCCAACTCCTGTCATGTCTTGTCCTATAATGTAGATACTCTATAGCCACCTTGATGGATACTGCTCTGGTCTCTCAAGATGTTCTGGTACAGTTGTCAGCATTATGTGTCTGTCACAGAGTCAGGATATTTGTGTTCTGTATGGAGAAAGGAAATGTACAATGAAACTGATGCTATTACAGGGTAACCTAGGTACATAGGTAATATACTTTTGTGACTTTGAACCCTACTACTTGCAATTATATAACAATGATGTATGGATCAACAGCAGTGTATGTGGGCAAGGAGGTTTGGTTTTCATCCCCTTGATATGAGGATGTGTAATGCTGAGTGCACAAGTATTGCATTGGTCACCATGTTTTTTTGTCTTCCCAAAATTTACTTGCTTTTAGCACTCTTTTCTTCAAGTCTACACAGAACTGGTGGGTTTGAGTAATGTTATTTGTATAATCTCATGATCACTGCTGCAGTTTTCATCACTATGTACATATAGTTATGCAGATATATGTGTACAGCTAATAGCTGTCATGGTTGCAAAGCAACCCTATGGGTCAATCATTAGTTATCATATCATGGTTATCATATCTGACAGGTTACTAAATTTTGAGGCCATGTCTCTTCATAGTTTGACTCAATAGCAAAAGTTACAAGTTTGAGAATTTTCCTAGTAGAAAGGTTTCAGAGATAACTGTAACGTTAATACTCTTCAATTCTACTAGACATTGTCAAGCCATGATGGTGTACATTATAACTTGTACATCATAACTAGGTTGGTAGTAACGTTAAATTAACATAAATTTGCTATTGAAGTTAAAAACATCTGTTGCAAGTTTCAACTTCTGTCATGTATCCAAAGCGTGCATGGATATTTATTTGTGAGGAGTTTCTTTGAAGTTACAGTAGCTTCTTGTCAACATGTGGGTTCGAATATACGGTGCGTTTTCACTATGCCTCCAATATATTCTGCATGTTAGTATCTTTTCCCCAAAATAAAGTACCGAGGCATCCATATCAATATGTACACTTGGTTTGGAACATGCATGTGGGTTACTTCAAGAAGCACAAGAAGTATGATAAAGATGTCTATTTGTAGTAAATTATAGCTTCTGATGATAACAAATGGTGGTTACAGATGATATTTCAGAATAGTTATAAATTCCCCGTTACCCCGGCTGTAGTCTTGAAGTTAACAGTTTACAAAGACTCTGTTTGTTATAGCTTGAGTCAGGAACCACACATGAACAATACAGTATTACCTCAATCATCGAACATAAACGCAAGCCAACAGTCAGCTACAGCTACAGTCAAGGTTTTCGCCGATAGCGCCCCCTCCCCGTTCACAGTCAGGTTGTTCGACGGCAATCCCGTACGTTTTCGAAATCGCCCTTCTAGTACTTTGAATGAACCAGGTCGGTAATGACGATTCTGTTTTCTTTCGACATCTTGCTGAGACTGATAGTTGACATGCCGTGGGGTTTTCCTCCAGCATGGTGTACATTGCCGCCCTACGATTAGTTGCCGTCAGCTGTTGCAGGAACGTGCACTGTGACCCTTGCACCCTCACCCCCACCCCAACTGATATGTAAACGTACAAGTCACAACGTTTTCAGAGGTACTTATAGCTAGACCTATAATGCTACCCATAAAACTAACTTGCCTCATTTGCTTACGCTCACAGCTAATGTTATAATGCCAAGACATGTGGTAATTTGTTCATAAACAGGCGAAACAAGCGGAGGAACTTACCGAGTCGATGCGTTACCACCCCGTTTGCGGTCTCCGTGCCGGTGCGCCGCTGACTTTTTGACAGGTTTTTCCAGCGTTATCCCATCTCAGACGAAAGATTGTGGCGAAAGCGGCTTTCCGATCTTTCTCAGAAAAGAAGGGGTCATTCTCTGATAATGGCCCATGACATAACGATGTTATTTATGTAGTAAAACTACTTCATATGCAGTAGTCTGCTGGTGCACGTACACGGATAGGATAGGTTGTATGGAACGGGGAAACGACTCCCATTATTCATAATGCCATCATAATATAGCCCCTTGAAGTGTAGGATATGCAATTCATAGCATTTTAGAAGTTTGACAAGGGACTTGCGGGAGCGCTCTTTCCGTGCGTCCGTCTTTCACGACGTCCAAAGCACAACTGGGCGAACCCGGAGGCGGCGCGCTCTTTTACGCGGTGCCATGTTCCATAGAGCCGCCATAGAGTATTAGGGCATTATATAGAACAGTTCTCCGTTTAAGTTTTCAAACCAAATATAGATGGAGGAGGGGTCGGGACAACTTATTGCATGTGGGATATTTGATGTCGGTTTTGCAGTTGACAAGCAGCTAGAGTGGATGTAACTAAATGCAAATCATAAACGTACAAATGACGAAAAAGACCTGCATACATTTAATTACTTGTAAATCGGCTCATTACCTTCGCCGAGAAGGTTATGCAGAGGGTAGCGTTTGTATGTGTGTGTATGTTTGTAACGTACAGCATAACTCGAGAAGGCTTGGATGGATTGTCTTGATATTTGGTAGGTGGGTAGGTCTTGATGAGACATGAAAATGATTAGATTTTGGGCCCCCTAGCAGCTTGTTACGGTACTGCAGCGGAACTTCCTGTTTTGATATCTCGTGTTATGGACATGCTATGGTCCTGATTTTTGAGTGGTAGATAGCTCTTTAGACAGAGAGTAAGTGGTCTAGGTTTGGGCCCCCTAGCGGCTTTTTTGGAACTGCAGGAGCAGGTTTTGCTTCAGACTTTGAAATGGAATAACTCAAGAAGGGTCCGATGGATGGTCATGATTTTTGGTAAGTAGATAGCTTGAGTGATGATGTACTTGATTAGATACTTATTATGCAAATCAGCATCTAATTTGCATAATTAATGAGGAAAGTTTATACATCTGCCAAAATCCTTAATAGGACTCTCAAACTTGTGACATATGTAACTGAGGAGGAGAGAAATATTAATAGATATCAATTATGCAAATGAAGACCTCATTTGCATGATTAATGAGAAAAGACCATAACTCAAGATGGGCTTGATGGATGGTCTTAGTTTTTGGTAAGTAGATAGCTTACGTGATGCTTTGTATGATTGGATATAATTATGCAAATCAGATTTTCTAATTTGCATTTAACTAATGTGACAATTTTAAAAGCCCGCTGTGTTTTATGATATGACTATTCAAATATGTGACATTTGTAACTGAGGAAGAGATGAATGTTAATAGATAGAAAATATGCAATTGTAGGCGCAATTTGCATAATTAATGAGAAACAACTATAATTACATACAGGTAAATGATGGCAATTTCATACTTGTGGCATTTGAAAGTTATGTGAATGTGAACATCGTTGAATCAAACTATGCTAATAAGGATCTCAATTGCATAATTGATGATAAATGTTAGCATAATCTTCTTTGATAAGCTCATACTTTGGACAACTTCTGTTATTTGGCTGAAGACGATCAACTGGTATGATTTATGATTGATGAGAACAAGGAGGTTGAGAAACATTCCTAAATACGTCAGTCATAAAGGTTAAAATCATTTGGCGAAGGTATGAGGTCGTGGTACTCTAGTTTTGATATACGATCGATTGAAACTGTATACAAACTGTACATATTTCCCAGTCTGCGTTAGGCTTACGGATCGTATAACCACAGACCCAATGTACGACCTTGAGTTGTCACGTCGTGTGCAATAAGTAACGTTATCAGTTATGCATCCCTCTGTACGACCTTGAGTTGTCACGTTTTGTTGTGTGCAATAAGTAACGTTATCAGTTGTGCATCCCTTTGTACGACCTTGAGTTGTCACGTTGTGTGCAATAAGTAACGTTATCAGTTATGCATCCCTCTGTACGACCTTGAGTTGTCACGTTTTCTTGTGTGCAATGAGTAACGTTATCAGTTATGCATCCCTCTGTACGACCTTGAGTTGTCACGTTGTGTGCAATAAGTAACGTTATCAGTTATGCATCCCTCTGTACGACCTTGAGTTGTCACGTTATGTTGTGTGCAATAAGTAACGTTATCAGTTGTGCATCCCTCTGTACGACCTTCAGTTGTCGCGTTGTGTACAATAAGTAACGTTATCAGTTATGCATCCCTCTGTACGAGCTTGAGTTGTCGCGTTGTGTACAATAAGTAACATTATCAGTTGTGCATCTCTCTGTACGACCTTGAGTTGTCGCGTTGTGTACAATAAGTAACGTTATCAGTTGCGCATCCCTCTGTACGACCTTGAGTTGTCGTGTTGTGTACAATAAGTAACGTTATCAGCCGCGCATCCCTCTGTACGACCTTGAGTTGTCACGTTGTGTACAATAAGCAACAGGATCAGTTGTGCATCTCATGGCGAATTGTAATATTCCAGGTCCCACTGGTCGGCGTACAGGTCAAAGTTGCTCTAGTCTGCGCATGTCTGGCCGGAGGCGTGGTGACGTGTGCGCAGGGATTGTGGGAGATTTTCCTTAGACTTTTTCACAACGCAGGGAAGACTGTCCAGGTAAGTTAATCTGCACTTTGTTTACAAGTAAGTCCATCTGCGCTTTGTTTAAACGTTAGTTTATCTGCGCTATGTTTACACGTAAATTAATCTGCACTTTGTTTACAAGTAAGTTCATCTGCACTTTGTTTACAAGTAAGTTCATCTCCATTTTCTTTACAGTAGAGTCCTCAGAGACTGCCAACGATTTCGCTACCTAGAATACTAAGAAACAACAACGTCTTTAGGTTTTGAAATAAGACATATTTTTACTACTTCTTCAGGCCACGGATGTCGCGGCCCCTTCGGCCATCCTGTCTGTCATCCTAGTCACAGCCGTTCTCGTTCCCAGCCTGCTGGACACTCCGCTGTTCCTGCACCAGCCTTGTGTTTTTACTCTCGTTCTCGGGACAGCCATGGCCAAGGGCAACGCTCGGATCATAGTACGTATGTGGGGTTCGACGACATGGAAGCAAATCAAGATAAAAGGTCATAGAATAACCAAAAAGTGATTTTCTAAATTATCTGACTTCACAAAAGATAAAATTACAACGGGTTCATTTGCCGTTGCAGGGTGCGTACAACACCTTCAGCGACGCTCCGTACGTGGACTCCTGCCTCCTCGTGCCCGGACTCATCCTCGTCATGTCCGGGCTGAACGGCGTCACTTCCGGTCTGCGCGATAGGATCGGATATTGCGACAGCCGCCTGCTGATAGCTCTCTTGGTAAGCATAAAAACGACAGCCTTTCGGTATCAGAATGTTCGTCTTCAATGTGTGCATTCATAAAAGAGGACAAACCTTTATTTATAGTTTGAAGCAATGGCGTTAAATAGAAGATAGAACTATTTGATGTACAGAGGTTTAGAGCCATAATTTCTCCTTTTTAGCTATGACTGTCATTTGTTTAGACACAGGTGATGCCCACGGCAGATACGGTGTTAGTAAGCTTTTTTATTTATTTGTTCGTTTATTGCAGGTGGTGTCCACAGCTGACCTGGTATAACTTTGTTTCTTTTTCTGTTTCTTTGTTTGTTTTTGCAGGTTATTGCCACTGCTGACTTGGTGTGGTACTGTCGTGCGCTGGCTGTGGACATGTGTGACGGGATGGGGATCTCGTGTTTTACCGTCAACCCGGAAAAACCCTTGATCTTTAACACGGCCGGACTAGGAAATAACAACTTAAAGGCTGACTGATTCCCCCATTTGGTCAACAACGCGAAAGTCCACTTTATTAGATGATAGGTTATGGTGAATTCATGTAGATATCACTGCGGTAATGTTCATTAGGTCCAGAAGGTTATGTTGAATTCAAAGCACGAAGTAGAAAATTTCAAGATTATCTTAAGGTAGTGAAGTAATCCACAAGCTTGCTGTTGGTGAGTATTTTGTATCGGAGTAAGGTTTGCTTCTGGCACATCAGGCAGGACGTTTGGACTCCACGGGACCCGGCTGCGCGTAGGGCGGAGGGGCGTGGCCGGGGCTGTACACCTGTGGCAGGTGGTCTGGGCTGTACACCTGCAGGGGCACACCTGCCGCATACACCTGCGGAGTCGCTCCTGCCGCAGGGACTGGCGCTCCTGTAGAAGAGAAGTGTTATTTCTATCATTATTCACTTCAGGGAAATATCATAGGCTTCATACTTCATTGTAGAAGCTTAACACGTATTGGTGGAACACAATGTCATAAACAGATATCCATGCCAGCGACTGCTCAGCCATATTTCTTTTTTTAAAGTAACCAGAAGTGTCTGTTGAAGTTTGCCTGAAACAACAATGTAAAAATTAAACATGTATGCAACAGAATCGTCTACCAAATGGCTAAAATTACCCAATAGAGTTGATGACTTCTGTACAGACCCCATGAAAGTGTCAGATGCTACAGAAACGTACCTGTCTGCATGATGATGATGTAACCACCCTGACTGGCCGGAACACCTGTCCCCTGTACCGGCACACCTGTACCTGGTGCCAAGGTGTAAATCACGATCTGGAGGATGGAGAGAGAGAGGGGGGAAGGAGATGATGATCTTGATATTTGCTTAACCTTCAACTGTCTGCCATGTTGGTTTTGTCTCCTCTGAACCTTTCGTAATAAAGTAAGTGGGTTTTTAAGGAAACAAAGAGAAGGGTGTTTACATGTGCGTGTGTGCACTTTGGGTTAGTGCATGCTCGTGCATGTGCGTCTTTGTGTGTGTGCGTGTGCGCGCGCGCGCGTGTGTGTGTGTGCGTCATTGTTAGTGTGTGTAAGGCATGAGGTTGTGTGTGAGTAAAGTGTGTAATGTCTAGTGAGTAAAGATTATACCCACCTGGTTAGTGTTAGATCTGGGTGTTGCCAGGCCACAGAAGGACACGATGGAGGCCACAAACGTGTGTGTGTGTGTGTGTGTGTGCATGTGTGTGTGTGTGTGTGTGTGTGTGTGTGTGTGTGTGTGTGTGTGTGTGTGTGTGCGTTTGTGTGTGTTTGTGTCTGTGTGTGTGTGTGTGTGTGTGTGTGTGTGTGTGTGTGTGTGTGTGTGTGTGTGTGTGTGTGTGATGTTGTACCCACCTGGTTAGTGTTGGATCTCGGTGTTTCCAGACCACAGCACGACATGATGAAGGCCACAAACGCCATCACGAGCTCGGCCAGAGCCAGCACCATGGCCACCGCGTGGAGGGCAATGGCCTTTTTGTCACAGTAAACCCTGCAGAACCAAACGGCCAAATGTCATGTCATGGAGATCTGCCTATATGAAAAGGTGTCGGAATTTGTTTACGTATGAGACATGCCCCCCTTTTCAGCTCTGATGATTTTAATGAATGAATTATTGGAGACCTTTATTGCAGATTTTTGCCACACTGGGCTAAGTAAAGGTCACAGCAAAACAGGATGAACAGATACAGTTAATAGATGCAAACAAAACCATTATTATATGAATTCAACTTCTCCTCGCCTGTGAGTTATAGTAGAGATAAAAGAACAGATCTTAGTGTCGGCACAGGAGCCAGCTGGTACTCAAAATAATCAGTAACCTTCCGGTTAAAAAAAACACAGAAAAAGCAAAGGGTAAAGAAATGCTAGTTTGGGATTTATTCCATATAAAAGAAAGACCTACTCTGAAAATTAAAATAAAAAGCCTTAAAAACTAATGAAATAAGATATGATTGCCTTCTAAATTCAACACGGTCCTCATACCTTACATATAAGTCACCACGATGACCATACCTTATATATAAGTCACCACGGTACTCATACGTGTAACAATAGCTCGCATCCAGGATTATGCCGATCCCGCCCAGACCGATACATGTTGCCGTCGACAGGATCGAAAAAATCGCCAGTACCAGGAACCCAGAAATCTATGGGCACAAAACAATGGTCACACAAAACATGGGTCAGCACCAGGAACACAGAAATTCGTGGACACAAAACATGGGTTACACCCTTGGTTACACAAAACATGGGTCGGCAGCAGGAACCTAGAAAACTGCAGGGGAAAGAACATGGTTTACACAAAACATGGGTCACACAAAACATGCGTCAAGACGAGGAACCCCGAAATCTGTGGACACGAAACATGGGTACGTTACAAAGCATTGTAAACTTCCAAATATGAAAATCAAGCAACATAGCAAAGTGAGGTTCTGTAATATTTTACTCTTACTTGAGAACTAGAGTGCCCGTACCAGGCCCCAGCTCCCGTGGTCTTGCACAGTGCAGCACGACACACATATGCAGGAAAACTGGTTATAGTTCAATTTGCTGATGTGGCAAATCATGAAATGACACAGTTGATTTTAAAAAAAAAAATTTCTAAACAATGACCTAAAATCTGAGTCACTATTAGAGGTTAAACAAAATTAATATGACATCTGCCCTCACCAGACATTTGTTGGTGGGGTGTTTTGCACTGAAAATTCCCAAGATCCCCGTCACCACCACCTGTTTAGAAGAAAGGGGCAAACTTCAGTCTTCTCAACACTTGAAAACAAATATGGGAAAAAAAGAAAAGGCAAATGTGACCCCGAACTTCTGTACTCTAAATATGTGACCCCAACGTTCTTTAATAAAAAGATCATGACTTTAACCATGACTAGTATTCTGAACGAATCGCCTGAATGAACTAAAATCCTGATGAAGATGCCGCTCCAGAAGGACCCGCTGATGTCGTGGAAGTTTTAGAGTTATGGTATGTACATGCAGAGTACTTAGTACTCGAGAAGACGCCGCTCCCGAAGGGCCCGCCAGCGTAAAGCTCCAAAATTTCTCATAAGATGTAGCCTGGAAAAAGTAACATGATATCAACAAATCACCACATGATTTGTAAACCAAGTAAGGAATGTACACTGCACGAAATGGCCACGTATCCTGACGGATCCGACGGATCCGGAATCGGGCCTCATGACGTTTCCGAGCGAATCCGGAAAAATCCCAGTTCACTGCTCGGATACTGAGGTGCCCGCAGATCCGACCAATTCCGACGCCGTATTCCTCTGGATCCGTGATGCGCCTCGGATACCCGAAAATATTTGTGCGGATCCCTCGTTTTTTTATATTTGGAATGTTCGAATTGTTTGTATGTCGGTAGTTGTTTCGGATCCTGACGAATAAATACACACGGCACGGCATGATCTCATTTCCTGACGAATCCAGCAGATCCGGAATTACGCATTATACACGGAACGTTTCCGATTGAATCCGATGCACCTCAGATCTGACAATTCCGGCGCCGTATACGTCTGGATCCTTCATACGTTTCGGGTACAGATACGGAACGTTTCCGATTGGATCCGATGCACCTCAGATCCAACAATTCCGACAAATCTTGACGTATCCGGAATACGGATTCGTGTCCAATCTCCCACAAGACACTGCGTGTCATGACGTCAGGCGCGAGAAACGGTTTTGTCGGTGAACAGCACGGAGACAAGAACGGCGTTTCATCACTCTCTGTGCTTAACATGGCATCGTCAGAGTCTACCATGGTCGACCAGTGATTTTTAGTGACTTGAGAGTCGAAAGGGATTCGGTGTAAACTCAAACGCGCGGCATTGCGAAGTAGTCTTCTTCGTGCATGCAATATTCGTCGCCCCCCTCCCCCTTGCAAAGTTGGTAGGGAGTCGATTCATCATTTAGAGGGACTGCCCTTTGGTAAGTACAAATTGGAAAATTCCTGTTTCTAACTAGTTTGAACGTCAGTTATCCTCCTATTGTGGCTTGACATATCATCGCATTTGCATGACATTAAGAATTGTCCAGTCGACCTGCACTTCTACACCGTTAGGATCTAGGAAATTTATAGCTTTCAATTTGTTCGTTCTTGCCAATGGTCAACAGACATTTGTGTCTGGTTAACGTTTCAGATACAACATAGCAAGCGGTTGAGGGAAAGATAATTAAAGATATCCTGTAACGGAAGAGAATATCATAAGTATTTGTCCCACAAAGGTCCCACAGTTTGTGGATAGTGAGCTGGAACTTATGTGGAGGTAGTAGTGTGTTTCAGTGATTATTGCATTCAGTTATAGCTGTACATGTTTGATCAATATCATATTCAAGTTATGAATGTAAGTTTTACGTATTCAATTAAAAGAATGCCAGATTCATTTTTTACAAATGTGATTATGTGATATGTTTAATATTTGTCATTGTTTCCCTTTATATATATATCCTATACAGCATCGGCAGATACTTCCTTCACTGAAATGCAGCACATGTTGTGAGGACCTTAGCTTGGCTTGGAACAAAGCAATCAGCTGTCAGATGCTCAGAGTACCTCAGGCTCCTTCGGTAAGGCTTAAGTCCATCATCGGTACACTTCAATGTTAGCTGAGACAGGCATGATGGATACCGATTGTCCCTTGTTTTTTGTTAGCTGCTGTGATGAAACGAAGCCCATCACAGCAAGGAGGTTATATAGTCTATATAACCTCCTTGATCACAGTTATGTCAAAATCATGTGACATGTTACTTAAATACTAAGTATGTGAATTGATATTTATTCACCATTTGGTTTTATCATATAGGAACTGGTTCATCACAAGATGAACTCCAAGCTGAGTCCAACATGCTAGATACAGAAGAAATCAGCCTTGCCTGTACCTTACCAAGAGTGCATGGAAGAAGTGAACTCAGATGTAGTCAGAGAATGGGGAGAGGACGATTATAGACATGCAGTTCCACGGCATATACTACTTACGTGCAAAATGTGGTGTGTCATCATGGGAGTTTTTAGACAGTATAATGTTACTTTGAAGTTTCTATTTTCAACCTGTGTATTTAAAATTATTTGTATCTGATGTTTTTTAGACGAAGAACTGGCCACAAATAAGGATTTCATTACTTTAGTAGAATATGTAGAACATGTAAAAAATTTTGGTCCAAGTGCACTATACGGCAGTAAATATTACCACCATGATGTGATGGTTGTTAATTGTAATACATTTTATAACAATTGTGCTTACACAACCCCAATTTACCGACATTAACCTGCATATGCAGAGGTGCTTTGAGTATGTGGATGTCCCTCGGCCTGTCTTAAACGAAACGGATTATTTAGCCACATAGAACTTCCGTATTGTATTTGATAGTTTTTGAACTTAGAAATGCATATATGTTGAAATATGAAATAATGTTACATTCAGGCTTTCCCAAAACTTCCTGTCATTGAATAATAATGTTTTGGGTATCGTTAAATTAAGAATGCACGCGTATTTATGAATAATCAACCATTCTATCAAACTTTGTGTGTTTGATTTGTACATATTCGTGGCAAATACAAACATATTCAGAGTCACAATATGTCAAAGATTTTAGAAAGTCTGTATGTTGGATCAGTCTGTATCCGTGGCAAATACATACTGTACTTATCTGTCAGGATCTTGGGCAATTTCGTGCAATGTACGGCCCCATATCCGTCGAAAATTCCTATTTTTGTATTCCTCCGGATCTGAGGTTCCGGATCACAGTCCGCTTGTATCCGTCAGTATCCGCAATTTTCTTTTAAAAAATACAGAAAACTTCCTGTACGTATCCGTCAGGATCTCTGGCATTTCCGTACAGTGTACGGCTCCGTATCCGTCGAAAATACCTCATTTTTGGATTCATCCGGAAATATTCCCGATCCCGGTGCGGAAATTTTCGGATCCGTTAGGTTGGATTAGTCAGTATCCGTCAGTATCCGCCAAAAATACAGAAAAATCCCTGTACGCATCCGTCAGGATCTGTGGCATTTCCGTACAGTGTACGGCTCCGTATTCGTCGAAAATACCTTACTTTCGGATTCTTCCGGAAATATTCCATATCCCAGTGCGCATTTAGTCGGATCCGTCAGGTTGGATCCGCCTGTATCCGTCAGTATCCGCCAAAAATACAGAAAAATTCCTGTTCGTATCCGTCAGGATCGGTGGCATTTCCGTGCAGTGTACGGCTCCGTATTCGTCGAAAATACCTAACTTTCGGATTCTTCCGGAAATATTCCATATACCGGTGCGGAAATAGTCGGATACCTTACACGAATCCGCCTGTATCCGTCAGTATCCGTCAGTATCCGACAAAAATACAGAAAAATACCGGTACGTATACGCCGGGAAACGAGGCCATTTCGTGCAGTGGTAGGGCAAAATTATCAAATCAAACTGTTCAAAAGCTAGGATGTAAGTCAGCAAGTGTTTCTGATTACTGGTTGGCTTGCTGGCTCACTATTGTTTAGTATATAACTGACTGCAGTTAAAACTATTTAAGATGTAAGAGATGTAAGATGTATTTTATTGGCTTTTCGCAGTTTACATACACTGAATTAAAAGACCAATGTACAGTACGTTCACAATTTTAAACTGCGTACACATAATCATATTCATATATAAAATCCGGTACATAAAACACTTTCTAGACAATATTGTTTCTCCAACAAAATTAGCAACATTCGCAAATCATTCGCAAATATGGTACAGAAAAATATAACGTTACTAGTAACTAGTTACTGAACTGAACACTCCCAAGGCAAACACACCGAGATTCAGTAACCATACTGGTTAAGCGGTTTCGTGAGGTACGGTATGGGCGAGTTACTGAATCTCAGTGTATTTGCCTTAGGAATGTTCAGTTTGTGCCCATTACGTGTGCATCTACCAGAGATTTCGGATCTTCTACTCGGTAGCCAGTGTTCAAATTGGGAACCTAGCAGGGATCTGTCAAACTTCAAACAAAGTCTCTCGCGCCTTTCCGACAGGGTGGTGAGACCCAGCTGAGTCAGTGCCTCCGTATATCCAGGGTAGTCTCTGCCGAGGATGATGCGGCAGGCCCTTGTTTGAATTCTCTCCAGCTGGTCCATTTGGCGATGTGTCAGTCCGGGATTCCAAATGGGGACGGCGTATTCGAGGAGGGGTCTAATATACCCTGTATAGATGGTAAGTAGTTCTTTAGGTGAAAGGTTGAACTTTCTGAGTCGCTTGAGAATGAACAGTTTTCTCGCGGCTTGTGCTGACATGTATCTGACTTGTTAATTCCAACGAAGGTCAGCTTTCTGAATGCGGAGACCAAGTATTTTCAAACAAGGTACAGCAGACAGAGTTGAGGAGTTGATTTGTAATGTAGGGAACGGTGGCGGGTTCCTGCAGAACGTAATGTGCATTGCTAGACACTTGGTACCATTTAAAAGCATGTGGTTATTACTTGTCCAAGAATTTAGCTCGTCTAGGTCATTTTGCAGACAGGAGGGGGTATGGAGAGTTCTTGTCTCTAGGAAGTTCATATCATCCACATATTTCAAAGCAAAACTGAGTGCGCCAGTTGCAGCGTCATCAATCAGAACCAGGAAGAGGATTGGGCCAAGTAAAGTGCCTTGAGCAACTCCACATGTGAGCGTCTGCCAGTTGGAGAGTGATCCTCTGTACCTAACACGCTGTTTCCTTGCAGTGATGAAGTCGCCGACCCACGGTACTAGTTCTGGTCCCAGACCCTTGTCTAGCAGCTTGGCTATCACAGTATTGTGATGGACACGGTCGAAGGCCTTCGAGAAGTCCGTGGCCACGATGGTACTGATGGTTCCAGGGTTGTCCGCTCCCTGGTATAGTCTGTCAACCAGACTTACGAGCGCGTGGACGGTAGAACGGCCTTTAAGGCTGCCGAATTGCCTTGTGTCGAAATGAATATCTTTCGAGATCCACTCGCGAGCAAAGAACTCTGCAATCTTTGCAAATTGGCAGGTTAGTGAAATAGGTCTGAGCTGTTCAATGCTAGCCGGCTGAGACTTTGGAACGGGCACAACAATTGCCTCTTTCCACTGGTTGGGGACTGTGCCGGTGGCAAAGGAGGCATTGAGAATATGACAGAGAGGCGTACTGAGCTCACAGGCGAACTCCTTTAACAGCTGTTTAACCCTATCCAGACCGGGGGGGGGGCTAAAAGTGCACGCGCCAACTTTGACATCGTATTACTGCCAAACGATGTATGCTAGGACTACAAAACTTGGTGACTTTTCCTAAAATTTTGTTGGCAACAATTCCATAATAATTGTTTGAATTATTCATTTTCGTGTTGCCATGGCAACGGGTTTCCGACAGGCATTTTACGCAAAAATCACTATTTTTTTTAAACAATGATATTTCTCAGCTTTTCTTGCACAACTACACTGGTTGTCCTCCATGTATAACATCATATGTAATAAGATGTAACTTTAATGATTTAATATTCATAATTTATGCTAATTTGATGACGTTATTGGTCAAAATCCAAGATGGTGGTCTATATCAATATAGTTAATGTATCAGCAGGCTTTTTCGCCTTTGAAATCGTCAATACCTGACATTTTCTTTACCAGAAACATTTAGATTAACGTTTCTACTCTAGTTTCTGTGTCCTTTGGGATCATAAGGGAAAAAAATGATTTTCTTAAATTTCAAAATGGCCGATCCAAGATGGCGGATCCCAAGGGATCACTAACAACACATGACGTCATTCTATGCCATTATTTACCTGTATGGAATTATAGTGGTTTCTCATTAATTATGCAAATTAGGCCTACATTTGCATATTTTTTATCTATCAAAATTCCTCAGTAACAAATGTCACATATTTCAATAGTCATATCATGGAACACAGCGGGTTTTTATATTTGTCTCATTAATAAATAAATTAGAATCTAATTTGCATAATTATCGTCCAATCATACATTGTGCATCACGTAAGCTATCTACATACCAAACATCATTAACATCCATCAAGCCCATCTTGAGTTATAGAATTTTCTCATTAATTATGCAAATGAGGTCTTCATTTGCATAATTGATATCTATTAATATTTCTCTCTTCTTCAGTTACATATGTCACATGTTTGAGAGTCCTATTGTGGAATTTGGCGGATGTATAAACTTTCCTCATTAATTATGCAAATTAGATACTGATTTGCATAATAAGTATCTAATCATGTACATCATCACTCAAGCTATCTACTTACCAAAAATCATAACCATCCATCAAGCCCTTCTTGAGTTATTCCCTTTCAAAGTCTGAACCAAAACCTGCTCCTGCAGTTCCAAAAAAGCCGCTAGGGGGCCAAAACCTATACCACTTACTCTCTGTCTAAAGAGCTATCTACCACTCAAAAATCAGTTCCATAGCTTATCCAGAACACGAGATATCGAAACAGGAAGTTCCGCTGCAGTACCGTAAGAAGCCGCTAGGGGACCCAAAATCTAATCATTTCCATGTCTCATCAAGACCTACCCACCTACCAAATATCAAGACAATCCATCCAAGCCTTCTCGAGTTATGCTGTACGTTACAAACATACACACAAACGCTACCCTCTGCATAACCTTCTCGGCGAAGGTAATAATACAAACTGTTTTGTTTAATACCTTTAGACATTACGGGAATTCCCTATTAACCCTATCTAGACCGGCCTTTTTTTAGACTTCTTGGACGGGGGGGGGGGGCTCTTTCGCCCCCCATTCATAACTTCCGAACGGTGTGCTCTATCATCACCAAATTTGCAGGGAGTGATGTTCACGTGAAGTTTCATAATTCCTGTAATTTTGGTGACGTTTTGACGTTATCTGACGTTGTTATGACGTCATCGATATGATTTTATTGGCTAGATAGGGAATTCCCATAATATCTAAAAGTATTAGACAAAATAGTGCGTATTATATGGGGATACTTTTCCATGAGGATCAATTTTTCATGGGAACACTTTTTAATGAGGTCATTTTTTTAATGACGGACACTTTTTAATGAGGGACATTTTCTCATGGGGTCAATTTATCATTGGTCACAATTTTTTTTATGGGGGACAATTTGTCATGGACACTTTATCATGGGGGACACTTTTACATGGGGCACGGTGTTTCATTGGGACAATTTTTCATTGGGGACAATTTTCAATTGAGGGCAAATTTTTCATGGGGAAAATTTTTCATATTGACAATTTTTTTATGAGGACAGTTTTTCATCGGGAACACTTTTTTCATGGGGAACAATTTTTCATAGGGGACAATTTCATGGGGGACAATTTGTCATTGGGGTCAAGTTTTCATTGACAATTTTATGGGGGATAATTTTTCATGGGGCCATCTTTTCATTGGGAACAATTTGTCATGGGGGACATTATTTCATTGGGGACAATTTCTCAGATGGACAATTTTTGATGGGGATAATTTTTCCATGGGGGACACGTTTTATGAGGAACAATTTTTCATGGGGGACCCTTCATCATGAGGAACGATTTTTAATGGTGACCCTTTTTGATGGGGGACACTTTTTGTGGGGGACATTTTTTTTATGTGGGACAATTAAATCATGGGGACCCTTTTTCATGAGGGAAAATTTTTCATGTGGGACACTTCATCATGACGGACAATTTTTACTGGGGACTATTTACGTGGGGGACAGCTTTTCGTCGGGGACCCTTTTTCATGAGGGCCGATTTTTAATAGGGGCACTTTTTCATGGGGGACAATTTTCCATGGGGGCAATTTTTCATGATGAACAATTTTTCATGGGCGACACTTCATCATACCTGATTCACCTTAGTGCATTCTTATTCATCCTACATACACCTGATTCACCTTAGTGCATTCTTATTCATCCTACATACACCTGATGCATCCTGGTGCATTCTCATTCATCCTACCTATACCTGATGCACCCCATGCATTCTTATTCATCCTACCTATACCTGATGCACCCTCGTGCATTCTCATTCATCCTACCTATACCTGATGCACCCTCGTGCATTCTTATTCATCCTACCTATACCTGATGCAACCTCGTGCATTCTTATTCATCCTACCTATACCTGATGCACCCTGGTGCATTCTCATTCATCCTACCTATAAGTGGTGTACCCTCGCGCATTCTTATTCATCCTTCCTTTATCTGACGCACTCTCGTACCCCACCCAATTCTGAGGCACTAAGTCCCCAACCCACTGCCATACACCACTGTGCACCCTCTTGCACTCTAGTTCATTCAAGACCCTTGTACACCATTTACATGAAATGCATTGGAAAACGAGTGTCACTTTTATTTATCTTATCTAATTAAGATAAAGGCAAAAAACAAAGAAAGTGTACAAGATATCACAAAACAATTCATAAATTCACCACTTCTTGTAGAAAAAAACAACTCTACAACTGTACTACAGGAAAACCAAACATTACACCTAAAGACAATGTATACTATTTGTCTATATAGCACACAAAAAATGTATATAAAAAACACACTATCATTCCTTGTACACCATTTACATGAAATGCATTGGAGAACGAGTGTCATTTTATTTATCTTTAAGTTATTTCACTATGATAAAGGCAAAAACAAAGAAAGTGTAAAAGGCATAAGAAAACAATACATAAATTCACCACTTCTTGTAGAAAAAACAATTCTACAACTGTATTCTATTTGTCTTTACAGTACAAAAATAGTATAATACTACGTCTCCTAGAGAAGTGAAGCAATAAACAGTTAATACATATATAAGTTATTGTCATTTTGTCTGACAAGTTCCAGAACGAGGCAACGTTCGAAATCAGTAAGGCTTCCCTGTTTAGGTTTGTCAAGGCTTCGGTATATCACCTGCAAACTTGTCACGGCGTTTGCGAGGTACAGGAGGTTTGTTATTGCTGCATTGCTTGCAATGACAAGTAACAGTATAGGCCATGTTGTTCTTGAAACGTGCGCATTTAATACTATTACACCGCATTTTGCTCTGACCCATTTTTTTAAATCATTTTTTCCTGCATGTGCAAGCGAATGGACTGGTAGTAGGTTTGGTTGAGGCATGATCACTGCGTTTAAGTGCATTGGACGCAACTGGCGTGACCTCTTTCTTCACAATATTCTCCCCTGGACTATCTGATGGATTAGCCGCATCATAGTATAAGTTGTTTTGATCATACACAATGAATATTGCTGGAACAGTTTGTGTTGGGCTTGATGTAGGTGTGATGCTGATTACAGGCATGTCTTGAATGTTTGAGAAGACTGTAATGGTGTTTTGTAGCACATTTGCCCACGCTAACAGAGCAACGCCCCCTATGTCGAGATTGTAAACTCCACTGTGACAAAATTGTTCTATCATTTCAAAGTATGCCGCTTGAGATAGGAAAGGGTTTATGTATTCTTGATAATCATCCAGAAACTCTTGAACAACAAAGGCTCTTAATCGTTGTACTATAACAGCTTCTTCTACTGAATCTGGGTCGATACCAAGATTCATGAGGGTATTGTAAAATGCAGTGCCCTCAAGATTACGCATCTGGCTTTTGATGGATTGCGTTACTGCCGCAAACATGCAATTTCCATCTGGAGCCACACGTACCATGTTGAAACCCCATGATCTCAATGATTTGGTTTTCAGCAGAGTCTTGTGGAATGTTTCTGTCTTCAATGTTTTTTTTTAACGTGTCCAAAGAACGTCTTAGACCCATCTATCAGTGGGCTATCATTGCTCTTTCTGTGTAGATACCTTAATATTCTGTTTTTGGGAATGGCATTTACAACTGTCAACAGGTGTTCAGTGGAATTGTTACGAAGAAAGTAGTCATGTTCGTTACCAACTGTGACAGATATTTCAAGTAGTCTATCCAGTTCCACTTCTGCTTCCCGCATTAGCTGTTCTTCTGACGACACCTTCGTTGGTACAATGATGCTAGGTTCCAAAGATGATGAATGATGAGATGTTGAACCTGTGTATTATTGACAGGTAGATTCAGTTAGATGTGAAGTTCCAGAAAGAATTATAAAAAGTAATAAAACAGACAAAGTCAGCAAACTAACCAAACATGTGGATAAAGTGTTTAAATCTGTGTTAACACAATTTCTATCAGTTCTAAAATATGAATATCACCAACAAGGATTTACTATGGAACTTGTGTCATATGATGGATGAACTGACATATCGCGACAAACGTGTGTTTCATATTTCAGTAAGTTACTTCATTATTGATCTACTGCTGAATAACTGTTGAAGGCTGGCCCCTTGTAATAGCAATAGCTAGTCGGGCAGCCTTGGCTGCTGTACATTGTACACAGCCGAACAAATAAATAAATAGATAAAACTGTTCTGTAACAAAAAAATCTTTGGGCACTAATTTTGTAGTTTTAACCACAGTTTGATGCCATTTTTAAGACATGTGCTTGATCATTTCCGAAATACATTTGAGACTTACCTTAAGATTGGAAGAGCATCCCGTGATAGCCCGGGTTTACAGTAGGTACTGCACGGTCACCATGCCCTTCTTGCTGTCCCCTTTGCCCTGCATTCTTCACACCTAAGGAAGACTAATAATAACATCGTTTGATTTTATTATGCCACTCCCAATACAGTACGTATGGTAGGAGTGGGATATTGTTTTTCTCATGTCTAATTTAACGCGACCTAGAAACGTTTGACTATCCCTCAGCTGTTACATGATTTTTGCGTTGCAGACTACCTTCAGTTGTTTTTCGAGTTAACGTTTTCATATTACATACTTTCCCTAATAGTGGATGGAGAAGAGAGCGGTAACATGAAAAAGAAAAAAGCCGGGGGAGGCTACCTGACATAGTCTACGTAGATACAGTTTTTGACTTTGGAGCAATTAATGAATTATTCATTGAGGGAACAGCATAACGTTGGGAATAACTTAAACCTTTCTCTGTTTGCTGATCGTTTCCGTCGGCTTGAGATATGAAAGATGGTGTGAACAGCAGGTTCTGCTTACACCGCTTAGTGTTGATGCTATGGAAGCAGCTCGATATTGCTGCTTTCACGAGAGCCACTCCCACGGTTGGCGCACAGAGGATTCCATGCTTGTTCAGCGATCTGTGCAATCTCTCATTCTTTCCCGTCCCAGCATGCACCGGAATATAGGAAAGGCAGTCTGATTCTATGTGTCTCTTCAATTTCATAAAATCATGAATGCTGCTGCGGCTTTGAATGTTAACATTTTGGACGGCGGATGTTATCTGTACCCATTTGTCATGAAAACCTTTACAATTCTTCAACAGTACGTCTTTTTTCTGGAGTTGCCTCCTTCCGAGTTTTTCCTAGATCAGTTGGTCGCCTGAAAATGAGCCTAAATTCGGGAATAATCATCTGGCGAACTGGACATGTCCTCTTTACCGTCCTCGTGAAACAAGCAAATGCATGGAACAAATCGAGCCGGACTTTAACGTCTTGACCAAATACATCTTGTAACATGTATTTCCAGTGGCAACAGTTATCGATTGATACAAGGTCGATGGTGTTCTGGGAACGACTCTGTTACCTTCAAAAAGGGATCGTATGTCCAGGAATTTTGTACTTTGTGCCAGACGCCAGTCGACGATTTTCCCCTGTCCACTTAGAATGGAGAAAAGAGAGCTGTACTGCTTAACAAAACGTCCTGTGATAGGGTGTTTGTAACCGATGTTGGTTGACACCTTGAAGGTACCTGGAAGGTGTGATCGCCACTAAGGTAATCGATGTTATTAGATAGAGCAATTCTAGACCTTTCCATTGTGCCGCTGTTTAACTCTACCTCTGCTTGGTAGATCTGCTCAAGCAGATGTCTGCCGGGGACGGTACTCTCGTCGAACACTGGGAAAGTGGAGGTTTTTATTCACAGGCGCAGTCTAGGATTGCCTCTTAGACTCTCTCTCCGTAGCCGACTCTCTTCATACAATTTTCACTCTATTTCAGTATTTGGCCAATTTCTACTATTTCCCAGCGATCCGCCGAGCCTGGTAGAGACTAATTTGAACAAGGTTGACTTCCCCAAAACTGAAAGTTGTAGATAGTATTGTCTTGATTATCCAAGGGATCTTATCTGATTGAATTTCTTAATAGATAAATGAGTCATTCTGCATGGTTTGATAATGTTCCCAGGAAAACCAGTACGGAAAGAAATCGAATTCTCTGACAGTTATTATTGTAATCTGTCATTGCTATTGTTTCAGCCTGGCAGACAATCTGATCCTTTTAATGAATTTATGTGTTTATGTGATCCCCCTCAAACTGCTGAGCAGCTCACAGCCGGAGCACTCCCTTTGCGACTTGCTCCGGGTAAGATTCTGGCGGCTTTAACAGAATATGGCCATCTTTTCGAAGAAATACACACATTTTCAGCAATTTCAAACATACCGTTTGTTTTCGTAGCAAGAAGGCAACCCACGTTCCTATACTTTTGTTTTCATTCATGACCTTGGTGGTGCATGAAATACCTTCTTGTCATTTTTAAAACAATTTGCTAGCACAGCAGTCAACAATGGCCAACATTTTAATCCTTTATATCCAACTTTCTGTATAGTCGGCGCGTAAACCTTTGTCGGTCTAAGCACGAAACGCATTTTGGATCGCTCCTATTATCAATGCAGAGGATTGATTTTCTGATACCTACATGCTAAATCGAAAGCAGTCCCATAGCACTACTAGTCGTGATAGACCCCTTTCCAAATACCGGCGCCATTTTGAATCTGGTTCGAGCGCGGGAAAAATAAACAAACGGAAAAGACCACGGCAGCGGTTAGGCTAAACAATGGCGTCCTTAATAGAAAGCAGCGTTGAGTTATCTTCGGCGGCGAGATGTTCTCCTCCTCGATGAAATCCATCGATATATTTGCATGGCACAAGTAGATGATATTGTTGTGGACGCTTGGACTCGATATCTGCCAGTAAAATTGAGAATTTCTGCTTCTTCTCCACAGTTCCTGCCGACATGTTGAACGCGCGCTACAGAGATAGAAATGTAGTTTCCCTAATAATGTTAGCTAAAGTCAAGAAAAATCCCACAAAAGATACAAATGGATTTTCCCTTATTATTTTGGATTCTGTTAAATGGTTTTAATGACTTATGGGGATACTCTACGGAATAGTGTTATTGCACCTATAGATATAGCAGCAGAATATAGATCATTAACATAAGCAAGAAAATAATAACACTGTGTTTGTGGGAGGGTCATACAGCCCGGAGGTGTCCCCCTTCTTTGCTAACGTTCTGTTCCTGGACTCTACATGGTCTAGGAGTCCGTCCCCAGTACCAGTATCTTTGGCTGACAAGCTTAGTTTCTGTGGCCGATCGTCAATCGTTTTGAAATTTCTTCGGTTGTCTTTTATATGTTTTTCTAATATTTAATAGGATTTTATAACTACTAGTATTCTTAACACGACTATGCCGTTTGTGTCACCGCTTTTAAAGCTGTGAAATATAGTTTTACGCCGCAGTGTTGAGATTCATATTTTGGTCGGCATACATCATGAATTCCTTAGGTGAAGCCATAGAGAAGACTTTAAGTGTTCTAGAGGAAACCAAGACAATATCAGCAAGTAGCAGGGAAAAACAATAGGCATAAACAAGATATGGTCTTATAAAATGACTATCTCGGGTACAGGCATGGAGGAGAATACTTGCAATACTAACATTAACCGAGAAGCACTAGCAATCATTATATTATAGTGAACTGTCTGTACACTTGCTTGTGAACACCGTTGACGCCGAGCGGCGGGAATTGATGTACTCGTTTGTCTCTCGACTGTTAGGGTCTGGGAATGATATCATTAAGCTGCTGCTCCGTCCAGAGGCCTTCCCTTTCGGACCTTTTTGGCGACACTGCTGTCAAATAGTCCGTCCTCGGTAAGGGGCCTTTTTTTTAAGTACACAACCGACTGTAGATATCTAGCAATATTGTTTTAATGTGTTTAATATATGTATGTGTTTGTTAATACGGGTCATCGAGATTTCATCCTACGGTTGCTGAAGATGACATCTTGTGAGGAATCTGCTAGTTGCTCTCCCTGGAGAAGAAGACCGAGGGATTGTCTGCAACTTGTGTGAGTTGAAACTTTTCAAGTATAGGAGCAATGATTTCCAGAACGGCTTGCTTGTACTTTGTGTGGGACATGTCATCTGTATGTGTACATGAATTGAATTAAGCCAGTGCTTAAGGAATGATGTTAATTGCATATTATTCGTCCATATGGAGTTTTCTTTCATTGTCAAATTTCCTCGGACCAATCCCCTGACGCTAACACACCTGGTACACACCTGGTTCATGCTAGGGCACTATATAATCTGCTGCGGGTCAGTGACCTTCATTTGCTATCATGGACGAGCGAGCAAGTGACATTGAAGAGTAAGTATTCGTTTTCTTACGACCGGTTGGCCCGTAATCCCGATCTCCGTCATGTCGCGGAGGCGGTTGCTGTCACTGACAAGTTGTGTTGACTTTGCCTTTGAAGATATGCCTTTGAAAGTAGTCTAGACTTGTGAATTGTTGCCTAAGTATGAAATTTTGACCGGAAGTTTTATTTTGAATGTTTGTTTAAGTCGGTGGACTTGTTGGGAGGCGGGTTCGTAACCCGGCGTGCACGGCGTGGCGTGGTCACCCTTCCGTGGAGGCAAGTTCACCTTTATCACGAAAGTTTCGTTTCGGCCTGATTTCCCGAAAGTTCGAGTCCCCGGACTCTGAAAAGTCTGAAGTTTTTGTTTCTCCAGCAATAAAAGTATTAGTTTTCTTTGTATGACCACTCATAATGTCCATGTTAGCTCTACCACCGTTTGTAGGCAAAAGAACAAGACAACATTTCGTCCAACAACATCAAGTATCCAAGAATCCTGGTCGTGAAGTTGTAGTTGTATATACTTATACTGTTTGCATTGATGTAGTAACAATAACGTCACAAATTATGTGCAATGAATGACCAAGCCAATTTGTTGCAGCATGATGGACGAAGACCCACCAAAAACTCCGCCGTAGACGCCGCCGGGGAGACCCGGACAGACACGGGCGCCCTTGGGCGCACGGAGCGGCCACGTGGCGGTGAGGGATCCAGGCCCCCCCACCGATAGAGGGGTACGGAGCAAGCCTCATGTTGGCAGTGCAAACCGGCGGTAAGTTGTTGTTTCTGAAAGTAGTAGTAGGACATTGCTGAAAGTATTATTCGTAAAGAATGTACGCCATTGCGTCCTTTCTTGTGCCTGTAATGTATGTGTGTTAGCGGATCCTTATGAGGTCAGAATGAAGCATTTCTTCGTCGGTTTGTTCATTAGTTCATTAATGAATTTATTCCTTCATTTATTTATCCGTTAATTTCACCCGAACAGTACGCGCCGGCCTCACTGAGCCCGGTGGTGGCGTGGGCGTTAGCGGTAAGTTGTTGTTTATGAAAATAGTGAAGACTGTTAGAAGTATTATTCGTAAAGAATGGACGCCATTTGATGTTTTGTTTTGAGTGTAATGTATGTGTGTTAGCTGATCCTAATAAGGTGACAGTAAAGCGTTGGCTTCTTCATTCATTCCATCGTTCGTTCGTTCATTCATTCGTTTATTCATTTGTTTATTTCGTTCCAGGTCGTGGTGGTGGTGGTGGCGACGGAGGAAGCGCTTCCCGATTCCCGTGTGGTGTGGGCGCTAGTGGCGTGGGCGTTAGCGGTAAGTTGTTGTTTTTGAAAATAGTGAAGACTGTTAGAAGTATTATTCGTAAAGAATGGACGCCATTTGATGTTTTGTTTTGACTGTAATGTATGTGTTAGTTGATCCTAATTAGGTCACAAGAAAGCGTTCGCTTCTTCATTCATTCATTCGTTCGTTCCTTCATTCATTCGTTTATTCATTTGTCTATTTCGTTCCAGGTACCGGTCGTGGTGGTTGTGGTGAAGGAGGACCCGGTTACGGATTCCCGTCTGGTGGCGTCGGTGTGACCGTCGGTGTGCCCGGTGGCGGCGTGGGCGTTAGCGGTAAGTTGTTGTTTGTGAACATAGTGAAGACTTTGTTACAAGTATTATTCGTAAAGAATGTACGCCATTTGATCCTTTGTTTTGACCAATGTATTGTGTGTTAGCTGATCCTAATTAGGTCACAAAAAAGCGTTCGCTCCTTCATTCAATCGTTCGTTCATTCATTCGTTTATTCATTTCTTTATTTCGTTCCAGGTACCGGTCGTGGTGGCGGTCAAGATGGACCCGGGGGCTGATTCCCGTCTGGCGGCGGAGGAGATGGCGGTGGGGGAGGTGGTGGCGGCGATGATTTCTTGTTTATTAAAGTAGTAAACACTTTGTCAAAATTATTATTTGTAAAGAATGGACGCCATTCAGCACTTTGCGTAAGCGGATCATAATTGTCACATAGATTGCTAGGTTGATAGATAAATAGATAGATGATTGATGGATAGATCAATAGATGATTGATGGATAGATAGATACCTGATTGATGGATAGATGATTGATTGATTGTTCTTTTTTGTTTCTTCAGGTTGAGGTCCCCGAAGAGGAAGGGGGCGTGCACGTGGAGGTGGCCAGATTGGCTACAGAGGAGTGAGGCAACGAGGCGTCCAGGGGCGAAACCGCTCCTCGATCCTCAATATATACATCTATACTAGAAACAACAGCGTGTTCCCATGATTTCTACATATTTCGTTGTTTTTGTAATGATTGATTTTTCATATTTTTATGCCACTTCGTAATTCTTAAGTCTCAGTACTTTATTACCTTCGTCGACGAAGTTTCGTCGAGAAGGTTATTCGATGATGCTTGTCTGTGTGTCTGTTAGTGAACAGAATAAGTCGAGAACGCCTAGATGGTTTGTTGTCGTAGTTGGTGTGTCGGTGTGTATGTGGGAAATCTCAAGATGATTAGATTTTGGGCGAAGTGTTTTGCATAATTAACGAGAAAAGTGTAAAAATGTGTTATATTGTATGCTGAAGTATGTGTGCGTGTTGGCTGTGTTGTTCCAAGGCGTCATGGATAGCGGTAGGGGTCCTGAGGGGTCATGTTGAAGGCAGGAAGCGTCAGTTACACATATTGGCTGTCAGCCAGCTGTAGGCATTGGTAAGGTAGTCTCCAAGCAGACCTATGGGTTGGCTATAGCAGGGGTAGGTTTTGCTTCAGTCTTTGAAAGGGAATTACTCAAGAAGGGCTTGGTGGATGGTCATACATTTTGTAAGTACATAGCTTGAGTGCTGATGTACATGATTAGATACTTATTATGCAAATCGGTATCTAATTTGCATAATTAATTAGGAAAGTTAATACATCCATCAATTTCCATGATAGGACTCTCAAACATGTGACATGTAACTGAGGAAGAGAGAAATATTAATAGATATCAGCTTTGCAAATGAGAACCTCATTGACATAATTAATGAGGAAAACTATAACTCGAGATGGTCTTGGTGGATGGTCATGATTTTTGGTATGTAGATAGCTTACGTGATGCTTTGTATGATTGGATGATAATTATGCAACTCAAATTCTAACTCGCATGATTAATGAGGCAATTTTAAAAATCTGCTGTGTTCCATGATATGACTATTCAAATATGTGACATTTGTAACTAAGGAAGAGAGGAATGTTGATAGATAGGAAATATGCAAATGTTGGCCTAATTAGCATAATAAATGAGAAACTACTATAATTCCATACTAGTAAATGACGGCAATTTCATACTTGTGGCATTAGAAAGTTGTGTGAATGTGAACACCATTGAATCAAATTATGCTAATAAGGAGGGAGCTTATTTGCATAATTAATGATAAATGTTAGCATAACCTTCTTTGTTAAGCTCATAGTCATAACAAGGAGGTTTGGACAACTTATATTATTTGGGTGAAGAGGATCAACTGGTATGATTGATGAAAAACACTCCTAATACGTCAGTCATAAAGGTCAAAATCATTTGACGAAGGTATGAGGTCGTAGAACTCTTGTTGTTATTGTATTTTGTTCGATTTCTTCTCATGTAACTTTTACCCTTCTTGTACATTTAATTTTCATTATTGTTAATAAAGTCTTTGGAGTTGAAAATGTGTTATGCTCATTTTATTGTACTTTTCATCACCTTGGCCAATTGAACTTGCAGTGTAAAAACTCACCAACATGGAGGAAACAGTTGAGTTGTGAAGAACCAATTTAAATACGCCATCATATGAATTATACAACACTGTGTAGAATAGGTATAAAATCAGTGTCGTCATGACAATACATCATGTCATTCATAACTGTCCGTCGAAATCGATCATCTTTGGCCTTATAGTCTTAGATAGTCTTAAAACGAAATAGCTTATTACAAAAACAATGTCGAGGTGATAGTTGGAGGGGGCACTGAAATGTACGTGTATGTGACCTAAAACATTACATTGCAGATGACAGCCTTATATCATGAATAGTCATACACTCCCAGAAGATTATGACCAAGATCACCGTTCCCACGCAAAAATATGGATACAGGCAAGCCCACTCCTTTTGGCAAAAATTTAATCAACATTTGTATAAATAGTAAACTTAGAGTTCAAAATGGAAGGACACCCGTCACCCGAGATCTTCGAGGAAAGCCAACCAGTTATCAGCCAAACGATTCCAGTGTGGTAGACGAATACGTTATCCCAAGGAGACAGGTTAAACAGTCTCAACATCCTGGCAAATATTGACTGACGAATGTTGTTTATCCATTACCTCGGCCAGTGTAGGACATGTCTGAGATGCGGTCAAAAGGGGCATGAGTGCAATATTTACGAAAAGACATTTTGCAATCAATGTCAATATGTGGGTCATATGTCTATAGATTCTATTCATTTGGTCTGTAGATTGCACAAACGATGTCGCCAGCAACAATGCTCCAACATAGTCAATGTCCTATGATTTCGAGAGTCTTGACTGTAAAATAGTCAGAGGCTGCGGATTAAAACCAGCTGAGAGGCATATCCTACCTGTAGCTGTCGACAGATTTGCTGGTAGCACGGCCGGATTCTTCGGCCGAAAGTAAATAGAAGACACAGTACATTGTAAAGTTAAACCAGATTTAGATATCTCGGAAATTGAAAGCGATATGGCAATGTATAAAACCTAGTCTAGTAGAAGGTATGTAAAGGCCACCTACTAGATAGCTTATTTACACAAGATCACGCAAATGTTGGACATGGCTCACAATTAAGAAGAGTTCAATGTTAGTCTAAAGTAAAGCTTCAAGGACAACCACTGCCCCCTGCTCGAAACGCTTTAATAGCAATCTTCCGCACTCGACTTGCAACAACTTGTTAAACAGGCGACGACAATAGCCCACGCTGACTAACCGCAATCGCACAGCTAAAACTTGCATAGATCTCAACCGAATATATTCTCTAACATGTCTTTTAAGTTCACAAACACAATTGCGGTTCCGTAAGGGTACACAGACCACAATTCGATTCACACAACACGGAACAATGACAATAAAACGCTCTTACAGAAGGTTTGAGCCAAAGAATGTCTATCTTGACATCTCATTACTCCCTTGGCACCTAGTAGGTAATGGATAGGGTGTAGATGCTGTTTTGTATTGCTTCATGTCTTTCTTAACTCGCGTAGTGGACCAGCATAATCTGGTTCGGAGCTTAATCGAGAGCTTAATCAGCTAGTTAAACAGCCCAGAAGGGCTAAGGCTGTACTTGATCTGATAATCTCCAATTTGGCCTTCTTCTTAAAAACCCCATATTAAAGAACCCTTAGGATCCAGTTATCACAACACTGTAAATTGGACACACATTGTCCATAAGCACTTGCACCCAGGAACTATGGCAGAGGAAAAAAATCTATTGTACATGGCAGTCACCCGGGTTAAGAAGAGTTTACCGCTCAAAAACACAGTCATGATGGTGTTAAAGGAAGTGGAAGTATTAATAGAATATTTATATCATAATCCACCTTTCGTAAAATGAGTGATCCAAAGTCCGCTTCTTCGGTCGCTAGATTTCTAAATACCCGTGTACTGAAATCACTAATACCCCCGACACACGAAGTCAAGTTGACAGGTTGTTTCCGTTACCATGGATCTATCCCCGTTGTCATGCAAAAGTTCATTGCAGCCAACGGCATGCAGTAACTCCGTCCTCCCCTCATAGGTGAGTATATATGCTTCCACCTTTTACCCTGATTGTTTGCACGTAGAGTTAAATATTGGTAGGCAATGGTATGACCTTGTGTATTAAGAGGTTGTGAGACGCGATCGCGTGAAAGAGTTCACTGATGTGACAGCCGCGCCCATTTCCTTGTCAAAGCTGAGGAATGACCCTGCTCAAAGTAAGAATCTGGGTAAGTATCCTTAGTCTACTATTACTGTATCACATGAGGCTGTAGGATACAGGGTGCGGCATGATAATAGAATCAATGTACAGAGTGACAACATGTACAATAAACTGGAGTCTCATGCCAAGAAAAACCAAGATGAGTATCATTCTCTTGTTGGCCTTGATATGAAGGCTATTGCTACCAGGGTCTTGGAGCACGACGCAAGCAAGACAACACGACACAGGAAGCTTGGCATATGCTTCATTGGGGAGAATGCTATCCGTACATTAGTTAAGATACGGTCATCGTCTTATGGACACGCTGGCAGCCCCCGATGAAGACGAGAAAGGTAAGGTTATTAGAGAAGTCTTCGGGACAATGATCCACCTTCTGCAGGATGCAGCAAGCATCTACAATAAGCATGAGACTACAGAGGCAGAGTTGTTCGAGATGGAGTGACTCCTTGACCTCTAATATAACCTGTTTTGCCTATTCCTGCCCAAGAGAGCAAATCTGACTGTGTGGACAGGCTAGTGGCGAAAGCTAGGCTATGAAACTCCATGACGAGTACGGGGCTATCGAGTTGTCTCCATGCAAGGAAAATAGGCCAATAATGCCAAGGTCAAGGAGTACCTCAAGCTCACCAACCTCTTCAAAGAAGAAGGTAAGTGCAAGCATACCCAAATCTACCATTCAGAATATGTGACGGGTTTCTATCTGCAGGAGCACAGCCCCTTGCCTTCTCAGTACAGGCCACACTTCAATCCCCGCCGGGTCCCCAGTGAGGTTGGGACACCTTGGTTTTGTAACTGTGGTAGAGAGATTGTAAGGAGTGATGTAGAGAGCCCTATAGTGGAGGATTCTGAGGAGCAGGCAAGTTTGTGTACTTTCTGTTTAGGATCATTAGAAATTGGGACATGTGCCAAGGAGGGGGAGCTGTCACCACGGCTGTTGAACATCGTCCTCCCAGATGTGTGTGAGGTTTGTGAATACCGTTTCGCCGATAATGAACCGATGACGGAGCACATGAAGGCAGCCCACGTCGCCAAAGGAGGGCGAAGGAATCCTCTTCAGACTACCTAGGTAAGTAAACCATCTATCAATCGTAGGGCCATTAAATAGGCTGAGCTGGTCTTCAAGCTGAAGAAACGTGGATTGCCTGTAGTAGGTAGCGTTGTGTGTCTAAGAGGTGTCCTGCATGATGCCCTCAAAAATGGTGTATAGATATCAATCATAACTTTAAGTCAGTTCCTAATAAGATTATCATGTGTCATGATTTGGTGTTTATGACGATTGTTTGTTTTGCTTTGTGGTCGGATTGTTCAGGGGGCAAGCATGCCCCAATTGTTTCCGTTTATTGAACTCATGAACTAGAAAATGACCTAACATCTTCTAGTGCATCTGATACTGAAAGTATTGTAAATGAAAAGGGGTTTAAAAACTTCCTCATCAATCATAATCCTTTCAAAAAAATACTATAAATGCACTAAAGTTCGCGTGGTTTTTATTTCGCGCTTAGGTGAAATCTGAGTGGTCGTGGTTGCTACGGACAAAAATGTTTGCAGTGGTTTTAAATTTGCGGTGAAATGGTCGCCGCGAAAACCGCGAACATTTCTGCAATTATAGTATTTACAGTATATACATTCTACATGTGTTCTAGAAGAGCCCGCGTGATCCTTCGATGTTGATATTAAGTTAAGTGTGAACTCTTGTTGTACTTAAGCAGTCATGGTTCAATAGCTTGCAAAGTCACAGGATTGGTGAAGATTGTAGCAGAGTATCAACCTAAGAGTTTATTAGAAAATTATCAACTTAGTCGCAGCCACACCAATCTATCATTATTCTCATACACGTCATCGAGCGTAAGTTTCAGAGAGGGAACCGATACCTTAAATCATGGTGACTGGTTGGGTTGGACCCGTGGCGTTAATGTGTCATAGCAGTGTTATGTCACCACCGTAGGTAAATCGTTTATCATACATGCATTTTGCCTGTCTGTAATACAGCAGGTGTTCCGAAGATGAAACAATGCCCTCTCAAGAGAGGCTCTGACAGTGAAATAAATGCATATATATGCCATGCCTGTCTATGCACGAGGTGTGCTCAAAATGGCTATACAGACCTAAACAAACTTCTTAATATAGTGGACTAGTCTACCACTATGGCATGTTTTCGGCCTTAAACAACACTGCTTGAGATAGTGGTAGGCATCTCCTAATGTTATATTACTATATGGCGCGACTATGTGAATGCGTTCGCCAAGTAAGAGAATTGTGGCAGTTGGTTTTCGTGTCAAGCAGTGTTTGTAAATCTCAACAGTTTATTACATTAGTCTTACCTGATATGTGACACACTGTGATTTTGTAGAATTAAGGAATCCTTTGATTCTATATGCTAAAGTATATTACCTGGTTGATATATTCTGGCCTCGACTTCATATGTGTCTGAGTTTTTACTAATGTGACTCGCTTATAGCTTTGTAACCGCTCTAGTAAGTTTGTACAATACTATGTTTCTTCCCGTAGGATCCATGGTCTCAAACCTAAAACTCAATCTTCAGAACTTAACTTATAACTGTACGGCATATCAGATCGACTACTACGGACTGCCTCATCATCCCAAAGCCTCATTTGGAAGCATACAGGAAAAGCGTGGCCTATTCCGGTGTAGTAGCATTGAACGAGACGCAGCTACGCATTTATGCATCTCCGTCAATTTATATTTAATCCCAAATGAAACAGGAAAAACCAGGCTTTGATCACGGACTGAACAACTATGGACTTCATGATGTACTAAATGACTTAATGATGTATTCATGTATTCTTTTATCAATTTAAATCGAATTATCATTTATGATTGTGTTGATATAGCTCGTGTAAATTTTCTTTTCTAGTCTTTATCCGTGACTCCTCCCCCTCTACTTCTACCTTGTTGAAAAGCGGCCATGTGGCCAAACAGGAATTCGAAAGAAAAATAAAGGCTTTGACTTGACTTGAATTGACTTGAGAAGTGCACCAGAACATCGGATGGAAAGATGTTTGTTACTATCTACAAAACACAAACTATTGGTTGCAAACAAATCGTTAAACAACATGATGCCAGCATATATGAATGAACTCGTTACAACCTGTAGAAAGAGTGCGTGCACGTGCACCTTTGTGCACCTAGAAATGGGAGCCATGCACCTACTTTTCAACTGGGGATGCACTGGTGTAACAAATATATTTTTTACACTATAGGGTAAAGGTACAATTGTACACCATTACACAGAATATTATTGAAATGTAAGTATTTTAAAAAGGAATATAACATTGTGTTGTACTTTGAATGTTAAACTTGTTTGAAACTCTGAAGTTAAGCTTTGTTAACGTTGTTATAGAATGTCAGGTTGAGTAAGTAGTATTAAACGTTGCAATTATGTTCGTCATCACCATTTTAAGTCTGTATGAAGGCACGAGAGCCAAAATGACAACTCCGAGTTTTCTGTAAGGGTTGCTTCCCTTAGCCTATGATTGATAGTAGCATGTGTAAATTGCCATTGTTTATGTATTTGTCTGTCCCTAACTGTTGACTCAAGCATCAGCTATGCTGACCCGATAGTCAGTGTCGTAGAGCGTGACATTTGACAACAAACAAACAAACAAACAAATAAATAAATACATGAACGTAGCAAATGCACAGCGATAAGACTTGGCACAAATAACCCCGAATGTAGTCACCATATGATAGAACATGATGCAAAATATTTTGAAATAAATTCACAGAAGAAAGTTCCGGGGATAATTGTTTAACAAGGCCTGACATTTCATAAGCATATTAATACATCTGTATCCAGAGCCAATCAAATAGCTGGACTACTCCGGAGGACATTTGAATACGTGGACAGTGAGATTTTCTTTATATAGTAGATATCACTTGTCAGACCCTACGTTGAGTATGGTAGGCCGATCTGGTCGCCGTGCACTTGGAAACAAGCTGAGCTGGTGAGTACATAACTAAGAGAGTACCTGGTCGGCGTGATCTTCCATGATAGTAAATACCCCAAACCCTAAAACTCCATCCCTGTTATACTGGAGATTACGTACGTGGAGACCTCACTAACACTTACAAGTACGTTCATAGGCTGTACGACACAACCTCATACATACCAGAAGTACAGAGGTGGGTTAACTTTAAGACAAGAGGACACAATCCATGACTGAAAAGAACAACAAGATAATCCCTTGGTGGAATGAGCTACCAGATGAAGTCGTCAATGCATTATCAGTAGATTATTTCAAAGCAACAATCAAGAAGGGCATGGAGAACCAGCCCGTGTGGTACAACCACAAAACACTAGACCATCCACAGAAACCCACTTTGACAGTTGATTATAAAGAAACAGATAAGTAGTAGTTAAACTGGAAGAACATTCTTCCTGACCGTAAACTCTACTCTAATAATGACGTCACAATGGGCAGATATATGAAGATCAAGCATTCACACACTGTGGGGCATTGGATCAAAGAAAAGTCTTCTTCTGCTGAAACGAGGCTTGACGACTTTCCGTCACCTTCTGTACTGCCCACAGTCCAAATTGTCGGATCTACAGACATTCTACGATTCTTCGAATTTAACTCTTCAGCAACCGATTTAATCAATAAGTTCCCCACTTAAAAGGTGTTCGTTAAAGTCCCCAAGAATATCTAGAATCTATTCATCGTCATGAACAATCTGCCCAGACATATTTCTATCATACGGCAAAGCAGTGCCAAACGGCCGCTACAGAGCCTGAACGTCTCTTAAAATGGCGAACAATGGCGACAAATGTCGAAGGAATCCAAAATTAATTGGACTTTGAACCTATCAAAATGTACAAAAACTGAACAATAAAGATATATTGAACGTAACGGCACTGCACACAACAAGGCAGAGCCAAACGGCCGCCACAGAGACTAGTCGTCTCCCAAAATTGCAAACAGAATAGAGTAGAAATTTCCACACAAGAATAGAGGCGAGTCAAACGCAAATCAAGGCGGCATCCCAAGATAAAGAAGTATCTCCCACGTGATGTCACAAAAAGAGACATCACTACTCAAATTCAAATCAGCACTGTCTGGAAACACGCCGCGATTCACACTATGGTTCAAATGCGACGTAATTTTCCAAACACTTACTTACGTCCCCTGAATATCAGGCCAGCCGAGAGCGTGGCTGTACAGAAAATTGGTTATAAGACACAGTTCAACTATTAAAAAGGAGATAAGTCTCCCAAGTAAAAGCGTAAAGATGGCAAAGCTCACTCCAGTCAGAGGAAGCAAAGGGGCGACCTTTGCTACCATTCAGCTCAAGTGGCTAAGCAGGTGGGGTGATCAAACAATAGACTACGAAGAAGGGATATCACCTAGAAATCCATGGAGTCAAAACCTAAAACAAGGCCACCTAAACAAGCTTATTCATAGGCACAAGAAGCACGCTGATAACAAACATAATTATAGTTTAATCGACGTGCTACCTCTTCAAGGAAAATAAGCAGAAATCCCATAAGCTTGTTGATGTAAAAACAAATGCACCAACACATTGCGATAAGAAATAGCAGACTCCCTGCTCCCATGGCATGTATGTAATTAATGGAAAGCCAACGCAGAACACTCAGGGCAAAAGTTGTACCAGTACCTATCAACTACCTTAAAGAAATAGTCAGGCACAGGGACATGTGATAAAGCACTATTTACACGCTCCGACAAGATTGAGGGCATGGCTGAGTTTTGCTGCAAAACTGTTGTTGTGGGGTCAGGGCATGATTGGGACGACCTGAATATCCGACAAAGGTAAATGCAAGAGGCCCTCAAAACCATTTTCACTCAGCAATAACACTTCTAAACACACAAATTATAACTAACCTTTGAACATAAACATTACAGAAAGCAGTTTGCATGGTACAAGCTTATAGTATCTGTGGTGCTATAAGAGACAGACAAAAAGCAATGCTTGCACTAAAGACCCACGCCACAATGTGTCTGCTGTAATGGCTGGCGTCAAAGACCGAACTGCCTAAGTGACTATGTTGTATTAATCCGCATAGAATCCTGTCGGCTCTTCATGTAAAAATGAAAATGGAAATTGGACTTGAGCATAACGCAATATATATAATATAGTATAAGCCATCAGATTCAAAATCATGGCTAAGCGTAATGCATTGATCTAAATTATGCCAAGTCCTATTTTCTGTTGCAGTAGGACATAATTCCGCCTACGACAGTAATACAACATTACCGGCTGATGTACGGACACCTGTCGGAGTCTAATGGACTAGACTAGCTGTCAGTCACAATTACCAGTTAGGCCAATAAGAAAAGGACAATTAGCGGCTCAACCAATGACAAAGTAGCTACCTACCTGTCAAATATTTGTTTTGTCTTTTAATTTTTTTAACGGAGGTGGACCGGTCTATCTCAGGCCGCAGGGTAGTTTAATCATATCATGCTGGGATAATAATTTTGTATGATTTGTCATAAGTAAACTGACGACAAAGGCTGTCATTTGGTCAGTTCCTTACATTGATGTAAACTTTTTATTTCTTTCCATAGTGATGTCACCCCTAGATATAAAATGGTCTGGTCTATACGTCATCGGGCTTAAGTACTTTCTTCGGCGGTATACATCCATGTGCCGACAGAAAATAGTGCATTGCTACATTAACAGAATTCAACAGTGTTATAGACAGAAAATGACTTCTGTTGTTTTATCTGATTTCTACTCTTAAAGTTTTACAAAGCTGAATTCGAGTATGTTACGTATATTTGTGTTTCATTTTTCCTTTCAAATCTAAACTGATACCTATGCGGATTGATATAAAGACAATGCTTTAAATTTGGTCGCTAGTGGACCTTCGCACCAGTTCGGCGGGAAGCGTTTTGCAGCGAAGGCACGACGGACGTGCCTTGTGTCGCCCCTGGCCTTGTCGCTGTGATGAGTTTTGCTCTCAGGTTTGGCTCTGCTTGAGCGATTGAGGTTTTGATACTCTTGTTTACAGCCTCCTGTTATGTTGTATTTTGGTGTTGGTGCCCAATCGCTGGTGGTTTAATTTTGAGCCAGAGATGACGCCAGTGCAGGCCTAGCCAAGACATGCCCTGCTATGGGTAAAGCCTTGACCACCTTACTGACTTCTTTTTGGGCTGTGGTTAAAGTCTAATAATTATACTACTGGCCTATCTTGGACTGGTCTTTTTTGTAGTCTTTAGTTCGTTTATTGTTTGGGATTTCGCCGCGTTTAAGCCTTTGTGGAATTTGCGAAGTGTTTCCAGACGGTTCTTGATTTGCTTTGTCGCCCTAATTTGCATTTGATAGGGCGGCGTTTCAGCCACGTTGCTATTTCGGAGT
Organism: Branchiostoma lanceolatum; assembly: GCA_035149815.1. Lineage (NCBI taxonomy): Eukaryota > Metazoa > Chordata > Leptocardii > Amphioxiformes > Branchiostomatidae > Branchiostoma > Branchiostoma lanceolatum. The sequence goes on from CM068873.1 coordinate 19,799,385, forward strand.
GGAAATTTCCGCCCCATTCTCTGTCCACGGATTCGGGAGACATTCTTTTTCTTTATCAGCCGTTTGGCTCTGCCTTGTCCTGCACAGTGCCGTTTTGCACGATCCATTTTGACTTGAGGCATATAGCGGCTGCTTGGCGCTGACGTTTCGTGTACAGACCCTTGAGTGCCGTTTTGTACGACATATTATGAGTTGTTTGAAATGCCGTCAGGAGGGCCACGAGTCGGCTGAACGGTCATTTACAGCAACAATTGGTGGACACTTGGCGGTAGACTGTTAATCTTGTATGCAACATTTGCGGTGATAACGAACACACACGTGCCGCCATTCTCGTCTGTCGTTCGCAAGTAGGCTCCAGTTGGGGACAATCTGGTCAAGAGACCGGGAGCCCTCGGCTGTTGTTAGTTGTGACCCCGATGTTCAGGTTTGGGATTTTCCTACCCCTCTGTGTTTGGTGGTAAACCTATCCAATCTGACTCTACGGCCGAATGTTCTGATGAGGGTTTTGAACATTGTTAACAGCAAAAATAGCTAGTCGCGGGCAGTGAAGGGCTACGGCAGTAAGTCCGTAAATGTAAATCCGCCTTGAAGCCCTCTACTGTCGGTGCTTGAACGATATGCCCTGGCAGCGAGTTATTCTGTCTTTATAGTACGTGGGGAAAACGAAAATCTGAAACAGTCGGTGCTTGCAGAGATAAGCTGATATTTGTAGTCGTGGTACACCGGTGGCCTGGTAAAGAATACTGTTCGGTTGGAATATTGATAAGGCCATTGGGAATTTGATATACGGTGTTTAAACGAGCTTCTCGCCTTCTATCGGAAAGGAGAGGCCACGTGTAGATCCTCAAGTATTTCAGTTACGCTACTGCTATATGGCTGCACTTACCGACAGTCATTCGGGCAGCCCTGTGTTGGAATTTTCCAACGCTTAGGATCCACTAGCAGTGAATGGATTGCATACTACTGGATTGTATTCCAAGTTGGGTCGCAATAATGATTTAAAACACGTTGACTTCACACAAGGTGGGCAGTGCGAGAGGTTGTGACGGCTGCCTGTAGTCGATTTGCTTTACCAGTAGCGTGCTTTTTGTGCGCATCCCATCTTATGACTTGTGAGAATTGGACTCCAAGTTATTGGTGTTTGTTTCCGTTTGTGAGGTTTTCTAACAAAGTGCACATTTTGTAATGATTAGTTTGCGCCTAAATTGAGTACTGTGAGGTATGAGGCACTTTGAAGAGTTGAAAGACATTTGCCACTGATTTTGCAGACCTTATTCAGGTCCTCCGCGGTGAAGACTGAGCTGAACTGATCTCCCAGGGCGTCTGCCTTCTGCTTTTGGTCCGAAGTTAAAATTAGCCTACCCTGGTGTCTTTTACCTGCAAAGGTGGTAGAGTCAGGAACTTAAATGCATTTACAGTACACTGTCAATGTAGTCTTGGGCTATACTGAATAAATCCCGCTTTGGGGCATCGTGTTTACGGTAAACGAGGTGCGCAGCCGGCGGTGGGAGTGGTGCTGAACTGAACAAAGCAATACAAAAAGGGAAATACATTTGACCTAGTGTGAGAAAAAGGAAATAAACGTGCTGGCCAACTTAGCAAATGTCTAGTCAGATGTCTAGACTACATCAGATGGTAATTTGTTCCATTCTGCTATGGTTAATTGGATGAAGCTAGCTCTGAATATGTCAGTTCTACAGGAGTGGGTCTGGTAGCGTAGCGTATGACCTCTTGTGCTGTTGGTGTTATGGGTGTTGGGTATATTTGTGCAGGGAGGTGCCGACTAAGTTTTTGAGTGCTATATAGAAAAGAACCGATCGTGCATGTGTTCTGTGGTCATCTAGTGACAGGCACCCTAGGTTTAGCATGAGTTGTGTGGCACTGATTGTATATCTGTAATTATTATGTACGCGGGAATTTGATTCATACATGGCATGTTAGCTTACGCAATGAAAGGAGAGATTTCTATATTGAGAGAAGCCAATACCTTTACTGCCTTGTTCTGGCCCGAAACCAAGATTCGCTTTCGAAAAAGCTAAAAGGCTGGACTCCAGGCTAGACGTAAACTTCCTGACTTACCTGTCCACAGGCTACCTATGTGCTATCACTACTTTAATCCAAGGCACCTATTTTCCATTAATCACCATAAACCTTTATAAGGGATCCTTAAGAAGAATGCCGTACCATATCCACCTCCTTGAAATTCTGTTCAGTTGTCGCATGTATTTCTCGATGATTACTGGACAAACACCCATTTGTTGGGATCACACGCCCAGGAGGTAGTAGTGTGATGTAATTGGTGGTTCCTCATGTGTTGCGTGACCTCCTTCCTGGAGTACGAGTAGTTGAATATGGCAAAGGGTTCCAGTTTAAGATAATTTAGTACGAGTTCGAGTGATTATGACCAGATTGGCGTGGTTTTGGCCGTAGATGTGTAGATGTGTGCTGTCTCAGGTGTTGCGTCGTTGATGAGCGCCAGAAATACAAGGGGACCAAGTTTGATTCCTTGTGGAACACCACGGGAAAACTTTCCCAGTCAGACACGACTCCCCGATACTTGACGCCTTGCTGTTCGATGGGAAGTTGCATTTTCAAAAAATGATGGACCGCCTGACGCCTAGATTCAGCAGTTTTCTCAAATACTATAGACTACTGATAAAGATCAGATGCGAATTTTAAAGCTACAAACATTGGTACTCGGAGATAGATCTAGCAAAAAAATTACCTTCAATATCTTGCTAACTATACAGAACATCTTAAATAATTAAAAGCGTACGATGGCAACACACGACAAGTGACTAGGTAAGATAAAAAATAATTGGCAAATCAGAAGGGCATTATGAAAAATGCCGAAAGCTACTGGCGGGATGGGTTACCGGTAGTTTGAAGGCGTATAGTTTACTTTCGCTTTTTTTTGTCCGTTTACTGGGGTTTCTAGGGGTTTGGTTCGGTAGACGGATGGTGAAGGGCGTTGATCCTGAAAGATGGGAGACTGGTCCGGAATGATGGGTGAGCCAATGGTGTTGGGCGACAGCGATGGGCGGGTAGTGAGAGAGAGAAAGTGGGTCGAGCTGGGACTGGCGATGAGTTGGTGGGTTGAGACTAGGCAGGTGACATGGTGAAGGTTGCGTTGTCCACAGGCTGGGGGTGATGGGACGGGATATGGTGAGTCGAGTCGAGAAAATTCGGACAGGGAGAGACTGTGGGAAAGGCTGTTGACGGCGGCGGGACTGTTGGGAGCGGCAGCGGTTTCATTCAGGGCGGCGGGCCCCGTTGGAGGCGGCGGGATGTTGTTTATCGGGCTTGAAGAACGTGTCTGGGTCCTTCCCGATATAATGAAGGATGCTGACAGTCACCCGCCTCAAACCCCAGCCCAGTCTGTACAAATGAACGCCTCGAAATTAAGTACAAGTACGATTATATACTGAACAGAATCCAAAATAATAAGGGAAAATCCATTTTATTCCCTTTTTGTCGTCTTGAATTTTGAATTCTGAAGACGACAATGTGTTGAAAATAAAGATTTTATGGATTAAATAACAAAAATGACAGACATTAGAAAATTCAAAATGCGTGCTTAGTGTCTAAGATTGTTGCTTAATCTTTTTTCTAAGGAAAAATATTATTTTCTTTGCTTCTACCACCATAATTCCTTAGGTCCTTTGAAATACATAAGAATATAGTTAAAATCGATAATCTAGGATAGCTCTATCGAAAGATTTTTACCTCCTAGCCCTTGAAAGGCCTGGTAGGAAAAGTCCAGGGGTAATCTTCTGGCCAGTAGACTGGCATTTTCGTTGGATCGTCGTAACCTGGGCATGCGCTGTTAGGTTTGAGGGCTCGTATCCACTGATATAGCGTCGACCGTGCAAGCCCATGCTCAGCTACTGGGACATGTGGTTTAGAGGGGTTGAACCCTGAAACCACAAGCTCCATATCTGTGTGTCAAACACATATGTCTAAGAATCAGTACATGTATCTAATCATTGAATTTACACATTCTAGTTGCGTCTATATACAGCAGTAATATATCATACAAAAAACAAAGATTAAGAATAAAATCGACAAAAAATTATCGAATGATTAGCAAGTATGGATATCAATCATAAAATATCTTACCTAACGCCGTGCCTGTTGCTGTCTCACGGTTCCTTTTATCTTGAAAGGCCTTCATAGCATCCTGCAGCTGGTCTTTCATTGGTTCGAGAAAAGCCAGAAGTTGTTTTGGACCATAGAATTCCCAGACCCTGTCCATATCCAGCTGTATCACGCACTTGGATAGGTCGCGCACGGCATGAAATCCGGTATTTAAGCATGCTTAAACGCAGCGTAAACGTGACGTTTATTCACTATTTCCGCAACTTAACGACCCCTATACGTCTGCTTAAAGATTGCATTTAAGGTGTCCTTTCCGGAAGTGCGTTTATGTACGTATTTTCACTCATTCACGTGTATTTACGTAACTATTCGACGCGTAAAGGCGGCGTTATGGACAATCTTTTCGTACCTTAACGGAAGATCCAACACGAAAAGTATGCGTTTCTTGAGACCTTTCCGTAACCTTTCGCCCATGTTTATAATCCGTTTTCGTCACGATTTTCTCTACGTTTATGTGCCGTTCACGCAGCCTGAAAGGCAACTTAAAATCATACCTTTCCTCGGGCTTTCCGTGATCTTTTTACGACCTTAACGCGCTACAAACGTGGTCTCTAGAATGCGTTAAGGCGTCGTTATGGACAATCTTTCCGTACCTTTACGGAAGATCCAACACGAAAAGTATGCGTTTCATGAGACCTTTCCGTAACCTTTCGTCCATGTTTATAATCCGTTTTCGTCACAATTTTCTCTACGTTTATGTGCCGTTCACGCAGCCTGAAAGGCAACTTAAAATCGTACCTTTCCTCGGGCTTTCCGTGATCTTTTTACGACCTTAACGCGCTACAAACGTGGTCTCTACAATGCGTTAAGGCGTCGTTATGGACAATCTTTCCGTACCTTTACGGAAGATCCAACACGAAAAGTATGCGTTTCTTGAGACCTTTCCGTAACCTTTCGTCCATGTTTATAATCTTTTTCCGTCACGATTTCCCTACGTTTATGTGCCGTTCACGCAGCCTGAAAGACTACCTAAAGCTAAACCTTTCCTAGTTTTTTCCGTAGCCTTTTTATGAGCTTAACGTGCTAAAAACAAGAGCTAAACGTGCTAAAAACACGAGCTTAACGTGCTAAACGTAGTCTCTACAATAAGTTTCCTTTTCATTATACAGTATCTAATTTGATCCTTTACTTAACTTGCTACGGATGGCTTAACCATTCCGAACCCTTACATAGACAGGTAAATATGAATATGAAAGGCAACAGGCCCGGTAAAAGTTTAGAACAATTTATTTGAGAGATGATAATACTGCACAAAAACGTGTTACGCCATTATAGCGAGACCCCTCCCCACCTTAACGAATATACACATACAAAATGGAATAAATGATTTCTTACATGGACAGCTAGTTTCATTAAAAAAAGTCACCTTATCATTAATAAACTATTCAGGCTATTCCTTACCCATACTACTAACTATTACAATGTGCTTCCAAGTTTTAACCCTAGCTAACTATAACATCGACACCAGGACGTAACCCCTAATACTAACTAACCCTACGTCTATCTTTTCTTCCCTCCCGTGGCTTATTAGCCTTTACCAGGCTCCGCGGATCGCTAGGAAAATAATAGAAATTGGCCAAATAGAGTGAATTGTAACAGTACAATCATTCTGGGTTGAATAATACTTACTAGGTACTTGCGGTTTCGTCATCGGTCGTCATATTCTAACTTGTACTGGACGCGGTCAACGAGGGATCAATCTCACATTGTCGGTAGATTCTCCCTTCACTATTTTGCGACATTTCCAAGTCCACGATTCCGGTCCCAGTGTTGGGCGAGACGACAGGGATAGTTCCTATCAAGACAGGTAGACAGGTTCCGATTTCACTCACGCTAATCTCCAAGCAGATCTATAGGTTGCATCAAGGAGGTTTGGTTGCATCAAGACCGTATCATGCAAACTGGCAGAGAAAGTACTTGGATTGCTATACATACAAGCTCCTTCTTCCAGTTGGATACGGTCTTTGCAATCCATTGGGCCTGGTTGGAGGCTAACTCACGCTGTTGTTTACTTGGTGACCGTTGTCTCCACTGGTACCGGGTGGATTTGGAGATACAACAAAGTCCCGAATCGCGTGCCCGCATGCTCGATCCGTTCAGCATCCCCACCCTCCTTGGTTTCACCCAGGAAGTATAATCCTATGAAACCTCCTTGGTTTCACAAAGTTGTACAGACTGGTGTCCTTGTCCCAGCTTAACGTTTTTCCGTCCGGGTTCCGGGTGGTTAGAACAACGTTGTGGCCATAACTTGTGGGTTGAAACGACTGAGTTCAAACTTCCTTCATGAGCTGTCTTCGCCGTAAAAAAAATAACTGTCTCTGGGATATACGGTTAGTTTGAAAAAGCCACCCTTTTCTCTGATTGGGTAATGCCCTGTCACATGGCATTCCACTAGTAAATATGGAGATGTTGCATTACCATCTCAACGTACCACCCCAGCTTGTTTACGACTTCACACTGTATAAATTTGCAGTTGAAAAGCAGACGTCCTTGCGTTTCGCTTTTGCCCCGAACACAACAACTGACGCGAGCGACGATAGAAAATACTGTTAGCGGTGATCTTTCTATAAGTTACTTGTAGATTATAAAAAGGAAAACTGCGTGAGAACACGCGTTATTTGATGATTTTTGATACAAACAAAGGAACAAATACACAAAGCTGCCAAAACGTGCCGGCGGCGCGGTCTCGATCCGCGGACTGAGCCAATTTGTGCGGCGGCCAAAGACAGTATGCCCGCCGACCTATAGATAAGCAATCCGGGGGAGTCGTTAGCTCAATGTTCCGCGTTGTTTTCTAAAACTGAGAGCACCGTCAACCCAGCCTAAAGGTAACAGAAGGATATCGGAAAGGTAAAAGTAACGGCGAGAATAAACGCTCGCTTTCCGACAGCTTTTCTCAACCTAAACATAAGAGTGGGTTATGTTAACTGAGCCTATATGTAACGGAATGATATCGGAAAGGTAGAAATAACTGCGAGGTAAAACGTCCGCTTTCCGCGGCAGCTTTTCTCTACCTAAACATAAAAGGGGGTACGCAAACCGAGCCTATATGTAACGGAAGAATATCGGACAGGTAGAATAACTGCGAGGGAAAACGTCCGCTTTCCGACAGCTTTTCTCTACCTAAACATAAAAGGGGGGAGGTCCCCCCCCCCTTCTATGCAAACCGAATCTACATGTAACGGAAGGATATCGGAAAGGTAGAAATAACTGCGAGGGAAAACGCTCGCTTTCCGACAGCTTTTCTCTACCTAAACATTAAAGGGGGGAGGTCTCCCCCCTTCTATGCAAACCGAACCTATATGTAACGGAAGGATATCGGAAAGGTGGAAATAACTGCGAGGGAAAACGCCCGCTTTCCGACAGCTTTTCTCTACCTAAACATAAAAGGGGGGAGGTCTCCCCCCTTCTATGCAAACCGAACCTATATGTAACGGAAGGATATCGGAAAGGTAGAAATAACTGCGAGGGAAAATGCCCGCTTTCCGACAGCTTTACTCTACCTAAACATAAAAGGGGGGAGGTCCCCCCCCTTCTATGTAAACCGAACCTATATGTAACGGAAGGATATCGGAAAGGTAGAAATAACTGCGAGGAAAAACACCCGTTTTCCGGCAGTTTTTGTCTACCTAAACATAAGAGTGGGTTATGTAAACTGAGCCTATATGTAACGGAAGGATATAGGAAAGGTAGAAATAACTGCGAGGGAAAACGCTCGCTTTCCGACAGCTTTTCTCTACCTAAACATAAAAGGGGGGAGGTCTCCCCCCTTCCATGTAAACCGAACCTATATGTAACGGAAGAATATCAGAAAGGTAGAAATAACTGCGAGGGAAAACGCTCGCTTTCCGGCAGCTTTTCTCTACCTAAACATAAAAGGGGGGAGCCTCCCCCCTTTTATGTAAACCGAGCCTAAAGGTAACGAAAGGATATTGGAAAGGTAGAAATAACTGCGAGGGAAAACGCCCGCTTTCCGATAGCTTTTCTCTACCTAAACATAAAAGGGGGGAGGTCTCCCCCCTTCTATGTAAACCGAGCCTAAAGGTAACGGAAGGATATTGGAAAAGTAGAAATAACTGCGAGGGAAAACGCCCGCTTTCCGGCAGCTTTTCTCTACCTAAACATAAGAGTTGGTTATGTAAACCGAGCCTATTTGTAACGGAAGGATATCGGAAAGGTAGAAATAACTGCGAGGGAAAACGTCCGCTTTCCGACAGCTTTTCTCTACCTAAACATAAAAGGGGGGGAAATACTTTTAAATATAACTTCTGTTTTTTGTAAGCTGTAGCATAAACACGGATAAAAGAAGATCAACTCCGACGAAGACAGGTATGGACTGTATGTCTAATTTTGCTACAAAGTAGACGTACAATGTGCGTGCACATGCATGGTGCGTTGTTTAAAAAAAACTGTAACAGAAATGACTTAAGTTGGATCGGTGTTTACTCCATTGGGTGTATCTTAAAGATCGAAGACCGTTTCGGGTATATCAGCTATTCTCCAAGATTTTGAAAATTGAGGCACTATTAGTCCCCAGGAGAGAATATATCTGCTTGGAGAATATATTGGTTACTGATGTACCATAATGTTTCATCTATACGATGTATATAAGGATGCTTAAAGTCCATGGAAAGATATAGTATGCATTTAATTCATGTTAACGAACGCGGAAAGGTTGCGGAAAGCTCAAATCTTACTTTCAGCGGCATTAACGGCCACGTAAACTCTGCTAAAATATTTTCCGACCTTTAATTCTTGTTTCCGTCATTCGGAAAGTTTGCTTAAATATTCGATTTCGTGCTGTGGATCGTTCCTCAAGCTAGTGTTTACTGCTGCCAAACCAGTGGTCCTGTTGGCTTTTGCTACTTATTTACTTTGCTACCACGTGTCTGATCAGCACTAAGAATATCTGCTGTACAAAACTTTAGCAATGATCTTTTAATCAGTATTAAGCAAAGTGATAGGACGGTGTTTTTTTTTTATCCTGAGGATCAGCTGTTTTTGGAAGAAGGGTAATGACACGAAATTTCTGACTATCACAAAGGTGATCACCAGAAAAAGTCTCGTCGAAAACAGAAAGGAGGTCATCCTTGATGATGTCCCAGAACGCGACATAGAATTCTTTTGGCAGCCCGTCACTACCAAGGGTTTTATTGTTGTCCATGCTGTGAAGAGCAGATGGCAACTGGCGAGAGAAAGAAGAAACCTCGTCTGGGTCTAACGAACTCTCGTGGTTATTGTATAACGAATCAGCAGCAGATGCATCAATGGGTACCTCACTTAAAAGGTCTTTATAAAAATCTTTAAAAATCTCTAAAATCAATTCATCGTTAACAATCTGACCTGAAGAATCTCTTACGGACGGGCTACTTTAACCCTTAAGCTGACAGGTTTTTTAGGCAAGTAAAAGTAAAAAATGTTTGACCCCTGACCTCCCTCACGAAACCCGCGAAACAGCCGGCGGCCCTATCTCCTCTAACTTCCGGGCTTCGAGCGCTACACGCACGCAAAGCTGTTTTCTTCTGGGGAATACCCTATCCCGGTTATAACCGGGTGCAGCACATAAGGCATATTTCTGTATCCCTGTTTAAACCGGGACTGGCAGCTTAAGGGTTTTAAGAAGAAGCCTGACTCAACAAATCAAGATGTGCATTTCTCGCTGGCAACAAATTATTTTATTCTTGAGCGTACAAACGCAGGGGATATCTTCAGGCCAGTAGGCTGGCCTTTTCGTTGGATCGTCGTAACCTGCAGCTAGCGCTGGGCGTGCGCACTCAGGTATGAGGGCTCGTTTCCACTGATATAGCGTTGACCGTGCAAGCCTGCACGACAGCTCAGCTACTGGGACATGTGCTTTGCAGAGGTTGATCCTTGAAACTGCAAGCTCCATATCTGTGTGTCAAACACGTGTGCATAAGGATCAGTACGGTATTAACAAGTATGCAGTATTAACAAGTAAGCTGGCTTAAGAGTCTGAGAAGGGTGGCTACACAATTATTTCGTCTTGCAGGGGCTTACAGCATTGCTTTATATTGCTTCGAGTAGGCAGGTAGAATGGTGTATCAGGTAAAATCTGATGATTTCAAACTGTTATTGCCCATTCTTGAATGACATCTACCAGCTTGCCATCACTGGGGCACAATTATATCCAAACCCGAGTAGTCTCTTCACATCCAGGTTCTTCTCCCGTAGTTTACCCAGAATGCGGTCTGTGATGGTGCGGGAAGATCTATCAGAGACTGGAATCAAAGCGGGAAATCTGTTAGCAACCTCTCAATTTGCTGTTATGAGTCGGCTGATTAATGAAAAAACATTGCCAATATTTCACATAAGACTTGTTGGCAGTAAGTTTTGAAAACGTCATTGTTGGCGATACGACAATCTTCTCTCCGTACTAGCACTAGCAGCGCCAGTCTGTAAGAACTTTACAAATAAAACATCAAGTATACATTAGTATACATAGTTAGTATACATTGAGCAGTATGTCGATTGTTGAAGAGAAATTATTCTGGACACTAGTGGTTCTCCCATGAAAATCTCAACCAAAAAAGTAACAGCATGTTTCAGACATAGCACTACAGATAATAGCAGTGTCATGTATTTGTCACATTTCGTAAATATGCTAACCGTGTTTGAAGTTCTGAGACCATTCCGCCGCCATCAGCTGAAGCCTTGCCGAAAACGTAGTAGGTGCCGTTACTGCCATTCCACTGGATCCGGTTCAGCAGGAACAGCATCCTTCCATCCAACGCTCTCCTTTTGCAACTCTGACTCTGGAAGATGCTGTTTAGTGTTGTCCTCGACTACCCTTAGACCCCACAATTGCATGAGACCGGCTGTGGCTGTACGCTTCCCGTCTGCGTTGATGCCTGTCAGTTGGGTGTGCTCCCATCATGATAGACAAGCCTGTCCAACACGTCGTCATCTACACTTCGCATCGCACGCTCGGTTTTGTTGTTTGTAGTGGGCCAAGTGTCCCCCAGAAGACTGCACCGTGTCTCATCCACTAAAGGAGACAGCCATCTGTCTATCAGCCAGTATTCTCGATGTAGTCAACAACTCGTATACAGATGTCCTTGTCCCTGTCTGTAGATCCAAGCGTTGCCCTGATGAGGAAGAACCGCGCCCACGCCTCGACGCAGCTCTCACTCCGTCTGATACAATTCAACGCCACGTTCAAGGTCTCTCTCAGGTCGTCCGGTACTCTTAAGTTCTCAAGTGCTTCTCCCAGAGCGTTTATCATATGGAACCAGCACAGCAGTACTAGCATCCCAGCTCTTTCGGCTGCCAATCTCGAAGCCCCGTGTTTGTCAATCATACAAGCCGACTTCTACGGCATTTCTGCGCTGCATGTAGTCACAATTGCGAAGCTGCTATTGTTTCAAATATCCTCAAATGCAATGTGGTGGTCGCATCATTCGTTGTCGCATGGAACGTTTCTTCTCACGGCCTACAGGAAGGAACAAATGTGTTCAGGTTATTTGTGCTGAAATCTGGTATAGTACGGTGAAAACCTTGATAAAACATTCTTGTCCATATGCACAATATATTCCGTGAGCTGCTTCGTTTCTTTTAAAGACAATCCGTCGCACACATGACTGGCGCATGATTTCATCTTTGATTCCAAGACAAAAAATTATTTGATGTAGTGGAGCAACTTGTACCTTAGGGATGGCCTCACATAGAATTGAACATGATATCGGTGACAAAATATCGCATAACCCTATCCAACGTCTGTGAAGTATGTTAGATAATACAGCTGCATATTACAAACCCCATATCTTATAACAGTTATCACGACGCTCACGTACACTATTGTATTAATTGAGTACCTGGCCAGATTGATGGGTCATTCATTTGGAAGGAAACTTCGTATTTTAATGTAAAATTTAATAACAGACAAATAAACGTCACTGCTTCTTCTTACATGCATCTGTGCGTGTGCAGAGTACCACGGATCTGCGACTCTAGATCTACTTCCCACCTCACCAGGTCGGGGAACTTCTTGCACATCTACGACTTAAGTAATATGAGAGTAAAAGGGACAGAGCCTTTCTCTGATTACAAATAAAAATAAGTAATAGAATTTGAATGTTGCACATTTTCGTTGATTCCGCATATATATGGTTCGTTTATTCCGCATATATATGGTTTGCATCTAACTGACAGCAGAAAGCATCTGCTTGAAAACTGTCGGCTGACACATTCTGGCGAAGTCTAAGGAAATATTTGACGGCATTTAGCGAAGCATCCACTTGCATTGGGTATCTTCCTAATTCCGCCCTTGCAGCTTGGCTGCAAGCAGACCTAGAAGTAGAATTTATTTAATGATAGTCATATTCTTTTGTATCCGCTAACTGTACTTGTATTATATTTTGTTGTGACCTGTACTTAGCCAAGTGTGGCAGAAATGTGCAATAAAGGTCTTCATTCATTCATTAAATATTATAGTATATAATTTTTTATTAGGAGTACCCGTCTCCTAGTAGGACTTTCAATCGAGGAACTACGGGGTTCCTCCAACCCCGACTTGTGTATGGCGGTGCGTCAAGCCGGAACACGTCGATACCTGCCACAGCCTAAATTGCCATTTACCATTCCCGATTAATCAGTGTAAACGTGTATCATTGCTCAGATTTTATATACGTACTTACATTATTTTCGGCTTTCTGGGACTCTTGACCTTCTTCCGAAGTGACACCGTACACCGTAGACCACACACAAATAACCACAAAAGGCAACCGTGTCCATCAGTAGACACAGACAGTAGGGCCAGATTATCACCTACTTTTATGGGGGTAACAACCATAATCTAACACTCGCAAGAATGTTGCAAGTTGATATACAAAATCAAGCTCTTTATCTGACCGTCAAAAACTCATGCAACCTCCTTGATTCGATATGTACCTATTTTTCTTTAAGAGACAACACAATTTGATTACTATCATTTACGTCCAATTCGCTTTAACGACACCTTTCCAAAGGTTCCCTTTCTGAGACAGAAAGGTCCTCGAGTTATACCTTTGGCAGTCTGCGTAGGTTGGGCTGAATTGCCTTCGCGCGATTTCTGTCTTTTATTTCATGTTCTTTAACTATGGTGGTCAATCGCGCCTCTTGAAGATACAAGAAAATTCATAAAGTTACAGTAAAACAAACTACAGTCTATGAAGACCTTCCCCTTCTTCTCTTACACGCTACTTAACTGATACTCCTTACGTGCTGAGTTCCATTTGACGGCAAAGTCTTTACCGCAGTGTCCATATACGTATACAGAATTGATGCCTTTTTAAAATATAAGAAAAACTCGCCATACCTTTCCTGTCCTAGGAGGATCTTTCCTTTGGCCACATTCCTGTCAATTTTGATGGCATTGTCATCTCCCGCAATTTGTAGCATACCACACACCGGCATGTACCTTGTAAGCTCGACGAAGAACCCGTCCCGCTGTATCCAGCTGGCGCCATCTGCACCGGGTGCCTGTCAGCTCCCTTCCGGTGCCCGTTATTTCCCTCCCGCAGATGACGGATGACGTCCGCAATGTCCTGACGTTTTTCTCCTTCCAGAAGGCCCAGCAAGGTTTCCATCTCCTCCTCGGAAACCCCCTTGCTCGTCCATGCGTGCGCCTTCGTGAGCCCTAGTACTGCGCGCCTTCTCTGAGGTTAGGATGATAGGAATACCCGATCCGAATGTCGTGACCCCTAAACCGTGTTGGCTGGAGACGATACGTCATCGCACGGCTGCACCCCGCGATCAGGTCTTTCCTAAACCCCACGGCCGTGCCGTCACAGATGATGGTGGCAGGTTCGGGCCCACTCTCTTGACAAGAGAAGACCTGTGTATATAAGTGGAAAGAAAATTGATATGTTAGCGCTTATTTAGTTTTTCATTCATTTAGTCACTTATATTCAACGAGTATCATGCAAAAGGCACAATTCGGAATGGAGTTCTGGTTGGCGCGAAGGTTGAATGGGACACATCACAAAAACGTGGTGGAATCAATACAGACCCCCGTCGAGGACAGTTGGACAGACAGTCAAGTAGATAACTATGAATATGCTGATATTGTATGGTTTAGTCTTATCGGTAAATCAATCAATGGACGAATCATAATGATATACAACGTATACATACCATATTCCATCTGGGGCCGTTTGCAGTTTTTAAAGCAACACAAATACAGATTGAAACTAGTTTATCCTACCTTTATTCCAACTGATGTCGATACACTCGTGTGTAAATCGTCACACCCGAATAGACATCCCGACCCAGCTCCACTGGATCTCGAATATCCCACGAGTAGCCATATGAAGACAAGGCAGTGTTGGCGTCTCTGGTATCAGGTGGCGGGGACATGTTGCACGCTTGTTCTCATACCTAGCAACATATCATATAAGATATAACTCAATATGGCGAACACGTGCTTCCGAGTGAGCAAAAAAAGTCCACGATTAAGATTGATAAAGATATTTCGTGAAAGGCTCATATTCCATATGCAGTGCACCCTTATCATAGACTATTTAGCATGCTGAATTGAATTTCCCTTTCCAACTTGAATATATTTCTACAAAAGGGGTAAACTTGCTCCACCTCGGAAATCTAGCTTGTCAAAATGCCTGACACTACAATTGTCACAAACCAAGATAATCAACAAGTCACATTTTAACATATTTTACTTACATCATAAATTTCTGCGCAATCTTTGACGACCAAGGGTAGGTGAATTGTGATTTTGAGATGGAGTCGAATGTCTGTTCTCTGGTTGCAATCAGTATGACTTCGGGATCGACCCCGCGATCCTTACACCATTGCTTGTAGGCCGAGATGTGGGTGCAGCTATTTTGTCTGTCAGCACATGTCAAACATTCCGGCCGACCCTTCTGTCGCGACATCTTTAAGATACCTGCAATGCAAATTGAACACGGAGGAGGTACAGATTAATCGTGGTTGTCTTTTCTAACCTTATCACCTAAACGCGCTAAGAATGTACCACAACATCAACTGACTTCGAGTAGATACTAGTTGTTTTATCATAGTTAATAGGAACCTGTGATATGTGTTCTTACCGTATATTTCTCCGACATGTACTGCAGCCAGGAATGGGTCTGTTTGCAGCTGATCAACTACCACCTCTTCTCTTTCTTCCTCCACATCGGTTGTAATCAGGTCTGGCATGAACAGTTTGGCTTAAGCTCGCTATAGGCGTTGTCGCATTCCTCGGTCCACCTAAAGCTAGTGTTTTTGCGCGTCAAGGCCGTCAGTGCCTTGGCCTTTTTAGCCAAGTCTTGAATGAAACGCCTGTAGTAGTTCGCCAGACCAATGAAGTGTTGCACCTCACGAACAGAGCGCGGCCATTGCGCAGTGGTGCTAACCTTGTTGGGGTCGGTACGCACGCCTTTGCCAGAAATGATGTTACATCAGGGACGGTTGTAAAGCCCTGATGCAGATGGCTTCTTTTCCTGTGAAAAGTCGGCCTCAGTGTCCAAGATTCTTACTTTCTCCAGTGTGAATGAGTGTCCAGGTAACTATGTATGTAGATGTGGTAAAACTTCCGAGGCTGTTGAACTCAGACGTTTGTGTTCAAGGAACCTGGTCCTGAGTGATCTTTCTCAGAGACTGATGGGGCCACTTATTACATCTGACTAGAGATTCCCAAATCAGACACACGTCATGTAGACAAGGACGGCAAATGAAATTCAGGAAATAACACAACACTTTATTTCAAACTGAACAACTAGAACCAAAGGAATTATAAATGATAACAAGGCTTTTTCAGGGTGGTGATATATACAGAGAGAAAACAGTGAACATAAAGTAACGGTGTAAGAAACAAGGCTTACTATTTGCAGATCTTCACGTGTCGGTCCAGACTGCCTCTGTGTCTGAACTGCATTCCACACTCCTCACATCTGTAGGGCTTCTCTCCGGTGTGTTTTCGGATGTGGACCTTCAATGTGCTTAAGGTGGAGAAACTCCTGCTGCACATGTGAGTCCGCATGTGTCTTGAGAGGTTGCTGTTCACTGTGAAGCCTCTGTCGCATTCCTGGCACACGTAAGGTTTTCCCTCCGTGTGAGTCCGCATGTGCTTTATTATGGCACTGCGGTCTCTGAAGTGCGACCCGCACGCATCGCAATGGTAGGGTTTCACGCCGGTGTGCGTTCTCCTGTGGTAGTTGTAGGCAGCCGCCGTGCTGAATGAACTCATTGCCGCAATCCTCGCAGCGGTACGGCGTTTCACCCGTGTGAATTCTGATGTGCACCGTTAGGTTGTATAGCCTTCGAGTTGAGATTCCACAATTATCGCAAATGAACATTGTTGACCTGGAATAGATTCAGTAGTTTGTTATTGAAAGCGATCAGGTAGGCATTACTACATAGCACAACGTTTTTTCACAACATGGTACACGTTCTTTCGCTACATAGTTAGGTCGGCCGTTTCGCTACATTTGAATGTTATCTATCTGAGCGACACACAGCCACACACATCTGTCATAGACACTGTCTTTTTGTGCCACTTCAATTCTAAGTCTAAGTTATTCAAGACAAGTGTGGATGGATCGGGCACATTTTCCATTTTCCTAGCGCTGATTACCATATATTTTGTTTTTTAACATTCACTGCGATAACATTACTAATAATCACCCATAGGGACTGTCTGATACCCAAGTCCGCCAAGGTTAGGAGGAATCGCTTTTGATCAATGATATCAAAAGCTCGACTAAAGTTGATAATGATAATATGAACTTCATTAGCAAAATTGCAGATTTTCACAGCCTGAATTACTATGCCGATTTACATCAACAGTTTTAAGTTAAAAGACTCCTATCCTAAGATCTACTAGCATCTTAAAAACACTTACAATATTCAAGCGACAGCTATGGTAAAATGCATGGTGCAACGAAGATACAACGAAGACAAATGTAATCAGCAATATTGTTGGATTATCCTGGTGTGATCTACTCACTACATTTGAAATACTTGGGCACTGATGATTAGACTTGATATGTGGACATGGAATAGTACACTGAGAAGTGTGACGTGCTTGCAATTGAGACACACATATCTAATGAGAACAAATTGTGGTCATATAACAGATAAAACAATTGACATCAATTGTCTATGAGCAGTTAATGAACTGAACAGGTATCAGGCTTTGTCAAATAGTCATTTCTACAGAGTCTGATTGTACAGCGATGTTGCTTGGTACAGGAATGATTTTCTCAGACGTTCAGTTCTACATGCAGGCAGTTTGAGGTGATTACAGTTTCTCAGAGTTCTACCAGTCCGTTGCTGTCTGTCACCGGTGACCATGTGATGCAGTGGATGGTCACTGGAACGCATCTGGTTGAGGAGTGCTACTGCTGCGACTTCTCACCTGGACTGGAGAGTGGGTAGGAGGTTTGCCGTTGTGGAACTTCCTGCCTTGTTTATGATCTTCACGGCCCTTTTTTGTACGGCCTCGAGGGCATTTGACTGTGAGTTCGTGCAACCGACATACACAACATTTGCATATTCTACAACAGGTCTGATAAGGATCGTGTATACTGTAGTAAGATCGTCAGGGGGCATGCCACCTTTGGCGAGCAAACGGAGAAAGTGAAGTCGTTGAGATCCCTTCTTAGTCACGTGAGTAACTTGACTGTCCCACTTGAGGTTCGAACTGATCTTGAAGCCCAGGTATGTGGCACATGTAACGACTTCTACCTCTTTCCCTCCAAGGATGAGCGGGGGGAGGTCTGGAGGTACTCTGGAGAAACATATCCTAAGTTCGTACGATATATCTCCATTCATGGTCATGTTGTTTTGTGTTGCCCATGAGTCCAGGTGAGTGGCCTCTTCCTGCATGGTGTTGTCTTGTTCAGCAGTGACACAGGGAATACATCTTGATAATCCAATGTCGTCAGCGTACCCAATATTACTAGTAGTTGGGTGCTTAACAGTCCGAGTAGACATATATACCAGGAATAGGTAGGGGGATAAGACTCCCCCCTGCGGAACTCCGGATGTGACATCCTGCCACTTGCTGAACTGTCCGTTGACAGCAACACGCTGTTTCCTACCCGACAGGTAACTGTTGATCCACGTTAGTATTGTTGTTGGGATGCCGCGGGTGGACAGCTGTTGTAGGAGAATCCCGTGGTCTACTTTGTCAAAAGCCTTTGACATGTCGGAGAGTAACACACGCACAACTGATGGCTGTTTGTTGTTAAAGTTCACGAAAAACACGTGTACGTCTAACTTGGCACTTTCCGTTCGAATGTTTGATGACTTGATCATATCTCAGAACAGCAGACTGTCAAACAACACCGTGTTGCTGCAGCAAAATAAGGCTGTGCGGAGGGTTTTCAGTCCTGAATCAATTTTACAGGATACTTTTCAATACCTAATGCTAGCCTTTTCAGTTATCAAACCTTTACAACTGCTACGTTGGTCAAATGTTAAGACGGGCCGGTTTGCATTTTGGGAAAAAAGGATAAGGCATGGGTGGTTCTTTGAACGCATAAAATTTATCTTGCTCCTGCAGAATGTTTTGAGAATCCGTGTGGATCATTCCATTTGAAGTCACAAGTTTTGTCATAATTTTCCTGGTATGACCCCTGCTAACTAAATTCATGAATACCTTTGTACATTGTCCCCCTGCTCCATAAGTTTTAGCTCTTCTGCTTGAGATCAAATTATCAGCTTTTGCTTGGTAAATTAATTCTAGTTCATTTTTTTTCCTCTGTAGCTCATGAAATGTATCATAATCTGGGGATGCGTCTAGTATTTCCTGTAAGCTTTCGATCTCTCTTATAAGGGATGATTCAGATTCGACTTTGTTTTTCCGTTTCCAGGAAGAAAATTTCTTTATTTGGCCACAGACGGCACACTTGAAAGACTCCCATACCATGTCAATTTCTTTGCTTTTTCTTCAGTTAATAAGTCAGGTCAAATAGTGACTAAATGTATACATTTTCAACTAGAACAAAAGGCACACTGGTTTAATCATTGAGACTACCTTGATAATTTCCGACACCTCACCTCCAATAGCGCAAAGTCTGTCGCTAAACAATTGATGTTCTGCTCTCCGTTGGTTGGTGTGGGTTGCGAGGTACTTTGCGTGCGACTCGAGCCGGGTCTGCAGTGTGGCACGTAGCGTGGAAAATTCGAAAGTTCGTTGCTTCTGAATGAGGGCGGCTTCACATTCCAAACAGGCCTGCTTTTGAACTCTCCATCCTCGTCAGGTCCGGGACGACTCCCTGCTATAGCGCTCTCTTCTCCTCGCTCCTTAGGACGCCATCCCTGAACTCCAACACCTGCAATACGTAATGTAAAATGCGGGATTAATATAAGTCACCTATCCACCATTGCTATAAAAAATTGGTCATCGTAAAATTTAATATGCTTGTTCTGGTGCTGAAGCCTCAATCAAGTATTTGAATGATAGCAATGTGAATAGTAATTTTTCCTTCAAAGTTTAAAACCCATAATTCTTTATAGGATATAAAGTTCTACTGTTAGCATTAAATATCTGTGTGTATGCTTTATCTATAAAATGAATTTTTATACTGATTTCGTACATTCATACATCTATTAAAGATCTACATAGGAAAAAAACACATTTTGTATCAAATCCAGTAGGCAACGTTGTCTACCTTTTCATAATATACAGTTTTGTCCGCTTTTGTTGTTAGTTTCTTTGTGTATACAACCAAACATAGTTGTACTCACTCTTTTTCTTCGTGACCGAATTCGAAGGCGCCTCCCGTCCTTTTGCTTGGATGAACGCTCAGCATTCTCCGGCTGGCTATAAAGGTATTCCCGTCTGATCGTGTGGATCGTGTCGGATAATGATAGATAATAATAATTATGTGAACTTACCACGAATGGTCTCTTGATGTTCTTCTGGGAACTTTGGTAACACTCCTGCGATGAGGAATGTTGTGACTCCCTTGTTGCGGGGTGAATGGAGTCTGAGAAAATAAAACAATAAATATCATTTTCTTGTCGTATTCCTAGGATCCAACATGATTTACGTGGCAATAGTCCTGGACATATGTCGGATCTTACATGTAACTTTCATTAACGTACATAAAACACGGATCGTTTGGAAAAAAAATTGGGCACTTGGTTTTTGGTATGATTATGGCAAAATAATGTTAAACAAGTAATCATTTGAAAAATGACTTCAGAAAATCTCCTTTGTACTGCCTCTCGCTTGTTCTTGCGTTGAGAAGGCACCGCATCGTCTCCTGACGTATATATTTATAATTACTTGCATCCTTGCTGTTGAAGGTCCTCTTTTGTCTCGGGGGTCCCATCATCGGCAAAACTAAACATAAAGCTATTTTTCCTACCTGTTAACCATCGCAGCTCCTTAACAAATGCAACAGGGAGAGGTGGAGGTCCACAATAATGTGGACTAGCGACACAGCAGCTATGTGGCACCCACATTCCCTGGTACTGGATAGATGTAGCCTGTGTCAACTCTATAGCATTTGTCGTTTCCCGAAGTTTTGAACTTGATACCAACTTTGCCTGTCTAAACTTGAAGCCATCGATGTAACTATCCCGAGGAGCGTGCAATTTCTTTATGGGGTCGTACACAAACGACAATATTTTACAGTGAAACTGACACTTATAACAGCTGAGCTTGCCATCCACCTGGACAGCCTCTCTCCATATTTTCATCGGAGGCTTCATACTTTCTAGTGAGAGAGTTGAACTTAAGTTGCCAATACCAATTAAATATTTGTACCATGATAACCTTGATATAATCTTGTCGATTTGCTCAAAGTATGCTAGGTCAACCATCACACCAAAAGCAGCTTACTGCTGCGCCTTCTTCCACACCAGTCTTTGGAGAGATTCCTTCCTCGGTACCATGTCTCACCTTTACCCTCCAACATACTTACTGTGCTAAGGGTAGTATTTTAGCTTTGTCCTTGCATGCACTTTCCGGTTCAGTATCTTACTCCACATCCCATTTATCTCAGGCTCTCCCCCTTTTCTTTGCATTCATTGCCTCTATTTTACCACAAATATAAGCATGTTCTTCTCTTAACTGCACACGCTGGTTGGCTTTTGTTACAATTACAAGCCCACTGACTCCTGGTTTAATCTTTCCACTTCAGCCTCTAGCCTCTGTATCTCCGCAGAACCCTCATCAACTTCCAACCACCTTCTGTTAGGTTAACTGATGTTTGCGAAACGTAAACTAAGTTTGACGATACATAAGAACATATCCAAACCGCAGTTACATGATGGCAAACATCACGATTGACTAATCCGTGATGGTCTTCTGGTTCTTCTTGCTCAAGCAGAAGATGTGGATTTTTCCCTCGATCTCCTAGAATTTGCCGTAGCCGTTGAAGTCGTGGAACTGCAACCACCTTCTGAGGGTATTCATGGCGCTGTTCACGGTCTTTGAAGACGGTGGAGCTCTTCTTCTTCGTCGGCTGACGACTCGTCCTTGGTGGAGGCGGCACCTCTGGCCTCTCGAACCTCCTGGCAAAGTTCCTTGTCATAAGTGTCGCTGGTACACTCCTCACCAGCGTCGATGTCGACGAAAGCCTCAAACTCCTCCTGTGTCCTACCCTCGGGGCCCGCAACGGTGTCCAGTGAACTGTCCTGCTGTTCAGAGGTTGTAGTCAGACCGCCTTGCCGAAGCAGTTGCGGACTGTGTCCTCTTTCGCAACCCTCCATACTTCTCTGACCATGAAAAAGGTTTCCAAGACGTTCGTCGTGTTAGCAAGCTTCCGGGCGTTGCAGCAAAACATGACACTGATTCTGTCCATGGTCTTCTTGCCGCCGTAGACATTCTCTGTCTTTAAAGCCAACCTCCGTCTGCCACAGGTTTGCAACGCTGTCTAAGAGCTGGATCGATTTGGCCTATAAGCCCTTTCGAACAGTAAAAAAAAAATACTCATGTCCAGTTCTTCTATTGATTTGTGGTAAAACCACTTAACCCTGAAGCAATTTTACGCGGGATTCTACCTACATGTTATTAAAACGTAATGTCTTCAATTCTGCTGTAAATCATGTCAAAATCCTTCTTGATGATACCCAAGTAAGTTCACACCTTTAAACATGTCTGGCTCTGCCCAGTAGAGGATTGTGTATGGGATTAATTATAACAGATCTATCGGCATAATAGTAAGGAAGTCTGAAGGGCTCTATCTTGACCCAGATTGGTCTTCCAATTGTTTTCCTTTCGGCCTATAATTTCCTAGCCATCTTTGCAAAGGTTCAAAAAATGTTATTATATTTAAACTGGGTTCCTACGGCCCAGTGAGTAATCCAACAGTGATCACATTTTCTTCCTTAACCCGCTCTTCACGGGGCATGTTCAGTATAACAAAGTATAACGCACTTGTGCTTATAAGGCTGATACCAATCGCAACTAAATCAATGCTAAATTTGTTGGCTCAGCAAGGGAGGGGCGGCCATCGACATGTTGGAAGTCTTAAACATGGCCATCGTACACATCTGCCATCTTGTCTGTCACCTCTATTTCTCCATTTATTCCTTTTTTCGAGAAAGCCTGGTCTTTCAACAAGAGTTTGAAGGGATTCAGTTATACTCCTGTAACAATATGTGCTTTTTTGGATAGAGAATTTTTTTGACCACTAGCAGACTTCACTTTTCTTATCAACACACTGTATGTGTTACACTTAATACGTTAATAGATTCTTTCAGTGAGGGTGGCTGCAAAATGGCACAAATTTACATTTATTAGACCCATTAGTACCATTAGTGTTTGTGCGATACGACTCTACCATTGTGTACGTACTTTTGAATTTGGGGCATATATTTTCAGGAAACTATTTTGGGTTATCCTTTCTTTCCATAATCCCCTTCTAATAGCTACATCTTCTGCTTGCTTTTCCCTCCGTAGTACGATGTCTCGTACGTGTGCCTGGAATAAATCATTGTGCAGTTTAGAAATTGACTTTCTGATTAGAGCCTCAGAGATTTCTTTGTGGATGCTGCCTGTGTTGTCAAGCGCTTTAGCGGCTGCGCTCGGGCTAAATATTTTTCATTGCCTTTTGAGATCTAATTATCCTGGAGTGTGTTCAGGTATTAGATAAAGTCAACAATACATGAATGGACAAAAGTATCAGTGAACAAGTCTTTTATTCCTGTTTTCAAGCATTGTACAATATCATATCGGCTATATAGATACACAAATCGAATGTGCTTCACGGCAGCAAAATTACACGGTGTAAGAAAAATTGACATTTTCACTGAACTTTAACTTAACGGTGGCGGCAAGTGATTTACAGAACGGATGTGTGATGGAATCCTAAAGACAATAATAACGGTGATGATAAGTTCACGAAGCATAGGTGACCGCGAAAACAGTCAACTACAATTACAGTCACTTAGATGATAAGATTATAGAATCTTCTGTCGATAACGACATCAGTATTGACCTGAAAAAAGACCAACAAAAAACACTTTAAAAAACAGTAAATCTGTTAGAAATTATCAATGTGCATGTTGTTATAAGTCGTTTATCCTCTGTTAGGCGGTGTCAGTATTCTTACAAATGCGTTGAATTTGGAGGCCTGCCCGCCTTAGCCTGAAACCTACCCCCCCCCCCTAATGTGCCCCTCGCGGGGTTATCTGGGAGTTACTTATTAATAAGTTGAGGTTGAATTGTAGTGGGTCAGCTGTTAAAGTTGACTGCAAGAATCACATTGAGTCATACATAACCGTTAAGTATTTACTCATGTCGTCATATCGGTTACAGATCTACAACAGGACATTTGAGCGTCGTCTATTCCCGGCAATATAAAGATTACCTCCACCTCATGGAAAGCTGGGTGGTCGCTGTCACACTGATCACCCTCAATGTCACTAAGACAGAAATAGAAGAAATAACAAATAGGGCGTTATTGTTGGGTACAGAAATGTGAATGTACAAATGAGCGTTAGCATTTCAAGTTTTATTTTATTTACTTACTCTTTGTGCCCTCGCGAGAAACTTCTCGCGCATTGGCTAATACGGTACCGTCCGTTAGCTTTACCTCAAGGGGTGGAGGGGTAGCTGCTGTTTCCGCTGCTCTTCTACAAAAATAACATGATGACTATGTTATCATTTCCGCTGTAACTTTGA
Organism: Branchiostoma lanceolatum; assembly: GCA_035149815.1. Lineage (NCBI taxonomy): Eukaryota > Metazoa > Chordata > Leptocardii > Amphioxiformes > Branchiostomatidae > Branchiostoma > Branchiostoma lanceolatum. The sequence continues at coordinate 19,823,641 of CM068873.1, forward strand.
TTCACACATGACATGTTGACTTGGAACATCAATCGTCAACTTTGTATATGAAGGGAAGTTATTACCTTCGGCGCCTAGTAGTCTTCTCATAGTTTTTTCTGCTTTAGAGTGACGCCTAGCTCACTCCTAATACGTTCCCAGGATATGTGCGGGAACGTCTTGTGCACCTTTCGCATGACACCAAAAAAACAAAGTAAGTAATTATGGATATTGTAAACATTTGCTTTCAATACAGCTTAAAAGCAATAAGTGCAACATTACATGTCAGTCGAGAGAATTATTGTTGATTGTAAATCTTAATGTTTAAAGGCATCCACAGCGTTTTATTAGATTTTATGAGGCTTTAAACTTTAATAAAAGCTCTCTTGTCATTCCTACAGATAGTAAGTTTCACTAACACTATACCATTACATATCGATAATGTATACATTCTTAAGTTGGGTTATCAGGTTCAGAGGCCTATGATGACCTCTATTGACCTGTCCTCCTGAAGCCCACCAGAATACGCCTACATTCGTCTATTTACCGCGTCGCATTTTGGTAGGAAAATGGTTGTGATTGAGTCAATGAGACTTACGTATTCTTACTCACGAACGTGTTTTCGTGGGTTGAAAAGTCATGAAATGGGCATTCGAGATTAACCTAAGCCTAACTCATTCCAGCCTACCGGTAACTGTGCATTGGCAGTGTTAACGTGTCGTAACGAAATTGAGTGAGCCACCATTCAATCGTAACTAAAGTGAGGGAAAGAGAGAGCATTCCAACGGACAAAAGCATGTTATAACAGTAGAAAGGTTTATACACTGACTAAGAAAACATATGTTGTATCACAGTGCTTACAAGAGGCGGCGACGCTTTGCCGGTGGCTCATATTCGTTTTCAGAATCAGAATTGCTGCCATCACTAGATGGTTCGGGAGTCCACTTCAGAAATAGCAACCACATTTCTTGCTCCCTGCAAAAATTACATCATCTTCAAACGACATTTCCGAATCACGCCCTGACTCGGAGCTATCCCCACACAAGTAAAACATGTACCCTTTTCAGTGCTTACATAAATGACATCATCGTACGACCGGGCCACCTCAACTGCCCCAACCGGGGTGCCGTCGGGGCTCATGTCCTCTACAGTCTACCCTGGAATCCAGAGCAATTGTACCGGGAGCTTCCTCGGACCTACAATCCCGCTGGCCCGATAACGTACTCCACCCCACTTCCCGCGGTAAGTTCCTTCCGTGTCCTTGGCGTTGGCTGAGGAGCTGACATCGGAAGAATGTTCTGTGCCGGACAGGAACATGTCGGCGCCTGCATCAAACTCCGCGTTTTCTGAGCTGAGAGAGTGTTCTGTGTCAGACGGGAACATGTCGGCGCTTGCGTCAAACTCCGCGTTTTCTGAGCCGGGAGAGTGTTCTGTGTCAGAAGGGAACACATCGGCCCTTGTCAACGGGAGAAGACGCTGTTCAATCTCGGCATACTCGTCTGGATCAGGAAGGCACGTCTCACAATCAAACAGTGCGCTGAACTCGGCGTCGTGAATCGGGGTCGACGAGAGGAGCGGCCCTCGGTCCTTCAATCTCAGTACAATATGTTGCGTCGGAGTCGTACTCCTCACTGTCAGTCATGTCTGAAAATAACAGGTACACAAAATCAGAAAGATTTCCCCTCTATCTCACCTCTAGCTTGCAAAAGGAAGATCTCTAATGTAACGTTTGTTAGAGCAAGGACATTATACATTGGTTAGAGGAATGACAATTATGACAACACGTGATGTATGTCATTTACGGCGTTAGTAATCCAGGTACGCTTGTCTTTGGTGGCACCCTGTGTTCTGGTTAGAATGGAATAAAAAATTACAATCCAAATAGACTTTGAATACAAAACACTTTTACGTATCAAGGTGTTAGTAGGTATCAATGTGTTAGCAGGTGCACGTTATACGTGTACTAATTGAGTGCATCCTGGCGTCGTGTGGCGCAAGTGTAGAGCGCACGGCTGTCAAACAATGGGACCCGGGATCGAATCCCAGGGTTGTGCCCAGAGACATGTCCGAACTTGCGCCCAGACGTTGTGCCCTTGGGAAAGGCACTTTACACGCATCCCCCCCTCAGTTAGAGGGACAAGTCTCCAACGGCAGCTGTCTTCAACTGGCGGACGAGAGCAGCGCCAGGCGGGCTGGCGTTATCAAGGCGGACCTCGAGTGTAAGAGTCATCCGGCAGCTCGCTGCAAGCATCCCAACCAGAACCAGCACGTCTCCCTCGAATTGGTGCCTCTGGAGATGGCGGATGCCCAAAGTGTGTGGGTCTCAGATTCGCAACCTGTCATCCACCTTAAAACAAATTCACGCGAAGGCTACCGTATCAATTGACACGGTCACCATACTCGATCTGTATTTGTATCTGTACTATGTATCTGTACTATGTATCTGAATACGAATAAAGATAATACGAGTGGTTGCCATCACAATTGAGTGCAGCTTGTAAAATGTTTTGTCTGTGTTTGATTAAATAAAAGGGGTACAATACTAGGGTACAACATACCTTCAATCAAGGAGGATTGCTTAAATTCAGGCTGATGTTAGATTCGTAGAGTCTTCTTCGTTCGTCCGTGGTTAACTGATACTGAGAACTGGGATAAAATTTTGTAATGCATGCAAAGTTGGCTCCCGGTTTCCTGATGGAAATATCAGCTTATTGTAAAATACGACCGAGTCATCCTCAGACCATGTAGCAGTTATAGCATGAACACTAGGACCATGTACATCTTCAGACTCAACATCGTCTTCTATTGCCTCTAATAAATCGTCGATATCTAATTTATCATTGAACACCTTGTCAACTATTGACATGATTGACAGCATGGTGTTCTGAGTAGACTTCATGGAGGTTTTTCAGTATGTAATCCACTGAGAAAATAAATGCACTTTTTTTCAACTCAAGAATCTATCAACTGATCAGTTAATCCTGTTGTATGTGCTAAGGACAGCAGAGTTATCTTACTCCTAACTATAGAATGTCTATGTTGATAAAGTCCTTCTCGCAGCATAACTCTTTCCGATCATCATTGACGCTTCTGAGCTTAGGGGGAACTGGTTCAACTTCAACACCAGACACTTCATACACGGGTATAGGAACACTAAACACTCTATTCGACACGTCACATTTACATGATTTATGGCAAACTATGCAACAATCATGTCCGGGTTGCAACGGTACATTTGTTTTGGTTCCTTCAAAGCGGTGGTACAAAACAGTTCTTAAACAAGAAGTGCTCTTGGCATACTGCCGTACATTGTCATCACACCTTTGCTGGGCATAACTGTACAGAATGCCATGAGATGGAAGGTTGTCCCTCCCAGCCCTTCCAATTCGCTGCATCAGGTCCTCCATATTGTCAGGAGGACCATACATCACAACGTACCTGACGTTAGGAAAATTTACACCCAAACTTAATGCAGTAGTTGCAACTACAACAGCAAGGTTAAACATACCCTTAAAAGACGTGAGCACCTGCTCTTTCTAGTCTGGCAATGTTTCGCTGTGGTACATACCAACTCTTCAATTACGTGACAATTTTATTCCAACATATGCCGTGTCAACTAGAGATGCAACAAAATGGTAAGGACTGCACCAACAGTTTTAAAATCTCTGCAGTTGACTATTGCTTTACCAAACTCTCTACCCTCCTTCTTTACACCAGTCAGCAACCAGTCTAGACAGGAAAAATACGACGGCTTCATCTTAACTGCACTGAGTCTTATGGTGTTCCTATTCGGGCTTCTTTCCACGAACAGTGTGTGCCTGCTCAGGTTTAGTAGCCTCATGATGTCCCTCCGTGTCGCAAGGTCAGCAGATGCAGTCAGTGCCAGAACAGGAGTCCCTGTTGGGCATACGGCAAAATATCAGACAAATTGTAATGAAATATAGCTTTTAAATGTACATATTTATCTAAATTGATAAATCTACATATGGTATAAAAGAATCTACATTCGTTGAAAATAAATTTGAACACTCCCGGTTTTAAGTAATTCAAACTTGAAAGTAAGTATACTTATTCTATAAGGCGCCTACATTGGTCAACGACATGAATAACAACTGCATCCAAAACCGCTCTGTCATTAGCAAGTCACGCCATTTCGGATCCAACCAGCATCTCGGGATTTGCAAACATCAACTGGACCTTCCCCTCCAAAATCCTTGCTTCTTCCGACGGGTTGGGGTCACACAAAGACATGGCAGACACTCCGTATTGCCTGGCCTCTAACACTTGGTCGTTTATAAGCGCCAGAAGGGGCGATAGAACTACCGTTTTTGGCATGTTGGATGTTGACCCACTCTTCGTGGGCTCCAAAGTTCAACCACTCTTTGGCTACACGTCTGTTTGCTACGCTGTCTGTACCCAAGCACCGGGATGGTTCCTATTGTGTTTTCCTCTGGAAAGAGGGTGCAGAACATCTCATTGCAGGCGGACGATATTGTAATGATGATGCCAAAATGATCTAGACCAGTTACTTCCTAAAATTTCTCTTTGAAAGTTAGCATGCCTTGTTCCCATGTTCAATGAAGCAATACTTGACTAAATCCTTGGCGAAACAAAACACATGTGATAACTCCTGCTTTGACCTGACCTAATACATGCACTTAACCCTGTTCTCTGGAGTTAAACTGCCAACCTCGTGTCATATATTCACATGACATTGTATACTTGATTTTTGCAGGTTGAATCATTGTGAGGATGAAATACTATAGGTCTTTCGAGAGGATGTGGGTGGCATGGAAAAAAAACGGGATTTGCCATGAAAAGAATCGGGTTCGTCTAAAACACAGATTGATCTTTCAGCCGGTCAACTAGCTCGAGCACTGTCGTATCGAGATGACTTGGGCTAAAATGTCTCTCCACCGCCTTTGCCTCCTTCTGCAGCAAAATTGGCGAGATCGCCTGACGTGTCGTCTGGGAGCTGCAACAATAGCCGCCACCTAACGTGCAAGACGGGATCCTCAAACTGAATATTGTGCAGGTCACTGACGTGCCTCAACCTGATCCTCGTTGCCGGGCGTGAGAGAACTTCAACGATCAGCTTTCATAGTGTACCATCCTCTTTCAAAGCCAAAGTGGCCATGTGGATAAAATCGGCTAAAGACGTAGGATCTTGCTTCAAACTCAGTCCTTGATATCCACGTTTGCTCTGAGAATCACATCCGGCTCGTACCTCAGCATTCCTCCATTTAGTATGGATCGCGTGAGACACCTGGCCGCTTAATCGTCTGATGACCGGTACCGCCTGAATGAAGTCCCCATCCGGCGACGACTCAACGTACTGCAGGTACGACAAATGCAAGTCGACTGCTCGGACGAAATCACAGTGGTCATCCTTTCATGGAAACCGCTCATCGATTTGATCACGTGGTAGTGTAGAAATATCACTTACGACAAACCATTCAAAATACCCAAGTTCCAACAACGAGTAACGATTTGTGATACAATCTTATAAGTTTACTATGAATTGTTGCATAAGATTTACCTGCAAAAGACGCCGGCGCTTTATTATCCCCTCTATGTGGGATGTCATCCCCCCCTTATCTCGTCTCTCACGGTCGTCCCTCTTTGATCAGTAGTACCGCCTCGCAGCGTCTAGAAAGAATTAATGAAGTCACATCTCCAGTTATGCGTGGCCCAATCAAACAATGCTTATTTTGAATTAGTAGATTTGATTCTCTCGAGCAAATGGAAACCTTTTATCACTATTACCAATTTTAGGAGAAAACCCTTTGACATGACTTTAAATTTAGCAAGATGACAAATCTGCGTTTATTGGCTCTAATAACAACCTAGTACACCCTCTTAAGAAGCATTATCTATATTAAGCACATTAATAGAGTAACAGTGTAGCTTACCTTGGACGTAAACCAGTGTAGGATGCCGTAGTAAATGAGTGTGTCCTTCAGAACACTTGGCTTCTCCCTAGCCCACTGCAGCAGTATCTTCATCATTCTATCCCTTTTCCTTGAACGTTTGCCAAATCCAGATGAGCGTCAGTACACAAAATGATAAGGGCTCTTCATCTCTCATCTCCTACTCGGGCTTTCGCCCCGCCCTCATCACTGGTCTTCGGCCCGCTGAAAGGGATGTACACCAGCCTTTTAAGGTCCCTTAGATTACAATAATATCCACTTTTTCTTTATTCAATTATTTATTTATTTCGATTTACCACATTTGTGGAAGGATTGACATAGCAGGTGAGCTATCACCTTTTCAAGATTTCATCCCAGACCGGACTGTAAGGTTTGGACCATCGCACACCGGGGCATGCCCCTACTCTTTTCCGAAAGTATGGTGGGTTCTTTAACGTGCGCGGGGTGTGGCTCTCCCCAAACACGGGACCTCCATTTAACGTCCTATCCGAGGGACGTTCCTAACCCTAGATGAGCTAGGTACTCATTTACACCTGAGTGAAGTGAGGAAAGTCGTGTTAAGTGCCTTTCCCAAGGGCACAACGTCGGGGCGCAAGTCCGGACATGTCTCTGGGCACACCGGGATACGAACCGGGGACCCATTGTTTGACAGCCGAGTGATCTACCACTGCGCCACACGGACGCCACTGATTTCATAATTAAAGTGACTTATATTTTCTGGTAAAAAATGTTTGTTTTTTTAAATTTTAATCATGCATGTAATGCAACCTGCTTATTTTTGGATTAATTCACCAGGTTGTATTACAGCCAATAGGTAAACATCTGAGTGATAAAACTGTTTGAGGCACCTTCTCAAACACGGAACACCCAAGTCATGTCTCTTTATCACTTTTTCACTGTGTACTTGTGTCTGCAAAGTGTTTGCAACCTCGGAGATGGACACCCTCCTTATGCATCTACGGATTCTTCCTAATTACTTTGTTCACTACATTCTCTGAAATTTTGGCATCGTGTTCGAGCGTCTGGTTGGGCAGTTTTTCAGTTCACTTTAGTTTTTCCGATGGCTCCCCATGGAACATTGTTGAATATCACATTCTCTCTTCGCGACTGCGCTTCCATCTGGACTTGATTAAGCTGAGTACTATTCTTGGCTTTTTTGTCAATCTCGGGGATGAGTTCAGTCCGAATGTAATGCAAGGGCTATCGCCCATTCGATCAGAGAATCGTTTCCATGCAGGGCTTTGTTGAATGTCCACCATCCGTTAGTTTTAATTGTGTACTTTGGGAAGGTGTGTCTGCAGAGTTTTTGCAATCTCGGGGATGGACATCCACCTTCTCAGTGGGGGGATGAAGGGGACGTAGGGAAACGTAAAGATTTCGTCGCATGACATTTCGGGCAGCAATCTAAATGTTGGTTTTATGATTTCGTACACAACATACTTGTTTCTACACTTCTGCTCCTTTTGGATAGGCGTTAGAAGAAGCTTGATGACGAACTTAGCCTCTGGGAACGGGCGGGGCAAGATGTTGTCTGCTGGGAGGAAGTGAGCTTTCAGTGCACGAAACAACGCTGTCATGAAGTTCTGTGATACCTGAAAAAACACATATATATTCCTTCAGAAAACGGTAACAAACTTGGTAATTTCTAATCCGTCATCCCCTCTGTCCATAAGGATGCGTTTTAACTTTGATATCTTTTTAGATCTTTAGACAGCAACGAAACACAGTTGATGTCCCAAACATATTGCTTATACACACAATTGTCAAGACAACTCGGGTCCTAGCCAATCGGAACATTTTTTTCGACACCAAGCCCGCGAACTAACAAAGATCATCGACTCTAAACAGAACATGAAATTGCTGGAAGTTCTATATGAGGAATAACACAACGTGCTTAACCACCAAATATTTCGTCTCACGGTGATAACAGAAATCGAGTCACAGCAAACTAACACCGGCAAACCTGAATAAATTTATTTGCAATGCAGAATGTCATGAAAGACATTAAGAGTAAGAACATGAGCAAAATTATTCACAAATTTATATTACGAACAATAGCAAGAACAGTCTTAGACTTAAGAATACTGGACAAAACCCACAATGGGGCATCGTGTCCAGGGTGAGGTGCACGGCTAAGTTTGCCGGTGGTGGAGTGCTCAAAACAAATGATGTCATGAAAAGTACGCAAGTTATTTTAACACTGGGTCTTTACATGGCAATTAATTCTAAATTGGAAGTTGATTACGAAAAATATAAACATCAGTTTTTAAAAAGGTGACACCAGACAAAAAAGGCAAAACAATTGATTTCTTGTTAAAAGTAAAGATATCTAGTCACAAAGTTCCTTTAGAAATGGCACAATTAATCAAAATATATATATTACGAAAAATGGCAATAACAGCCATGAAAAGTACGCAGGCTATTTACAAATCAGGTCTTTACATCGCAAATAATCTGAAATTAAAAGAAAATTACTAGTACTAATCATGACAACATCAGTTCAAAAAGGCAGAAAGGCAACATATTTCATTGACTTCTTGATAAAAGTACAGAAATCTAGTCACAAAGTTGCAAAGTTATTCTTGAAATAACACAATTAAAAAAAAATCATTCAAAAGAATGTACCGGTTATTAACAATAAAAGAATTGGAAAAAGTTGCCAAAAGAATTGACATAGCAAAAATGGAAACGTCGGTATACTGATCACATGTATGCCTTACAAATCTTACAACTAGTTCATAGATATTGGCACAGGTGACAAGACGATCCTTTGCCGACTTATCCCCGTCGGCGAATTTCTGCCACGCTTCAAGAGGCTCCCTTGCAGATTCCTGTACTTTGTCTGCTGGTAGCAATGGAGCTCCCCCTCGCAGACCTGACGCAGTTGGACCCGCACCAGTCGCTCCTCGCGGTGTAGCAGGTCCACCAGGAGATACTGACTGATATAAGGCCTTCAAGTTCAGCCCGGTGTGCCAACCCCCCACTGCTAGCAGACGCCGCAACCATCGGTGTACCTGTTCGTCCTTGGTGTAGGACACCTGGAGTCCAAGTTTCTGCGCCTTCTTTCACACCGTTTGGGTCCAGTGGAAGGCACAGCCCTTGATCGGGGACGTCCAAGGCTCGCCACATTCCCTCCTCGAAATCGATCACGCATTCAACCATCTCGGCGCGGGTCGGCAGGCGGGACTTCGTAGTCTGCGTTATTTCTCCTGGACATCAAGGCAAAGGCAAAGGGAACCTACAGCGGGTAGATGGTGAAGATCAGAATAGTCAACCAATAGACGATCAAAAGTACCAATCAAAAGCTTAAAGATAGTCATTTTTTTTAGACATGATAGAATCTCGCTGGGTGAGATTAAAAACAATATCTAAAAAAATAATAAAGTATCGGATTTCGAAAACAGTACATCCTCCTAAGTCACTGCGAGTGTTTTGAATCAATACATATAGATTATGTTTCCACATTATTTTCAAATAATTCAATCTCTCTCTCTCTCTCTTTTTCAAAATGTATATTCGGTTTTGAGATAATGGTAAACTTGAGGGACTACGTCAACTGCAACCATTGAGTTGTTTAAGGTTGTTTAAATCATTAATGATCTCACTGGCGTACGCCTTCTTTAGTTTGGTGTGAGTACCGTCAACATATCTGTTCCAGCACAGGGGGCTGTGGTCGTCACTGTATTACATGGTCATTTTTAGCACTGTTTGAGGCAGCAATAATGCTTTGCTTTGTAACGTCCGGGGAGCTATGTTTGCCAGCAGGTAGGGCTTGAACTTCTGTGCAGATGTGTTTGCAGATGATGGCATTGTGGAAGTTGTCACTGTAGTCACAGATCACGGTTGTTAGACAAACAGTTAATCGTACACCCCCCCCCCCCTTGCTACAGCTTTTGATTTTGATTAGAAGCAGTGCGGCCTCACTTTGAAGCTGGAGAACAAAGCTGTCCTTCCTGTTTGCCTGTATATAAATCATTGCACTTTCTGACTGTTCCTCTCTGCTGTCAATGCTTGTGCGGTATGGAGTCCCAGGTCTACCTCCTTCTGTCTCTCCATGTAGGAATCAACTGCCATATTCCCCCATTGAAGTGTCATCCGATCGACCAGATTTTCAACGAGAGCCGACCACAAGCACATCTAAACGATGGTTAGCTCTCCCTCTGAACGTTGTGCACTTAATCAGCTCCCAATACGCTCTATTAGATTTGTGGTGTCAGTGTCTACATGGGGGAACATGCGACCAACAGGGACCCACATACAGCGCTAGCGCCATTCGTCACAATCCCACCAACGTGTGTACTTTTTGACTCCTGAACCATTGCAATAACAAGAAGTTTTATATTTTGTGATAATGAACGATTCGATGACTCAAAAGATGAATCATATATATAAACTATAAACTGAAGTTGATATTCAATTGTCTCAAAGTTTTTTACAAGTTATCTAGATAATCTCATCCGTCAGTAGTGCTGTTACCGGCTGTTGTAACTTTAGCTTTGCAAGTTGCTCGCTCACTGCTGGCAGTTGTCGTACACATGTCGCTTCTGTGAGTTCCAACAATATTGCCATCTTCGGTCTAAAGTCATCCTAGATCATGTAGGCCGAGCTATGTAAGCGTGCCACACAGCACACTTCGACTTGCAAAATGATATTTTTTAATTGTATTAAAGTCCTTCGATAAGTGTTCATAAACTGATGGAAACTTTGTTTTCTTGTTGGAAGTTATTTTGTCGCTCTAAAGAAATTTCCCCGTTTTTATAGCCTTTGTCGTTTGCCACATTCTGCCGTTATCATGTGCTGATCCACATGCTTTGACGGTTATACGGAACCTCGCAGAAGCACATGCACGTTGCCATACACATAAGGCTCGACGGGCGCATATCCAATTCCAAAATAATTAATTTTTAATAACATTTTACTTCAATCGACGCAATATTACTTACAAAATCGTGAACAAAGATCGTAAACAAGAGAACTGAAATAACTAAATAACTAGTAAATGGAATAGAATCATCAATTACGCCTTGTCATACCCAAATAGTCAACAATGGTAATTAAGAATCAACAAATTCTAAACAGGAAATACGTTTACAAATTTTCTTACATTTAACATCTACCAATAGTTTACTTTAAATCACAAAACAGGCCTAACTTCTTCGGTGCCTTCTTGGACCTTGATGGTCTGGTAAACACTTTCTTCGCAGCAGGAGGAGGTGTTGTGGTTGTGGGAAGGACGGAGGGCGGAGCGGCAGGCTGCTGGCGAGAGAGAACCGTGTGTGCCTGCCGATTCCTATTACCAGTCTGCCGCACAATACTTCTCTTTGGTCGGATGCGCGTTGCCTTCGGCGGTGGGCGAGGGTTGTCGGCGTCCTCGGGGATGAGCTGTGCGTCGCCCCCCGATGGTGGTCTCAGTGATGCCCCCGGCGGGGGTCTAGGTGTTGACCCGGACGGGGGTCCCTATGTCGTCCCGGCGGGGGTCTAGGTGTTGACCCTGACGGGGGTCCCGATGTCGTCCCGGCGGGGGTCTAGGTGTCGTCCCGGCGGGGGTCCCGGTGATGATCTTTGGTACTCGTCGGTCGTCTTCACTTTGACGAAGTCGAGCTCCCACATTTCCACAAAGTTTTGTTTTATGATGCTGCCCTTACGGCTTGTCTTAGCATACAATTCCCACATTTTGTCTCGTTGACAGGATTGACAACATCTGGATTGAAGCATTTGAAGAAACCATGCCAGAAGCACTCGTGGTAGTCGTAAACGGTTCCAGGGGTCCCCTTCTCAAATCAATCTACCTCGAAATCACACACTACAACTTTCCTTGGACTGTTCTTTGCATGGTGAATAGTCTTATTCTCACTGTACGCGACGTAGTTTAACCATTGTACAGCGTCGCGACTTTATTTTTCTCTGTAGCGATAGCCATGAACTGGGACGATGCCAATCAGATTCTCCGTTAAGAATAGACATCTGTACAGATGATTACAAGCAGAGGCAATTATTATACACTTCTCAATAGGATCGACCCCATTGCTCACTTGTTCAAATGTTTTCTGGAATGTGGTGAACCCCTGTTCCAAATTGCGAACATCGATGACACAGTAGTAAATCAGATCCTTTTCGAAGTTGAACACATAGCCCTCCTGCTTTTTGCTGGTCACCCACGAAACACAGTGTTGTCTGCTTTCCGGACTCATGGTGTCCACGGCATAGAATATGATATCAGGTAAGGGTCCTTCATATGACATGTTTTCCAAAGATAAAAAAAATAGTGAGAGAACCAGCTTTTGTAAAGTCTTCTAAACCAAAAGTCTTGGGGAATTTAGCCAACGGCATTGGTAAGAAGTTGAAACTGTCGACAAATTTGATTTTCAAACGAGGGATCTCCATAGACATAAGCTTTCTACCATAGTAGATAACGCGTGGTTTGATTGCATTATCTATCAAATATTTCAAAATGAAGTATCCATATAGATTATGGGCACAAAAATTGAATGTTTCATTTCTTTTCTTAGCACCCATCTGCAAAAGGCTTTTGTCGTGTCTGCCCCTTTGAAATATATGACAGAATTTGTCTTAGCTCTTTGAACAACACAAAGTATCTGTACATGCTCACCGGATACGAGCGTGCATTCGAAGTCGAAGAAATACGGTGAAGATGGTGGTCTGTCTTCAGAATCTTCTAATTCTTCTGCTTCGTCTGTCTCATCCTTACTTTGATTTCTCTCAGAACGTTCGAACCATCTATATCTTCTAAAGTGAGCTCAGTCCCTGCAAACTTGACAGCAATGTCTACAATCACGTTAGGCCCTTTGCTACACTCAGTCTCACATTCTGTCGAATAACTGCTGTCGTCTGTTATTTTGTTAGACTTCTTTCTGTTCTTTCTTTTCTTTTTCTTTCCCTTCTTTTTCTTTCCCAGTGGCTGAATAAAACAAAGATGGTCCATGTCTACATCTTTAAAGCAGAATCTACACTCTCGTGCCCAACATTTGTAATCTTCAAACCTGTAGTGTAATTTGTTTCACATTTCATCCTTTGATTACATACGCTCACACCATTTTTTTAGGGATTTTGTGATGTTGAAAACACTGATCCGACTGGAAATAGCGATTACAGTCATTACAGTACACCCATTCACCAAATGCGCGAGTACAAGTCTTTTTTTTCCACAAATCTTACACTCATGTTTTCACATTTGTGAGCATTCCATCTATTGTATCCTTTGTGACATTTCGGGCAATAGCAAGCTGTCCATAGAAACACCTTCATACTCGTCATAACATCGTAATGAACATTGGGTTTGTAAGATTCTTTGATGTGATAGAGTATCAGTTTATTGTTTTCTTCTTCTACGACTGGTCCCTGAAAGATTATCTGGTTTAACTAGCTACGCGAAACAACAACAATCTGGAAAGCGGTCAAGTAATCCCGAAACATCTGAATTTCGTCCAATGCACAAGGGCCCAGAGAAACCCCTGCATGTTATACAGTGAGCGGGTGAGTTTCTTAAATCTTCCTACCCTTCCTGATATTTTGCCAGTCAGAGTGCTTGTCTATCCTGGCTTTCGCCACAGCTAGAGCGCGCCAACAACACAATTCATCATTGTTTCGAAATGCATATGGCAGATAGCTCCTGATATGACACTCGGCTCCTGATGTGCGGTGGTTCTGGGGCCGGGGTCAAGCTGACAATATGGCAGTGTGATTCATGAATTGGGACGTTCTACATCTAAACAGGCTGAACTTGTGTGTGTTAAAAAGGAAGTTTCCTGTCATCCCTATGTGTAGGAGATTGTGACCTCACTACTATCAAGTGATGTATTGACACAGGGATATCGAACTCGGAGATTCAAGGAAAAATCTTAAAAAGAAAAGAGGGAGTGGTGTAACAGTGCGGTTTAAGAGCCTCCAGCTGACCAGTCTCACTGGTTATGACATTTTAGCCTAGTGGTTAAGGCGTGTGGCTTGCGATCTTGCTACCTGGTTTCGGCATGGGTTCGAATCAAGGGGGCTAAGAGACTGTTCTACTCGCTTCAGTTTGTTTTACAGTGGTTCCCACACCGGCCCTGTGAGCCTGGCAAAATGTACCACACAGGGATGTCGAACTCGAAGAATCGAGTAGGAATCTCTGAGTAGGGAGTAGTGTATATATACGTAACAGTGGAGTTCAAGCGCCTCCAACTAACCAGTCTAACTGGTCTACACCATTTAGCGGAGTGGTTAAGACGTGCGTGCCTGTGATCTGGCTTTCTGATTTCGGCGCGGGTTTGAACCCTGGGGGCCAGTTCAACTCGCTTCTTTGTTTCAGCGATCGAGCATTGCATGAATGCATGTTACACTACTCTGATGTTCTGTGTTTAGAATAACCATCATCTATCTGTATCCGTATCTATATAGCCGGTATAACCGCCATTCGGCGTAACATTCCAGCTTCGCAGGCACGCGGCGTGGCAGCAGCTGGCTATATTACACCGAACGACCTATCACGTCTAACCTTCGCATGTCTAACTGCATGCATTGTTTAAAGCTATCTAATGAGGATCCTTCCACTGTACTTGGTTGTAACGGGTTCCACTCTACGATCGTTCTAGGAAAATACGAACAAAAGGAACTATTAGAATCTTTGCTGTACAAACTGTTTAAAATCAAGGAAGGTGAAACGGCAAACTCAAGGTACTGTGCCGATCCCGTTATGTGAAGCGCACACTGGACAATGTTACATCTCATTGACATGTATGCAAGTAGACCTCACGCTACTTTATTGACTTTGATGGAAAGAAACACTGGACTCACAGGTTCTGCATTGATATCCACCATGAAGGACAGATCGTAGTGAAAAAACTATATTGATTGTGATGATGATGAACTAGTAAAACCATTACTGTAATTCACCTTATCTTCACGATGTAAAGAAAATTGACATTGTCACTGAACTTCACAGTGGCAGCAATTGATGTACAGAACAGATGTGTGAAGGTATCATATATTATTACAGGTTTTTCACTGTGACAAGATTAAAATTCACGGTACAGAGGTAACCGTGAGAACAATGAACATAAAGTTACAGACTGAGAAAAAAAAAAACAGTAACAGGGCTGATAATACTTAAGTTTGGATGGGCGGGCTGGTTGGCCTGAAGTGGAGCGGCAGGGTTGGCCGGTAGCTGCTGCGGTGGGCAGGGGGGTTGCCGTGGGCGATGGGCTGCCCATTCAAGGGCAAGACATAATGAATTGGTGCAGGCGGAGCCTGGAGACCGGCGGCAAGGGGATGACCGGGGTTGCCCTTTGCCGTGGTTGCCGTTGCCGGGGTTGCCGTTGCCGGGACCGCCGTTGCCGGGACCAGGCTGGTATGCCGCCAGCGCTGTCATGAGAGTGAGGATCTGGACGGGAAATTAGTAAAAAAATGTTCATGTGAAGGGTGTTGAGAACAAGTTCATCGGATTGTTGCATAGTAGTCAGGGTTTCAGCAAGTACAGTTAAGTGCACTTTACTGTAACCGGGCACCTGACACTGCTACCTGTGACCACTGCACTAGATTAGTACTGTTTTGTGGTGCACAGAAATAGTCAGAACAGAAACCCCTTCATACTCGTCATAACATCGTAATAAACATTGGGTTTGCAAGATTCTTTGATGTTATAGAGTATCAGCTTCTTGTTTTCATCTTCTTAGCTAAGGTCCCTGAAATATTATCTGGTTTAGCTGGCTACGCGAAACTACAACAATCTGGAAATCGGTCAAGTAATCCTGAAACATCTAAATTTCGTCCAATGCACAAGGGCCCAGAAGTAGCATTGTTATACAGTGAGCGGGCGAGTTTCTTGAATCTTCTTACCCTTCCTGATATTTTGCAAGTCATAGTGCTTGTCTATCCTGGCTTTCGCCACAGCTAAAGCGCGCCCACAACATAATTCATCATTGCTTCGAAATGGATATGGCAGATAGCTCCTGATATGACACTCGGCTCCTGATGTGGGGTGGTTCTGGGGCCGGGGTCGAGCTGACTCTGATGGCGCGCCGGTTGACGCTTGGACCGTAGACTCTGCTCCTGATGTGCGTTGATCCCTGGACCGTGGTGGAGCTGCCTGTGATGGCTGTGGCGAGCCCCCAGGCAGTCTTCTGGTGAACTCATCTTGCAAGCTTGACGATACAACATAATGCTGAATGGCTTTTTCCGAATCTCGCAATTGTTATATATATAAGAATATAATGATTGCTACAAGAAAGGATGACAAAAGTTGGGAAAACGTTGACAAGATCAAAATGGCGTCTTTAGAGCGCCACCCCCCTCCCCACATGGTGTCGACTCGGACGGGTGTCTCGGTGTCGACACGGACGGGGGGGGGGGGTGTGGGGGGGGGGGGGGGGGGTGTGGGGGGGGGGGGTGGCCTCGGTGTCGACTCGGACGGGGACATCGGTGTTGATCCGGACTGGGACATCGGCGGTGCCATCTATACATTTGTTCAAAAAAAAGATTCCCAATTAAGGGGTGATTTAAAGATTTAAAAAAGATGTTAGTTAACGTTTTTCCAGAAAAATTAAGCCCAGTGGTTGTTTTCTGCAAGATTAGAATATTCCAAGGGACAGTTCCCATGCAGAAAATAGACAAGCTATCCTTCATTCGGGCACAGTCATAAGACATTAACTTAAAATGTTAATGACACAAAAATACAACATTTGTCCATTATCTGTAACAAGAATAGTGCCATTCACTGAAGACAAACGTTTCCACCAAATACACTCTTCTGGTGTCATTGAACATCAACAAATCATATTTATAGCTCTTGCATCTTGCCACCAGCTGTTTAGATTAAACGTTGGCTATACCTGTCATGGCGTCACAATTAACACGGTAGCTGGTTCAGAACCTGGCACCACGACTTGGAAAACATCATGTTACATAATATGCACACAAAAATCGAGGCGATAGTTCCCTGGCTTAGTAATAAATACCAACAAAGATAAAGCCATTATTAAAATATATGTATATACAGAATACTACAAGTGACAGATGTGTGTCAGGTTTCTTATACTATTAGATGATATTCCCACTTTCGATTCAACCAATGACATGATATGTAATCTCGGCATTTAGTGATTTACAGGGAGACAAACCCCAACCAACCCCAAAACATACAGTCATCTTCAACATCTCATCTACAAGGATAATGCATCCTTGCTACATTTGTATCCAAAAGGTTTTCAGATGCCCAGGAAGTAACAATGGCAGCAGCTGGCACTCAACAAAAGATGGCGAATGGCATGCCATCCCACTACTGTTGCCCCTCCACATACCTTCAGAGAGCTGCGGTGCAGATTTTGGTTTATTCATTCGCACAAATATAAAAAAAATAATAGTGAAATATCTAAAAGAACGTGCAGGAGGAGAAAAGAAGCATGAAAGGCTTTTTAGAAACCCTCTTTCATTTAACTTAGCTTAACAAGTGTCAATTACGATACATGTGTGATATGATGAATAACTAACAAAGGTATAACAAATGATGAAATGAACATAAGGAACAGGTATATCATGAAAAATCGATTACTGATAATAAATCATTACAGATTAAGCGTAAGAAATTATCACTTACGAAGACCAGAAATACTAGATGTGCAATATGATGATATCATTATCAAAATGTTAACAACTAGGACATTTATAGAATATAACTGTTAATCATGACCAAACCAGAGACATTTCATTAAAAAGAAAATATTTAGGATTTGTTTGGGTTTGATAGAAGATGACCTCGACGGTTGCCACTGTACAAGAACCAGCTTTGCATGTTTGGGCTGATTCACACAGACATCAACATAGTATAGTATTCTACCAAAAGTGACTTTGCCACTTGCAGACAGACCACCTAGGAACAGGTACCACTCTTGCCTACCAATGTACAGCTGAGGATCTGCTCCCTTGGCTTACGAATCCTGGCGCTTTAAAACCTTGTGGCCTCTGTCGATACGTCCTTAGTGGTGGTATCTGTTGTAGTTGCCATCATGGCAACTTCCTCTTCTGACAATGTAGTATGCTCAGGTCGCCGGAACTGGGATGTGAGGGGAGCCCAATCCTACCATCGTGATAAAATAAGTGCTAAGCACAATGTATCCTACTTATGCACACTACCATTTGTTTTTTGCTAGCCATGCCAACCTTGGCTATGTGGCTTTGCATGGTTCAAATCTCTCTAGTGTATTTTTTTTTTCATTTTCAAACATGTGGAGTAAGACGGTTTATTTTGAGCTGTTCACATAAGCTAAGACATATTCACTCTAGATTGATACCGTAATGTTTTTATTCAGCATAGCTTACCTAGAACTGATGGTTCTTCAACCTGGTACTCCTGTTCCAGTTGTCTTCTACATTCGTCTCCAATGGCCCATCCAAATCCCTCCTTGCATCTTGTTACTGCATTCAGCTATGCCCTAGGGTCTGTCATGATGGCACCTTTTGGGATGAGAACGCTCAGCTAACTTTTTGGTTATCTCATAGATCTTTAACACGCAGATGAAAATAACATATGTGCAAGCAAATGAATGATTTTGAATGTAAATGCAATATTTGATAGTAAACGCAGGATCATCCACTCCCTCCCAGTTGCAAAAATGGACTGTTCCATTGCACCTGATATCACTGTAATAAGATTCTTAAAGTACACGTACAATCTTCATCTTTGAGGCGAGGCTTGTGATTTTAATACTGGCAGAACTTACTCAAGTATTCTCCGCTGTGTTCCTCTCTTAGTAATCCTTCTGGACAGGACGGAGTTGTACCGCTCTGCTTCATACATTCAACGGTGGCGGGCTGGTCCAAAGCTCAATGTGTCTTCCGACACATGTTGTGTTGTGTCATGTGCATCATGATTGACTGAAAAAGATAAAGATGTCATTTATTTTCATATCATGAATACAACCATTGCAGGAAGTCTGAATTGTATATGTCTTTTGAAACATTCTACAAGTATCACAGGTCTCTTTTATACCTGTCGTGCAACACCTGTACCAAGGCATTCCTACATTTTAATTGTCACATATCAATTAATTGTACAAGAATGAGATTACTTGATTTACCTCATTGCTCTTACATTCTTTCCATGTTCTTAACTGCTAAGAAGGTTACTAAGCGGATATCAAAGTTCCTTTGGTTGATATAGGACAGCCGTCCCTCAATGTGTTTTAACGAGTTTGCCTGCTCGTTGATCTGATTATTGATTGCATTGAATCAGATGTTCATTGCTGCCTTGTAGCTATCAATCAATACCCCTTGCTACAGCCCTCCATTATATCCGGTTCACAAAGAAACGAGAGGTTTGGAAAAAAACTCACTCACTCAGTCCTCTTCTGGGCCTAGTGGCTCTTGAGGCTCTAGCTAGGAGATCCCTCCATCTTGATCGGTCAGACGCAATGCTGGGGGCTTCATTCAGGGAGAAGCCTCTTCTCTTTACCTCTCTCTCCACACTGAATCTTTGGAAAAAAAAATTGGTCCCTTTTTAATAAGCAGTAAGAATTTAGTTGACATCCATTGTCGTAGATGATTGATGGCTGGTGCTGAGGAGAAGCGGGATTTGATGATGCGAAAGGGGTTCTTAGAGGATTCCTTATATGGCTCCAACGTAACGTCAAACCCATAGCAAATGGTATGTAGTAAAGTTAACATGCTGTTTACATCTGTCATCCTGAAACAGGTCTGAACAATAACCGTTTTAGCTCAGAGGCACTTCTTGAAGTGTCTTTAAGTTAATTAGTGTGGACGGCCATCTTGTTGGCTCTTGTTTCTCTTGTCGTGAAGCCACCATCATACTTGTTAAAGACTATGGAAGATACACATTAACAGAGTGGCCCTCGGCCATTCTTGGCCTGGAGCATTGCGCCCTTCATTACAGTTATCTGCCAGTATGGCATTGGGAAGAATGTCTGGGCCACGGCCATAAAAGGCATCAGGTGGCAGACAAGACTTTAGTGTCTGAAAATCTTGAGACAGGGTACTTTCCTTCTCGTCACTTGTGATCAAAATACCCAGTGGTAGTGCACCTACCAGATGATGGGTTCATAACATAAAGACCTTCAAATTATGTTCTTCAGTATTGGACGTAGCATCTTTGAATACAAGTTCTCCTGATTGAGGGACTTCTTTATGTGCCATCTCCATCAACAGAGTTACCAGTGCAATTATGAGAGGTTTACTGTCACCCTCGTAGATTTGGTGCTTGCACGGTGGTCATATGAGGCCTCAAAAGTTCCAGACTTTTTTCGGACCCGAAGCATGTTCTTTCATGTTCGATCTGACATGATTGACGTACGATCGAACAGAGCGTGTGTTCGATTTGGGGTTACCTGAGGTCATTAGCAAGACTCCACTGAAATTCCTTGCCATTGTTTGTGAAGAAAAATATTTCGAGGATTGTTTACGCCGGTATCAGTGACCCCCCCTCACCCTATCCGTGCGGCATGACATGCGTGCAAAAACCATATTAAGATCAAGACCAAAAAGCGTCCAATTTGCCTCATTGACGGCTTGAAATGAAGCCAACGGTTTTCGGGAGGTTTCTGTCTTAGGGATTTTTATAAGATGCGGCCACTGTTGAATTATGGGTCTTGGAAGGTAAAAACAAGCACTTTGACGCCTTTTATCCGATCTCAAGAATATTTCTAATGCGAAAAATAAGAAATACTAAGACAAAAAGTTTTATTATACGGTAACGTTCCGTAAACTGCAAAAATGAAGGATATTCAGAACATTTTGGAGCCAATTAAAATCAGTTGCCTGGTTTTAATATCCCCGTTCTAGAATGCAGCATTCATCGGGCTCAAGCCTGAATTTACCCGGATTTTTCTACAGGATTCGAAACGCTAACATTGGGGGCATACGCATCACAGATTTCCTTTAATTTGAACGAGGGGATCGTTTTGAAACAATTTATGACATTTGAACAGATTCACGGGCTGGCCGGCATCGGCTCGCGGGAGCCCGCGGAGGCCTCAAGTAACCTGATACCCCCTTTGTGATTGGGACTTTAACCCTATCCAGACTGGGCTTTTTTGGTATTTCTGGGACTGGGGGGGGGCTGATTCGGCCCCCCCCTCATAATTTCCGAACGGAATGATGTATCATCACCAAATTTTCAGGGAGTGATATTCACGTCAAGTTTTATAATTCCTGTAATTTTGGTGACGTTATGACGTAATATGACGTAATTATGACGTCATCGATGTGATTTTATTGGCTAAATAGGGAATTCCCGTAATATCAAAAGGAATTAAACAAAACGGATTGTATTATTCATTTTAAGGTATGCAAAGGCATACAACGTCAATGGTAAGTACGTTGACGTCAAAATGACGTCATAAAATGGCGTCATGTGTTGTTAGCGATCCCTTGGGATCCGCCATCTTGGATCGGCCATTTTGAAATTTTTTAAAATCCTTTTTTTCCACTTTTGACCTCAAAGGACACTGAAAATAGACTAGAAACGTTAATCTAAATGTTTTTGATAAAGAAAATGTCAGGTTTTGACGATCTTAAGGGCGAAAAAGCCTGCTGATACCTGAAATAGTGATATAGTCCGCCATCTTGGATTTTGGCTGATTACGTCATCAAATTAGCATAAATTATGAATATTAATTCAGGAAAGTTACATCTAATTACATGTAATGTTATACATGTAGGAAAACTAGTGTAGTTGTGCAAGAAAACCCGAGAAATATCATTGTTTTCAGAAAATTAATGATTTTTGCATAAAATGCCAGTCAGAAACCCGTTGCCATGGCAACATGAAAAAATGATAAACTTAAAACATTATCATAGAATTGTTGCCAACAAAATTTTAGGAAAAGTCACCAAGTTTGGTTGTCCTAGCAAACATCGTTCGGCAGAAATACGATGTCAAAGTTGGCGCGGGCACTTTTAGCCCCCCCCCCCAGTCTGGATAGGGTTAACATAGTAACGGACCGGCGTGTTGCCTCTGGATTCTGTTCTTCATGAGGCATTGTTAACTAATCAAAAAGGATCTAAGAACATTTACAGTGACCATAAAGGTCAAAATATATCATGTAGAAGGAAGAGCCCGGTGGGTAAAATAGAATAAAATAAAATAAAATAAATAGAATTAGGTCATTCCAGGTACAGTTCATTTTGTTAAGACAATCAAGGCATTTGATACAAAGTGTACATGTCTGACAAACGTTTTGGTGTTAAATCTATTAATGGTTGTCTACAATCACTCAATTGGGGTTCCATAGTCTACCATGGGCTGTTGGAAAATCATGTTCGACTTCTTCCATTTGTTCACTGTGTTGGTAACGTGCGTCTGCTAAGAATCAATGATGAATTCCGCGGCCAACAACTGGCGATCACCACCTCCTGATCCCTCCTCCATTGACGATCAAAGGCACTGGCCATGGCTGCATAGGTCCATGTAGAAGCAAGCTTATATCCCGCCCTGGACGCAGCCTCGGCCAAGGCTTTCAGCAAAGCCGACATTGTGCTCTTCGCGTACGCTCTCACCTCTCTCAGTAGACGTACTGTGGTCTGCTCCGTTTCCCTTTGTTCAAGCCTTTCTGTGCGCTCAAGCAGCGCTTGTATTTCCTGTCAAAGACATGGAAAAAAAAGAAAAAAAAGAAAATACAAGCACTTCTTGTTATCATTAACCATTATACAACATTTCCTAGTTACATAAGTATTACACTTACACTACAGACAACATCAAACCTTCATCACCGAGCTCAATTACTTATAGCTGCAAATTTATAGAAGTTTCTTACTTGTTAGAATTTCACACCCAAGCTGCATACAAACATTAATATATGATGTCACTATCATGCTCATAACATTACAATTATTCAGCTGGTCTATAAGTGTTAGTTAACGGTCCATTGTAACTTATTGTTTAAAATGTACTAAATTGTATCAAATACATTACAACGTCTGCAATCCAAACGCTGAATCATTCTCCTTTGAGACCTGACCTTTCCAGACTGCTGCTGCAGCTTCTTCCGCACCTTCCTGTTTTGTTCACGTCCCAACATGTCAATCGCTATCACGCAGTCTTTCCAGTGAGCTACCATGGCCTGGTCTGTTGACTGATGATACGCCCGCGTAGCTTGCCTGATGCGACCTAGCCGTGCTGGATCATGACCAGACTTTCCCTTCGTCCCAGAGCAGTTATTTGCCATGAGTTCTTCCTTAGAGGAAATCTTTTTTGGCAAATTTGTCTTCGGCATTTACACACTTATGCCGGAGAGCGTGTAAGTTAAGGCCAAAATAAGCGGTGTCGTCATGTGTCGCATTCTCAGATTGAGGATGAGGGAGAGGAGAAGAAGTAGCAGCTTGCAAAAATCCAGTCGGAGAGGATGGATTAGAAGACTCAAAGAATGACTGTGTCGCGGTGTTGTGATATGATGTGTATTGATTCCTTGAGATGAAAGGCTGAACAAACCGGTCGAACCGTGTCTCCAAGGAGATCAACTTGCTTGCCATCTCCGACACCTTGCTTGCCATCCCCGACACCTGCTTTTGTATGGTGTCCAGTGTGTCATAGGTTAGTGTCTCCATTGCGTCTGTGAGTGTGATGCCGAAGTCCAAGGCCAAGGGTCGTTTTGTGTGCGGATGTCCATGTCAGCTTCACTATCAGATCTTGCAGGCCTGGATGCAGTGGATGGGAGGGAGGGTTGTTTGGGAGCCAGATGGGGAGGGGTGTCGTCTTCTGTGGTTGTTTGCGCGTTGTCTGACAGTGTAGTGTTGCTGTATTCAGGTGTTGTGTGTGCTCACGGTGCAGGAGGTCCCCTAGCCAAGACTGTGAGTGACTGTAGGAAAGAAAACAATAGTTAGCTACAGTAGATAAATTGATGTTTTACTTCTGTGTTCTATTCATTTCTAACAGACAACACGTCATAAAATCTTATAAAACTGTACAAATTACATGATTACCTTATAACTGAAACATTGTCAACCATTGGCTTATTGTACGTATTGTAACATAAAATCTATTCATTTTCATTCAAAATGAAATAGATCATTTACAATATGCCTTCATTGAGTACTCTGGCAAGATAGGGTATATGTGAATCTCTGTATCGATTGGATCTACTTCTAATAGTTCTGAGTTCACTCAGATCATGTACGCTGTACATGTATATTGACTATCAGTGCGTAACTGTTTTCAAATATACATAAAACTTCGACTGAACATAAGCAGGTGACAAGGTAACATATTTTCATCTCTTTTTCTTTCTCCTTCGTGAATGGCTTAATCTCGGGCACCCTTGTGTCGTCACAGTCCATGCTAAATATTGGCACAGATTCCTTTGAGGCTGTTTAATGACAGAAATATATCAGCAACTAAGTCAAGCAATTATCATTTTTATGCATTTATCAAATTCGTTTATCAAAACTAAAACGGCGTCATAGAATTGACTCGATCTTTTCTTTGTATAATCTGATTGATTAAACTAAGTGTTGCTTTTCTTTATATAGGGCCACACCAATTTAATTTCTGGGGTGACCCTGTTCACACCCTGAAAATGTGTGCATCAGAGTAAAAACGATCCCTTGAGATTCTGTTTTCATGTTGTTTTTCCAATCTAGCATTTTGTAACATAATGGTGTGGCCTTAAGCATTCTCTATTCAGCTCTAATGCATGGTGCGATTGATTGAACATAATTCCGTCCGGAAGCAAATAAAAAATCACACAGTATTGAAACAAGATACTGCATAAATTATACATGAACTGAGACAATTCGCCATTAGAGCTAATGGGGTCACATTGGAATCTGATTCACAGGAAAAATATCTTCATTACCATCGAGTGATCAGCGGCATGTTATTAAAGCAATATGCTGTTTTCCAGTCGGCGACTTTAAAGATTGGAACCTGGATCATGTGCCCTCCCGAAACACTATAGCCTTTAGATGACAGAAATAAATTGGAAAAGCAACTAAGCGGAAGGAACAATTAAGTGTGATCATATTCACTTGAGAGTTTGATATCTAGTTTCAAAATCACAATAGTTCGCATAAATGTTTTGCAGCATCTTTCTAACTTGCAGTATTTGATAAACAAAATATAAGTATTCGATATCTTCTTGGTGAACAGTACTCATTCATAGAAATTGCGTTTTTTGCGTTTCGGCGCATGCGCGCCGGAACGCATTGTCCTGGCTTTTACCTTCAAGCAAGGAAGCAATGAAGGAAGGAACCAGGGAAGCTTGGTTCAACACTGTGTCGCACACAATAAGACCTTATATGGCAATACGTTCTCAAATCCTTGTATAGCCGTTGCCTTATATGGCAAGAGAGCACGAAAAGGCAGGCAGGCTAGATTTGCATGTGACACAGGACGGCGACCGCATGTAACTGCTACAACTGTTCGGAAATATCATTGCATTGTGGTTTCGGACTTTGATATCCTGAAAAATGACCATATTACATCTATTCCACAAGATTGCAGAAGAAAAAAAATGATTTCGTCAAGAAAACGACCAAAAATCGGCATAAATGATACCATATAGTGAGGTTATAGCATTACGTCCAGGGTGAATAGTTACGTATCGCAGCTTGGCCGATCTGGCAACGCGAAGCACTTCGGACCCAGAAGATCCGGGTTCGTGTCCGAGCATGGATTTTTTTTTTCTTTTTAGATATTGAATATCAAAAATATATATTGATATTATATTAATCTATCAATATCATATTTATGAATATCATTTTTTTCATTAATAAATAAAGAAATATTTTATATTTGTTATTTTTAAATATTCATTTAATATATACAAGGCCTTTGTCTTATGAACAGGACTTCATAGATTCCAAACCCGGCATTCGAATTTTTCTGTTCATTGTAATGGAAAATACCGTGCAGCGGCTCCTATGCGCGGTAAGATGATTCTTGCAAAACACTCGCCACTAAACTTCTATCCCCGATGTAAACAGAGGCTCTTGATGTTGTTTGCAAAACAGCGATTCTTTGTTACAGTAGCAAATGCTCCATTGTTCAGTATCGACTTCATTCAGACAACACGGACGTGGAAAGTGGCGCCCCTCGGCACAAAACTATGGGAATTTTCATGAATTTTAGCAAAATTACCCAGGAAAATAAGGAAGAAATGTTGTAAATGCGGAAACCAGAATAATACGGATGAGGTAGCTGTTGATTTGTTTGACATTTGGTAGTCATTTTAGATAGAACCTTAGCTGTTATGAACTTCTATTTCACTTAATTGCCATAGTGCTGATGATTCAATGGTGCTTTTTCAAATTTTATGTTTTATTGCGTGCCATGTACATAATTACATTGATAGCTTTTATAATGAGGCTATTATACATTTTACAAATAAGTACAAGTTGTAGGCCAAGACCAGCTTTTTCAAAAGCACTTAAGTTAAGTGACGTAACTTCAAAATTGCTTTCCCCAATCTGCCTTTCTCTATTAAAACAGTACTCATTTCCCAAAATGACAATTTTTCTTATAGACTGAACAGCCCTTGAGTGACTTCCTCTGGCAGATTTTACTTCAAGTAAAGGGAAAAGACAATTCACACTTATAAACGTAGCCGAAACGCCAGCTTTTTTTAAAAGCTCTTGTTTACCTTCTGCCACGTCTTAGTCTCTTCCGAACTAGACTAGGTATTGAATAAGACAAAAGTAAAAGTAAGCGCATTTGTGCCACACCGTTATTTCAACCATAATGATGGTAGTTTGCCGAATCATTGCGATCACTGGTCACTGCATATTGGTGCCTAATGGTACCTGTACGAATCAGTCACACAATTATATATCATACACAGGCTAAATAAAGCTTCACTATGAATATGGGTCGTTGATGAGTAGAAACACGGGCATATAGAAACAATATAAGCATTGCTTCCAATGGAACATGGCCGTGAAAGTGGCAGGGCAAGCAAACACATTCAAAGAATTGGTTATATTTATTGCTGTGGAGCCGCTAGAGCTCATTGTGCCTGTGGAGCCGCTAGAGCTCGCTGTGCCTGCGGAGCCACTGGAGCTCACTGTGCCTGTGGAGCCGCAAGAGCTCGCTGTGCCTGCGGAGCCACTGGAGCTCACTGTGCCTTTGGAGCCGCTAGAGCTCGCTGTGCCTGCGGAGCCACTGGAGCTCACTGTGCCTGTGGAGCCGCTAGAGCTCGCTGTGACTGCGGAGCCACTGGAGCTCACTGTGCCTGCGGAGCCACTGGAGCTCGCTGTGCCTGCGGAGCCACTGGAGCTCACTGTGCCTGCGGAGCCACTGGAGCTCGCTGTGCCTGCGGAGCCACTAAGGTCTGCCCTGCTTGCGTAACCGCCTAAGCCTGCCATGCTTGTGGAGCGGCCGAAGTCTGTCCTGCTTGTGAAACCGCCTAATCCTGCCCTGTCTGCGGAGCTGCCGAAGTCTGCCCCGCCTGTAGAGCTGCCGGAGTCCGCCCTGTTTGCGGAACCGCCGGAACCTGTCCTGCCTGCGGAGCCGCCGGACTCTGCCCCGCCTGTAGACCTGCCGGAGTCCACCCTGCCTGCAGAACCGACGGGGTTCCCCCCGCCTGCGAAAGGGACAGACACTGCCCGTCCTGCTAAAAGGACGACGACGCCTGTCCCCTCGCCACCGGCATTAGTTGCGCCCTTCTCGGTAACTGTCCATCCGGAACGCTCGTCGTCTGGGTCGTCATGCTGTAACTTCATTGCCACACAACAAAGAAACAATGCTAAGAAAAAAACGAACGCAACGCCCGCACACCAAGGCTCACTCGCAGTCCAAAAGTATCCTAATCTAGCCATGTCATGAATCATGCCACCGTTTCTATCACGCATGTGTATTTTTATTTGCCTTGACCTAAAGTTTGACCTCTAAATCAAGATGGCGGACGGCTTTCCCGACTATCTCGGCCAGGTTGATCGACAGAACAAATGCTCTCTCCTGGACTTTGAACTTTTGCATTTCTTACCATGGAGTTTTTCAAGTCAATTTTATAAAAAGAATTTACGTCTGATTTTCACCGACGTCAGAATCTGACAAGCTGTTTTCTGGGGATACATTTGTGTACGATGACTTGACTACGATGCCCTGTCCGATGCGTGTTCTTAGTGCTACGAGTCCACTGTATTTCGAATAACTGTAGATATGGTGTCGTAAATTCACAAAAAACTAAGAATAGACTTTTCAGACCGTGTTTTCTACAAGAATAACGTTATATACTGGTGTTCGGGTTTTGGGAGAGACACATGAACATTTTGTTCCGCCTACTTCACGTTTCACCACCCTGTAGGACGTAACTAACTTAACAGCGCTCATTCTGTCAGTCCACATGTAAAATAGAATACGAAAGGAATGTTCACTTCAACCATGTATTTCTTTAATCTCAAGACTTTATTTCTTGTTCTTATGTCTTGTACGTGTTAAACAATGGCCCGGGCGTCCTTCTCGGGGCCCAGTTTGCTGTCAGGCGTCTCCCGGAGTCCTGCCACGGCCCTCTCCTTGTTCTTCACCAGCAGGAGGAGCGGAGATGGAATCACAACCCCCCCCCCCCCCCGCCCCTCCTCGTTGTCCGGGCGTGGGCCACGGGTAATAGCTTTAAGAAGCTACTACTAACAAGTATTATTTATTTATTACTTCCTCAAACGTACATAGGCAGGGAAATACACACATAATATACCCTGAATTGCGTAGGTTTGTTACAAAGAAATTTAAACGTGCAGAATGTCAACAAACAAAAATACATAATATATTAACAAACACTAAGCATAGATCCGAACTCACAGGCGGATGGTAATGCTAGGAAATAGAGTCATTATAAAGTCTGACTGCAGTGTGGAGAAACGACTGTTTCAGTCTGTCAGTTCTTGCCTTGGGGAGAGTGAACGCGTTCTTGTTCCTCAGTTGCCTGCCAGTAACTGTACGTCTTTGAGGAGGCACAAGATCATGCAGTGGATGTTCGGGACTTAACATGTCCTTAAAGAGCTTTACTGCAGCAGCTTCTCTCCGTTCCTTCAAGGAAGGTAGGTTGGGAACTGATCGCCTACCCCCGAGAGAGATGATACGGAGGGCCCGTTTCTGTACACGTTCTATGCTGTCCGATTGTTCTTTGCTACAACCTACCAGCAGAACGTGACCGTATTCAAGAACGATACGAATAAGTGACAGGTAAATCTGAACCAGGTCAGCCACGCACATCCCCTGTTTAGTCAGTAGTCTGAGATAGTGCAGCCTGCTCGATGCTTTTGAAACGAGGGACTGTACATGGTCGTGCCATGACAGCTTGCAGTCGAAGATGAACCCAAGGCCCTTTGCGACCCTTGAGAATGGTACAGGTTCACCGCCGAGCGAGAGTGACGGCAAAAGTGGAATATTTCTGCTGAAGCAAATCAACAGAGACTGACTTTTTTTGCCGTTTAGCAGCATGTCATTGCACTCCGCCCAGGAATCAAGCTGTAGCGCTTCCTCTCTCATCCTGTTATCCACGCGATCCTTCCCCAGGAAGATAGACCTGGACAAACCCACGTCGTCTGCGTAGCCGACATCAAGAGTGTCGCTGTAGACTACGTCTCGAGTACTCATGAACAGGAGGAAAAGGTAGGGTGACAGTACACCTCCCTGAGGTACCCCCGAAGTGAGTACTCTCCACTCGCTGACTTTACCGTTAGCAACCACTCTCTGGGTACGGCCCTGCAGATAGTTCTGTATCCAGGCTACCATGCGTGGATTGGTCACCACGTCGTTCACTCGTTGAAGGAGGATTGAATGGTTCACTCTGTCAAATGCTTTGCTCATGTCTGCGAACAAAGCAAGGACTGCTGCGTGACGTCTTGAGTCTAAGGCTGACAGCCACGTGTGTACCATCCTTATGGCCGCTAAGACAGTGGAAGAACCCTTCAGGTAAGCGTACTGGTTTCTAATGGCAGGTGTTATAGAGGGCAGTAGTCTTTTCAGAATACACCGTTCCATGAGCTTGGCCGCTACGGGTAAGAGGGACACGGGACAAGTAGGAAGAAAAGAAACAAGAACACACACATAGACATGTTTTTACACGTATTAACAAATAACAAATTAATTCAATAGAACAGGTGAAGTTGAAGAAGTGTACCAAATCTTAGGGCAAGCTTAAGAAAGGTTGCCGAGATATCGCCAGCGGTCGGTCTGGCGGCAACAAAAAAGACCTTCTTCGAGTGAGTCGACGTCAATTACTGATACACCAGTAAAATTTGCCCGAATGTAACGTCGTTCATTTCCGATCCCAACTACATGGGGGTTAACCCGACTTTGAACTTGGATTTCTTTCCTTTATGCAATAGAACAGGTGAAGGTGAAGACGATTACAGAATCTTAGTGCAAACATGCAGACGGTTGCCGAAATATTGCCAGCTTTGCACTTCAGGGCCTGGCATAGGGTGTATGAGGAGCCATTAAGTGATCTCATTATCTGGACAAATTTACTGTTCTGGTGTGTGTGTGTTTTCATGGAAGGGATTATAAGTGTATGTTCTTACGTTCTGATTGATTTTAGGTTAGGTTCATGGTTAATTATGACAGAAAAAGGGGGGAGTGGTGTTTGGGTCCACACTCAGTCTTATAGTTTAAGTATAGGGGACGCACTACTTTAAACCCGAAGTACTATCGTCCACGCAGAGAATAGACTTAGACGCTAACTAGTCTCCAAAATTGGCCCCCAATTGGTATATACAGTATTATTACGCTCTCGTGGGGGTGCCTATTAGGCAATAAGTAACCTGAAAACCGCACTCACCTGTTATATTTGTTGTGAGGCAAACCAGAACGAAGACAACCCGCAGCCAGTGCAACCACCGCAACCGGACTTCACGGAAGGTCCTCATGCCGATTCCGGTACCCAAATCCACGCCTTTTTAACGTGCAGATGTCGGGTATAGTACAATCAAGAGAAAACCGAGCGGTACCTTTACCTTTTTTTTATGTCCAGGTGCAGAGTTAGCTACTCTTTGACGGAGAGCCGCCTGAAGATGTTTCCTTATGCCGTCACGAGAACCTTCATTGTTTATGTTCAGGCGGTGTTGCTTGCGTTACCTTACACCTGTGCGATGCGCTGCATACATGCAGCTGATGGATACGAAACATTTTTCTTATTGCAAACCTACCAGGGCTGCCAAGGGTATGTTTACCAGTTTACTCAGCAGCGTATGGTACGAGAGAGTGAATCATTTGAATGGCCTCTTGTGACATTAAAAATGTCTGACAAGTGCGTGTATGAAACATTTGTAAATTAAAATAAATATCATTGGATCCTCGCTATTGACAGCAAAATGTGTTGTAATGGTGTATGTGTACCTATAATCAAACAAAAAAACGCCAAAATCGATGGAGGATAACCGTTTTTTAAAGTTGTTTGTATGGTGCAGTAATGTTGTAACCTCCCTCCCTGAATATCGATAAGCAATTCTATTATAGAGTTGATCAAACTTGCTATGCAAAGAAACGGTAGGAAAATTTACTTTCTGTATTGGCCTAAAACTACATAGTGGGGCTTTAAGATCCACGTTTCTGAGCCGTAAAACAAGACGGAATCTACGGTGGCAATAAACAGCCTCACTTTAATCCTGCGTAGGAGCTGGGATTTCCATATCTTATTTAACTTGTGGCAGCTGTTCCATGCAAGAGCTTTTCTGACTCCAAAGTCTGACTCAGAGTTTTCCATCTGCGAACCGAGGTATTTAAAGTTTTTGACCTCTTCCGCGGTTTTACCACTTCTAGTTCGAATGATAACAGGAATTTTCAGGTTGAAGGTCATCATTTTGGTTTAGCATTTAGATGCAAACGTACTTTACCGACTTCATTTTCCATTCAAAGCAGTAGTTCCTGTACTTGTTGTAATGTTTCTGCTAATAGCGCAATGTTATCCGCAAAATCTAGATCGTTTATGACGACTGGTGGATGTCGTCTGCTTTTCCTTCTCTCAAGCTCAAAGCTATGTTCTAGATCTCAGTTACCCAAATCTATGATCTAAAACCAGCATCCGGTAAAAAGTTGCTCATGACGCATGTCAAATGGAGGGTGAAATACGTTTTAGTGTGAATAAGACTTAGGAAAAGCAATACAGGTAAACACCATTAAGATCTGCTTGAATCTCCTATCTGTAATTCATTTCACTATTGTCAATGAGTAGATCAGGAAAGTCATGGCAACTAATAAACTATAATCAGAATCTTTTGTTACAAATCGAAAAGGGCCTACACTACAACATATCAGCCAATGAGAGGCTGTTTTAAACATGCCATTATGATATTGAAAACGAATTCCACTTCATAATGAATTGTCCTACTTATGATAATGACCGTCAAAATGGTTGCAGTCTATAGTAGGTAAAATTATCACATACAAGAACACAGACTGAGTTTTCCGTATGATATCATCATGCCCTGTTTATAAATATACCAATTCATATAAAACTTTGTGCAAAATCAGACAATGATGCACATTCCTAGGACTGTCGCATGCAACTGTTATCAACATACTATTCTTGAGTTTTGGTGTGCATAGTTGAATTGTATTTACTGTTACTCACAAAGTAGATTAGTTCTTTAAAATTGATAGATATTAACAATAGTTAAACTGCCAATAAGCCTTACGTTGTTATGTTACAATTTTCGCATAATAAAGTTATCTCCCTCTATTATATATTTTGTGACGTGCTGACATATAGATCGATCCTAAACCGTTTGTTTCAGGTATATTTCTATATTTTGCACTTTCTCTACCTTTGACGAATCTTTCGCCGTGCTTATTTATTTTTAATGTAGCTCATCTCGGAACTATACTATATGATAATATGATAAAAACTAGAAGTTTAGTTCTTGTGATATTTGCATTACCCAGTCGCCTTCCCTGGAGATATCATTTATATGTAAGCGCATAATAAAGCATTGCTTTTTCGCCAGCTTTTATATACAAAACAAATTCAATTCTAAGGCGTAAGTATGTCTAAAGTGCACATGACAGAACCATATCCATATGCTACTATATATTGAAATGATCGTTATCTTCATCAACTATCATCATCATCATTATCACCGTCATCATTATCATCATTATCATCATAATCGTTATCACCATCATCATTATCATCATCATCATTATCACCACCACCACCGCCGTTATCATCATCATCATCACTCTCTTCAGAATCCAACACCTCGTACTCAGAATCATCATCATAATTAACGTTGATGTAATTCTGAAAAAAAAACACAAGCAACCACTATCAGCATTAGTTTTGGTGAAATCTGTTATGACCACATACAGTGTTATGACATTTCTTATACAAATGTCTAAAAAGATATCGGAAAATCACACATCAAATATGGTTGTCAACATTTTTCAACGATCATTATTTATCGGAAAATCACACATCAAATATGGTTGTCAACATTTTTCAACGATCATTATTTACACTGACAACGACCTACACACGTAAACATTATTTCCTAGCACCGTTTTGTTAAGTTTTTTTTCTAGATAAGCATAGAGCTATTGAAAGAACATTATTAAAAATGATACTAAAGTTATGGGTCATCTGTCGATAGCAATGATGGTGTGGCACCCGCTACATTCCCGTAGGTACATCATATGTGCTTTTCGTTGTGCAATGATAATTTATGTTCAATGGTTTCATCTGCACATCTTTAGAAGATGGAGATGAATATATCGGGCTGTACTTACATTTATGTCACCCATCATGCCCGTGAGTTCCTGCACCAGATCCGAGAATGTCGGTCGGTCCGTCGGAAGGCGTTCCCAGCACTTTGTCATCATGTGGTACCTGGTAGAGAAAACAGTGGTGTTCTGACTAAAATCCCAGCACGCTATGAGCAGACGTCGTACAATTTCAAATTCTATCTGCATTCCGGGCATTAAACAAGGTACATTCTAAAGTTGACTGAAATCAACCCACAGGGCAACCTCGCAGTTCCTTGGTTTGGGCAGCCGGTATCCTTCATGCAGCCTTCTCATCAAAAGTCTCGACTTCATCCCACTGTAGGGTGTGCCTCCTGGATAACACGGCACGATGTTATTGTTGTACTTGAATTTACTAAAGAGTATGCTACCGTTTCTGTCAGGTCTCATTTGTCCAGTCATTCGTTTACGCACACATCCTATTGTTGCTTTTATGTTGTATTTGACTGATAACGTTAAGATGTTAAAAATATAGACATCTTATCTTACTTTGTTTTATTTTATCTAATACAGACGTTTATTTTTACAGACGTTGTTTTCATTGCCGTGGATAAAGTAGTACTGATGATACTTACCAAGGGTCACCATCTCCCATAGGAAGATACCAAAGGACCATCTGCAATCAAAAAACGCAGTCTTATAATTCTGAAGAATCCACTCAATGATAAAGTTTTCAAAATCCCATTATCGTATAAAAATAGCAAACGTACACGTCGCTTTTTGTGGTGTAGATCTTCGTGCTCAGTGCCTCTATGGCGGTTGATCGGAAAGGGATGGCTTTCTGCAGTTGGGAGGAAATGATGTGACAATATTATTTACACAAGACGACTTTTGATATGTTGATATTTTATGATACTGTTTTAAACTCAAACACGTATAACTTAGGTACGTAAATCATCTAACTGATATGGGAAATACGTTACAACGAGATCTCGTCAAAACCTGCTCAAGTACCAAATATCAAGACAATACATTCAGGCATACTTTCTCCAGTTATCGTTTGACGTGTTCACAGACACGCACACACGCGCACACAGACACACACACACACACACACACATACATGCACACACACATACATGCACACACACACACACACACACGAACAATGCTGCCTAAAATATAACATCTATTTTTTCATGGAGATAATGGAATACAAACACTTAGCAAGTACTTTTAACCAAAGGCCATGATTAATATTTCAAATACACATACCCCCGACTTTTGTTTATAGGTTCCTTCCCGTGATAGTCCGAAGTCGGCAACCTTGGCGATGAGACTGTCTGTGAGGAGAACATTTCTGGCCGCCAGGTCTCGGTGGATCACCTGTCGAGCAGTTGTACTAGCTATATATCGATTCATCTTCAAGCTTGATTCCTTGTAGTGTGTACAAACGGACTTCACAGTGACTAGTGACTTAAGTCATCAAACGTATATGATGCCAACTCTGAAGTGCCATGAACGATAGATTATATGTTAAAGAGGGAGGATTTCTAAAATCTATATCAATACAAAAATAAAAGAGCTGATGGTTCGAAACAATGCTCTTCGTGTGTGCTGAATTCAGAGATGACTTACGTCCTTGGCAGCTAAGTGCTTCATGCCACTGGCAACATCACATGCGATACGCATGAGCAGAACGCGTGAAAGGGTGGAGAAAGGTACCACTTCAGGCCGCATGTTGGCGTAAGGTCTTCCCATTTCGTGAACGCGTGACTTCCTAAGGTACTTCAAAAGGTCTCCACTCGTGGCTAGTTCAAGAGCCATGTAACGTTGACCTAAATGCAGTTCATATAGTTATTCATTATAATATTTTCCGTAAGTTTCTATGTATCATGCACAGGGTATGGCAGCTCCGATCCTCCCTCTTAACAATTGGCTTATATGCAATGAGGTCGAGCTCATCATACGGCAAAGATGCAGAAAATGCTGTCTGGTGGTTCTTTAGTCTTTTTATAGTCTAATAGACAACAAAGAAATGCTATGCACAGAGTAGATGAGAAGATATGGGATGAGAAAAAGATGATTAAAAAATGTAACAGGTTGCCATGAATCTATTTAATTACATACTTGTTCTAACCCTATCTAGACCGGGCTTTGTTTTTAGACTTCCTGGGCCGGGGGGGGGGGCATTTGCCCTCCTCCTCCCCCCTCATAACTTCAGAACGGTAGGTGGTATAATCACGCAATTTGCAGAGAGGGATGTATATGTAAAATTTTATAATTCCTGAGATTTTCATACTGTTATGACGTGTTATGACGTAATAAATGCCATGTTTTTGCTAAAATTGTCTAAATAGGGAATTCCTTTAACACCTGATGGTATTAACCGATCATTTTACAAAAAGGTATTTCTTTGATGCTGAAGCCTCTATTGCCAATGGTAGCTGCGTTGACGTCAAAATGACGTCATATGCCTTCAGCCATCCCCTGGGATCCGCCATCTTGTATAAGCGATCTTAAATTTTTTAGAAATACAATTTTCGCTATATAAGGCCCCAAAAGACAATTAAAATAGACGAGAAATATTGATCTTAATGTTTTTTGTTGAAAACATAGCAGGTATGGACGAATTTGAGGGGGAAAAACTTGTTTACACCAAAACTAATTATGTTGCCCGCCATCTCGGATTTTGGCCGATGACGTCATCAACTTAGCATAACGTATGAATATCTAATCATGAAAGTAACATTATCATATAGGTAGATGTCGTCGACCAATCAGAGGGCTTCATTTGCGGGCCTGCATTCTTCATACAGCAGGTAATTAATCTTCATATGGACCTGTGGGTCTATGAACTTTTTATGGACCCGGTGTTCGAACGTTACCATTAAATGACAGGGGGGGTTGTTTTTATATTTCATGTTAAGACAAATATTACACAAATCAAATACAACACAAAGTACTACTATATGGACAATGGCTATATGATAATAACGTTAATGACCCGCTCGTTCCTTCGGTCTATCCAGAAAAGCGGGATGTTCGGCAGTAGGGCAACCGCAACACTCGAAATGCATTCTTAACATTCTATAGAAACCCGTGTGATGCGAAAAACCCGTAGCGAACGTTTTGGCGGCCCAGGTATGGCACAAAATCAAATACTGCACACAGTAACGTTACTACTATCGGCATGACATGGACAATGGCTATATGATAATTACGTTAATGACCCGCTTTCCTTCGGTCTATACGGTGTGATAAGGCATGGTCGTTCCTATAACCACCGAATAAAGTACCGAGGTCGGTACTTTAATCGGTGGTTATAGGAACGACCATGCCTTATCACACCGTATATACCGAAGGAAAGCGGGTCAAATTTAACGCGGACACTTTTAGCCCCCCCCCCCCGGCCTAAATAGGGTTAAGGGGAACTAGACTCCAGAAGGGGATGTCAGATGTTCAATAGACTATGTATCAATCATCAGACGTTTTGCACAATTCCACTTGTGGAGGTTACTAGGTACTTTATGTTATGAAGCAGTATGCATTTTTTCAGTTTCCAAAATTATCATCTATGTGAAAATAACACCCCCTTCTTGATTTTAGCAGTGCTTAATACGATTACTCCAGCCCAAAGTTTTGTCAGAAAACAGTTGCCAGATTGGACAAGTCCGCATCATTGAAAATTCTAACCTTTATGGTTGCAGACCCCAAGCAGGTTGATGATGTTAGGATGGAAGCCAACGTGCCGCATGATATCAACTTCTTGCTGAAACTCTTCTTTGCTCTCCTCATCAGCACCTCCTGAAGACAGAGATATCAACAAACGATACAGATACTCATTCTATATCTAAATCTAAATCTGAATTTTACATGTTCAAATCGAAGATATGATAAATGCTTACTTTTGAGCATTTTGATAGCCGATTGAATCTCGCTCCCATCAATCTTGACTGTTCCCTTGCGAACTTCCCCAAAGTTGCCTGCACCAAGGAGGCTGGAACTCAAGGAAATGTCCTTCCACGCCAACTCACGCTCACTAGCCATTATTCTCAACGGGATGTCGAAGGGGGGTTCGGTATCATCCGCTAATGATGGACGCTGGGAAGGAATTCGACGGAGACATTTTCTTCATACATTTATACAACTATTCCTTGTGCCCGGCATATTGGTGTTTTCCCTGCCCAGTCTTACTATACTACTTAGGGGAGGGGGGCGGCTAAAAGTGCGAGCGCCAACTTGGACGTCCTATAGCTGCTAAACGACGTGTGCTATGACTACCAAACTTGGTGACATTTCCTAGAATTCAATTTGCAACAATTTTAAAGTAATAGTATAAGTTTATAAAAGAGAGTTTCTGACAGGCATATTTTACAAAGTTCACTAATTTCGGTTTAAACAATGAGGTTCAAAGCTTTTTTGCTCTACCACATTTGCTTTCCTACATTAAGATCCTATGTTATCTAATGTAACTTTCAAGATTAAGTATTCATAAATTATGCTAATTCGATGACGCCATCGGCCAAAATCCAAGATGGCGGACAACATGATTACTTTAGGTGTAAGCAGGCTTCCCCCTTTGAATTCGTCCATACCTGCTATGTCTTCAGCAAAAAAAAAATTAAAATTAAAATTTCTAGTCAATCTTAACTGTGTTTTGGGGTCTTAAGTAGCAAAAAATGGATTTAAAAAAAATCAAGATCGCCTATCAAAGATGGCGGATCCCAGGGAATGGCTGAAGGCATATGACGTCATTTTATGACGTCAACGCAGTTACCATTGGCAGCAGAGGTCTTTTCAGACTTCAGTATCAAAGAAATACCCTTTCATACCATCAGGTTACAGCACTAGCTGACTACATAATGCTGGCAGTCTATCTTTCTGATCATAGCCGACTGGATCCCATGAAAAGTCCCCGGGCTGCGCTAATTGGCCTGGGCGGGTACAAAACATACCCAGAAGATTCCTGGGATCTCACGACGGGCTGGTGCTAGGCTAGGTTTTACATTTTAGCCAGTCCACAGAAAAGTCTAAAAAATTTTTTTACTCTTTCACATAGTAAATCGAATTGAATCAAACAACATGAAAGTTAAACTTGCTTCTCACCAACTCGTTAACAATGGAAGTTGGTCTCAAAAAAAGACGTTCCTCTTGGCGCCTTGCCTGCTGTGGAGGTGCCTCCAGTCTTGACTCTGAAACGGGACATTGACAAAATAGGGTATAGTAAACACGGAGGTCGGCTTATGGCAGGGCACAGCAGTAAAAATCCTCTTGTGAAAATAAATGAAACCACAAATGACTATAAATATATTGTAAACATGGCTGCTTTCAAGTTTATATGTCGTTTTGGATACACACCTGGATGCCGTTTACTAGCATTGGTCCGTTCCTTCCTCCTCCTCCTGTATCTAGGATAGAATTGATATTTTATGACAATCATATGTAAGTCTAAGGACCAATCCTATAATATCTCAGGTGAATTATTATTGATCAAGAATGGATATCACAGCCCCTAGTCGGAGATGGTATAGCATCATTAATCAGTCATCATCATTGACGACGTCGTTCTAGATTGGAACTTTCCCAACACATGGTCTCCAGCAACAAAAACATAATTTAACCCTTTCTAGACGGGGGAAAGGGTAAACGTGCCCGCGCCAACTTTCACGTATAAGTGACGAACGACGTGTGCTAGGACTACCAAACTTGCTGAGTGTACTTAGAATTTAGTTGCCAACAAGGTTATATTAAGAAAAGCGCTTCGTTGCATCAAAAAATGATTCCAAACCATGTGTTCTTAAGAAATAGAAAAACTGTTAAGAACAAGAAATATGCCTTTATAGAAATATCCATAGCTTAGAAATCCGTAAATGAATAACTCGGTTAAGAATCAGTAGTCATAAATTGAATAAAGAAAAGTGGCAGATATCATACTGCAGCACCTGACCAAACATAAAGTTCTTCTTCTAATGTGACCAAATGTAACCAGCTATTCAAATGAGAACATTATGACATAATTAAGGAGAAATATCTATATGTAATACGTCAATCGAAAAGGTGAACATCATTCGACGAAAATATTTAGTCTCCTGATCATTTTTATGTTAAAAATTCAAACGTTAAAGTCCGATCGCTACGTAAAGTAGCTTTGAAAAAGGCGGAGACAGAAAAATATGCATTAACACAATCATCCATACAATTTTAAAACAAGAGTCCATATACCTTGCAGAAATGAATGGTTCATCATTGCGTCAGAATGATCATATTTTACTGGCGAATTAGG
Organism: Branchiostoma lanceolatum; assembly: GCA_035149815.1. Lineage (NCBI taxonomy): Eukaryota > Metazoa > Chordata > Leptocardii > Amphioxiformes > Branchiostomatidae > Branchiostoma > Branchiostoma lanceolatum. Next base: position 19,863,452 of record CM068873.1, read on the forward strand.
TGAGCAAAGTTAGTGAAAACAATATATCAGCTACGGACCTGTCTTACAAGTTTAAGACAAATTGTAAACTCTACATAGATTTGAGTAAAAAATAGATTGCCTTGCCACGTACTTGTAAAACATAAGTGCGGTCCCGGCTGCAAAACTCACGACAACAGCTGCAACCACTCCAGCAATGACGGGCACCAAAGGAAACTTTGAGGCTATAGAATGACAAATAGTACAATATAAGTAACATGATTGACACAAAAGTGGTTAGGACACACATGTAGGTCTTTTTTAACTGGCACCGCAGTTCTATCCTAAATACAAGATGGAATCCAACGGAAATGTCATGAACAAAGTAGTGTAAATATACAACTGCCCCATAGCTTCATCACACGAAGAAGGTATAAATAGGAAAATTTATGATAATCAAGCACGTCTTATCTAGGACTTTGGTTTAATACATCTGAAAACGTCTTCGAATTCAGAAAGATGCATTAAATCGACCAAATAAACTTAATGTATAATTGCAGGTAATTTCAATAGTACTCCCAAATCATGAATGTACCTACTTTCCTGACAAAGTTGTCCTGTCCAAGGCGGAAGACATGCAGAACAGGTTCCGGACACTCTGTTACAGGTAGAGCTTCCAGCACAATGTCCGCAAACTGTAAAAGATGACAGATAATTTGACGCAAATAGACTATGTGTAGTTGGTTGATATCAGAAAATGGGAAAAATCGCAACCTATTGGAACGATTTCTCTTCCAAGTTCAGTCACAGCTTTAAAGGGCAAACCGTTTAAATCTGATTCATAAAACAAACAATGAAAATTTGATCTGTTCACGCTTGTTTAACAGAAGTCTTGTTTACTTTAATAGTTTGCCAAGTGCGGACCAGTCTACAATGAAGGCAGCAAGCAGACATCAGGTACAGTCAGTACTGAGCATTCCTAACCTGTACATGACGTTCCACTGCCGTAGTAACCCTCCGCACAGGCACATGTGAAGGATCCTGGAGTGTTTGTACACGTGGCGTTTGGGTAACAGTTGTGGGTGTGAACAACACACTCGTTCACATCTAAAGTCGTACGAAAAAGGCGAGAAAAATATGAGTTGATTTTTCAAACATTATAAATCTGGGTCGTAGAAAGCACGGTGTACCAAAATCGAACTTTAAAACTTTGACATGGTATTTTTACTTGACTGTACTTACCTGTGCATATTACCCCGTTACCAGCAAACCCTGTATTGCAGTTACAGGTGAAGGACCCCGTAGTGTTTGAGCATGTAGCTTGTGAGTGGCATGTGTTATTTCCATCGTGCAAGCATTCGTATGGATCTGACGAAAAGAGACATAAAAGACGGTATTAATATGTATATAGTGTTACAACTTATTTCAGGCCTTCTCAGGTTATCCTGTTAACAGACAGGCACAGACACATGCATCAGAAAACATAACCTTCCTGGCTAAAGTTTAAATAGAATCTTACTGTTCAAAAGCTTGGACTTACCACAAACAACGCCAGCATCTTCGCTATGATCACAGTCATGTGACCCCCACCCTCTGTGTAGGCAGTCAGTAATGGATGTCTCAAAACCAGCGCACCTAACATTGTCTAGCCAGATCTGCCCAGTACCCCGTCCGAAGGATGCTGAACCACGGGCCTTTGCAGCACCTGTGTATCCCAGCTGACGGCAGACTACGTGGGCGTCGTTCAGCTGCCAACCGTCGTCACAGATCGTCCCCCATTGGCCGTCATGGAGCACCTCAACTCTGCCGTCATTGAAGAAATTTCCACCAACAAGTCGGATTCCTGTCAAAACGAACAACTGAATTTCCCTTAGATCTTCATGAGTTGTAAAATTGAGATATCATATACTATATTATTTCCCATCGTCTGCCCGTACTATTCATGTTAGACGTACTTGTAATTATCCTCCAGGCAAGAAATTGACATAAACTTTAAATATACATATAATAACAAGTAACTAATAGATACTTGACAAACATTCACAAAATACCATGCATCACTTTTACATTGATCCTGATTTGAAAGTTAACAACAGAAACTGGCATCGTGTGCCATAATGGTTATTGGTCTTTATCCCAAACCCAGAGGTCCTGGAAAGGTTTCTTAACATGCCCCGATATTGTGAGGATAGGCATTTTATGCGATTTTATCACTTCACTCAGGTGGGTACTTAGCTTCGGTTAAGGGCGTCCCTCGGATAAGATTTTAAATTTAGGTTCCATGTTTGAGCTCGAGTCATACCTTGATCACGTTAAAGAACCCAACACACTTTTCTAAAAGAATAGGGGTCCTTCCCGGTGTAAGAGGATCAAACCATTCCGACCTTGACAGCGTAGCGGACTTCCCGAGCAGATACATATCATATTATCTTTATCTGAATCTCAAAAACAGAAAATCCACTAAACTACATATGGACGTTGTTGATTTTTTTTTCACTTTTCAATGTAACTGACACTCAGACAAAAGGAAGGACGATAGAAAAAGGATGTGCCAAGCTACCCCAGCAGGTTATACGTCCATGAGCTCCCACCAAACCCACTCCTGCCAACTTGACACATCAAAATAAAATAGGTACATAAGAGACAGTTTATAACAATAGACTAACGCGACCAGAGGGAGGTCGGGGATTAAAACCGCAAGCGCAGCTTTCCCCCGACGACCTTTGCCCAATGTACTGAAGTACACCATTGAGACAAAAAGGCTGCCTCGCCAAGACGAACAAAGTCAAGCTTCAGTTTTGAGCGAAGGCACTCCTTGACATATGGCACTATCTCGACATGGCTCAGAAAGGACTTGTCGAAAAGAGCCTCACAACGCGAGGGCCATATACGTTTTCTCGTGACGGCAATGAGGTAAGTGATGACATCTATCTTGCCTTGATTCCAGGTAGCTGGCAAGATGCCGTAGATGACCATTTGTTTGTTAATACGGAAGTCTGACATGACCCACCTCCTCAGGAAACCTTCCACCCACGTCCATGTAAGCAGCACTTCCTTGCAAAACCACATGGCATGGTCTGCGGTTTCATGTACTTGGCAGTTCTGTCTTGGACAAGCTCCCGATCGAATAAACCCCCACTTCGAGCAGAGCAGGGCATTGGTCTTCAGGGCGTGGTGTGCGACCAGCCATGCCGTGTCTTTCAGTCTGTTTTCCAAGAGGGGGTGTTGGACTGCTTGGAAGGTTAGAGGCCAAGGAACAAGTCGCATGTTCAGACAAACACTTGGGACGTGAACATCTTTCGTCAAAAGGTCATTGTACAGAGAGCGTGTGGTACACCCGAGGTCCCAGTGCTTAGTGGGAGATGCCTTTACGAGTTCTGATACAAGAGTCTGGAGCGCTTTATAGTGGGGAGGGGCATTCGGAGAGTGGGGCATGCTATTTGACCAGGTCGATGGATCAAACCGTCTGATGAAAATACCTAGCCAGTACCTAGCCAGCTGTACCCAAGGCAGTTCCCCTTGCGATAGGATGTCGGAGAAGGGGCGACTGTACAGGCATTTTGCCTTCTTAGCTATGTGGATAAGCCCCCAGCCTCCCTTCTCCGGGGGAAGGTAGATGGTGTTTCGACTGACCATTTCACGACGGTTGTCCCAAAAGAAGTTAAAAAGGGCAGTGTTGATGCCCTTTATGACGGAGTCGGGAGGGATGAACACAGACGCAAGGTACCACAGTTTGGCAGCGGCTAGAGCGTTGGCCACCGTGACTTTGCCAGTGAAGGAAAGGGATCTAGCTCCCCACATCTGCAGGGTCCCAACGAATTTGCGCTGACCTTCTTTCCAGTTGGTGAGGGACATATCAATGTTGCCAAAGGCCCCACCAAGCAAGCGGATAGATCCTGATGTCCATTTGATGTTAACAGGACTAATGGACCTATTCCTCCATTTGCCCAACCATAGTCCTTCACACTTGTCTAGGTTTAGCTTTGAGCCTGAGCCTCTGTTGTATAGCTCCACCAGCTCAAAGAGTCTGGCTATGGACTTGTCTGATGTGGGAAAGGCAGAGTTATCGTCTGCGTACAGGGACATTTTGGCTTCATGGCCACCAGGAAGTTTGACTCCGTGTACCTCTGTGTCATTACGCACTGTCGCCGCAAACGGCTCCAGAGAGATAGCGTACAAAAGTGGGGATAGGGGGCAACCTTGCCGCACACCCCTTGTCAAGGCAAAGGGTTGCGACAGAGAGTCGTTCACCAATACAGAGCTGGTAATGTCTCGGTATAGAATGGAGACCCACTTCCTAAAGGAAGGGCCGAAACCCATCTTTGTGAGCGTCTTGTGCAGGAAGGAGATGTTAACTCGATCAAAGGCTTTCGCCTGATCTAGTGAGACAATTGCACAATCTATGTTGGTGGTGTTAGCATAGACGACAATGTCTCGGATCAGACGAAGGTTGCACTGGATCGATCTATCTGGGACGCCACAGGTCTGGTCCGAATGCAACACCGACGCTGCTACCGACGGAAGGCGGTTGTTGAGAGCCTTAGTCAGTAGTTTGTAGTCAGTGTTGAGAAGGGAGATAGGTCTCCTATTCTTGGGGTCCAGTTCGTCCCCCTTCTTCGGTAGCAGAGTCACAACGCCAAATTTTTGGCTAGGGGAGAGTTCCCCGTCCTCGAAGACCTCTTTGAAAACACTTAGGAGGTCATCGGCAACCAAATGCCAGAAGGTTGTGTAGAACTCTTTGGGGAGTCCATCACTTCCCGGGCATTTGTTGTTCTCCATACTAAGACCAGAGGTGAGCAACTCATCGGGGGTGAGGGGAGTTTCCAGAAGCTGGGCCTCCTCTGGGTCCAAAATGTTTTCAAGGCTGTCACATAATTGATTGGAAGCAACCGGATCTACTGGTTCTTCCGTAAACAGATCCTCATAGAATTGCCTAAACACATCTGAGATTTTATCGTCCTCACGGACGACTTGCCCAGCCGAGTCTCGTACGGCTGATATTCTCTTCTTCCTCCCATTAGAAGCGGCCTGCTTTAAAAAGAAGGATGTACACTTCTCTCCATCCTCAAAGTGTTTGATGCGCGACCGCACAATGGCACCCTGAGCTTCGGATGTTTCCAGTGCGGCCAGGGCATCCTTTGTGGATTGGTACTGCCTAAGGATGTCGGGGGAGACAGCACCAGCGTTAAGTTGGTTGGTGAGATCTCCCAAAAGATTGTTCAGTTGGTAGCGAGCTTCTCGTTTTTCTTTAGCTATCCGACAAGAGTGTTTGATGAGCAAGAGGCGGGTTCGTTCTTTAACATCGTCCCATCAGGATCTTAAGGTTGGGAAACCCGGCTTTAATGTCCGCCAGTCTTTGTAGGACGAGGAAAAATCTAACTGGACATCTTTGTCTTTTAAAATAGAAATATTACATTTCCATGAGGAAGTTCTCTTTTTTGGTGTTTGAAGAACTTCCATTTTGACACAGTCATGGTCAGTAAAATAAGCAGGTAGAAAGGAGTGACCCGAAACAGATAGACCTCTGGAAGACTATAATCTATCTAGGCGGCAAGCTACGGTGTTATCCCCCAGACGCCAGGTGTACACCCGGGCGTCCGGGTTGAGCTGCCGCCAAGAGTCATATGAATCATGACTCTCACAGAGGTGTTTCAGTACTTTTGACCCTCCAGAGCTACGATTGGGGTTTCAGCCTCTCTTGTCGATGTTTGGACATTCGATGCAATTGAAATCCCCACACAGAATAGTGGGATCTGTGTGAGAGAGGAACTTATTCAGGCTGCGGAAAAATGTGGATCTTTCCGCAGCCTCATTCGGGGCATAAACGTTGCTAATCCTTAAGGATCGAGCACCATCCGACAGGACGGCACACGCCACTCGTCCATTTTCATCACAGAACTTCTTAACAACGTTGAGGGCAAGGGATGGGGAGAGTAGGATCCCTACCCCCCTAGCATTGGGCGTGCCCAAGCTCCAAAGCGCTTGACCGCCCCATTCCCTCTCCCACAACGTTGTTTCGTTCACATGGGAAATATGACACTCCTGCAGGCAGACAACGTCGAATTGTTGTTGCCTGCAGAAGTTAAACACTTGCTGACGTTTGGTGGGATTACGCATCCCACAAACGTTTAATGTGGCAATTACTATCATCGAGATATAAAGGGCATAAAGCCTATTAGTTTTTCGGGTCATCATAATGATTCTTCGGAAGGATATTCATCGATCACTAAGTCTTCAGATAGATTAAGGTCATGATTAGAGGGACCTGCAGTATCTGTTTGGACGTCAAACTTCTTTTTGGGATTGCGGGATGACGCCAACCTTTTAAGTTTCTTGTCAACTTCCATGTCGTCGGGGGACTTCTGACTAGGGGTTTCGATTTTCCCCTCGCCCTTCTTTCTCCGCCTACTGCGGCGAGACGACTTTCTCTGGTCCCCAGCTGGGGGCTGAGTGCCCTCGCTCTGGTTCCCGGAGGAGGGAGTTGGTGCGAGGAACAACTCCCTTCCTCCCTTATCGGGCTCGTGAGCGTCTGAGAACTCATCTGTGTCCTCAGCCTCAGAGTTTTCAGAGTCATTAGGGACCTGCGACGAGGATTCCTGCGACAGGAGCTCGCCGTCTGGATTAGACTGTTCAGGTGACGCCTGAGGTGCCGCTGGAGTCGGCTGCACAGGGCCGGCGGCAGGCGGGTTAGACCCGCCGGCCTCCGGCACTGGGCCCTTGGTCCACGTGTTGCCAAGCTGCAGTTTGTTTGAGTAAGATGTAGGACAACGACGGGCAATGTGACCAACTTTGTTGCACACAATGTTGTTGGTACAATCGGCAGCGATGTGACCAGCAGTCTGGCACTTACTACAGAAACTGACTGTGCAGTTGGCCACTTCATGCCCTTCCTGATGACATTTCAGGCATGTACGTACTTGGCCAACATAGCGGAAGAAGACAAGCCTGCCATCGGCCATCCTCCAAGAGGATGGGATGTTGACCCCGGGTTTCAGTACCATTTTGTACTGCCTGCTGCCGTTCCTTATGGACGGCTTGTCCCGGTACGTGACCATTTTGGAGACCAGTACTTGTCCGTACCGGGACAGCCAGGTACGTACGTAGTTATCATCGAACTCGTCCGGGATACGGGAGGCCGTGACAATCGTCTCGAGTCTATTGAGTCGAGCTGAGCCAGTTCCCCGGCATACAACTTTCTCTCGTGCAGGGTGCGGAACGTAACGTCAAACGCCGTCTGGTTCAGAGCTTGAACTGCTTGCAGACTCGATGTGGGGACTCCCACAGAGTCTAGCAGCTCGAAAGCTTCCTGGGCGGACAACCTGTCCTTCTGCGTTGAGGTAACGCAGATAGAGTTGTCTCTCTTCATTTTGTACAGTGTGTACAATATACTCTCCAAGCAGAGCTAGGGTTTCGGCTGGTTTTTAACGTGTTTTTAGGCGTTTTTGTCATGCCTTCTACTTTGTCATCGATTTTGATGTGTCGCAAACCCAAGCTCTGCAGGCAGACGGAAGCTTCAATGCCTAATAAACCTAATCACTCCAACACATAACAAGCGTTTCACAAGTTAGTGCGAAGCGTGCCCGGCCAGGCGCGGGATTCCCTCCCCACGCGCCACAGAATTTCCGGCCCTGTCTCACCATGGACATAATCCTCGGTCTATCGGTCGTGGCCATGTTTTCATGCCATGTTCTTACGCTTCCCCTACTCCTTGGCTAACTGCAATTACTTTCGTATGAAAATAATAGCTCAACGTGCAACCAAAGACATCTGGAGTTTACAAAGTCTCCACGATACTCAACTACGATCCAGCCATTTGGGCCGTCCTACCAGAAGACGATGTACAGCCCGAAATAGCCATAGATTCTCTCATTTTTAATTCCCACTGCGGAAATGCCATGCTGTAGTGGGAGGATATCGTTGAATCTCAAAAAGTCTCTAAACTTTAAACTATAAACTACTACCCACAAATAACGTTACATACAAAACCGAATCAGGGCGCCATGTTGGAAAGTCGCTTCATGTACGTCAGCAAATGACTTGCCTATCGTGACCGCACTTCATTTACACCATCCAAAAACCATCAAAGAACAAAGCACACAAAAATTTGTACAATCCTCTGGTGTCGTGGGGATTTTTTAGTCTCTGTTGGTAGCACTCCGTCGCCAATTTCGTTGGTGTTGTTGAAAAGTTCCGTCCAATCTGAACACAGCGAGCGGCGGCATTGGTAACCGCATGTAACGTAAACAAGACACGTGTTCCCGTTCATAATCCATTTAACGATGCCTGAGATAATGATAATAATACTTACTAGTAATGCAGTTCAAGTTAATACGTAGTACATATTTATTTTATATGTCTTGTTCATGCATCATTATATTTTTCTTGTGAGGTTTCCAATGGAAATGTACGTTATGATGCTATCAATGATCATGCCGGCGTGAGATCGTGGACACCAGCCTGTCGCATGAATAGGGCAGTCAGCGGGGGACCGGCGCGGCCTGATGAATGCCGCTCTACATTTGCCGGATGTGTGATAATCCGGGGCAGTAAAATTGTTACCACTAATGATTATCTAATGGTTCTCGGGGAGGAGTACTGTCACCTTTTTTTTCAATGGAAGTAAAAAGGTTTGCCCCGCCCCGAGGTCAGTGCCTGCAGAGCTTGGGTTTGCGACACAACAAAAACGATGACAAAGTAGAAGGCATGACAAAAACGCCTAAAAACACGTTACAAACCAACCGAAACCCTAGCTCTGCTTGGAGAGTATGTACAATATACTTTGTTGTTGTTGTTGTCCTTGTTTAACGTCTATTATATCGCTAGACGTGGTCTCTTGGTGCTGTGTTATATACGCAAGTGGTCAAAATAACCCTATGTGGGCCCCAGTCAGGCTGACTGGGTTGGGTTCTGAAAGGGGATTGCCGATCCGCCACAGCAAGGCAGACGCTCTGTCTGCGGGATCTCCGGAAACCCCTTTAGAGCCTTCTACCCGAACAAAGGGAACAAACAGGACCTCACAAGGCGATCGGGCGCTACCACCCCGCACGGGCGGGGGTGGGCAGCACGGAAAACAGTCAAAACAAAGATAATTCAAGGTCAAAAGGAAAGTAAGAATATCTGTACTGCAACACACCAACCTCCTGACCTTCCACACAAAAGGGAACCGGAGTTCCAGCTAGTGGAGGGCGTAGAAACGCGACGAGAAACAGATCGCAGCGTCGCGGAGCACGCTGGCCGGGCGGATGCTGCCCTTTGTCCCGGGACCTCCACCACGATGGGTACGGTCGTACAGAAACGACCGTAGTTTGCCTATACCAGCATGTACAGACCCCACAAAGACATCAAAATGATCCTGGGAACCTTACAGTCTGGTCCAGGTTAACATCTTGAAAATGTGATAGTCACATGTTATGTCAATCCTTCTACAAATGCGGTAAATCTCAATAAATAATCAAGACTTCGGAGACCTCAAATCTCCATGAAATATATACATATAATGCAAATAAGGCCATTATTTGCTTAACTATGATCATTGTCACATAGCTTCCAAATGCCACGAGGGTAAACTTCCTATCATCTATCAATATGGAATTACAGTATTTTCTCATTAATTATGAAAATTAGGTATCCATTCGCTTAACTTTTATCAGTCAATATCCCTTTAATATGTTGTATTTTTTAACTGCCGTACCATTGAACAAAGTGGGTTCATAGAATACCGCTATCAATTATGCAAATTATATGCACTTAAGCTATCCACATAGTATACAGGTTTGGTTTTATATCCCTTTGTGGTTTGACCACTAGCTGCTGGGTCCCTAATACTTGCCCTAGTTTCGAAACTACCAGGTGTAAGCTGCCACAACATGCCTAGAACGGAAATATAGATTTTCCTCATTACTTATGCAAATTAAGTACCGATTTGCATAATTTGCACTTCATTGTGTACTTCCCTGTCCAGGCCACCTACATATTTAATAACACTGACATATGTCGTTCCTTCGTTCAGTTATTCTCCTTTGGAAGATTTTGATAAAAACGCCAATGCAGTTCCATTGACACATACCAGGGGGCACAAAATCGGCCTCGAAATTTCTCCTTCCAACACCTATCCACATATCAAATATCTTTACAACCCATACAGACGTTCTTGAGTAAAGATGACTACAAGCATCCGGACACACACACATGAACACGTACGCAAACACGCACACAGACGCGCTCAAAACAACATCTCCATGAAAAAAATCTCAATTTTTCATGAAGACCCCATATCTTCGCCGACTGATGTTAAACTTTCTGAGTGGCATATCATAAATGTTTCTATGCATTATGCAAATTTAAACCAAACATATCATTCTCGGCGAAGGATGACAGACATGCTTTTAAATCTAATCATCTAAACATGGTGATTTCCTCATACTTACGTGCATCTCTGGTTCTCCAAGTAAACTGTACAGCCTGGCTCCAGCCTTTAGAATTCTGTGCACTCAGATGCCCAACGTAGTCCGTAGCAGGTGTCAATTCGTTGATATGGAAGGTGCTTATCGTTTTGTAGGTGCCTGTAAGTTCAAAAGAAGTCCAGATGCCCCTAGTCGACTCGCCAATGCGCCTGTACCTCACTTGTATTGCAGTAATAGGCAGGTTCCCTGTGACACCCACGACTGTTGTGACGTAAACTGTTGTCGAGCTATTGGAAGTCACAGACACTGTTATTTCTCCTGGGCGTTCTGAAATGAAGCCAGCGTACACATGCATAAGATTAATGCCGCCATTGGTAATTGTGCAGGAAATATAGCACACCAGTTTAGATAACATATAAGTCATGTTGTGTGTAAACCATCATTCGTTTTACGGTTGCATAGTACAGTCGTATGAAAGTCGGGGTGATTCGCTTACGTTCTGGTTGTTGTCACTTTGGTTGGAAATGAGTTAGAAGAGATTTTTCACAAGCCTTAGAGTGGGCCATGAGTGGGTTAGAAATTGATAGAAACTAATTGGGCGTAGCTCAGCAATGATTCTGGCGTGGTTCCAATTTCACCACTGACTTACTACCAAACAACGAAGCCAAACACCGAACACACGAACGCTGTGCAAAACATAACCTTCTCGGCGAAGGTAAAAAAGCATTTTTTTCATGTTACAATGTATTGATAGCCTGTTCAGTCACCGTTTCTTTTAAGTCAAACAGGTTGCAAATTGTACTGCGGAATCAATTTCTGTATCATCCATAGGTCACAGTTTATTTTGGTAGAAGAACATCTATAAGAAATTTATTAACGCCGCACCGGAACTCCAAAAGTATCTTTAAAAAAAGTGTTCCCTGTTTTTTTTAAAGATGACCTGATACTGCATAAAGATGCACAATTTAAGTAACACGACTGACACGAACGTGTTTGGAACACAAGTCAATGTCATTCTTTTTACTGGCGCAAGATCACAGTAGCCTGAAAACAATGTGAAATCCAATATAAATGTTATAAACAATGCAGTTTGGATATGCATATGCCTCGTAGCTATAGCTAGTCCGCACGACGAAGGCATTAACTAGAAAAGATGACAGACATGCTTTTGATCATCCAAACATGTTGATTTCCTTATACTTACGTGTATCTCTGGTTCTCCAAGTAAACTGAACATACCGGCTCCAACCCTCAGCATTCTGTGCTTTCAATTGCCCAATGTAGTCCGTAGAAGGGGTCAATTCGGTAAAATTGAAGGTCCCTTGGGTTCCTGCAAATCCGAAAGAAGTCCAGGTGACCCTATTTGACTCGCCATTGCGCCAGTATCCTACCTGTATTTCAGTGATAGGCAAGTTTCCAGTAAAGCCCACGTCAATTGTGACATGGACTTTTGTCGAGCTTCGTGAAGTCACTGACACTGAAATCTCTCCAGGACGCTCTGAAATAAAGCCAGCATACATATTCATATGACTGCCGCCATTGGTAATTGTGCAGGAAATAGAGAATATCAGTTAAGAATATAAGTCATGTGGGTAAATCGTAATTCATTTTGGGGTTACCTAGTACAGTCAAAGTTGCAGCTTGTGATGTATCTGTGTGAAGATGATTTGTAGCTGTACACGTGTAACTCCCGTTGTCTCCTCTCTGCACGCTGCTAATGACAAGGGTACTGTTGAATGTGGACTGGTCGGTATTTCTTCTTGTGCTGGCTCCTGTTGAAACAACTGTACCATTGTGTCTCCACGTAACACTAGGCATAGGTTCACCTCGACCCACACAGGTTAACATAGTTGGTTGATTTAGGGACAGTGTGACGTTCTGTGCGTCGTTGGTGATCTCGGCCGGTACTGAAAGAGATCAAAGATATACAGATCGTGCCGTAGCATATGGGCTAAGCAATATACTGTCAACCCGAGACGGGTAGTATTGTTAATCAAGAGTTCCCGTGAAATATTTCTACAAACATCTTCAGAAAGCTGCTTTTCATAGACCAAATACACTCATCCTACAGGTACGTATTGAATGTACATAAATTGACAATAGTCAATACTCCCAAATCATAAATGTACATACTTTCCTGACAGAGTTGTCCTGTCCAAGGCGGAAGACATGCAGAGCAGGTTCCGAACACCATGTTACAGGTAGAGCTTCCAGCACAATGTCCGCAAACTGTGAAAGGCAATTGATGTTTTATTGACGACATTTATGATACAGAACTTTTTTTTCGTTTAATGCAAAAGGTTTATGTGAGACAGGCAATATAGGTCTTTATTTTTATCTTCAAAATGACGACAGGGTTCAAGCATGTAGACACCAGAAAAAGGCAAAAAGCATTAATTAGACTGTTACAGCTCTAAAAGGGCAACACAAATCTTTTTAGTCCGTTCTATAAGCTGAAAGCAGAAAAAAAACCTTGATAGTTTGATAATTCTTGATAAATATACATTCCTCAACAGGCGGCAAGTCGACATCTGGTACACTCCGTTTCGGGCAAGCCTTACCTGTACATGACGTTCCATTGCCATAGTAACCCTCCGCGCAGGTGCAGGTGAAGGACCCTGGGGTGTTTGTACACGTGGCATTTGGGTCACAGTTGTCGCTGTGAGCCGCGCACTCGTTCACATCTAAAGTCATAAGAAAAACAAGAGAACAGGACCCATAAATAATTAATTTCACCTGGTTGATGAATGACTGAATATGACATTTCCTTACCCACAACTGCATATTAAACAAGAGTCGACTTTCGATGACCCTTTATCCTCTTCGTCAGGGCGATCCTGACTTTGCCCTGCAGTACACTGCTAACAATGCGGTCCCAAACGTTAAGTATTGTCACATACATAGATATTGGCAAGCAACAGTAATGAGATAATGAGGATCTAAATATGAAGTAGTGTTACATTCATATACATTGTTCAGCAATAACTAAATTAGTTACACTACAAGGTGCATAAATGTGAAAATTACTTTCATTATGAATTCCGATTACACTTTTGTTATTGCAAGTTGTTGCTCTGTATTAAACTTAAATTATTTTACTCAAATGTGCAGAAAAGGTATTGTAGTAAACCTGAAAATAACTATTATCTATCTGGACAAAGCAGATATTGTGTAATCTTAACACTTTTTACTTACGTGGGGGATACCCAGCAGTGAAGGTAGCATAAAATCCGGACTCTGTCACTGAACCGTCACTCGTGAATATTAGAAAGGCGCTGATTCCAGTGGTGGAGACTGATCTAGCTGATGAGCCGCAAAGGGTGGCAAGCACAGGAGCTGCTTCGCTAGGCCCATCATACACAGTGAGGGGGTCATAATCACAGCCGAAATCATATTCCAGGTTGAACTCTGTAAATCTGCAACAACTCTTTTTTATTACATCAAGTGCATGTAGATGGAATGTATGTATGTAAAACCACTTATCACATCTAAGAATCTGTTTTTTTTTGTTGTATTTTACGAACGTCTGGAGTCCTCGTGCATTGACATCTGTTGGAAACATTTTCCATGTATAATGTGATTTATTGTGCTGTCTTTATGTTCTGATATAGATCATCAGCCCTTTGGTGTAAATCGTGGATAGCAATATTTTCCAATTTAGATACACATTCGTAAATTTATTTCCAAAACAAAATTGAGTGAAGACTGCTAATATAGTCAACAGAATTACGAAAAACATGTCTAAAATCAAAGGTTGTAAAATGTGAACCCAAGATAACATGAAGAACTTAATTTTTGCGCAACTATTGCAGCAGGTACAAAGTATGGCAACAACAGTAAACATAGAACAAGACATAAGTATGGAATAAAACTATTCACTACAACTAAATCTTAGGTTTTACAAGATTCAAGTTGGGCTAATTTTGAGTATCATTATTTCTTCTAATAACAAGACAATCTTTTACACATGCGACGATGCAGAATATCACTCCCACCTGATGACCACAATCTTGTCAGAGCTGACAGTTATCTGCCAGGAACAGCGGGCGTTGTTGGGGTAGTTGCCAGGGTAACCAGGGGATGTAAAATTGCCAGAGAATCCCGTAAGTACAGTAGGGTTACCACAATTCAGAGTTGTTGTTGTTGGTGGTGGTGGTGGTGTCGTTGGAAAACTAGTAATGTCACGTGATGTGGTAGGCTGGGCTGAAAATGACAGGGAATATTAAAGAAATTGTTTATCTTGTGTACAATGAGGTTATATACCGCACTAATAATGATCAAGTTGTACCTCAAATACAAGACCTACGGTATAGCGTCCTTTTGAGAGAACTTTCTTAGCCGAAGCAAAGAAGAAGAGTGATTGACCGGTTCGGTACAGTTCAGCGACGATCATTTAGGTATTTCGGGAATATCCTGAGAAACTAACTTCAGAATAGATCGATTAGAACAGCTATGAAGAAAGTATGGTACATGAAAATGAAGAGCACATTTATTTAGAAACAACAGTAATTAACTGGCTAATTTAGGCCAGAAACACAAGTCAGTGAGGTCGTATTAACGTTCTTCATGACCCACCCTCTTTTCACATTTAGTACACACTAACTAAAATCTCGTGCTTTACATCTATGTAACTATGTATGTCTGTAACTATGTATGTATATGGCATCATTTCCGTGTCAAAATTACGTACGTAAAAAACGTCACGTTTTGGGATTTATACGTGACGTATTGGGGGTCAATACGTCACGTATGAAAGGGCTACGTCACGTATTCCGGAACGTACTGATACGTGACATACATATGGTTTTGCAATTTCCGTGTCAAAATTACCTACATAAAAAAAACGTACGTTTTCGCGTCCAAACGTCACGTATAACAGGTCATACGTCACATAACGCATATACGTCACGTGACATACATATGTCGTGGCATTTTTAGATCAAAATATCGTATCTACGTAGACGTCACGTTTTGGGGTTATACGTTACGTACATAAATGGGTTATGTTGATGTACAACGTTAACGTAACGTATGTACGTCCTATGGCATCATTTCCGTGTCAAAATTACGTACGTAAAAAACGTCACGTTTTGTCGTTTATACGTGACGTATTGGGGGTCAATACGTCACGTATGAAAGGCCTACGTCACGTATGCCGGAACGTACGGATACGTGACATACATATGGTTTTGCAATTTCCGTGTCAAAATTACCTACATAAAAAAACGTACGATTTCTCGTCCAAACGAAACGTATAACAGGTCATACGTCACATAAGGCATATACGTCACGTACTAAACGTGACATACATATGTCGTGGCAAAATATCGTATCTACGTAGACGTCACGTTTTGTGGTTATACGTTACGCACATAAATGGGTTATGTTAACGTACCACGTTAACGTAACGTATGTACGCCCTTCAAGGTATTATAACAAACAACGTTAACATAACGTAGTCGTAGTTATCATAACGCATTACGTTAACGTAACATAGTCATTTACGTTATCATAACGCAGAGCGCTAACGTAACGTACACTAGAGTGAACCTTTATAATAGGCGTGTTCTGTTTACGTCATTGGTTTATGTTGTGTATAACGTCTACGATAGACGCGTTCTGGTGACGTCATCAGTTTATGTTATGTACAACGTGTATGATAGACTTGTTCTTGTGACGTCATCAGTCTATGTTTTGTAAAAGCCGCAGCACACAATGTATTAGTGTGGGTACAAAGTAGTACGGAAACAATTTTTGATGCCTGGCTAGAATATCCTATGTGAGCATTAGCCAGATTTAAACTGTGCCGTGGGATATACTGTCTGAATTGATGAATTGAATTGTGAACCATTCTGTTCGTGTATATTCGAAAGTGCGTCATACTACGCGTCAACCCGTTCATTGAGTGAACTCAACAGATAGGCGATGCTCTTGTCGACTGTCAGCATCAAATCGTCGTCCAAATGCCCGAAGGTCGCGTACAGTCTTCCTATCCTCTGCCTCGTATTCGCTCAGACTTGACCACAAGCCCTTTGCGAAATCCTTCGAGCGGCTCTTGAAATGTAAATCCTCCAGGGAACGGGGAACTTCCTCGTCCCGGCGCAGAGAATCGTAGTGGACCTCGGAGCGTGCACGTCCGACCCGTTACTTGCCAACGCCATGAGGTCCCTTGTGTCCCTTCACGGGTA